>OY728150.1:2082739622-2083939622 GCA_963277665.1 Viscum album
AGCATAATTTCAATCACACATCCATGACAAAAAATCCAACATCCGAATAAGAAATCACAAAAAAGGCACCATTATAAAGTCACTCATTTTATAACACTAAAATCCTCTTTTTTGAATTACATATTCTGAAAACACAAAAAGCCTTACAAACCAATCACCTTCAATTTTCATTCACTTTAGGATCAAATATATACTCCCTTGTGCTAGGTCAAGCTCTCATCCATACAAACCAATAATCATCTACTCACCAAATACATACATCCATATACATATATGTGAGAACTCATTGGAATACCATGATTTAGAGAAAAGAAACACTGTCACTATCAAATCCAATTTAATAATACCTAATCCAATTTTAATACCACGCATCAATGTCAAAGAAAAACATTTTCAAATACCGTATACATTTTCAAATTTCAAATTCCACAAAACCATTAAAAAACATCCACAAAATTTTCCAATATAACACCCATTATCAAACAGCCAATTTCAATATCAAAAGATTGAATGTTTTTGTTTTGAAAATTACATTTTTGAGAAACCAATCATCATTTTTTTCAAATCAAATATCATTTTAAATTGTAAAAAAGACACCCCAAAACCATCCCAGGTAAAATTATGTAAAACAAAATAAAACCTACCATTCAACCTGTAAAAAAATTCAAAATAAAAAACGGTTCCAAAACAATAGACCAGAGGAAACTAGTGATAATGTGTGATATGACCCTATGGTTGGTGGCCACATGTAAATAAAACCACAATCATGAAGAGTATTTTGTGTCCACATCCATGGCTCCACACGGATTTACAGGCCTTAGGAGCCTACTGAGACAAATGGAAAGTCTATAATTTCATTTCCCCAAATACCAAGAAACTCACAAGAACCAAATAAACCAAGAAAACGTGACTTCCCATGGTATCTGATGGTTTGGTCCGGAAAGTGTTGGCTAGACAATCCCCAAAACCTACAACCTAAGCTCCGGATGTCCCACTCTATTTACATTGACATTCCAAATAATAATGGGCACTCTGAATGCTAGGTCCTATAAAGAACCTATGCCTCAGATACCATTTGGTCATGAACCAACCCATGTCATTCATGAACTGGAACCTAAATCGACCGGCGACAAGGCCCGAGAGGCATCCTCGATCCTCCCGAGAAGGAAACAAGCACCATGGGAATCAATAGAGTGACGATGGGAATGATTTAGCCTAATATAATTAAATAAAAATTGAAGAGAAAATAATAATAATGATAATAATAATAAAGAATCCCAACAATTGATAAATTGAATAGAACATCTATAAAATAAATGAAAAACAAAACTAACCAGACCGGGTGACCACTAAACCCTATTTTACCCCACCGGTCACTCTTTGATACCAACAGTAAACATCACCCATGGAGATCGAGATCAAACTAAAACCATCACCTGAGACTAAAAACAAGAATGATGTATAGGTGTGAGTATTAAAACTCTATAGGTGTGCCCAATTAATATATTTCCAAATGCATTTCCTTTAATCAAAATAATCATCAATGAAAGCTTTGAACAACAATATATTGAAGATTTTATTTCTACATGTTAATAAAAAGAAAAGTATGATTCATTAAACTTATTCATTTCTGAAATCCTAAATCATTCATTAAGTGTACATTTTAATTTTCATGGGAAATGTAATGTTTACATTATGAATTTTCACAATGAGAATAAAACACTTTTCTTTGAAAAAAATGTTTTCATATGCCACATTAAAACTACATATCACTTTCCAGTAAAAAAATACATGTAAAAAAGCTACAATTTTTTCACTAAAAGGGAAATTTAATAAATTTATAAATACAAGTAAAACACTCAACACTCTTGCACTCTGAACGAGTAGAAATATGCGAACCCTTGAAATCGAGAATAATCTAGAAGACACAAATGCATGGGACCTCATCCTCTTTGACATGTTACACATGATGAAATCAAAACACTTGATCATCCTTTATTTGGTAGACTAAGGGAAAATACAATATTAAAGAACACAAACATATTCGCCTATAGTGGGCCACTGTTCAATACCATAACCTATTTGTCCATAAATCATTCGCAGAGTACATTCTCAATATTCTAGGTTTCTATGTCTGATGTATTTAGAATGGGGGTGGGCATACCGATTCCAACCGTGCCTCAAATCATAGTATATATAATAATAAAGAACAACATGAAACACCCCAAGTCGCCCAAAAAAATATGTCCCTCACCTTTCTTCCATTGATCTCAAGGGTGTCTTATAATGTGGAACCCCATAATATAAAAATCAACAAAAGAGAGGTGACCACATCCCATGATAGTTTTATAGAGATAAAAATATTTACCAAAGTCCCAACTAGGCCTCAAACTATTTTTTTCTCATGCCAAAAAATTTCTTAAAGAATCAGACACAATCCATTTAGGAAATGAGGAACGCACGTGGAAACCCATTTAAGAAAAACAATTAACCACATTAAATCTGAAGCATATTTATAAGAAATAATGGGGAATTTATAGAAACACTAATAAGCGCATTTAAAAAAATATTTTCATGAAATTAAAATACCAAAATGGCCTTATATTATTTCCCAATAAGTAATTACTATAGAAACCATTAATTTTATAAGTAACATTAAATAAAGTTGTGGAATTAAATAAGCAAATAATTCTTAAATTTAAATGAAAAATCATTGGGAAACCTACCTCAAAAAGGGAGCGTACCAAGGCGAACAAATCAGCACCCTACGCCGTTGATGAAGACCACCCGTCAATTGTGCACACATACATGCCTATATATATAACCCTAATTCTGACACCCATATTCCCCACACCCTGATGGAAAATGTGCAAGGGGGATATATATATATATATAGGTATATATACCTATGTATGTGTGTGCAACCTTTGAGGAGATATAGAACAATCTAATTAACATAGAAGATAATTTAATATTACCAAAAACAATAAATTAAAATTGAAACAACAAAAATGGGTTTAAGCAACCAACCAATGCCATGGAAAAAGACCCTTTTTGAACATTACATAAACCAAGATAATTTTTAAAAGATGACTTTTACCATTTAAAACCATTTAGAAATGATATTAAAGAAAAATAATAATCAAGATCACATATTAAATAATTCACATTCCCTCAAAAACACTTTCCAAAATCATCTGCACCAAAGGTGCCCTTAAATCAAGGTTCACTCCAACCAAACAAACATAAAATTCATTCTCATAGAACACCTTTATAAGACACTAACAGAAAAAAAACAATTTTCGATAAGAATCCAAACCCAATACATGAACACGCCAAACCCTTCAAAACAAACCTCGCATCACTCAAAAAATATAATAAGCCATTTCCACATTTTATAAAAACACATTCAAAATTGAAAACATGATTTTACAACTAAATTACATAAATATTCCCATCCAATTCCCCGGATATCCCTTTTTAATAATGAATGAAATATAAAATTCATATGTAAAAAAACACGAAAAGGATAACATAGAAAACAACTACATTATTCAATAAAAACACATATAGAACCAAAACGCACCTCAAGTGCCATTGAAAATATATTTTCACATTGAAAATAGGTAATAAAACACATTTCATGAAACATTACAATAAAATTCCGAACAAATAATCATTTATTTTTCAAAAAAATATTTTCAACCTAGAAACATATTAAATCACTACCAATTCACATTTCAAACTACACAAATAACATTTATAAATCATTAATATTAAAAAAATAGGGGTAAAAGAAATCAACCTCAAATGATGGTGGATGAATATGAATGAACTGATATGCTTCACCTTCGGTGGCAGACGGCGAAATCTGCATGAGGAAGACTGGAAAGAACTGCAAAACACCCTATAAATGGAAGAAAATTATCAAAACCTATTCAACCCATGACCTCGGGTTAGACCAAGAAAAGAGGGGCCACAAATAGGGGAAAATGTCAAAAAAAACACAAGAAGAGGGGAGTTGTGACCTTACTTAGGCATGATGAACCAAAAACCCTATGAAACCTTGTAGAAATCAAAGTGATAGAAGGCTCACTGGTAGGGTGGAGTGCCCGTGACAAAGAGTTTTTTGTGAGGAGGGTGAGGTTGCATCTTGCTACTAGAGGAAGATGGGGGTACTGATGGTGGAGGAATGACCAGTAGAGGGGGCTTTGGAGAGCTCTTGCACAAGGGCAGTGGGGGCATCGAGCGTGGAAAGTGGGGATGGGTCTCGGCGTCGCGAGGAAGGGGAAAATGAGGGGGGGGTTCTCCGTGAGGTAATGGGGAAGGGTTAATTTAGGGTTTAATTTTTTTCAATTATTTTTATTTTAATTTAAATTAAATTTATTTAATTAAAAAAGGATACTCAAAAATTAAGAAAATGTAATTTAAACTCTAGAATAGATAAAATAATGACGAATGTCAGGTCAGGATGTGACATTTAATGTTTTTGAATATTTATTCACATATAATCATATTCTATATATTATAATATAGAATATAAAAATATATTTATTTGTGTAATAAACCAATCTACAACATTTTTATTATTTTTATAGGGATTTTTGGATAACCTCAATCAAATATATTTAAAATTACATATAAAATTTGTAAATGATTTATTTATTTTTTAAAATTTTTTTAACTATAGTAATTAATATATACTCAATGTAATTATTTCAAATGACAATTAATTTCTAATCCTAAATAATTTATCTTAAGAATACTTTTTCTTTCAAAAATATAGGGTTTTATAAGTTACACACACTTAGGTTGTAGTTAATTTCCCTATTTATAAATAAAATTTAATAAAAATATTCTTATATTTGATATAATAATGTTAATATTAATTTCAATGGTTAATTTTAATTTTACAGATGAAATTTAAATATTATGATTAATTTTAATAATTGTGATAATGATGATAAAATTAATTCAAAATTAATGTTTCATTAATATCATAAAATTTATATGAAATAATAAATTCTAGAAATATAAAATAACGGATTTGATTTTATTCACAAAAAATGAGAAAAATATATGATAATAATTTAAATTTAATTCACTACTAAATAATATTATGTTTCCAAAATTAAAAAACATTTATTTTTATCCTAAAATAGTTTTTTTAAAATCCAATGATTTCATGTTGATGATAATTATAAAATATGAAGATTATTAATTTTATCAAACAAATGGTAAATTGAGATCTATAAAAAAATGTTCTTTGATTTCTCTAGTAAACTTAATAAATCATTGAATAACATAGTAAAATAATAGATATATAGGGTCATATTAAGGATTAAAATATAAAAAAATATTAATAAAATAATTTGAAAAAGTAAAAAAAACATGTTTAGATATACCATGTTGAGTCATATTTTTCTCAGACACCATAAAAAAAAAATAATTTCAAATCTTTAGTGTTATTTACCTTGAAATTTTTTCATAAAAATTTTAAAACACACCATGTGCTTCCAAATGATCCATTTTTATATCATATAAAAGGTGACTCGTTACACACATTATAAAACCATTATTGATTTTTAATTACTCTATGAAAATAATTCATTTTATCGAACCTCAATCCCCATACAGTAGATATAATATTCTGGTCACACATATGTATCGTAATCTCTAAAATTTAATGGGAACATCCAAGTGAAAAATAAATTCCACCTTAAAATAGATATCTACTATTATTCTATTTTAATTTATATTACTCTTAAAAATATCATATAAAAATAATTATTCAACTAAATTCGTATACCTATTATAATAATATGTTGTTATATTAAGGTAAATAAACATATTTAATCATTTTCATCCACTTAGGAAAATAAAATTAAATAATTAGTTTTTTCTGCAGACTAAACACTCAGTGAAGTTATGTAGTATTTTTTTCATTATATAATTTCATTTATGGTCATAAATGGGGTAATGATATATGAATAAAGTATATAAAATATAATTAAGACATAAATATTTATATTTAATTTCCACATTCATATTTTCTTATTTTTGGAAATTGAAACACTTTTATTTAATTAGTTTATTAAATTTAAATTATGATAATACACTTTCATAATATAAAATAAAATATTATATAATATAAATTAAAACAATATTTATTTTAAAAATTAAATTAATTTAATAATTTCTATTATTAAAAATATCACTCTATTAAATAATAATAAAAAAAAAACCTATTTAAAATAAAATTACTATTTGGATTTTTTGGGACATTACATTCCCCCAAAACATAATTGTACCCTCGTAATTCATTAATCATACTAGAAAAAAATTATGAATTTCCCTATTATGAATTATTAATGACTAGAATAATTAAACTTATATACATTATCATTTAGAAAACATCTAATCTCATATGTTTAATAAATTATTTTTCTGGAACCAATTTTAACTCTTGAAAACCGCTCATATAGTTTCAACACAAAAAATGGTTTTTATTATTTACAAATTCAATTAAAAACACATTTAATTTTACATACTAAAAACTTTAATAGTATAGGATTTTTAAAACTAGAAATATACCTTAAGGATTAATAATTTTGAACAAAACTAAAATAAAATATAAAATTTTATGGTTGTGTGATAACTCCCTATGTGAAGAGAACACATTTGGAAAATTCTACTTATCATATGAAACAAATTTAAATTTTTTTGTTACAATTAATATACATTGGAAGGGATTTTAAAATCTTATGTACATACTTTTAGAATTTTTAAATTTAAAAAATGATTTCATAGAAAAAAAATTTCAAAACCATAAAATATAATATGATTCTTTTATATTGAAAATCAATAAATTACAAAATAATAATATTTTAAAATAATTCATTGGACTTATCCATTTGAAAATAATTTATATGAAATAACCAAGAAACTCAGTAGGATATAGAAAACCATAAGGCTAATTATCCATATCATATGTGGGATAGTGTCCCATTACGGTCATGGGTTCACACACCATATAGTAACTTAAAATTCTTTACCATAGTTCCGCCTTTATGGAATCATTTTAATGTTCTTTCCATTCTTAATCATAACCGATGAACATTCAAAAAAAAATTCAATAATTATTTCCTTTGGATAAATTAATTTTACCAACTTCATTATACAAAAAAATCTTATTTTTATGAATTTTCGAAAAATAAATATTAAAAATTCATACTTATAAATGATTGTTTTTATTTAAAATATATAAATAAATTATTATTAAATTAATCCAGTACTTGAAAAAAATTCATTGAATGTCTATAATATCTTATATAATAGCCATATCTACTTGAATGAATTGCATTAACGCACAGGTAATTCCAATCCACACATTAAATGATATATTTTATCTTTTCAAACATGATAAAAAATAAATTATACATTTAAAATTATAGTCAATAATTAAAATAATAACTTATCAAATTTTAATTATAAAAGAATATATTTATTGCAGACAATGACAGAAAATATTTTGTTATTATTTAGAGACAACCGATTTAAAATAATTTTAATTATTATTTATATCCTAAATTAATATATATATATATATATATGAATCAATTGTGTTTATTGAAAATAATTATAGGATTATTTATCTTAAATTTTTTAACCTCAAATAAACAATTTATCTTACATTTTATAATATAAATATAATAAAAATTATTAACATCCTTATATTATAGTCTAGAAAATGTTTTTTTTCACACACACACATATAAATTAGAACATTGAATTTTGGATTAAAATAAAAACAAATCATATAGATAAATTTGAGTATAAAAATGAAAAATATATATTTAATTATTACTTTACGTGAAATTGATAAACATATTTTTTATTAGTAAATATAGACGATGAAAAGTACATGGAATGAATTTGGGGAGGATATTTTGATGTATTTTGTGTGCGTAGAATGAGAGTTATATATATATACATACATACATACAATTTTATTATCTGATAAGGGATGCTGAATGATGAATTGGTTAGGTTTCTATTTAGGAAAAAAATTCAATATAATTTGTTTAGAAATCAATTTTTCATTTCACATATTATATATATTATAAATTTATATTAATAAAATTAATGAAGACTTTAATAATGGTGTTCCTTTTTTTGACCACACAACAGAAGTCATTATTTTTTTTATCTTTTTATTTTATTAATTTTTATCTTTGTGTAGAATATATCTTTATTCTGTTTTAACTTTTTACTTTTCCACCTATATTTTTGTTCTTTTTATATGATTTATTTCAAAGTATTTCATAAAATCATGTGATTCCTTTTTTGACATACATATGATATTTGTTTTTTATATTTTACCACATATCTTTATATATTTATAATAATAAAATTTATTAAAACACCAAAAAATAATATAATTTAACATATATAAAAAAATATTATCTTAATAATAATAACAATTATCTTATAAATTAGGTTTTTGATTAATTATTATTATTTATATTATTGTCTTTACCTATAATAGTATATAATTTATTTTACCACATTTGAAAATTAATAACTAAAAACCATTCCTTTTGTTATATTTAAATTATTATAATTAATTTATTAAAGTAAAAGTTATACATACCAATATATTTTTAAAATTAATTTATTATATACAGATATATCAAGTAATTATTATTTGATTAAATAAAGAAAAAATTTATCAATTAAAATTTGTTAACATAAAGTAATAATATTTCATTATAAAATTATTTATAGTATTTAAATTTTTTAATATAAATAAAAAATTATTCAAAGTATTTACTTATAGTTATAATTTTATATAAAATGGAAACTATAAACATATTTTTCATTATAAAAATTATTTTTATTAAAATATAAAAATATATTCAATACATTTCATCAAAAAATATAATAATAAATAAATTTTTTTATTACATTAAAAATAAATTAATTTAATTAATATATTGTGTTAGGTCTATTTAAAATATGAAAATAATTATGTTTCAAATAATTAATAATATTCTTTTATTTGGATAAAAACATAATTTTATTTTAAAAAGGAATTATTTCATAAATGTTTTTACTATAAATATTTATTTTAAATTATTATAAAAATTATTACATAAATAACTTTTTTTTAATATTTTATATTTTTGATACGTTAATTTCTTCGCTCATAAAAATAATTATGCCCAGATAATTCATCTTCTAGAATAGAAAAATGGTATATTTCAATCATTAAAATTATGAAAAAATAGAACACCTAAAATTATATACAATACACATTATTCAACATCTATTATCCAAATTTTACTAAATCGTTACTATAAAAAAAATTATAATTCCCCAAACCATCTATTATTAGTTCTACTAATAAAAATTCTTAGTATTATTTTATATACAATACATAAAAAACATACACAGAGTATTTTCATATGTAGAAATTTCTTGATATAGGTTTTATAGAATTAGAAATATACATTGAAAATTAACAATTCTATTAAAAATTAAAATAAAATAACTATATTTCTTCATGTGCGCTTAGTTAATTATTGATGTGAACAATTTAATTTAATTACACTACACTTGTAAAAATAAATTTAAATAAGAGTCTGGCCTTTAATTTTCCAATATATAGGACTTAATATCATGGGTAATTACTTTTAAAACAACTCATTATATACAATTGTTTTCTATAAATAGTTATTCTTATTATTGAAAAATAATGGGTTAATGTTATTTTAAAAACCCATAACTTCTATGATAATAATATTTCAAAATATTTATTCGGATATCTCAATTTTAAAGTAATATTTCTTTTTGAGTAATGTTATACTCCTCAGGAAATAAGAAAACAAAAAAATCAAAATTTTCATATCAAATGTTGGACAGGTTCTGCTTAAGGTAATTGTTTGACGCCCCTAAATATAACATATCATTTAATAATCTAGTGATAAAGTTATGAAAAAAAATTAAAGGTAAAACCTTTCTTACTCATAACCTAAAAATCATGTTAAAAAATACATAAATTTTATACATAAGAGAAAATAATCATAAAAAAATCATTACATGGAATAATATTTTTTTTTAATATCTAGATATAACTATAATAATTTCATTACTCCTATTTAAAATACATAAATTTAAATTCATAATAAATTTAATTAATACATGAATGAAACTGCATCAAATGTCAATAATATCATATTTGATAGCTACATTAAATGTTATGAATGAAATTCATTCACATATAAAAATAATTCAAAAATAAAATGATTTCTCTTATCATTTACAACATGATAAAAAAGAAACGGTATGTATAAAATGATAGTCAATATAAAAAGTATAACTTTTCTCATTTTATTTGTAAAAGAAACAATTTATAGAAAATAATTAAAAAAAATTAATTTTATTTAAATCATATAATAATTCATTACATAACTAATTATGAACAAAATATGCTCACACATATATAAATGTAAATGTGTATAGGGTACATTGAAAATAATTTCATGATTTATTTTTTCAATCGTATGTAAATCCAATAATAATAGATCTTTTGTTATCTAAAATATAAAATTGATAAAAAATAATAACATCATTATGTTATAGTCTATAAAATATATAGATTTACATTCATATATATATATATATATTTGAAAATCAAAAAACAAAACATACATCACTGTACATTAAAACATAGATAAAAATCTAAATGTAATAAAATACCTTACATATAATTTCAGTCATAAAATTAACATATAATGTAATAAATAATAGCTAATATTAAATTGATTACTCAAAATCCTTTTGGCGTACGAACACCATGAAAAATAAGTGGAAGGAATTTTTTGGTGAATTTTTTCAGGTCATTCGGGTGTGCATAATGATATATATATATATATATATATATATATATATATATATATATATATATATTATTCTTTTCTTATAACGGAATCCAAAAGTTGAATTGGTGGGGATTGGGTTTGGATTGTAATTTCATATAATTCATTGAATTGTCTTTTTTTTCATTAAACATGTTGTATATTATATGTTTATATTATTTAGAGGCTTGAATAAATAAATAATCATGTTCTTATTTTTTGATATAAGAACGTACGTATTCTCATTATTCCATACCAATTTTTCTCCTATAATTTTTGTAGATTATTTTTAATATTTTTTGTATTTTTACATTTTATTGACTGTTTTATTAATCAATTCATCATTTTTCAGAACATGTTATATGTTTTAAACATATATTATATTTCATATTTTTTAAAAATTATTATTATATATATATATATTTAAAATATTATAAAACAAAAAATAAAATTTAAATTCATTTATTAAAAAATTATATTATTTTAAAAATGATAATAATTTTATCAGAAATTTTTTTACACATAATTATTATTTTTATTATCATCATTAGCTTTAATTTGATAATATTAATTTATCAAAAATTAACCATTTATAATTACAAACCATTATTTTTTTAAAAAAAAATTCATATTCTTTTTATTAAAAAAAGTTATATAAAGAAAAATATGTTAATAAATAATTGATGATATTTATCATATCAAGTTTTAATAATTTTATTAACTAAATAAAGTAAATTATTTATTTTAAAAAATTTAATATAATGTAATATTATTTCATTGTAATATTATTTCTAATAATAACATATTTCAAATACAATATAAAATTAATTAGATTATATACTAATAAATATAATTTTCAATAACAGAGAATCAATAAATATAATGTACTTTATATGAAATAATATTTATTGAAATATATTAATATATCCTAAACAATTAATATTAAACCTAATTATAGATAAATTAGTTTAGATTATTTTAAAAATATATATTTTAGGTAATATTTTTGATTAATTTCATTTAATATATGAAAATTAAATTACATAAAATAAAATTAATATTTTAAAATTTGTATAATAATATATTTTCATTAAATAAAATAATTAAGTTTAATAAATGTTATAATTAAAAACATTCTTTTATACTTTAATGATAATAAATATATAATTTGATTTTTATAATTTGATTTATTTTTGGGATTTTACGTTTATAAAATATAATGATTTGTCTTTTAATTGTTTAAATTTATGTTAAATTTAATTCCAATCCTTTTATGGGGTTTAGATTTAATTTTTACCCTATTCATAATGCTTTCAATCAATCAAATTTGAATGTCATGACACATTTAATTTCATACACCTTGATTCTTTTTTAATGGTTTAAATATTTATATATTGTAATTTCTTCATGATCATAAAATATATCAATATACTATATTTTTAATTAAATTGTATACCTCTGTAAGGATATTGATTGAAGAGTTATAATGTCTGAAAGTGTTTTCATGACTCAAATTTCCTCTATGGAATTTTTCACACTTGTAGACTGTAATCTCTCATGACCGATCAGTTATATCAATTTATATTTTTTGGGTTGAATTTTCCTCTTCATTTATCTATAAAATAATGTTTCATTCCGTTGGATACATTATTAATGCTTTTATTATTTTGGGAAAATAGAATTTTTTTAAGAAAAATTCTCATTTTATTTAATACATTATTATTCAATATACATGTTTTGACACCCTAAAATTTTTTTCTCTATATAATGGAAACAATGGTTTTATCCCTAAATGGAACTATATCAATGCTGGATTATTATTAAAAAATGAAAATTATTCTTATTTTTTATATGGGTTCTCGATAAGTTTATTTGAAAACGTTTAAAAGAATTTTCTATCCATCCAAAATAAATTTTTATATCATACAATACTTATTCTATATTAATAAAAATTATGTATTAAAAATATTTTTCTTATATATGGTCATGTTAAATAAAAATGTTTTCAATGTACTTTTACATCACCATTCAAAAAAATTATGTGTTTTTGTGATCCTCAGTGTTAAATATATTTTTAATGATTTGTATTTCAAAACATATTGATTTATTTTATTAGATTTTTGTATATTCATGTTTCTATTATTAATGATAATTTATATATGCAATATTTTACGTTGTATATTCACTTCTATTTTTTCAAAAAAATAATCATTGAATTATTAAAAGTAATCATTATTGATATAATTGAAAAAAGTATAAATTCATATCATTTGTTATAAATTTATTTCATTTCATTTAATCATCAATATGAATTATATATTAAACAAATAAAAATTCATCAAGTGAAAATTAGAAAAATTTAATGTTATTTTAAAATTATTTATATTGAAAAATAATTTTCTAATAACTTTTGTATATTCACTTTTATTTACCCTAAAATGTTAATTTTTTATGACGTGAGGTTTTTTACAACCATAAAGTTTTATTAAAATATTTTTTGTATTAAATTTTTTTTAATATTATATGATATATTTTCCGGATTATAACTTAATTTATTAGTTTTTTACACTCATAATATCAAACTAAAAAGAATTATGATTATTGATATATTATTTTTTGATAGGTCATCTATTTTATGGTTTATTAATGTTCTTATTATGATCATATGTTTCCCCAATATGATTTATGATTACAATCATTTTTTGAGCATTTATTTTTTAATCATATTTACATTCATGATTATGATATAATCCATTATGATATTTCTTTTCCATTACAAATAATTTGAACTCACCCCTTACTAGTGTTTTCAATAACTTATTATATATATGATATATCTATGAGATGTTTGGAACGTGTGTAGAGGAGATGAATAATTTATTGTAGGTTTGACATAATATTACGCATGTTATTAAAATAGCTAATATCCCTGAGTCTAAAACATTGGGTCCATTAGTTATAAAATTTTTTATAAATATTAATATTTAAATAATTAAATTATTATACAATTAATGTCATATTTAACTAGGGTTGTTTCATGTTATCTTTTGTGGAATTCCTATTTCATAATTTTTCTGGTCAAAAAGTTTTTTATACTTCCTTATGAAGATAATTCCTATGATGGTTTTAAATACTATTCCATTTATAAAAGTGTATTTTATCTCATAACCATAATTTCCCCAAGGCAACCAGTATATATTTTTAAAAATATTATATTTAAGAAACTTTTTAAAAATTAAAATTTCTCAAAATGATTCAAATTCTTCTATTAAAAACAGTTATTTTCTATGGATTCATTATTTACATTTATTTATTAATAAATCTATTTAAAATCCATTCTTTTCAATTTAAAAAATTTTATATCTCTATAGTTTAATCATGGAAGTCTTTTTTATAATAAATTCACATAATGTTCATTTAATAATCGTTTATATGTCTATTTATTTTAAAATTTATGTCTACAATATCATTGAAATTTTTTTGTTATGTTTGTAAATTACCAAATAAATATAATAAGACGATATTTTATTTATGGTGGGGGAGGGTAAACATATTAAATCTATATAGGTCAAATTTGATCCTATTTTATATGATACAATTAAAAGTGATCCTCTAATGAATCATTTTTTACAAATATTATACCATTACTAGACATCCGTCAGGATACACATAGAATTGGTTCATATGATTCTATCCAACTAGTTTTTCTATATAAATTACAATTATTTTATGGTTGCTTTCTTAAAATTTTTATAACACTTATATAGGTTCTTATTTCGAGTTGTATGTATTAATGTTTTTATAATTCTTGTGAAATATATATATATTTTTCATTATGTGATGAATATATTACTATATATAATTCTAATGTATTTTCATGGATTTATTTCTCTTCATAATATCATGTTATATATTGACATGTTGTTTTTTACATCATGAAGAAAATGAATTTTTTTCAAAACATGAAGCTTGGACATTTTATTTTCACCAACACATAAAATAAGAAAATTTATTTATAGAAATATTGATCATTGAAAAATTATTGTTTCACTTCATTAATCACATTCATTTTTTTTTGTTAAGAACTTGAATTATTAGCATTTTTCCACCGTTGACTGACTAGAATTTTATTGTCACAATGGAATTAATGGACATTTTTTATCACAAAATGATCCATAGAAATTCAATTAGTTCCAAATTTCATAATTTCCCTATTTTTTGTGTATTCCTAGGTTATATTTTTATTATTTGATTTAATGACATGGTTTATGTTTTTTCCCTAGATAATATATTTTCTATAAATCATTACATATAACATAATCTTATTATCTCATTTCATTTTTAATATGATAATTCTGAAATTCTCTTGTATTCTCACATTCATATAATCTTTCTATTGATGATTTTTTTTTTCTATTATGGATCCATTGAGGTCACACATTGTTCTATTATTGTTCCATAGATTATAAAATTTGTATATACTATTAGGTATTCGTTACAGAGTGTTGTGTGGTTCTGTGGTAGTTAAATATTAACCTATATCATAAAAATAGTTTTTTACCTTTGATGCTGTAAAATACAATAAAAACACATTTTTAGCGATTTTTTATTTAGTGATGTGTTATATATATATGTGAATAAAAATGTTTATGCTTTTATCATTAACCATATTAATTGGTAAAAAAACCTATGAGTAATATATGTTATTTAAGAAATGGACATTACTCTCAGAGTGTTGTCTGACACAATTTTTATATTATAAGGGTTTTGATATTTTTATGGAATATTTTTTGTGGATTTATTTATTTCTTTTTTTAGTATTAAGATAAGAAATCATTAAGAAATAACTTATTGATAACTCTATATATAGGATGAAATCCTAATGCTTCTGTGATATATATGTTATGCATAATCATATAAATTAAGCATCTTTTTTATTATGGAATGAAGATGGTATTTTAGAACCAATAATCATAGTTTTAATAAATATTAAAAAAGTTGGATGAATATGAAATCGATCATTAATCAGTTAATGATGAATAATATTATGACTGCACACCTAACAAGAAAATCCCAATTGATATGATTTGGTTAATCACAATCAATTTATGATCCATTATGACATTTTTAATATCATTAGGGTAGAGAAATTTATTAGTAGTGATTATGGATACATTTTATTAACATTTATATATTGAAAAATTAATTTATATATTAATTTATATATAATGTTATTGATAATGTGTATGTTAAACATTAAAAGAATGTATTTCATAAATATTATGGTTTTTATTTTTTGAGTAAATTAAAGTTAGTCCAACATAATAATATACATGAATGTATATTGAAATATTCTATAATATACATGATAAAAATACAAAATAACTAAAAATACCTAAACCCATGTGTGACATTGTGTGTAGAATTTGATAACTAAAAATTGAAAAAACAATGAATAATAGTCCCATGTCCATGGTATCCCAGACATTTCATCATGAATGGGTTTTGAAATTCAATTATCTAATTCTCATTTCCAAATATGACACAACAGTACTCCCTGTTATGAAACCCAAAATAGTATACAAATGAAAATGAGTCATTAATAAAACTTTGTTTATCCTTCTGGTCCTAGACAAAAGGAATAGTCATTGGATTTCCAGTTAATAATTAATATCACGAACACCTTTCGATATGGAAATGAAAAATAACTATAAATGTGATATTAAAGTGTTTAAATGGGTATATTATATCCTAATATTAAAGAAATATTTTATGTAAATAAAAAAATCATCTATTACAAATTAGAAGATTTCGTTGAAGAAATAAAAAATAATAATGTCAAACCATATTTCATTAAGAAGTGAAAAGTAAAACAGACAAAAAATCATACCATTACACACCAACTATCTTCCCAATGTGATGTCTTAATATAAAATTACAATAGTATAATCAAAATATATTTCGGTACTACTACTATTAAAAGGTTCAAACTCATCCATCTCCTTCCCATATCATGTTATCCACCTAAATAATCCACATTTGACATCTTCCCAACCTGGACCGACAACCCTGAAAATCATATTGGTTATCAAAGTGATAAGACCAGTAGAGGTGGAAATTAATTAAAATCTTTTGGTAACACCCAAAGGGGCCCAAATATAACATGAATAATATTTTATTAATATTTTATATTATTTGTTTATTTAATAAAACCAACTCAAGCATAGTAAGAATAATTATCTTTCTCCACATGTTCGAAGGTATCATCGATGAGATATTATACATTAAGTGGATAATTTTAGAGTATTTATTATACTGTGTAAAACAATTTAATATAAAAATAATAATAAGTGTTGGAGCTCTAATAACATCATAAGAGTAAAATATAAGTTTAAAATGAAGATCTTATATAACCAAATAAGTTTTATATATAATAATTATCTTTGAAACCAATATAACACTTTGTGTATTCCATATAGAAATACATATAGATCCTTTGATAAAATTTGAGTTATCCGATATTAGCACAATGAATTCCAATAATATAGTTTCTTTAATTTATATTTTATGATCAAAATAATAAATTAGGGGTAACCTAGTTATCCATCATATCTGATGGAAATATTATGTCCTAGTACTTATCCTAGCTAGATCATATATGATATCAATAAATATTTGGTGAAATATTTTTAATTATAAATTGTATCTATCAAAATTCTAGATCATATAGAGTACTTTATGAATCCATAGTCATTAGGAATAATAGATGAATCTTAATTCTTAAATTCACTAACATGTTTATAACAGATGAATCAGAATTAATAACCCAGAAACTCAATATATTAAATAAAAATTTATCCCATGATGAAACCATGGAATTTATAATTCCAATATTAGGGAAAACCAATACATAATAAAATATAATGTGTAATATCATTTTTGAGACACCTTCTCGACCCATCTAACATATCGAAGGTCTTCCCATTCTGTGAACGACCAAACCATATAACTAAATCTATATCAGACTCACACAATTGATTCAGGATTAATTGTGACACATGAAATCAAGAACACATATCTACCAAAAACATCCTTCTATATGGTCAATTTAATATAAGTTACAAATTGTTCCCCCTGGCTATATAATATCTCAGACACATTACACATGTTCTTTAAACACAATCTATATTTATTAGCCAATAATGACCCTAAATTTTATTACCAACCATCAACATCATATAGATCACATTATAGTATCTATATATTCATGGTAAAACCAATACTATCATTACTAAAAATTATAATATTTAAACCATTCTCAATTCCCTTATGCTAGGTCACCCGGTCCACCCATCCATTCATAGATCTACTCATAGATTTCCTTCAGAGTATTCTCAACATAATGGTATTGGGACAGACCCCCAACACTCTAATAATATGACAAAAATCAATATATAATTTAATAGGTATGGCATTTCATAAAAAATATTTTCATATTAGTGTAACACTCTTTTGTATAATGAGGTGTATTGGGGAAAAATATAAAAACACTAAAATAATTAATTTAATAAAATCTAAACCCTTCATAGTCTAGAAATTTATAGGGATATATAATATAATCATTCTCTTCAACATCAATAAAATAAATATACATATATTGAAATATGGTTCATCATGGAGCTTAAAACATGTTCATGAGTACAGGTATTTCATTTGAAATAAAATAAATATTTTTAATATAAGTTTGGTTTCCCACAATTGTAAGGAAACAAATAAAATTATTATAAATAAAAATCATTTACATTATGATATGATCAATTGATCACTCTCTTAAAATGGATCCATACCTTTTAATAATGTTAAAGGATTTCCCATGATCTTCACTAATGTTATCATCAACTGATCACTTTTTATGGCCAAAATAAACAAAATATTTAATTAATATCATTTATATTCCATAATATTTATTTTTAAAAATTTTCAATAAAAATACTTACTTAAAATCCCAATGAGTTGCATATTTGAGTTAACATATCAAGAAAAAATGATATTTGAACACCAGAAATCAACCTGAAACTACACCACAACAAAATACCCCACTTAAATGTCTGATTTAATTCTCATTTTAATAAAACATAACTAAAAACTATATAAAAATAAATTATTAAATGAACCTTCATCAAAATGTCATGAAATAGTGTCTTTTCAGTTTTATAGGATTCCCACATGCCACTCAATAAACATTTCAAATTATACACGTTCCATTAACCCATATCCATGGGTAATTTATAACAACCAAAAAGTTAAAATCAAAATGTATTCACAGGCCAATTAATGGAAAAAATTACAATAAAGAGTGGAAAATGAACATATAATAAATAATGAGGAATACACTAAAAATAAACCACCTTAATGAGTATTGAAGGAAAAAGGGGGGATGAAGGATATTGGATAGTTTAAATTATTGTTATCCTTGTGGGTATATTTACTTTTAAACAAATTAATAAGTGAGTGAAAAAATTATGTAATAAATTAAATATATCTAAAATGTATAAACAACATTATATATATTTGTATTAATTTATCAATCATTTATATGTAATTACGTCTATATTAAACGATATATTATATCTATTATGAAAAAATTTTATTTTTTCCCATATATGTATTTATAATATTTATTATTATTTTCAATTTGTTAAAATATTTACTGTTTTAATTTTTTGAATTATTTTCACATATATACAATAGATAAAATAAAAAAGTATTATATGATGAGATGTTAAAATATTATGAAATATATGTTTTTATTTAAATATTAATAAAATATTGTTATAATGAATCGTATTATTGAGAAATGATTTTATGATAACTAAATATTATAAATATTTATTAAGAATTTATTTATTGGATGTAAATATATTAATTTTTAACGATTAAATGTAATATAGGAATATAGGTATATGATTTGGGTGTGCCCATTCATAAAACAAATATTAAAAAAATTGAAGAGTTGTAATTTCAAGGGATTATTCAATGAACGGATTAAAAAGCACCACATACATCCAAATGAATAAAATAAAAAACAAATATCCAGTGAAAAATGGAAATCTAGATAAAGCCTCCAAAATTACCCTTTTTGGAAGGACATCTGCAACCTTATGTGTCTCTTTATTAACAATGTTGAAACCAATATTAAATTCCTTAATCATCTAAATATATTGATTCCATGGTGGTGGAATTTTCCAGGGTACTGACATGGAATGAGTCTTGACGATGTGAACTAAGGTGGTAGAGTTAGATTCCACTAATAGATGCCTCCAAACAAGAGAAGAGGTATATTTTCATTCATTGATCAAAGACCATATCTCTACCTCTTTCATCATTCTATTTCCATTGTGGTGAAAAATATCCTTTTAATGAAACCCCAATTGGTGCAGAAGACACCAAAACATCTTGATGGTCATTGTTTAACTAATGCATCCCCATCCACGTTCACTTTTAGCCATATTGTATTCGGTGGAAACTATCTCATGGATTTATGAAACAGAGGATTCATGATTCTCCCTATAAAACCAAATGTTTTAATAATAATAAAGTGATAATTGTAATTTCTCATTGTGTATGTACGAATTTTGGAGGCTATTAACGCTTCCATGTACATAGAACACATTGCCTCCTATAAGAAAGACTATTGAACCTCAATGAACATGGAATTTCTGGTGTTCCAGATGTACTTGAAGACAGAAACACCTGTTGTAACAATAATGACCCCATCCTGTTCAATTAGCTGATTATTCTGTACAAAATCCTTGAAAGGTGGTGACCCAGTCATATGTAGATGAATTCAAAAAACTATCTTCTTGTATGACCATAACCTATAAGAAAAGAGGAAAATCATGAATAAATGAGTAACATTTTCCATATCTGTTAATCAAATACAACATGCAGTGGATTGATGAAATACCAATTTAATGGAACTATAATATTTATATTAAATTTTAAGTAATATTGTGTTTAATTTGATTACATTAATTTAAAATATGTCATTTAATTATATGTTTTAATTTTTATTAATTTATTAACATTTATTACGGTATTTAATATAATCATTGAAAATTATTTTAATATATAATAAAATTATATATGAAAATTAATCTATTCATTACGAATTTTTACAAAAAATATTTTAAATATTTTAAATATGTTAGGAAAGGATATATTAAAAACAATAAATTAAAAATACTAAATATAAATTGAAAAATTATATTAGTTATAATACTTATAAATAATATAATTAACCAGATTAAAATTATATATTATAATATTAAATTCATAAAATGGAATTCATATAATAAATAATAATTAGAATAAAATATTAATGTCTTAAAATCAATATAATCTAATGGTTAGTTTCTGGTATTTTTGTAAAAAGTGTTATAAATTAATAAATAGTGGAAAATATAAAATTTAAAATGAAAGGGAAAATTATGTTTAATTTATGTGTAATGTTCAAATATACATAAACATTATTTAATTGACATTAGTTAAATTATAAAAACATTGTACAATTTTAGGAAATTTTAATCAATTTAATAATACTTTTTGATAAAAACCAATGTAATGTTTTAAACATTATTTATTTAAAAACACCCAAATTTATCATCATGTCTACATGATTAATTTTAAATTAAATGGTTTTCATTATGTGAATTTAATTTGGAAAATATTATTCTGTATTTTAAATCAAATTAATTTTATTATATAGTAATATATTCTAGGATTAAGATATGAATCTATAGTAAAAATAATAAAAATTACTTACTGTATATATTCTACATGTAAATTAATGAGGGATGAATAAAAAATGGTAATTTTTTAAAATATCCCAAAATGTTTTAAAAAATATTTGATATAAATATTTTAAAAATATACCTTATGATATAATTAGTTGTCAATGATGGATCCTTTCAACATAAAAAACTCTCGGTGGTATCCTTTCTTTAAAAATTTAAAATATGTTCCACCCACCAATCTTATAATAAATCTATTTTCATAACTTCTTCAATACATAAAAACAATTGGTTTTATCCAAGACTTGTCTGAATCACTTCCCAACATCGCTCATCTCTTCTTAGAATACTAATTTTTAAAAATACATCATTTGAATTCTTTTGGTGGAATTCAAAATTGGACACCCAATGAAAGGGTATCATGCATCAAGGATATTTTTTATTTTATCTTTTCCTCCACATTATTAAATTAATAATATAACATGATTAAATAAAAACATTAATTTTTCCTATATAAATAAATTTTTTATATTTTGTTCATTTCCTATAATAATCTCCAGATCCCTCAAATGGGTTAAAAATCAACATTCATATGTACATTAAACAACCACCCCATGAACCAGTGTCATTAATTAATCCTTTACCACCTCTCATGGATAAATTTAATATCAGATTTATTATTTATATATGATATTTAGTATTATATTATGATTATGGAATTATTATATCTCACATACCATTAGACGATTTATTTTTCTTTTGAACTCTATAATGTCACTTTTGTGTACTACGAATTACTGCCTCACGAAATAATGTAATTCATTTACACAATACATGGAAATGTATTAATGATTTATTATTATAAAATATTTCATGTTTATAACATTAAAATTATAATTGACTAATAATATATCTTGTTTATTTCTCTATATCGACTTGAGAGTAAAATGGAATCAAAGATCAATCATATGTATGGCTAACCATCCGCATGAATAGTGCATTTTATATTCTATCTTAAAATAATATGAGAAACTATAAATAGATATATTTTGAAAATAGATGATATCTATATCATGTATAACATTATTTTTATTTTTTAAACATTATCAATGTATTTTTCTCAAAATAAAACAAAACAATACATATACAAAAAAAATTATGAGCTTGTTACTCGAAAAACAAATTTATCATTTATTATTTAACAAATAAGTAATAAAAGGTCTTAAAAATCATATATACTATTTTATATATGAATATGATTCACTAATATATGTATAATAAATATTTATTTATTATACAAGACGTTTTAATGAGTATTGAAAAAATTCGAGACTCATGGAAATGGATTTTTGTCTTAATTAAGAATTTTTATGCTTATATTATGTTTTTAACCTATATAGTTTTATGAGTATGAATATAGACATTTGATAAGTAATATATTTTATTTATTAATCCTAATGGATTTCTAATGATTCATTTGATTTTTTCCTTTCATATGGATTGTGAATCAAGGTTACCAATGTTGTATGGTTTTTATTATAAAAATCATTATTTATCAGAATTGTTTACGATTAAGACTCCAATATTAAAATATCATGATCTAACACTCAAAAAGTTTCAGGAATTTTCTTCTCATTTGATTCTACATTATATAATTAATTTATATTACCATATTTCCAATATTTTGTATATAAAATAATTCAAATAGTTTTATTGAAAATCCAACAATATTAATCTATTATAATAGAAAACTATTATCTTCCAAAATATTTATTTCTAAAAAAAATCATAATTTTTTTTGATTCTTCAAATTATATCATATCCAACTTTTTTCCCATTATAATATTTTCTTAAAAAAAATTTAAAAAGTATTTTTCCTGTATTTTTTCTAACAATTCACATATCTATTTTATTTAAAATGTGAAAGGAGTTGATATTTTAATGTTTGTGAAATGAATAGAATTTTATAAGATTATTAAGAATCATGGCTTGAAATATTCATTTATATTTAATTCATGGATTTATTAAATAATATATATTTTTAATTTTTTTTCATAAAATATTTCTTTCCAAAGAAAAAATGATATTTTACTAATAATTTTTTTAAATAATTGATCAATGTTGTATTCCATCTATGATGCCCCACACTGTAGTCAACATGATTGAATATTTTTATTAAACAAGTATAACCATCATATTATTTTTCTAAGTGTTTTTGATTATTATTTCTTGATATTTAGGAAACATGTTACTTTTACCAAGGTTATACCATGATAAAATTCTTATGAATCCCACTTTATTTTCAACTTGTTTAATTATGATAAAATGAAAATGAAATTTGTATCCTTTATATAGGATATAATATGATGAAATATTTTTTGAATTCATTTCATATCATCGTTTATGATATGATTAATGTTTTATAATCTTCTGGGACACAGAAATATTGTTTTCATTTTTTCATAGGTGGGACCAATATCTCATTCCAATGAATTGGCTAATGACTTATATCCAATTAAATATGATATACTATAATGGGTTGATAACCCAGTTCAATAATGGACTTTATCATCTCTAATGGTATTGGGAGTGAAACATGACTACTTTTCTTGTATTGGGAGTGTACTTATTTCCCTATGATAGAATTCATAGAGATCCATGTCTAATAAATGAATGATTTTCTATACCTATATGTATTTAACAAATTCAATATATTATTGCATTTTTATACTCAAATGGATCTATTTAATTGATTTATTTATGATTCATCATTTATTAAATACCAATTGTTAATCTATTACCCATATATATATGATATATAGGGTATGGTTTCAAAATTTTATGCTCATGTTCCCTACTAGTTATTTTCATGTAATACTTATGTATCTCCCATTTTTTGTGCGTACTGGGCATCTGAGCTCATATATTATCATGTTTATGATTCCTAGTCTATGAAGAGATGTATTGTGTATGATATTTATAATATGTTTTATAGTTCTTAAAAATGTGTTGGGAGATGTCCTAGATTAGTTATGGACTAGTTTATATTATTCAGGGATTCCAAATGCAAAAAAATACTATAATCTCTACTCATGTGATTGTGTAATGTAATGATTTTTCTTAATAAATCATCTAATATATATATCTATCATAACTATGATTTATTATATTTTTTATTGAAAGATATTTATAGTTGAAATTTGGAGAAAATGATTAGAAAAACAAAGGGAGATACCTTCGTAAATTTTAATTATAAGTCTAATGATAAGATAAAGTAAAGGAATATGTCCCAAATTATTTATCATGTATTGAGACCTTAGTTTCTATTAAATTACATCAGTGTATATATACTAAATGTGGAATTGGTTATAAAACAAAAATAATTATGTGTAATAATTCAAAACAGTAGAAAATTGATCTAGACTCGATCTCTAAATGGTGCAGGAAAATGAGCTTTTCTCCACACCTAGTTTGACACTCCTTGTGGATACACAAAAAAAATTAACAAAATCATTATAACCTATCCTGATGAATTTAAATAGATGATGTAAATTAATGAATGTCTATAAAACTATGTGTAACATATTAATAAAATTTATATGATTTATACATATTATTAGTGATTTTTCATGATTATGTGCTTCCCCATCATGATTTATGTTTCATATACCATGATTTTTTGTTGTTGTTAATTTCTAGAAACTACAAGAATATTGTTAATTATAAATTCAATTAAAAATTCAATGATCTTAGTCATAATAATAAAAATGTTATGGGATATAAATTGAAAAATATTGGGGTTACACTAAAAAAATAATCTCTTCCACTAAACAAGTATTTATTTCCAACTGAGAAAAATGAAGAAAAATTCTATATTTATTACTTCATGAGGGAACATCCAATTTAATTCATTGGATCTTATAATCCAATTTATATATGAAAATTTATTATAAAAACTATAATTATATTTTATGATTTATAGTGTACAGACGATGGAAATTCCTTTTTGGCAATCTACTGGATGAATTGTCAAAAATAAAATTGGTATACAACAACCAGGAATTTTATTAAATGGGATGAAATTGAATTAGTGGATTGGGATAAGTTCAAGAACGTTTGTATAAAAAATACTTTTCCCATGTCATTCAAATTAATGTGGAGATATAGTTAAATAATATAATGAAAATTCATTATGAATATGTTTGTTCATATACGTAAATTTTAAGTAACATATAAATTATGATTCTTGTATTATCATCAAAATGCAGTGTATTGTACATTGATACTTTTATGTCTTTAAGCATAGACTTGTGAGGGTGTAATTCATAAAAAACATAAGGAGTTAATAGGATATTTATTATCCTACATCAAGTTGGAAATGGAGGAAAGTGTTATTTATCAATCTCATTGATTTCATAAAATAATAAAAATAGAATAAAATCTATAATCTATAAACCTTGGAGAAATGAAGATGAAATAGATGTTATAGTTAACATTTTGGATGAAACATGGATGCAATTATATTATGTGGACTGGTAAATGTTTCAAATGTTCATGTTATGTTAATTGTACAATTTTTTTGCAATGTGATGACATGAAAATATAAAATGATGTTAATATATAAAATGAATCAAAAATATATTCCACTCTCACATCAATTATAATAATATAAGTAATATTGTAACTATACTACATAGTGACCAAATATTTAATGGCTAATGATGATTATAGAAATAAAAAACCTCATAAGACAAGTATCAAGATGAAATATTATGAAATCATGGTTTCTGACTAGGGTAGTGATAAAAAAATTTGAATGGTATACATATCATCCACTATAGAATTTATAATTTCTTATTTCACAATGGATAACAAAAAGTGATGTACCTAAAGATTCTCTAGTGGTATCATGATTCCACCCAAACTACTAGATATAAAATTAGGGGTGATAACCACAAATAGTCCAATTATCAAATCATATGTATATCATTCATCTATATTGGAAATTTTTAAAAGTTTTCATTCAAAAAATATTTTCATTATTTCTATTGTATAATTTGATTATATCATATAATCAAAGGAATGTGTTAGACTTTTATACAATAATAATTAAAAAAATTCGAGGATGTGAATTTAAATTTGATATTCAATTCTAACATATTATCATATATATAATATAATAATAAGTACTTATTTATGGTGGATATCGCATATATGGGTTGTGTCTTAATTCCCATTCATAGCGGAAGGTTATCTCAAATGGTTTTTATGAATCATTAAATTGATTATATTCCAAATATATTGTAATTTTGTGATGTCTTTCCATTTGAATTTTCATTTATTCTACCCAAAATGAGATGATTAATTTTCAATATAATTCATACCTTGATCCATACCAATTTAAATGAATCTGTTTACAATGGTTTCAATTATGTAGTATGAATTGAAGAAATAACTAACAAAAACTAGATATGTGATTTATTCTTCCATGTGTGCTACCTTAGGGTAGACATAATGCCTTTGATAAAGAAAATATTGATTGATGGACACCATAAATGATTATCAGGATTTTATAATCATAAAAATTAATTAATGTATCCTATTATCCATATTTATTACTTACCTGATTATCTATATGGTGCTCAAAAATTTAATAATATTTTCCATCAATCTAGATATCAAAAATTTATTTTCCCCGAGGATATAAAAAATAAAAAATTCCTCAAAAGTTATGGACAATATTAATATATATTGATTCCTTTTGGCCTTAATAATTTCCCTTCTATCAGTAATGATTTAATTAATATAGACTTTATACATTAACTTTATATGTTTCTAGTAGTATTCTAGACAGTATTTTTATAAATAAAAATAATCAATAGGTTAAAGAAGGTTACTTGAGAGTCATACTAAAGACCCTAAAGAAGGATAATCAATTTTAAAAATTAACAATGTTTGAAAATGGGATAAAAAAACATTATTTATTAGTCCGTATAATTTAAATAGTTAGTATATCAGTAGATCCATAAATGACATATGCTATTGAATGTTGAAAAAAATCATCCTCGGTGAAAAAGATCAATAGTTTTCTTTGTTTTTAAATATTTCTTCTATTTTGGAGAATTTTCCATGACTAACTAATCCATCAAACATGTTTATCAAAAGAGAGAAATGTTCCTCTAGATAGATGAATGTAAAGAATAAATCATATAACTAATGATATGATTATTCACTAAATTTTTTTTACATTAACCAATAATGAAGAAGTGTTTGTAATATATAGTTACACATCAATGAATGGATTTGTATTTATATTATTCGTAATGATGTATTTATTAATTTTGGCTCACAATAATTGATTAATAGTGACAAAAATTATCAGACTCGTGATTCATAGTAAGCTATGATCATTTTTTCATTAATGATACTTATTAATGATCATTATGGAAAAAACATTTATATATATGTTGATCATAACAGTTTAATGTATGTAATCACGCAAGAGTTAAATATGTACCATTGATGATGATTAATGATGATATATATATGTATATATATATATATTAAATGATCAAAATATTACTATACTAGGAATGTGAATAAGGTGGATAATGATTTGAGTCAAAACGTCATGTTATCTTATCTATGATGGGGATTAAACAATTCCAAATATTTCTATATTTAGAAAGAATGGATCAGGAACTATTGACAAAATTGGAAAAAAACATTCTCTTTCACAATTGAGTATTCAAAATTATGTCCATGTAAAGATTAATGTGGTGCATAAGGATGATTTAGGGATACCAAATAAGGATATAATTCAGCATGTGAATAAACCTGATAGTTACCAAATAATAATGTTTAGGGAGTAGGTATTTCATATATGGATACTATATTTGAAGATGTATTTTTTATATAAGTCCCATAATTCATCATTCTCTTTTCATCAGAGAAGTCAAATTATTTATTATCAAATTTAAAGAGGATTTTTTTGGGATTTCATGATGATAGTTATCACATAGTCAATATCTTTTTTCTTTGTATGTCAACAAGTTAATAAAAATTAAAAAAATTCTAAGGGGTTGTTTCATCCGTTTCTAATACCTCAATGGACATGTGAAAAAAACTCCATTGATATTTACCATGGACTCCCAAATACTTAAAAATTTTATAATACTATATGGGTTTTATTCGTTCACCTTACTATGTACGCACACATAATAATTATTAGATAAGACATACATATGAATCATATTAAAGTATTCAAATTATGGAATTTGTAGGTCTTCATCGAGTACCAAATTTTATTGTGTCATATCAGTATATGTTGTTTAAAACAATGTAATGGTAAAATATCTAGTAAGACATTGATATATAGTTGAGATCTAGAACTATAAATAATTCATAGAAATATGACCAGTCTATGAGAATAATTCATCCATAGAGAATATATTCAGATAATTTTCTTTGTATTCCAATGGTTTTTTTGGATCAAAACCAAAATCTATTTGATTTTTCATATAATATTATCTTTCACTAAAGAATTCCAATTTCTCCTTACGAATTCCTATTTGTAAATAAGTATAGATATATAATTTACATGAATAATTTATGAGAAAAAATATATTTGGACATATATATGATGAATAAATGAATGAGAATGCTAAATAAACTATTAAATAAATCAATGAAACTAAATATCGAATGAATATTTATATAGATAATCACTAAAATTATATAGAATTTAAATACAGTGGTATAGTATTTTTTTTAATTTATTTAAGGAAGTATGTTATGAGATTCTAGAAAAAGGGAAAAATAACCCCTTTGTATATTAATAGATTTGATATAATTAATTGTATAGGATGGGTTCCTTATTAGTTGGTACATACCTCGAACCTCTATAATTACCGAGATGTGTTCCATGTATCTCTCATGAGGAATTACACACCCGAATCTTCTATTTAATTCATCCTCATTACATACAATTATAGAAAGATATTTCTTACACGGAATAATCATTTCATATTTTGAATTGTATAGAGAATGTTATACAATACTATACAATTTCCGTTTTTATTTTTTATGGGTGAAACATCAAATTTATGGATGTTGTACGGTATCATTAGGTTATAGTGATGTTGAATTATCCCTAATAGTTTGTATCAGAATGGTGAATTTTGAGGGAAAAATTCTTTTTTAGAGGGGGTATAATGTAAACCACAAATTTCATATGATTTTTTTATTGAATTACATTTAAATGATTCCTAATAGTACAAAAACACCATGATATGGTTTAACCACATGCTACAATGGGATATGATATTTTACAAACCAAAATAGGTTATTATAAAATATTGATCTATTAATAATATATTAAATTAAATTTAACTATTATTAATAAATAATAAAAAGCGTAATTTGAATACTAATATTTTTTTTAATATTTTATTTATAATGGGTTTTTTATAATGATATTATATTGATAATAAAATAAATAATTTCAGTAAAGTCTTCATATGATTCAAAAAAACTATTTACTCAAAAAATATCATTTTCGAAAAAATATGAAATAATTGTTTTTACATATTTATAAATTTAATATTAAAAATCAAAATCTTTTTTCAAATCAAAATTGAAGAATTTTCTTATTGTGACTTTTTGAAATTTTATTATAAAATCATTCATTTTTTATGAATAGCGACAATTACTAAATTTTAATTTAAATTTACTGTATATTTTAGTTAATTTGAAAAGATATATTATATTTTAAAAAAATTAAATTGAAATTCATTTAATTGTAAATCTATTAATCTAATTTGATTCTTTAGAATATATTTCAAATTGAATTTTGATATAAATATATTGTAATCATTTTAACATTTTCTCTTAAAACCCACCCAATTTCACTTCATGTTTGCATGATTTATTATAAATTATAATTTTCCACTTATTTTAATAGATTTTAAATATTTTATTCCATAATTCAAATTATAATTACTTTTCAAATAATAATGAAAACATTTTTTGACCAAATTGAATAGTAAATACATTAAAAATTTAATACAATAGTGAAGGTAATAAAGTATTTACTCATGGGTTTAAAAAATAATGTCTATAAAAGACCCAATTAAAATCTTAAATGCTTTAAATTTAAATATTATATTGTATCCCATGTAGTATTTGGAATTTTCAATTTTAATAATTATTATATTAAACATTGTGTGTGAAATATTGATGTTCATAAATTTAAAAGTTATAAACTAACCTAACTAGGCATGCACATACACTAGAGCAGAGATAATCATATTTGGAATAATAAGAGGGTATGGTTTTGCCCTCGGTACCAGGCCTGTGATGCTTTGCATTGAACAGTTAGTCGACCACCCTGTGAAGGTGGAGTGCTGATATCATGACATATGCTGAGGAGAAGCAGTTCGATGTTGTCTTGTCTGGGTGATTCCATCAAAGGCCTATGAGTCATGTAACTCTATCTAAGCCTCTTGTACTTTTATCATTTCCACCTCACCACTTGAAAGGTGGATTATCAAACATAATAATAAATAAAGGCCATCGGGACATTCCGACATAAATTTTAATAGGACATCCATTATCGTCCTCAATGTATACATTCAATACCATTTGGATTATGAAATTCCCTAAAAAACATCCCCCCATCTCACCACTGTAGTTTTAGCCTTATTTTGGACACAAAGTTATCATAGGAATAATTTTATAGAAAACCAAAGAATTATACTCGAATAATATGTAACATTTTTTAAATTTCAATTCTTTATATCTTCTTCCACCATAAATTATAATTATTTATAACACCCCGAGTTTTTATGAATTTTTTTTCATAAAATAAATAACATTTCATTAATGTGTTTCTATTCACTCTACACTATGATAAATTTTCTCTACATATAGAAATCATATATCTTGTATTACAAATTACATTGAGTATTTAAAAAATTTAATTAAAAAATTTATTTAAAACTAATCATTATAACCTAGAAATTAAAAAATTAATATGAAAATTATTAATTTTTTTTAAAAAAATTATAATGTATTTAAATAAAAAACATATTTACGATAAAATAAATATTTTCATTAATTTTTTTATAAGATTTTAAAATACTATTTTATTGGAAAAAAATTTATATAATTTTGTAAAAAATAATAAAATATGTATATATAATCATAGGAATTTAATTAGACAAAATAAAAACCTAATTATAATTCAAAATATTTAAATAATCTAATGATGATTTTTTTTGTGATTTTTCATAAATGATTAATTTTTTATACCAATAGTGAAATATAATGTCCATTAATTACAATGTATCTTTTTAAAAAATTATTTATAATTTTAAATTAAATTTTAAATAATTTTAACTTGAATTATATAATTAATAAATCTAATAGTCTCATTTTTTCATTTTAATCAACATCATAGAGATACAAAATTGAAAACAATATTAAAATTTTGATGATTGTTTTTCACATTAATAACTCACATCATTTTCAGGAATGCGTGATTAATATTAATTTAAAAATTTTCACCATTCTTATTGGAATTTTAATTGTGTTATAAAATTTAATCATAATAATTTAAAATTACAAATAAGTAAATATCAATTTTTAAACAAAATTCAAACATGAAATTGTATGAATTAATCATAACCTGTAAGAGTCAAATGTGTTTACCAAGGGGATAAAATATAATGTAAATTGTCAAACTGATCTAAAATTTTCTCCAAAACTAATTTAATGTCCATATTTTTATTTTATACATTCTGTTGTTAACATCGGTACAGTTTTGGATATACATGTCATGCAGAAATCATATGAAGGATTTACCCATTCAAAAAAAATTACATGAGTCACACTCACATCCCTTATAAAATTCATGCCCTCTTCCCCTCACTTCACATCTCTCATTACCTTTGGATATGATATGCCAAATCCAAATCTCATATGTACATATCCCCTCTACATTTTGTAAAAAAACAAGCAAAAATAGATAATTGGTGAAAAAATGGTGATACCATAGAAGAGGAAACATTCATCAAAAAAATGTTTTTTCATTATTTTTTATTCAAAACTCATTAATAATTATAATATATTACATGAGGAAAAAACTATGTTACAAAAATAATTTTATACTTTTCTATTTTAATGGTACATCCTACAAACACACAATATTCCATCAATTAGTTTACAAATTCATCAATCATGTTTATTGAATAAAATCTCCTAATGAACTGATGTTGTTCTTTTATCATTAATAACTATAAAAGTTTGGAATAATGAGGTAAAAAATATTTATATATAAATATAAAATATTTATTACTTTATTATTAATATATATTTTTTATATCACACATACCGTCATTTATTCAATTTTGAGGTAATATTATAATTAAGTTCATGTGTAGAACAGACTACCGCCTCGTGAAGCATTGTGTTTTATTCAGTCGTTACATGAAATGTATGAAGTATGGGTTTTATAAATTTATGTGAAATATATTACAGAAAAATTATTAGTTTATTTGTCATATATCACATATTTTTATTATTTATATCTGAATAGAAAATGGAAACAATATTCATGTGTACATATGACCTACCACCTCTATGAACCGTGTATTTAATTTCCTATTTCTTTCTTTTATAGATTATTACATATATAATAAATAAATAGTATATTAATATCATGGTTTCAATTATCGATACTATGAAATAATTTTTAAATAAAAACGTCTGAAAATATAAAAATAACTATACATATATATAAAAAGTGGTTATTATGCAAAAAATAACGTTAATGGTTAATCATTAAAAACTTGGTAATAAATGGAAATATGAAAAATGTTTACATTATGATATATAATAATTATTTTTTAATAGAATTATAACAAACTAAAATTTATTATAATCATCTGTTAATGATGTATGATAGAAGTCAATACATAATCTATGGAATGTTATCTGAAATTTACTTCAATGAGACATACATAGTGTTATAAACCTATAAGATTTTACAAGGTCGATATGCAACCCCATTATCATGTAATATCAAGAATATATTTAGGATCTTGATATTTTATGTCTAATATTATATATTCCTTCTTTTGGATTACGAATCAATGGTATGAATGTGGAAAAATTTTAATGTTTCATTCTCACCATTTTTACGGATTTTTTTTATTAAGTCTCTAATTTTGAAATATTATTTTCTACCTCACATAAATTATCATAAATTTTAATTTACTTTTTTAATTAATTATATAATAATAATTCCATAACATTTTATAATTATTGGTACATAATAAAAATAATTAATTTTTGTAAATAAAAACCATCTTTGATTCTCTATTCTGTTAGAAATCAGTTTTCATCCAAAAACATGTTTTAAAAAAAATTAAAAAAAGTGTGATCACATACTAATTAATTTTAGAATAATTTTCTTACCGATAATTGATTTTTCATTAAAAAAATATATAAAATTTTATTTTTTTCAAAAAAAATATTATTAGGATTTTACCTCAAATTTCAAAGGAACCATTTTTTATATGTATGAAATTAATAATATTTTCCAAAATTATAAAAAAGCATTATATTAAAGTTGATATTAATAAATTTAGAAATTAATTTCAAAGAAATAGGTTATCAAAATTATTAATTTTTTATATTGGGGTTATAAATCATATTGGACAGCATATATTCTTCAAAAAATGTTTTCAATGATATTTCACAAGTATTTTACTTCTAAAATGACAGTATTTTGTGTTAATAATTCCTTATTAGAGATATGATATGATAGGACTCTTCATTTTCAATCTATTATTAGTTTATGAATTTATTTAATTTTTTTTAAATAAACAAGTTTCTTTTACAGAGTTTATACAGTGAAAAGACACTTTTGATAGGTGCTTATTTTCATCATTATTTTTATGATGAAAATATTATGAAACATCTATAATTTCTACTATCACATTGGGGTTTTCATTTCCTCCTTTGGTTCCAGTTTATATGGTGATCTCTGTTTTTTTCATAAGTTTCAGTATTGTTGAGGTAAATTCATTAGGTGCTTCTTTTCTAATTTTCACTAAATTAATATCCCTCAGTTTATTCAAATGTACATTAAGAAATGTAGTGTTTTTTGGTCATATAAGTGTCCAACTCATAGTTAGTGCATGGTCTAACAAACAATGCAGATTATCCCAGCTAACCATGATGAACGTTTTTGATATTATACATAACCTATCACATGGTTTGTGCATAGAGAGTCAAAATATGTGGGATGGTCATGTAGTCAATCCCTCTTGGATAGTAGCTACCACACGGTTCACAAATAGTTTTGTCAGCCTTGCGGCCTAACTGTTTGATCTACCCAAATATAAATTTTTGGAAAATCTAAGTTTTCTTCCATGGGATTTTGTAACATAATTCATCCCCTCTCAACACTATGGTTCGTGATACCCTAATAGTCCCCTCCCTTCATTCTACAAGCTTCATACTCCCTACCATGTTGTGTATCTAATTTTTTCTTCAACATTAAGGAAATATTTTTCAATTTAATCTTATTCTCTCTTTTCCATATTACTAGTTATTCCAAATTCACTTTGTTTTTTATTTTATTAAGCATTATTTTTTTTCTTTTTTCCATTGTTTTATGTTGGGATTTTTTTTTGTTATTCTTAGTATATCATGGATTATGGATAATTCATATAGTGGTTTTAGGTTTTGTGAAATTGATGGTCTTAGATTTTGAGGTAGGTTTCCAAAGAACATGCCATTTTAATTTAATAATCATTGATTTCATACTTTTTTCAGGGTCTTTCGATATATAACTTTGATATGTGATCCTTTTATTAATTATTGGGTGTGAAAAAATTGTTATTGTTCCCTTGTTTTGTGATATAAATAATTTTTTTGCCATATTGTGCAGACAATATGTTTCACCAATTTTATTTTAAATATTTATTGGTTATATTTTATTAAAATATAAGTGATTATATTTTTAGCATTATTAGTGAAACGTGATATGACGTTTTGGGTTCTTTTTATGGGTTCTCAAAGGGGGTTTTTCTTCAAAAATGATTGTGTATTGGATATCAAAAGTGGTCTAGCATGTGAGGATAGTTAATGATCGTATATGAATGTTTATAAACAATATTTTCCTTGTATATGTGATGAGAATATTTAATATATATTTATAAATTATTTTAATGTTTAAAATTATGGGTTTACACAATATTTCAATGAGATATTTGGATAACGTGAGTTGATAGTTTTATGAAAATAATAAAAATGGATAGTTTGGAAAATGTGTGAAAATTTTGGAATTGTTTATCATGAAAACTATCATAGAAAAATAATATTTCCTGGTATAAATTTTAATATTGACATTGTGGAATGTCCACAACACATATCCTTATGAACCATTTACAATTTATGGAATTATATATCCTCAATATGGACTCCATCATGACTAATGAGTTATATGAAAAGATATTTATGCTTGTAGTAACTCATTTTAGTGCTTGTTATTGAATTCTTCTAATATATAAATGTGATTGGATCCTATATTGGCATATATTAGATCCACCCCTATAAACATGATATGTGAGGACCAGTCATAGTGAGAGTTTTTTTAAGAAATATTATCGAACATGATAGATTATAAACTAGATCATGTCCTATAGTAGGATGATTTATTAGGTTTATTGTTTTGGTATTTTTCCCTCACACTATATAGAGTAGGGTGGCCATGTGTATTTAGGATTATTTTTATTTAACTATATATGGTATGCTTCAGGGGATGTATCTCATGTTCTTGTATGTTCTGTATTATTCGTGATCATCAAGGGTCACCCACATCTTATGGAACTTAGTCTCTTAAGGTGAATGATTAAGATTACATGTTGGGTGGTTACTCTAGTATGTTTATTTTTTATTTCCCTTTTTGTAATATTATTAATATTAATCATTAATTATTGTGGTTTTATATTAAAACCATAACATGTTTTTATTCTTTTATATATAAAATGTTTCTTGTAAATTTTCTTCACTCTTTATATATTTCATACATTAAATACAATATTTACTATTTATAAAATAATTTGATTCCTTATTATTAATAATTTGTGGTTTAAATGGTAAAAAGGTCAATATACCATGTTTGTATTTATTTGGAAAATTAATTAAAATCTAATATTCTTATATATTATTTCATACATAAATTTATTGATCCATTCATTTATATGTATGTGCTATAGGAATAAAGCGTTGATGAAAACATTTTGTGTTTCAATTATCACACATATTGTTATTCTTTATTTTAGCTTATTTTTAGGTCTATCTTGGTATAGAACAACATAGACGATGGTTGTTTTTTGTATCAGAGTGTGACCCACAGGGTCACATGGAATCATTTAGTTGTCAGGTTCATTTATTTCATTGTATTATTTGATTCATTATAATTTTTATTTTCATATTCATTTTTAAAAAATATTCAGTTCGTATATACATTATATAAGGGTTTAATTGTATGGATTCCAATAATAGTAATTAATTAATACGAGTTAATGTCATTACCTCATGTTTCTCAGATAATACATGATACAATTTTCTAGCTTTTTTTGATTTGGAATGCCATCAATCCATGATGTGGATTAGCTCGTCTTACTGGTTCAAGGTGACCAGGGTTTGTTTTTTAAATAATGGTATCAAATTATTTCATACCATTATGGGAAATTTATCTTCATAGTTCCCTTTATTATATTGGGGGGTCAACATTGATGAAGTAATTTTTTCATGACTCAAGGGGAAGAAACGAAATGGAAATCATGAATCCTGTCTCATTCCGATCCTTAGGTATCTATAGGATGTATTGTTGGTTCTTTTTTTTGATTCATCTGGATTTTTATGTGTTTGAAATATGAAAAATAAGTTGGGAATGTGGTTATAAAGAGCATACATGGCCTAGAAATCCATCTTGAGATGGGGTCATGGTCATAATAGACTTATTATGATTGGGGTGTGTTTGGAATATAGTTTCCTACCATGTAGATGTGTAACCCATCTATATTGGGCTTCCATATTAGTTTCATTGTGTCATATTTCACTAAATTTTTTGTTAATACCATTTTGATAAAATTTTAAAAACTGGGTTTCAATGGTAATGTTAGGATTATGGAATGTTGGAAAATGATTTTCATAATTAACATTATAGAAGACATTATAAAAATATTTTTTATAAAATCACCACAGGGATGAAATGTAATGGATTTACCAATATTAGAATTTTATAATAAAAATATGGGGATATAGGAAATGGTTATTTGAGATTATATTTTTTTTGAATTTGTTTTAAAAAAATGTGTTCGTATTAAATCAAATTGTATTATATAAAATGATATTTTTGTTTTGTAGGAAATTTATTTGAATGAATCAAAATGAATCTATATATGGAAATTGATGGGATTTAATTTTTGAGATTGGTGAAAATATTTATAACATATAATATGAAAATAATTTTTTATTTTTGGTTTGTGAAACATTGAACAATTAAAAAATTTGTAAATCTGTTGAATTATTTGTATTTGAAAATGTGACTATTATTTTCAATATTAATGTATTCCATGATTTATGGCACACATGTAAATTTTCGGAATGATTTTTGATGATGATGTGGGTGGGTAGTGCTTGGTATTGGAACATTTGATGTGTAACTTGTAAGAAAGGGCTAATATGTGCCCTGATTTTCCGGGAAACATGCATTTGAGAGAGACTCTATGGAATAACATTTTTAAGTTGGATAATCTACTATATTGTTATTATTTTACAAAAGTGGCATTTTTTAGATATTGTTTTTTGATGCCCAATTGTCTTCTTCCCAATTATTCTATGATTCAAATGTGTTTTATATTTTGTTTTATTTATCGTTATTTGGGTGGATGTTTAGACTATATTCATACATTTAAATTATATTGGTTGTTTGGTCATTATATAATGTTTTTTGGGTTTCAATAATGTATATGGAAATCCATGAGCTAGTTTTTTTAGTGGTGTACGTTTTATGTAAGATTTGGTTTATGATATGGTTTTTCTAGAGCACTTGTATTTCATGTTTCCCAGTTTTTTACCCCATAGATATTTGATGAATATTAGTGGTTTACAAATGGGTGATTTCCCATTAGTAAGCATTATAGTTGATTAACCTATGGATTTCATTCTATGTATTTGAACATTAAATCCACCACATCGAAGGATACACTATAATTATTTCTAGAGTAGAGAGACGATTGTTCATGATGTAACGTTCCCCATTCTATTTTGGTAAATAGTTGTATGTTTCATTTTGAAATGGTTGGGAAATTTTTTTCAGAGGGTCTACATTGAGGATGTCAAGACCATAGTTTTTTATTAGACAACAAGAAATTTTTGTGGTGTTTCTAGGGAATAAAGCATTAGTTGTGGGGTAATTTGTCACATATAGGTCTTTGTTTTAACATTGTATATGATTTTTATGGCGATCCTGGTTTTTTCACTCCAGGTTTATATGTGATTGGGGAATCTTTTAGGTGTTTATATGTTATGTTTTAACCTTATGGATATTCATAAATTTGGTTTAGATTACTTGGGGAATATTTGAGTTTTTGGTCTTAGCAGTAGCTTGCCCATGATTGGCGCATGGTTTGGTAAATCATGCGGATCATCCTAGGTAACAATGTGAAATGTGTTGGTAATTGGATATAAGCTACTACATGTTGTCCATATAGTATTCATACCATGTGGGGTGGTTTTATGGTTTATCATTCTTGTATATTAGCTATTCCACATTCAACATATACATTTCTAAATCATGCTAACAAACCATTTGAGCAGCATATATATAAAATATTGTGAAATTCCATGTTTCTTTGTATATCATTTTCAACTCAATATTCCACTTATCTCCATGATCTGGTTTTTGAGACCCTATTTGGAATCTTAATTTTTCTCAAAGAATCCTCCACCCTCTCGTGCTGTGTATCTAGATTTTTTTTCATTTTTGGTAGTAGATTTTTCATTGAAATATTCTTATATATTCTCTCTATTCAACATTCATCCACATTCACTTGGTATTTATTTTTATTTTATAGAATCTGGTACTTAGGGATCATGTTTCAAATTTTTTCATGTTGGGGATTTTGTTTCGCTATTGTTCTTCTTGGTAGATCATGTATCCTAGAACCATCAAAGAGTGGTTTTGTTTGTGCATTATTAATGTGCCATGATTTTGTTGTAGATTTCCCTTAATCTTACATTTTTAATTATATAACCATTGATATCATGTTTTTGAAATATTCATTGAATATTAAATATTGATATTTCATCAATGGAATAATTTTTTGTTCTGAAAATAGGAAATTATTTCATTGATTTTTGATATATTGTTTTTTTATTTATTATGAAAACATGTTATTCGATAAAATGTTTGATTGGAGTTTATGAGAATTTTTAGATATAAAAACAATGGTTTGGATATTTAAATATATTATTTACAAGTAAAAGAATGTTTTTGATTCATTTTATGGTTTCCCAAGGTGTCTTTCATTAAAAATAAAACAATATTGTCTTTAAAATATTTTCTGGCATGTTATGATGGTTAGTGGCCCATTTTTCATTTTAATAAAACTAGATTTGTCTTAACTGAGTGATTTGAATGATTAAAATATTATTTTAAATGATTTTGACAAGGAAAATTGTGTGTTTACACTCTTTTAGAAAGTTATATTTACTTCTATTATTGTGATGGTTTTGTTAATAATTCATTAAGGCTCGTTTGGAAATTTTGTGAAAATGGTGGAAGTGTTTAACATAAAAACCCTTTGACGTAAATTTTCTTTCCCTATTTATATATGAATATTGAATTTGTGGTATGTACTCATTGTGGAATCCTTGTGACACATGTATGTCATATTGAATTGGAGATCCTTAGTATAGACTACTTTAGGAATTTCAACATATATGGGATGTGAATGATCCTTGTACTAGCTCAGGGTGATGAACCTTATTGAATTGTTATCATATATGCATGCGATTGGATTCTCGGTTAGAATAGGTTGACTCACCCCCATTATACATGAGACATGTAAACATGGCATAGTGATATAGTTTTCAAAGAATCATTGCAACATTGGTTTGATTATGCACTAGTTGGTGGCCCATTGTAGGTGGATATATTCAGCTTATTAAAAATTATTTCCCCCTATGTTTGTATTGAGTTAGGGTGGGAAGGAGTATATATGGATCCATTTATTTCATTATATTAGGAATGGTTTCAATTATGGATCTCATCTGTTAGTATGTTACAGATTATTCAGGATCTCCTAGGTTCACAAATTGTCATCGGTACTTAGTATCTTGTGGTGAATGATTGATATTAATTTTTGGTTGGTTACTATTGTAAATTTATTTATGTTTCCATTATCATATGAATACTTTTCGTACACTTGAGTGGAATAGATTAATGTAAAAATGAATAATTATTTTCAAGTGATTATTGAAAAAATGTTTTTGTAAATTTTTGACACTCTTCTCCCCTTTGCTAAATCAAATTTCAACATTACATTTCAAAAATTAATAGGTTACTTCTTGAAAATAATGTGTAGTTTAAGCTGTAGAATGGGAAAAAGGACCGTGTAAGCCTTTAATTAGAAAATTTATTAATTCATTATCTGCATTTATTTTACTTCTAACTTGAAATGGACGTTGCTTAAATTTTTAAGGAAGTTAAATGTGGATATATTTTTTGAAAACACCTATTGAGTTTTATAAGTCACACCAATGTTTTTTTCTTTTCCTGCTTGTTTTGATGGTGTATTTTTGTATCAAAATCCATGGGTGTTGGTTGGTTATAGAATCATAGTGTGACCTGCATGGTAACATTGTGTCATTGTAGTAGTTGGTATCTATTTTCTCATTATATACTTTGTTTCAACGTCATTGAAATATTCAAATTTGTGAAAAAAAATATATTCATTGTATACATTGTTTCCCTCTAGGATTCCTTATTCTGTTAATGATGTATATAATTTATTTACATTAGGATAAAAACTCTCTTCATTAATCTAGGTTGATTCCCGAATCTAGTTTTCAGCCTATGGGTACAAGGAACAACCTCCAAGAAGGTTTTCATATCATATCAGGTAACCGGTTCAGGGTCAGTCCATATTGGTTCATGAAATCTTGAAGTTATAAAATTATTACATGACTATCTTAACCTTATTATCTCATGGGGTTATGATATGATTAATTATTATGATCTATTACCACACATATATATGATTCATTATTTTATTCTTGGGACTTATATCCCCATCAAATGTGTTGGGTGGTGATTTATATCTCATCAGTTAGATATGAATTAAATGGTAGTGAAAATGATTTAGTAATTCATATCATGAATGATAAATGAACCCAATTTAGAAATATAGGGATATAATATATAGTGACCAATGTTTTTTAAAGATATTTTTTCATCAGTATTGGCCTTTTAATTAATAATTGACAAAGATGGAATTGTTTTAGTATCATATATTTATACCAAAAAATCCAAATCTTATTCTCTTATAGATCATGTAATTTCATTCACTTTTGACTCATGTATTATTTGATTCTATTGATTATTTCATGACACATGATAATATAATTTTATAATATGGGTATTGTATTTTAATGTTATTCTCCAATTCTCACAAACTTATGTTCGTGTTATGCTTTTCTATGTCTCTAGTTTTCCCATAATGATTATGTAATTTCACACATTCATATATTTCCATTTCCAAGGTTATGATTATATGTATTTTATATTACTTATCATAGAATTTTTTTTATTAATGAACATATTTGGTTATGATTTAGATCACTTATGGGTTACAGTTTATGATTTTAAAATTCCAAATGTGATAAAATATTATTCTTCTTTTTCATGTATTCATGTATTGAAATGAATATTACAAAAAAATCATGTAATGTATCTTAAAGAATGGACATGGTGGATATAGCCTATAACAATTATAATATTGTGTTAAAAATAAGTAACAATTATGAGAAAACAATAGTGAGGTTACAATGTAAATGTATATGTATCAGTATAAAGATTAGTAAATTTATATAAATATATCATGGAATTTTTCTAATGGATAACGATACTATTTTTCTATAAATTCATCCATTCGAGATTGAATAATAATATTTTATTTGGATTTGATTTAACATGGGGAATAAATCCCTAGAACAATGAATTGTACAAGAATTTATCAATAACTAGTTCAACACAATGAGCCTCACTACCAACAAGTTTTTACACTCCATAGGGATAATACATGGATGTTCACAAATTATTTACAAACCGTCAGGAAACAATTAAATATAATATGGATATGAATAATTTATGATATAAATAAGGTGTCATAGATAATGTAACATGACATAATATAAAAAATATTTTAATTAATTATTAGTTAACATGTGGTTTCAGACTATTATAATTGTTTCTTACTCAATCACATTTTATTCTTTTTAGTGGATGGAACATGATTGATGAACATTAATTTTGACTACATTAGATTTTTCAATGATTTTTCTCATAATAATCCATATGTTTTGGGATATTTAATGACTTTTTTTATGTGATCAAAAAACATTCTCCTGCAATGAATCAGTGTGGAAATTTAATGGAATAGTAGAGGAATCAACAGTTTGTCGAGCTCTTCATTAGGAAACATCAACTGTATTGTCCTGGGTCTTCTAAACCAATGAATTTTGATTGATTAATCATGTCCCTTAAAAATATATTTTATGTTCTCTAGTTTTTATAATATGAATAATTCATTATCTAACATTTTGAATTTTAAAGAAGAAAAGTGGGAGAACCTCTTCATAAATTCAACATCGAGGAAATAATTTACATTATAAATTGTATGTGTTCATGAATTTATTTTTCAACCAGTACATTACTAATATTATTTATATGAATATATATAAAGAGTTCCTTGATATATGGGAAAAATATGATATATCTATTAGAACATATGTGGATAATTTATAATGACTTGTGAGGTATGCTTATAGTATTATCATAGAATAAGAATGTATGGGTGATAACATCATTTGTGACATAAAATCTTGTCTCTAGATGGATTTATCCATTATATACAACACTCTTTATGTTGATATTGTAAATTTTTAAATAAATATATAAATTTCTTTTACATATATGTATCAATAACATGGTTTTGAAAAGAAAAAGGAGATGAAGTTCAAAAGAAAATATCACAACCAAAAAGATAATATGATTAGATTTATTTTTTTACATGTGTGAAAATTTTTGATGGAATTTATGGGGGATATTAAATATTTTTTGGGGGAAGGATATTTCATCAAGAAATGTACTAGTTATTTGATGGGAATATGTCAGATAATGATGATAATAGCGATAAATATGCTTAAAACATACCTCCTACACTTTAATGAATAAATTTAAGGAGAATTGGAATTATTTTTACTAGTTCCCATACTGATGTTAAATAAAAAAGATGGATGTAATAAATAACATAAAATTAATGAAAATGAGAAAATCAGGTGATACTTATTTCAGATGAGTGGTACAAAAACAATAATGCGGATGGTACATATACAATCCACTGTTAAATTTTTATTGTGATATATAAATATGGTATTACATATTAGTTCTTAACTAATGAATTTTTTAATGTTTTTAAAACTCCACACAAATGAGTAGTTGTATAATTATCATTAACAACTCTTAAATCTGTTATGATTTCATCTTAATTCTACGATTCATCAATAGTTGATGTTCAAGGGAATTTTCATCATAGAAAATATTCACTCCTCAAATGGTTAAATTTTATGTCATCTAAGGCATGGATTAAAATTCTCTAAAGTAAACCCTTATCAATTTCCTAGGATATGGATTCAAATTTGAATAAACACCAAATATATATTTCCATTCGATTTATGGGAACTATTAATTAATTTTTATGACATTTGTACTTACAAATGCACTAATATGCTCAATGATTTAATAAATGATGTCATTTAAAAGACCATGTTCTATTTGTGGTAGAATTTGTATATTATATTTTTATATATTAAATAAAATAGGATTTCCAAGATTAAAACATTATAATTAAATTAATATCACAATTTTTGGAGGTTATTTATTTATAATTTACCTTGTGTTGGTCTTTTTATAAAGAAAATTATTTCTTATGTCATACAATATTTTGTTATATTATATATGTGGTTAATTCGAAGTCATATGTTATTGAACATTGAACATGTAAAAAAAATAGTGATCTATATTTTTTCTTTGTTTTGTATGATATAATTTTATATTTATAAATAATATCACTTGGATATAAAATCCATTATCTATGATAACATTGAATAGAGACATGTTCCATTAGACTGATGAATGAAATTCAAATTTTATTGACCTAAAAAATGATATTCATGTGACATTGAATCACATTATCTGATAAAAATAAGGTGTTTGGATCTATTGTGATGAATTTAAAATAGTTCTGGGATACATTATCGTGAAAAATGAGATGATGAAATATTATTATTTAACAAATTTATGTTTCAGGAAGAATATCTTCCATGTGAGGATATATAGTTATTTGTGACAATTTTTTCATTAATAATATGGAATCATTATCCATATAGAGAAAGGCATGAAACATATATTGATCATTAATATTATATGTATATATTCTCCTATAATGGTTTTAATGTGAACTATATATTATGGGTTGAGTTTATTAATGATTATGATTTATCAATACATTACAACCCTAATTAAGAGCGAAAGATAGAAAATTCTATGATTCAAAATGATCATATAATATAATATAATTTTAGGATCATAGATGATAAAATATTTCTATATTTATAACAGTAATATATAGAAATATTGATGGATGTGGAGAAATATATTCATCTTAAAATGGTAGATTGACCATATATCCATGTGGAAACTATATAGGTGAATAATTAATATGAGGAGATGAAATTTTTTTGAGAAATGTGGATAACGTCAAAAATAATTTTAATTGAATAATAACTGTCATGAACTATTTATTATTTTCATAAATTCAAGATTTTATAAAAATATTTGATGAACCTCATAGGTCATAATTAACTGTACATAATTTAATTATGAATTAGTATATAGATATGAAAGTATATTTCATGCGGGAATAAAATAATTGTGATATTTCATCATATTAATCTCATAGATTGATATGTTATCAATTACTGGTTAAATGATATTTTTCTATTGGGATGTAAAAATCATTACCCATTGAATAATGGATGTGGGATAACAGAACAAATTATTTTTTCATCAAACTCCCCTAAATTCCTTCAGATCATAATTTTACTAGGGATGTAGTCAATCACCATAGAATTTAAGAACTCTTAATCACATAATAGAATGTATTTATATATATTGATTATATTTATAATATATACATTAATAAAGAATTTATATTTCAAAATATTCCAATATAAATTGTAGATGTTTGAAGTTGTTTGTCTCGATGTTCTAGAGAATTCTTCTATATAATATGGATATAATGATTGGTTATTTATTATAGAGTATCATTCACCTGTGGATAGTTAGATAAAGAGGAAAATTCAATCTATGGATGATATACTAGGACAATGACATGTTTATGTCAAAGGTGGTTTACATTTACCCCATCCTCATTCATAATTTACTTATAACAAAAAAACTCACATCATCATTAAAATGGATCCTTATAAAACACATTGTTTAAGGAATTGATGAAAAAATAAATTTCAATTAGAAGATGAAAAATGAAAGATATTGGGATGTAAGATAGATAAGGAAATGTAATATAATGTTAGTTGTTTCCAGTATGACATCATGGAATCCCATAATCGATGTAATATTTTTTCTAAAAAGCATCAAAGGGATATGGATAATTATTTTCATAAAAATATAGACTTATAAATATATCATTGATTCATATATATTACATTTCTCCATAACAAAATGATGAATATTATATAAAATAGACCATTTTATATTATTTAACATATCATGACGAAATATTTTCATTTGGTTCTTCCAATAATTCTATATAAATATCATGATGCATTCCATGTATCACTCCTGAAATTATTCAAATATGATCCTTCATGTTTAACCAATAATGAATTCGAATCATTAGATCATGATATAATATATGTGAAAAATATAGATGAAATTTTATAATGTATGTAAAAACATTAATGAATAAATTACTCTCACATGTTCATTTTTATATGGAGAAACCGTAAAATTGAGTAAGTTACATGGGAACCTGAGTATGTAATGATGCATAAGTACCGTAATTTATTTATATTGATGTTAAATCATATTTAGTGATAAAATATTTTAATGAAATTTGAATGTAAGATCATGGTATATTTCATTTTGAATTTATTTTATATATTGGGTAGAATTCTCTTCATAAATCACCATGTTTAAACAAACCATGTTAAATTAATATAATATTTTTAGATATTATGATATTTTTAGACTAACCGACTGATTGGAATGCATGATTAGTAATAAAAAAACTATAAAAATTATTCATCAATTATATTTAATTAAAATATTATAATTATTTATACTAAATAAGTACACATATTTTATTAATTTCATTTAATGTTAAAAAAACCTTTTTCCAAAATGGTTTATATTATATTCTATATGTAGATATTGTTATTAATTATTTCCAATTTTATAAATTGAATATTTTAATAATTAAAATATAACATAAACCAGTATACCATAATTATATTATGTTTAATTTTTTTATTTATGAAATGTAGTTTGTCCAATGAACATTTAAACTAATATATAATAAAATGTCCTAATATTTAATATCAAAGAATGGTTTTGATTTAGATTTCTTGTATAACATCGTCAGTTTATTTTTGTTAAATATTATTTAATTTATAAATTTTTGGTAAATATTTTCAATGATATTGGGATTAAAATACTTTAACACTTATAAAAATAATTTAAATATCCTTTTATCATTGGATATTATCTGATTATATTTTAATAATTTTAGACAAATTATAGGAATTTCATTATATAAATACATTCCAAATATGGACTAAATATTTTTAAACAATTTAATGAGACCAATTTCATAATATAAATATTGAATATTAAAAAATTGAAAATCTCATACCAGGGTTAAGGTTAATCAATGTTTATTGAGGGGGTAAAAATGAGTCTAGGGAAAGATATCCAATTGAAATTGATTAAATATTTTTTTCAATAAATATAGTGTCTTTAAATAGTATTACCATAATTTCTTTATCCATTTTGATTCTATTTTCCTAAATAATACTCAATTATATAATAATCATTAAAAATTTCCATGGTGAGTCCCTCTGCCATCATTTAAAATAACAACCCACCTTTCTCTAATATAGATCAAATTGATCAAAATAGAACCAATAAATCCCAAAAAAAATAAATTATACTTTCATATCAAAGATTTAAAGGATTTTCTATTCTAAAAATACCCTTACATATGACCGTCGAAATATATTTTAAGGATTTTTACTAAAGAAATTTTAATTATCATAGCTGATTATTTTCAATTTATTTCATATTTAATCTAATTTAAATAATATTTTTTAATAATTAAATAATAATTTTATTACTATTAATATTTAAATTTTATTATAATTCTATAAGCATGATTATTTCCATTATTTTATACCTAATAGTAATAAAATATATTGTGTACTAGTACGTGTGGAATAAAACATCCACATAGTGATACAATTCATATACCATTGCCATCATTCACGATTTATTATTATGACACATTTATTAAAAAAATTCATTTATTATATATTTATTTTTATTAAATGATAATATATTATTTAAATTTCTTATTTATTAACTTCAGAAAATGAAAATTTTGTTCCTATATATGTATGGACTGTTGTATATATGAAGGTTGTAATTATTTTATAATCTCAAATTTTTATTGATTAATATATATATTTATATATATATATGATTAATATAAAAAATATTTCTATTATTATTAATATTCTAGAGGTAATATAATCATATTCAAGCTATGAAGACCAAGACATCTATAAAAAAATATTCCTAAAAAAATTATTTGACACAATGGAAGGATGATTTTAATATGGTATTATTTGGACATTTACATTGAATTGTTATGAAGGAATCATATATGATATTCAATAAAAATAAATTTTTTTTGTATAGAAACAAAAATAAATATTTTTATTATAAAATATTATAGATAACTTTCAAAGCTTGTCATACTTGATTTTTTATCTAAACTACAATTATAATATTTATACGAATTGTCTTTGATTAAGTGTCAGATGATGAATTTTTTTTGATCTATTTCTCCATAATAAAATGGAATTTCATATCCTTTTTTTATTTATATATATTATATGTTTTTATTTCCTAATCCACTTTTTATATGCTTGTGAAATAGAATGTATATTATTATGGATAGCCAATTATTTTTATGTCATCATTCGAGAATGATTTTTCCTGGATATAAATGTTTTCAATAAATGATATCAAGGATGTTTTTAATATTCTCATATGATTATATAATTTTTTAACACACATATGTATTTTTATAAAAATGATAAAACAGATGTATCATAAATTTTAAAGAGTTAATATCTATATTTAACTAAAAAATGTAATATAATTGTTAATTTTACACACATGAAAATAATATATTACCACAATACAAATATCTCAATTCCATGAATATTTATTTATATATTTCTTTAGTTATTTTCAAAAAACATGTTATCCATAATATTCTAGGATCTTTATGTAATAATTAGTTTGTTTGAAAATGAATAAGGATTTTTTCTTCTTGTTATATTTTTGTTATCTTTTAATTTCATTTTTTATTTATAACAGCATCCTTTGATTATTCATATTTTTTACATGTGTTATGATACCACACATATACATTATATGGATTGTTTATGATTATGATAATGATATTTTTATTAATGTTTTTTATTTTTCAACTGTTATGATATAATGAAATGATGAAAATATTATGAAACATTATACTTCCAAAATATATGAAATGAGAATATGAAGGTGGGATGAGGTGTGTATTATGGCTCTGATGTTTGAGGGAGGGATGGGATATGGTACTTTTATAAGGGGTGGGTGACCAAGTCCATTTTACATTAATAATTATACATTAACTAGTGCAAAGTTGTGTGGGGACTATATCATTGATGGGTGTTATACTGCATTAATTGAATTCCGTAATTTGTTGAAAGAGCCCCGGTGAGGTTAGGATGGTTAGTATAACAGTTAGGTACTATTTGGATCATTTCTTTCTCAAGTGAAATCTGTTTGGATCACTAACATGTGTGTGAGATACACTAGTTTTTATTCATAGTATACCTACATGGCCACCCTATGAATATAAAAATATTTTCAGGTATCCATGTGTATTCTATGGATCCTTCTACACCATACTTGCTTGGATCTTTATTTATGTTTTCTCACTTCTTATATTTAACTAATTAATTTACATTTGATAATTTTTTTAATATTAATTGTTTTACATTATACATGAATGTAAGATGGTTTTAGGTTTTTTTATATGTCCTGGGTTTTTTAGATGATCCATAAAATCTATAAAACATGTTTCATAAAAGGGGAAATACCACCAATATTTTTTTTTCATTATACCCTTGGTTCAAGTCACAATCCTGATGCCTACTAGTGGTGGGACATAGAGGGTCGTTATTTCCATCCCTCCATTTCCAGCCCTGGAGGCGAATCATTAAAAGGTGGGGTCATGATAGAATTGTATCTAAGGTGATGGTTGAGAGATAGGATAGACTTTGGGGTTAGTATTGGTGATGATGACTCGGGTTGGTAGGGAAACTATTTTATGTTATCTTGGAATATGACATAAGATTGGAAAGACCGATTATGACACATGATTTTATCACACCCTCATCTGATGAAAAGACATTGGGAATACCGAATAACCGAGTGACGATTCTCAGTTTACTAGGTAGATACCATATGAATATTACATTCATAACAATTAATTATGCTATTGATTGAATTACATGGTTTTGTGGAAGTCATAATAAATAAATTAGACAAATTGGAGGTTGAAATTCAAGAAAATTCTCTATCAATTGGGAATAAAATCACCATTTTTACATTTTTTTCTATGGATTCAGGTCATCACACATTTCTAGTGCAGGTAGTTTAGGTTTTGAAGGATAATCTAGTTGATCTATAGAGGGTATATCCATTTGAGGTGGATGATCAATGGTAGAAGTTGTTTTGTGCATTCCATTGTCAGTCATTTGGAATGTGTGAAGTAAGTGTTTTGAACATATAGATGGAAAGAAGTCTCATGGATCATGAGGACACCTTCAGTTTGATGAGGGACCCATGTAAGTACTGGGATCTATTTGTTGTAGGTCATATGTGAGGAGGAACATGTCTATGGAAGATGTTTTATTTGGAGGAGAGTAAGAATGTAAACATGTAGTGGGTTGAATTTAAGAAGGAATTGTGATGGAGTTCCTTTCATCTACAATGAAAGATGAGAATATTTCAGAGCTACACTATAATTTGTAGTATATTATGTCCGAGTAGGAGAATGGGATCAGGTCATATACCTCACTTGTTTTTCCACATTTCTATTTTGTGTTGTGGATTCTAATGTTAGATGCCTTTAGGAGGAACATCAATCATGGAACTTGTACACAGTTACACCTTTTATGTATCCAACATACATGGATGTTTTGAAGAAAGAATAGGTTATCCTATGGATTTAAAGGAAAGGAGATTCCATGAGAGGAGATCTAGTAGAGTTCATCGAGAAGAATGGTTACATAAAATAGGTCGCTAAAACCAAGGCATTTGGGGTTACAACTGGAAGGGATTTGACCACAATTGTTCCCTTTTGGAACATCTAATCCTCATTCATTTTTTATGGGATTTAGGTTGAGTTGATTAATTTTTGGAGTTCACAACCATATTTTGAGGAAACGTCCAAAATCAGTTTGATCTTTGTTTGGCGGAGGTAGACAAGTTCTATGTCATACACAAAAATAGTTTCCAATGACACAATATTAGTATTTGAGATATTAGGTTTTTTTCAGCACTGAGGGGAGATGGATTATGTATAGGTCTAACATAAGATGTTTCTCAAGTTCATTTACAATGACTCGGGCATGGATATATAGACATTCATCAATAGAGAGAAAGAGGGGTCAGTTATGGTCTATCTCACATGGAAAGGGAAATATTTCAAATATATCCCAAAGTCATTAGAGGTTCAATAACTATGTTTATAAACATTTATAATTATTTGATACAATAGATTATCTCAACATTGTTTCACCCATTGTAGACCGTTCTCATGTACTAGATATAGTGAATCATCTCTTGCCCCAAGTGTTGAGTACACCTGTCAGATGTCATAACCGCTAGTTTGATGTGTGTGGGGAATGTAAACTGATAATGGGACCACATAATCCCCACAATGATCTTTAAATAATATTGATGAAACTGTACATTATCATTCTAGACATCATATTATTCTGTTCTGTGTGTGTGGTGATCAAATACTTTCATAGAATTGTCTTTTTATCTGATATTTATGGACACCATGTGGTTTATGCTGTTGAGAAGGTTTTTGAAGAGTATTTTGGGTTTGTGGATAAAATTCATTCCTCATTGAAAGATATGTAACTATAATTGGTGGATATTGTGGGGTTGGAGGTTCCAAGGGTCGTTGGAGAGTTTCATGATGTTTCCCCTGATACGGTTTTGACGCTACCCCCTGGATGTTATGTTGTGTGTGGGATGTACATAAATTCTAGTGCCTCATCGATTTTTATGTCTCCTTATCAGATGACACCTTCTGAGTTGTTGGAGATGAGTATTCCTATTGATGATCTGTTTAATAAGGGTATTATATGGCCCTATGTGCCCCTATGGGGTGCACTAGTGCATTTTTTCATGAAGGATGATGGTAGTATAAGGCTGTCTATTGACTATGAGAGGTCAAATCAAGTGACAATCATGAATTTTTACACTCATTCGAAGATATATGATCTCTTCTTTCATATAAAAGGGTCTAGTTCATTCTTTATGATCGATTTGTAGTCTGGATATCACTAGTTAAGTGTGATAGATGGAGATATCCTCGAGACTGCTTTTATATGACGGTATGGGTACATCAAGTACATAGTCATGTCATTAAGTGTTATGAAAGAACCATCCTTGTTCATGGTACATATAGACTCGATGTTTTATGATATTTTGGATTAGTTATTTATCTTGTTCAACGATAGAATCTTGATCTAGTCAAAGTCATTGGATGAGCACTCCATGTATCTCAGATCTATCATGCAATTTCTCTGATAACACAAGATCTATTAAATGATGATAAAGTAATTTTTTTGGACATGATAAGTTAGTATCGTCAAGAATATGTTGTCTCAACAATTTTTAGTAGTTTTCTAATAAATGTATGATGTATTTAGTCATTGGAAGGCCCCAAAGAACATGTTAGAGGTTCTCATATTCCATTTCCTAGAAGGATATTATCGGAGATTTATATCCAATTAATCTCAAATTGTAACCCCTTGCACATCCTTCAAAAGGAAATTCCATTATTTTTTGTGGAGTAATCAATACCATTATTCTTTCATTTACCATAAGGGGTGGTTTTTTAATGCTCCAATTATCAAATGGAGGGGTGATGATTGATGATTTCTCTGAGGCTTCCTATATGGGGTAGGGATGTGTGTGAATGTTACATTGGGAAGTGATATCTTATTGTTCCAATATGTTACATCTTCATGAATGTATCTATGCCAACCATTATCTAAAGATAGTATTCTTCATGTTCGTGATGAATTGTTTACAGCATTACTTCTTTGGGAAGCACTTTCTGGTCGTCACAAATCACAATAACTTGAGGTATATCTTTTCTTATCATGATCAAAATATGATATAGTAGAGGTGGATGGAGATTATTTGGGACTATGGTTTTATAGATCTCTTACCCCTCATGAATAAAATATGTCATGTCTGGTTCCATAAGTATTATTAAAATGATGGAGGTTTTTCTAGTATATGCTGATGCTTTGGGAGAGATAAAGGAGTTGGCATATTTTCACATGGATGTATGAGTCGATAGTAGTAGATAATGTTTGTTTCATATGATAGTGGTTATTTAACTAATGTAGAAGGTGGAATATTATCAATGGGAAGACTCATAAGAGTATGAGATGCATGACTGTGACACCAAGTGTGATGATCTAGAGGGATGATTAGAAGATTTTCAAAACCAGATGTTGTTTTGAGGGGTGTTGTTTATTTGATGTTGTGATATTTAATGGATTTCTTATTGAGATTAATAGGTAAAACTAATAGGTACACCCTATAAATTATATGATTTATTGTAGGTTTAGGATGATGTTTTTTTATCTTGAGATGACGTCGACACTGACAGTGTACTGTTGGGAGGTTCATTGTATCCCTGTAGGTGAAATATAAACATTGTGTCCATGCTGGTTTTTTCTTCCATTATATATAACTGAGTGGAAGTGGAATGAAAAATCACTGAATTTCATCATTTAGTTACCTTAATCTCAAGGTGATTGTGATGATATCCGGTTCATCCTGGACCATTTGATGAAATCCTCCAACTTATTACTAATATAGGTGTCTGATATAGTGGATTCCTTGTCCAAACGTTATGTGGATAAATTGGTTTGGATTCATAGAGTTCCAAATTCCATTGTCATATATTGGTATGTTCATTTAAACTCCTAAATATTGAGAGGATTAAATCGTGATTTTCTCACTCAGTTATGCCTCATCACATTATTCCACCCTGTTATAAATGAAAAACTAGAACTGAATATGCATACCTTGGTGGATATGCAACAAATGTGCATATTATAAATTAGTGGATATTGGGAGAGTCACCATTATATGTAAGATGTTTCTTATAATAATATATGTCACTCTTTATTTATCATCGATTCTTTTGAAGCATTATGTAGAATATCACGTTGTTCACTATTATTATGAACAAAATTGGGGGAGAAAACTATTCTCGGTGTGGATGTGGTACAGAATAAGATAAAGAAAGTAAAGATTTTTTGTGAGATGATGAAAGCATCATAGAAATGACATAAGTCTTATTCCAATAATATGATGAGACCCATTGAGTTCAAGGATGGGGACCACATGTTCCTGAATGGTCACCCTTGAGAAGGTAAACATAGGTTTTGTAGAGGGAGTATGATTTCTCATTGTTTTCATGGACCTTTTTAGGTGTTGGGGAGATGTGGAGAGAATTCATACAAGTTGGAATTTTCACCAATGATGTTGAGAATCCATGTAATAATCCATGCCTATCAGGTTTCATCAGTCATCACTATTAACCTCATGTTTATGATTGTGGACATAGATTTCATGGAATATGCAATGTTTGTAGAGTCCAATAGAGATCCATGATCAACATGAAATGTTTCTGATTAGATGGAAATTCATTGGTTTGTGTGTTATAGAGTCATGTTATCCAGAATTAGAGTTATTAAAATTTGGAAATAGAGATTCATACTCAACACGCTTTGTTTTTATGTGTTTTGTTTTTATTTATTCTTCTTTTCAATGTAAATTTTTACATTGTTTTATAAGATGATTTGTATTCCTTTAGTTTGTGATTATAATTTGAAGTTATATGGAATAATATCATTATGTATAATAATGGGAGGACCAAATTTCCAATCTAGATGCATTAGTTTTGAGGTGATTGAGCATTTTTGGGAGAGTTAGTGCCACCAATAGTGGATATTAAAATGAAATGGATGTATAGATTTCTTGAATCGTGTTTTTGGGATGCTATGGTTTGTTGGATGTTCAGTGGTTGTGTTGATGTGTAGTTGTGAGAGATGAGGTGTCATGTGGATGTAGTGATTATGTGTTATATTATATTTTTTGGAGTATTTCTTGTCTCTCTTTGTAATTTTTATGGTGTGACGATATCCTTTAGATGAATATCGTGGGGTTGTTGTCTGAACAAATATTTCATCTAGGCTTGGTTTCAGACTCTCTAGGGTGAGAAAAGTCTGAGAGGTGTATGATGTAATAGTCCAAACCACTTTGGTCCATTAATTTGTGATAATCTAGTTAATTAGTTGTTATAAGTAATTAATATCACCCATATCAACACACTGGGAATTTTCATAGATTTCCATATTTTCCAATAATGTGTCACCGTTGTAGTGACTCGTTTGTGATAACTCGATTGTGTTGTATAGAAAGTGGGGACACATTGGTAGTGATTGACTGATGGTTCTAGGCTAATGGTAACCTGATGGTGGTGGCTTAGTGGTAGTATCTTATGGTGGTGTCTTAGTGGCAGTTGATCAAGGAGTAATGCCTCATCTTGTAGTGTTACACCTTGAGGTGACTCATTACGCATCTCACATGGCTACGAATCACTAAATGGTGACACATGATTGGTTACTCACCAAATCGTGACTCAAAGAATGGTGACGTGAGTGCGGCCACTCTTCAAATGATGACATTACAAATAGTGACTCTCGAAACGATGACTTGGGAGGGGTGCATCATTGAGCGGTGAGGAATCTAAAGGTGGATCGTACTTCATGAGTTTCATCATCATTATATTTTAATTGATTTCAAATGATGATATGGAATTTCTTGAATAGATATGAGTCCAATTCAAACTACATAAACCCTATTATAATTTTTTCAAGGGAATTGGGGATTTTACATGGTCAGAATGCATTTTCTTTTCCAGATCCACCTTTAATGTCCTTTCGAAATATATCTAAATTGATTTACTTTTTATATATTACAATTGCTGATATTATTTCTCCCACTTGTTCTACCTTATTTATTTCCCATAGTGTGAGACACCCTGAACCCTTCTTCCAATATGGTCCAGGATATCATGTTGTGGTTTTTCATCATGCTTTTCCTAGTGTTGATACTACTACATGTGTTCCCTTATCATACTAAAACCAAGTGGAATGGATTTACATTTCCTACATGTAGGAATTCCATTTTCTTTCATCATTGTGTATCTTTTGGTGTGGGTGTATAAATTCTTCCTTTTATGGATATATTTTAATTAAAATTAATTATCGAATTTGAATTGGTTTGGGGTCAATATGTCAAGATGGGAAGAGTGGTTATTATTATTTCTATTTTGTTATCCTTATTGATATTGTGGATTCTATGGGTTAATAAACATTTAAAATTATGGTCCTTTAGAATACTTATTATCACATGAGATTACATATGCGATGCATATTGTGGTTTTATGTAGAATGAATGTTATGAAAACTATTTATAACCTACATTCAACTATTAAATAGAATACCTTGTATGACATTGATTATGTGATAACCACAAATTAATAATATTGAATTAATGGAGGGTTTATTTTTTAAATCCAATATATGTGGTTCCTAGGCTCTATGTGGTGATGTGGTTTCAGGAACAGTTGTGAAAATGGCGTAGTTTACGTTGATATAGTAGTATAAACTTGGAACGCTTCTTCAATAGGGTTTGATAATTTGTTTCAGTTTAATGTGTAGCTAGAAGTGGTTGTGAGTTGGGAATTTTTGTGGTCAAAATGATGTATTATGAGGGATTTAATTTAGAAATGATAGTAGTGTTTGGTATCGGTGATCCATTGATTATAATATTCAAAAATCCTCACCTCGTACATAGAAACTAATATATGATATATCCTGAATGCATGTTAAATTTGAATGTTATATAATGGTGTGTCTTTAGTGTGAATTATAAGGCCCCAGCCTTAAACCTTACTTAATATTGAATTAAATGAGTAATTCACATCGAGGATCTTTTCAGGTTTAGAGTTTTAGAGAATTAGGACATAACTATTACATCTCAAAAGATTACAAAGTAGTCTCTTCTACTAAATTTCCATAAAATAAAAACTCTTTAAAAGAAACATGTATAGTTCTATGTTTTAGGTAGCATGACTTTCCCTTGATCCCATACTTGACCCTATTCCACGCTATGTCCTGTGAAAAACATTTCAAAAACATGGGATGAGAATAAGAAGCTCCGTAAGGGATACACAAAGAATGAAAACTGTTAGATTTTTAAAACAACAAGTAAACCATAAATACTTTATCAATGTAATACTTTTCACCTTTATGAAGTAGTAAAAACTTTTCACTGAAAAAAAAGTATCATTACTTACCCTTTTGTAACCAAAGGATTACCATAAAACCCATATAAAGAACACATAACATATATAAAGGTAACTTGGGACATAAACATACTTAAGTGGAATAACCATACGGTCTACTTCCACACATATCACATAATGGAATAGCCATACGGCCAATTTCCATACATACTTAATGGAATAGCCATACGGCCGACTTCCATACCCAATGCATTGGAGGTTATAATGTAACCACCCGTCCTGGTATTCACGGAACCACCCGTCATAATGTCCAAGTACCATTATTAAACATAAAATATGGAAAATATAAACATTTCAATAACAATATTTCATTTGAAATCACAATAAATAATTCCCAGATATTGAATTAATCAATCCATTTTCAAAAACCATTTAAAAGAGATTTTTGAATCAAAGTGTCCCATACCACTTTGAAGATTTTAATGGAATTATAATTTTAAAACATTAATGTCCATATAAATAAATACTGAAAGCCATTTTGAAAACATGGACACTAAAGATAAATATTTAGAATAATTAATCTTTAAAACATTTAAAATGATATTTTTGTTAAAGAGTTGTTAACAAAATGAGAGACTCTTGAATACAAATAATAGCGGAATAACATTTAATCCGAACTTTATAATATCATGAGAATAAAAGGATTCATGATATAATATGTCAAAGGACAGTATACACACCATATAAGAGTGAATTGGTTCATAACAACAATGAAGTCTCAAAAGAAATGTAAAATGAGATGAAATCCATTATAAAGAAGGTATCCTTAAATTAAGGATAAATCAATCTTATAATTATGTATGACAAATATAAATACACCCAATATAAGTGAATATTAAGTGTAAAACAATCAAAGTTTATTCACACATATTCAAAGGATGACATATTCAATAACTACATGTTGAAACCAAAGAAATCGAAATTGGGTTAAGAAGTTCCCTTGACAGCCTAACGGCGTCACATCAAAATGAGTTGATGAGAGATTAAAAAAACTATCTCATCACTTGGACATAAAATTTACATCAATAAGGATATATGAGAACATATCCCAACATAAAAATATGTACATTAAAAGACCCAACAAGAGAAGTCTTTTAAAAAGAGAAGGGTGGAAGGTTCCCGTACCGACATGGGTATCTTTCGAAACATACGCCCCGTGAAAGAAGGACAATACATCATTGATTTAATTACTAATAAATGAAAGAATATTACACAATGAGTAAAATAATGGTCAGTACATACACCACCCAAAGTAAATTGTGGCAAATGTATCATAAATCTCACGGGAATAAAAGTGAGATGAAAAATCCCTTATGAAAACTCGGCAGCCTAACGGTGCCACTTAAAACTTCCAAAATGGATTGATGAGAGGAAATAGGGTCTCTCATTACATCAACATAATGTTTACAGAAAGAGGAATATAAAATAACATCCTCCAACATAACAAATAGGAGCTTAAAAGAAGTGACATAAAGGAGAGTACTTTAAAATAAAGAGAGAGGTTAGATCTCTTACGAAAATTCGACAGCCTATCGGCGCCACTCAAAACATCCAAAATGGATTGATGAGAGAGAATAGGGACTCTCATCACATGAACATAAAAATTACAGTAAGATTAATATAAAATAACATCCCAATAACAATAAAGATGATCTTTAAAAGGAATGACATATAAGATTGTACTTAAAAAGAAAGAGAGGTGTAGGATCCCTTACCTCGGGTCCGACTTGACTCGATCGTTCTTTAATCTCCTGAATAATAAACTTGAGTTAATTTATACATACATAAGAACCTTTTTAAAGTTCATTATTCCTTTTATATCATTTATTACCATGTTATAAACATTATTTAATCATTTAAGTTAATCATGTTTGTTTTGTCGATATTTGGTTCTTAAGTCGAAAGTGGACTTCTTACAATTACATGTTGTTCGTGTGGTCAAAGGTTCTTCATAACCAAAAATGACATTCCTGATTTGGATATCATATATATCATATATATCCATTATATACATGTATTTATAAAATCACATAATCATTTAGAGGAATGAAATGAAATGCACCGTTCATGGAGACGGTAAGTCGTACGTACGCATGAACGCTACTTTCATTTCTATGTTGTATTAATGGAATTAAAACTATATGAGAGGTATGTATATTTTAATTACAGAATTATATTAATCATTTAGATGTATCATAAATCATATATATCCATTATATATATGTACTTATAATAGTACATTACATTTGGGGATAAGAAATGAAATGCACCGTTCATGGAGACGGTAAGCCGTACGTACGCATGAACGCTACTTTCATTCATATATCATACTTTAATGGAAAGAAATAATAATGATATAGAGGTATATAATAATTCCAGTATAACATAATATATAATAACATTAAATCCATCCTTTATACGTCCCACGTATGGCATTAACGAATCACATCACTTTGAGGGGGCGGTAGTCCGCACTTCCTAAAATGAATATATCGCGTATACCCATAATGGAAGCCATAATGGTAAGACACAAATGAGGAATACAGAAGAATAAATAAAACATAAAAATATTATATATCGTATATAAAAATAGTGACATCATAATGGCCACCTTTGAAGGTGTTAAATGAGTATTGAACAATCATCGTTTCGGGAGGCAGAATTTCGCAATCCACGGAAACCGTATGTTCTTTAACCATTTGATGTAGTTGTGTGAGAGTGTAGCTCGAATAAATATTATAAAAACATCCTAGTATATTGAAGATACTGGTTTTGTTACAAAATAAGTAAATAAAAAGAGTTTAGGGGGTTGGAGAAACAAAATAAAACAAATGAACATGAGAGAATGAATTACCTTTAAAAGTGTAACTCCTTTTGATTTGAGCCTAAAGGCTTACTTTGAAAGGATTATTCCCAAAGTGAATCCTATAGGATGAGGATAGGTATGTGGAGAGAGTAAATCGGCAGAGGTTGGCCGAGCCAAAGGCTTGAGGAGTGTGTGAAATGAGGTAGAGGTGGGGGCCTTTTATAAGAGGATAGGAGGGGCTCTTTTGGAAAGTAAAGAAATATTACTTTATTTGAAAATGTGTTTCGGTTTTAAAAGGTCCCACATTGATATAATTCGTGGATAAGGTGATAAGGGTTCGAAATACACTCATCCAATAAGTTTTGGACATGTTTAGTTCATAGATTTTCCATTATCATTCCATTTTATTTAAATCGTCAAATAATGATGTCATCGCTGCATCATTATTATGTCATAAATAATTTAATTTATTTAATGTCTAAAAATTATAAAAAAATAACTATGATGTAAGAAATCGTTTTAGATTTCCAATTACTATTTATAATCAAAAATCTTACTTGTATAACCCCATTTAAAAATTGTTTTAGTTAAACATATCATGTTTCTGTCATTTTTTCTTTTGCATTAAATAAAAAGTTACTTATGTCATTTCCCAACCAAAGTGTCTCCATGGAGTCCCCAAGTTGACCCATGGCTTGTATGGGTCGTCCATGACACAACCAATATGTTTGGGACATGTGTCTAGGTCATTTCATATTATTAAAGCATTATTTATACATTAAACTACCCTAATTACCAAAAATCGCGATTAAGAACTTAATAAGTTACTATCCACCACAAATTATTTTTATCCCATTGAACCACATTTTACTTCTTAATGACAACCATGTATCTAGGATTTTTGAAATTCAAAACACAATGATGGAAAAATTTCATTTAAACGGAAAATCAGTCTTTATAAGTACCACTTAGTGGTTTCACTATTCATCAAAAATTGAAGTTTTTCAGAAAATTACAAAAAATTCACCCAAAGCTATATTTGATATTCCGAATTCAAAAAATGAAGTCTATTTTAAAAAATTCAAAACATATAATTCACATTAATTAATTTAATAATTAATTCCCGCTATCAGCGCAAATAGCGTGTTTTTATGAAACAATAAGTATCAAAAGATTGATTCTAGTTTAAGTCCGATTTCAAAGTGAAATTAATTCCAACGACCACTATTGGATTTAATGGTAAAAATATTTTCTAATTTCACTTTAAAACCAATTCAAAAGATAATCTAATCATATAAATAAATTATATTAAAAAGAGGTTTTGAATTAAAATACAACATTTTACACTATTCTTTAAAAAAATGAACTTTATCAGAAAGGTACCAAAAATTCACACAAAGTAAATTTTGATGTCCCGATTCTAAAGAAGAGTTATATTTGGTCCAATAGAATTTATAAGATCAATCAAAACTATATTTAATGACGGTTCTCTATCAAAAGGTGATAAGTGGACCTTTCGTGGAAATTAGGGTATAAATGCCTAAAATTGAACTCTTTCCGTATTTTAAGCCTTTATCTTTTATTGGGTAAATGTAAAAACATTTAAAAACAAATATAATCATATTTTAGTTATTTCTATCCATTCCCGCTAGTACAACTGCTACTCGTTAACTACCATTTAAAATACTATTATTTTATTATTAGAGTGCAACGTAAGATTCCCATGAAACTCATTGTTGCGTGTTGGGTACGCCATCGAGCATAGCGTCCCCTTTAAAGTCATTTAAATGTTTTATTCACAAATATGGATAAATATGAAATGTCATATTATTTATTTACCTGGGGTGTTACATCCTTCCCCCCTTTTGGGAATTGCGTCCTCGCAATTTTAAAATTGCGCTTGGAAACATCCTTGAAAGTCCCACATCGGAACAAAAGTCGGTAAAACAAACACTTTAAAATAAAGAGAGATAAGCACAAAGGTCACCCGAGTTAACCCATACTTGGATTCCAAGTATGAAAATATGGACATGGAGGAAAAAACAAAGGGTCATGTTCTGATGGAGAGTGATAGAAAACATGTTTAGGAGAAAGTTAACCACGAGAAAATCACAAACTTGTGATGGGTTAAACGGTATTCGATTCCCCAGTAGGAAAAGTTAATAGACAACATTTTTGTTTTAAGTTACTTTTTATTGAGGAATTTATTCATAAGGAAACATAATCACTTATCATATTGACTTTCAACTTTTATTAGATTCCTTACACAAACTCATATTTTCTCCAAAAGACGAGTATTTAGGAAGACTTGTTCACATTAAGAGTACTATAATCAACTTCTAGAGAATCACCTAATCCACAAAATAGAACTATATACTTCCCATGTCTTTAGACTTTAACCAAAACCTAATCCAAAAAGGCTAGTACAAGATCAGATAATCCAGAAAAGGATGACCCTTTATAAAAAGAAAATCTATTCTTAATCTCCAAAATTTGTCCAACAAAACCCAAAGTTCAACGAGGACCATTCAATAATAAATTTGTCCATAAAATTCTTCAACTAAACCAATATAAGATTGAAACCCAAATATTTTAAGGATTTAGTCGCATAGTCTTCCAAGATAAATCGTAACATTTATCTCTAAACAATATCAGTTGCTCCTAAAGTCTTGTTTTGAAAAGTAATTAACCTAATCACATATCCTCAATGATAAGTTAATCATTTTCATAAATAACCCAAAATATACTTACTCTTAGTTCATAAAATCATATAACTAGAATGAATCAGTCAAACTAACCAGGGACTTCACGTAGTCCAGTGGTAGGCGATAAATACCAGTCGCACATTGGTTGTGGGTTCGATTCCCGCAGCTTTGTCTGACGCGACGGGATGTCACACGGTCTACGTGTTGTCCTTTTTCCAAAACTATATAATTCTTAAAACATTCCCCAAAATGAGATAAAATCTTCAAGAATAATCCTAACATATTTTAACCTCATGTTTATCTCATGCCCTTCATTTTCCATCATATCATAGAGTAACCCATAATTACCTAAAAAGTAAGGATCATATAAACCCTAATGGTTACCTTAATAATTATTACCTGAATTTCCACATCAAGTTGTCCATCTTGTACATGATGCATTAGAGAACTCACCAAGGTTGAAGTGGTTGATCATGAATCCTTGATATTTGGTTTAGAACAACCACAAGTTTCCTCATTGAATCCTACATTTTATCTAGTATCTTAATCAGAGAACCACCACAGTTTCCTTCAAACCTGTTGTCTCTTTGGTGCCTGCTAGATACATCCATTCACTAAAAATAGAAATGTCAGTGTGAGTATATCAACAAAACCACCATGTACTAATGAGGAAGTTAAACACTAAGATACACTTACTCATTCACTTTATCTAAAACTAGGACTCTTTCTGAAATCCTAACCATTATGGTAATGTCACTTATGCTTAAAGAATACCCTAACCTCTAAAGTTATCTAAACCGACCTTTGATACCAACTATAAGGCCCCATCCTTAAACCTTACTTAATATTGAATTAAATGAGTAATTCACATTGAGGATCTTTTCAGGTTTGGAGTTTTAGAGAATTAGGACATAACTATTACATCTCAAAAGATTACAAAGTAGTCGCTTCTACTAAATTTCCATAAAATAAAAACTCTTTAAAAGAAACATGTATAGTTCCATGTTTTAGGAAGCATGACTTTCCCTTGATCCCATCCTTGACCCTATTCCACGCTATGTCCTGTGAAAAACATTTCAAAAACATGGGATGAGCATAAGAAGCTCAGTAAGGGATACACAAAGAATGAAAACTGTTAGATTTTCAAAACAACAAGTAAACCATGAATACTTTATCAATGTAATACTTTTTACCTTCATTAAGTAGTAAAAACTTTTCACTGAATAAAAAGTATCATTACTTACCCTTTTGTAACCAAAGGATTACCATAAAACCCATATAAAGAACACATAACATATATAAAGGTAACTTGGGACATAAACATACTTATGTGGAATAACCATATGGTCTACTTCCACACATATCACTTAATGGAATAGCCATACGGCCAATTTCCATACATACTTAATGGAATAGCCATACGGCCGACTTCCATACCCAATGCATTGGAGGTTATAACGTAACCACTCGTCCTGGTATTCATGGCACCACCCATCATAATGTCCAAGTACCATTATTACACATAAAATATGGAAAATATAAACATTTCAATAACAATATTTCATTTGCAATCACAATAAATAATTCCCAGATATTGAATTAATCAATCCATTTTCAAAAACCATTTAAAAGAGATTTTTTAATCAAAGTGTCCCATACCACTTTGAAGCTTTTAATGGAATTATAATTTTAAAACATTAATTTCCATATAAATAAATACTGAAATCCATTTTCAAAACATGGACATTAAAGATAAAGATTTAGAATAATAAATCTTTAAAACATTTAAAATCATATTTTTGTTAAAGAGTTTTTAACAAAATGAGAGACTCTTGAATACAAATAATAGAGGAATAACATTTAATCCAAACTTTATAATATCATGAGAATAAAAGGATTCATGATATAATATGTCAAAGGACAGTATACACACCATATAAGAGTGAATTGGTGCATAACAGCAATGATGTCTCAAAAGAAATGTAGAATGAGATGAAATCCATTATAAAGAAGGTATCCTTAAATTAAGGATAAATCAATCTCATAATTATGTGTGACAAATATAAATACACCAAATATAAGTGTATATTAAGTGTAAAACAATCAAAGGTTATTCACACATATTCAAAGGATGACATATTCAATAACTACATGTTGAACCCAAAGAAATCGAAATTGGGTTAAGAAGTTCCCTTGACAGCCTAACGGCGTCACATCAAAATGAGTTGATGAGAGATAAAAAAAAACTATCTCATCACTTGGACATAAAATTTACATCAATAAGGATATATGAGAACATATCCCAACATAACAATATGTACATTAAAAGACCCAACAAAAGAAGTCTTTTAAAAAGAGGAGGGTGAAAGGTTTCCTTACCGACATGGGTATCTTTCGAAACATACGCCCCGTGAAAGAAGGACAATACATCATTGATGTAAATACTAATAAATGAAAGAATATTACACAATGAGTAAAATAATGGTCAGTACATACACCACTCAAAGGAAATTGTGGCAAATGTATCATAAATCTCACGGGAATAAAAGTGAGATGAAAAATCCCTTACGAAAACTCGGCAGCCTAACAGCGCCACTTAAAACTTCCAAAATGGATTGATGAGAGGAAATAGGGTCTCTCATTACATCAACATAATGTTTACAGAAAGATGAATTTAAAATAACATCCCCCAACATAACAAATAGGAGCTTAAAAGAAGTGACATAAAGGAAAGTACTTTAAAAGAAAGAGAGAGGTTAGATCTCTTACGAAAATTCGACAGCCTATCAGCGCCACTCAAAACTTCCAAAATGGATTGATGAGAGAGAATAGGGTCTCTCATAACATGAACATAAAAATTACAGTAAGATTAATATAAAAGAACATCCCAATAACAATAAATATGAGCTTTAAAATAAATGACATAAAAGTGTGTACTTAAAAAGAAAGAGAGGTGTAGGATCCCTTACCTCGGGTCTGACTTGACTCGATCGTTCTTTAATCTCCTGAATAATAATCTTGAGTTAATTTATACTTCCTTAACAACCTTTTTAAAGTTAATTATTACTTTTATATCACTTATTACAATGTTATAAACATTATTTAATCATTTAAGTTAATCATGTTTGTTTTGTCGATATTTGGTTCTTAAGTCGAAAGTGGACTTCATACAATTACATGTTGTTCGTGTTGTCAAAGGTTCTTCATATCCAAAAATGAAATTCCTGATTTGGATATCATATATATCATATATATCCAGCATATACATGTATTTATAAAATCACATATTCATTTAGAGGAAATAAATGAAATGCACCGTTCATGGAGACGGTAAGCCGTACGTACGCATGAACTCTACTTTCATTTCTATGTCGTATTAATGGAATTAAAACTATATGAGAGGTATGTATATTTTAATTACAGAATTATATTAATCATTTAGATGTATCATACATCATATATATCCATTATATATATGTACTTATAATAGTACATTACATTTGGGGATAAGAAATGAAATGCACCGTTCATGGAGACGGTAAGTCGTACGTACGTATGAACGCTACTTTCATTCCTATCTCATACATTAATGGAAAGAAATAATAATTATATAGAGGTATATAATAATTCCAGTATAAAATCATATATAATAACATTAAATCCATCCTTTATACGTCCCACGTATGGCATTAACGAATCACATCACTTTGAGGGGGCGGTAGTCCGCACTTCCTAAAATGAAGATATCGCGTATACCCATAATGGAAGCCATAAAGGTAAGACACAAATGAAGAATACAGAAGCATAAGTAAAACATAAACATATTATATATCTTATATAAAAATAGTGACATCATAATGGCCACCTTTGAAGGTGTTAAATGAGTATTGAACAATCATTGTTTCGGGAGGCAGAATTTCGCCATCCACGGAAACCGTATGTTCTTTAACCATTTGATGTAGTTGTGTGAGAGTGTAGCTCGAATAAATCTTATAAAAAAATCCTAGTATATTGAAGATATTGTTGTTGTTACAAAATAAGTAAATAAAAACAGTTTAGGGGGTTGGAGAAACAAAATAAAACAAATGAACATGAGAGAATGAATTACCTTTAAAAGTTTAACTCCTTTTGATTTGAGCCTAAAGGCTTCCTTTGAAAGGTATCTGCCCAAAGGGAATCCTCTAAGATTATGAGAGGGATGTGGAGAGAGTACCTGGGCAGGGGTTGGCCGAGCCAAATTCGTGAGGAGTGTGTGAAATGAGGTAGAGGTGGGGGCCTTTTATAAGAGGAGAGGAGGGGTACTTTTGGAAAGTAAAGAAATATTACTTTATTTGAAAATGTGTTTCGGTTTTAAAAGGTCCCACATTGATATAATTTGTGGATAAGGTGATAAGGGTTTTAAATCCACTCATCCAATAAGTTTTGGGCATGTTTAGTTCATAGATTTTACATTATCTTTCCATTTTATTTAAATCGTCAAATAATGATGTCATCGCTGCATCATTATTATGTCATAAATAAGTTATTTTATTTAATATCTAAAAATTATAAAAAAATCACTATGATGTAGGAAATATTTTTATATTTCCAATGACTATTTATAATCAAAAATCTGACTTGTATAACTCCATTTAAAAATTGTTTTAATTAAACATATCATGTTTGTGTCATTTTTACTTTTACATTAAATAAAAAGTTATTTATGTCATTTCCCAACCAAAGTGTCTCCATGGGGTCCCCAAGTTGACCCATGGCTTGTCTTGGTCGCCCATGACACAACCAATATGGTTGGGACATGTGTCTAGGTCATTTCATATTATTAAAGCATTATTTATACCTTAAACTACCCTAATTACCACTAATCGCGATTAAGAACTTAATAAGTTACTATTCACAAAAAATTATTTTTATCCCATTGAACCACATTTTACTTATTAATGACAACCATGTATGTCGGATTTTCGAAATTCAAAACACAATGATGGAAAAATTTCATTTAAACGGAAAATCAGTCTTTATATGTACCACTTAGTGCTTTCACTATTCATCAAAAATTGAAGTTTTTCAGAAAATTACCAAAAATTCACCCTAAGCAATATTTGATATTCCGAATTCAAAAATGAAGTCTATTTTACAAAATTCAAAACATATAAGTCAAATTAATTAATTTAATAATTAATTCCCACTGTCAGAGCAAATAGCGTGTTTTAATGAAATAATAAGTATCAAAAGATTGATACTAGTTTATGTCCGATTTCAAAGTGAAATTAATTCCAACAACCACTATTGGATTTAATGGTAAAAATATTTTCTAATTTCACTTTAAAAACAATTCAAAAGATAATCTAATCACAAAAATAAATTATATTAAAAAGAGGTTTTGAAATAAAATACAACATTTTACACTATTCATTAAAAAAATGAACTTTATCAGAAAGGTACCAAAAATTCAAACAAAGTAAATTTTGATGTCCCGATTCTAAAGAAGAGTTATATTTGGTCCAATAGAATTTATAAGATCGATCAAAACTATATTTAATGACGGTTCTCCGTCAAAAGGAGATAGGTGGACCTTTCGTGAAAATTAGGGTATAAATGCCTAAAATTGAACTCTTTCCCTATTTTAAGCCTTTATCTTTTATTGGGTAAATGTAAAAACATTTAAAATCATATATAATCATATTTTAGTTATTTCTATCCATTCCCGCCAGTACAACGGCTACTCGTTAACTACCATTTAAAATAATATTATTTTATTATTAGAGTGCAACGTAAGATTCCCAAGAAACTCGACGTTGCGTGTTGGGTACGCCATCGAGCAAAGCATCCCCTTTAAAGTTATTTAAATATTATATTCACAAATATTGATAAATATGAAATGTCATATTCTTTATTTACCTGGGGTGTTACATGAAGTGTGTTAATTTACAATTTATTTGGTTTATTGTGATTATTATTTTCTTCAGAAGTGTTGGAATGGATAAATGAACATTTTAATAATGAATGTAAATTGTTAATTAAATTTGAAGGGAATATGAAATGGGTTTTTTGACATGTTGTATGGTGTAGTCTATAAGGATAAAATTACAAAGTTGGATTTTTTGTGAGTTTTTTGTATGTCTGATAAAATCATAGGATTGAATTGTTATATGGGTACCCACTATGTATATATTTTTTGTTTCCATGTGATTTATTTAATCACCCAACTCTATTTGATAATTATGTGAGAAACAACCCCATCGTCATCGGGGAGGGTGTCTTTTCCCAACGTCTCTATTGGAGGATGGATGGATGGATATCCATTCATCATTGCCCCCACATCTAGGCAGTGATTGTATATGATTCATTAAGAAGGATATCTTTTCTGATTCCCATGTGTGTTTGGGTGATTTGTTCATTCCCATGTGTCTCTAGTAAGATATGTTTTGTGCATTGTAAAGTTTATTTTGGATGAGGTGTGGTTTGTGTCTCTTGTGTATATGGGTGGGATGCGATGTGGTTTGTGCCCCTGGTATCTGTGAGCGGGATGTGAGGTGGTCTGTGGCCTAGGGTTCTACATGTGTAATTTGATGTGGATTTGGAACAAGTCTCTATAGGAGGGGTGCGATGGGATTAATGGTCTAATTTTTTATGGGTGGTATGTGATGTGGTTTGTGGCACTGATTTTTATAAGCTGGATGTGATATGGCCTGTGTACCAGGTGTTTATTAGTGAGTTATGATAGGAAACTTTTGGAATAGGTGGAAGAATAAATGTGTTTTCTATTAGGAAAGACTGCCTTAGTAGTGGGAGTTTTTCTTGGGTACCCAATCATCGTTGTTAATTATATTACATTACTCGAGGGGTGTTATTTTTGTGAGTGATCCATGGTGAGGTTTAATTGGTTACTATACTTATTAATTATTGTTTGGATATATTATTTTCTCACAAGTTAATTTGTGATCCTCTTTCACATTTTCATATTATTTTATGATTTTACAAATAAGTATACATATATGCTCACTATATATATATATATATGTAGTAGTCCAATAGGATTTTGCAGATTGTGAGGGATTATACTAGCTCGGATCGTAAAAGTTGTTATGTCGGTACTTTGCTTTATTTTTTTATTTTCATTACCGACTATTTTAATATAAATAATTATACTTTATTCATGAACATGGGATGTGTCTCCATTTATTTTATATGTTACATGGAGGATTTTTTTATATGATCCTTCATATCTCCTGATATTGTATAAAATATGGGTAATTCCCTCGATATTTTGAGAACATTATACCATTAGTGCTTGTCGCCAACCAGAGGCCTAATTTATGGGGGACATAGGGTGTCAATGTCTCCCTTTCCTTATTTCTAGCTCGAGAGATGAAAATTTGGTGGGAGGGGCCATTACATTATATAATCATTATATGTTAAACAATTCTATGTTATTTTAAATTATTTAATCCAAACAATTATATTTCCTTTTATAATTTTATTCTACGAAATACTCATGATTTCAAAAGATTGATTTTAAGGGAAAAATTATTTTATCTATTTTGGATTTTTTTATTTATAATTTTTTAATAAAGGGTTTTTGAGATTTTTTTTATAATATACTATTATTTATTTATGTAATTTTTCCCCTGTTTGAATTTTTATAATGTATATTGTCATTTTCCAAATAAAGTATTTTTTATATTTTATCGAAATTAGAAATGAATTGATGTTTTATTATACAATATATATCATCATGAAATTAATTATCCACCACCATGAACACACTAGTAATTGATTCTTCAATTATAATTTTAATGATTCAGTTGAAATAAATATTTTATATTAATAATATATAAAATTTTTATTTATAATACTAAATCAAAAAGTGATTTTTTCCCTAATAATATTTTATTTATCATTTCAGATAATCTATATTAAAAATTACAACAAAACATTAATTATGATGCATTGGAAGGATTACTAAATATTATATTTACAAAATCATTATATGGTGCCTCTATTGTATGTTTACGATTTCCTAAATTACGATTTCTATAATTATAAATCAATTAATTTTTTTATAATTATATGGAATGAAATTATGTAAATAAAATATGATTCAGGATAATGTGATTAATAATATGGAATTATTTTATCATAATTAATTCCATATATATTATTCATCAATATCAAGTAATTTTATAAATATGATTTTGATAGTTATTTTCCATTTAACTATATTTTTACTCAATTACATATGATATCATCTACTGTACATAACCCTTTCTGAGCATTTCATGTCATCCTTAATTTTTTACATTCTGATGGATAGAAATAAAAAAATTAATGATGGAGTTCCAAGATTAATATAATTCCCGTCCAATATTTTTTTAAATTTTACTACTAATTTTCAAAGGTAATAATTTTTGTATAATGTCTACCAATAAAAAAAACAATTATATCCTTTATGATGTGATCACATATATGTACTTACAATTTATTTATTTAACAATCGTTTATATGTTAATGTTGTTTGTGTCTCTAATGTTGGTATCTAATCACGATTAGTAGAACATAAGGGATCCAGATCGACGAAAAATACAAATTAGTAAAAAAAGATATTATATATATTGAGGATCTATAAATCCATAGTCTAAAATTCTAATGCCTTTAATAGTATAATATTATGTCATTTTATTCATAATACAAGTGGGAAATCATTTGGAACCAATGCGTCTTTGGGTAATAACCCCAATAATATATGTTGTACTATATAATTGTAATCATTTTGGTACATGTTCAATGTTACCATTTTATATATTTTATTTAGAACTCCTAGGGTACATGCCTAGGTCAGATAACATTTTATTTTTGAAACATTATGGGAAATTATTGAATATAACATATGAAAACCTATGATATTAAATATTGATATGGGGGAGAAATAATATATCTTCTGTTGACATTTAGATTTCTTGATTATAGTTTTAAATGCATAGATACACATTTTTATGGGTTATGTGATGGAATTTTAACATCATTATGAATTATTTGGGGACATGTACAGGAATAAAAAAATGTTTTTAATATCTGGTTCAATGAGAAGGTCATTTGAGGAATAATTCGATTACATTTTTGGAATTATTTATAATGTTATTGATAAAATTTAGGATTAATAGGATCATCTATTTTAAAGTAATATGATTATTTACTATTATTTAATATTTATGATTAAATAATTTTCATAAAAATCGCATTTATTAAAAATTAATTTTGATAATGTTGTTTTTAAAGATGTTAATAATATTTAATATATTGACATATTAATTATATTTATATAGCTTAACAATATGGGAAAATAATAAGTGAATGGACTACCCATGCAACAAAAAATTTCATGAGTCATTAACCATTTCTAGATGACTGAGAAGGGTATAACACCAATAACTATCCAATCTGGTATCCTTGTTTGTATGGTATTAATTACCTAAATTTTTGGATAAATAATTACTATAATAATTTCAGGATTTATGTTATAGGAAACAAGTAATTTTATTTTCTGATATTTTTATTATCTCATTAATATTTTTATATATTTCAACTCTATTGATTCAAATATAATATCCTGATTAAAGATTAAGGTATTTTGGAAAAAATGTAGTTATGGTTTTTATGAAATATTATTAATTTTATAAGATAACATTGGAGGTTAAAATTTTATTTATTTTAAATTGTACCAAGGTCATTTGAAATTACATAATAATATATGTCTAAACATTAGTTTTATGTTGTAATTTTAGATATTAATGTATTATTTATTGATATATTTGTTTACCAATTTTTAACATTATATTAACCTATATATATTTCAGTATAGGACTATATTTTAGGATAAGTGGAATATCCTTCCATTATATATAGGATTATGTTCCATGATTGGAGTTAATTTATATTCTTCATATTTAGAAAATATATCTTGAATACCCTTTATTTGTAGAACAAGATGTCATTTAGGGGAATGTTTATTAATGGATGAAATTAAAAATATAAATAAGTTATATTTAATTATTACCTTTATATATTTTTTAATTTAATTACCTAAATATATGAATTTAATCCTAAATGAAAATTGGTGTCTTATTACATTAATCCTCAATGGATTGATGATTATTTTACACTACATTGATTTATAGACTTACGGTCAAAAAATTTCTTTTGTCCATTGACATTATTTTTATAAATTTACTCTACCACTCAACATTATAATTTTGAAATTAATTTTCATCAATTTAATTAAATTAAATTGTTACAAACCTTAATTAATTTTGTAACATAGATATGTGTTATTCCAGATGGCATTTTTCTATCGGAAGAACTATTTTAAGATGATATTCTGGTAAACCCTTTTCTAATGTGGGTATTAAAAAAAGGTATTTTGGATATTCAAACCCTTGATTGCTAAAAACATGTTATAATTGTGTGATAAATATTATTAGTTTTTGGGAGAGTGTAATATCCCATGATTTAAAAAGAACAGTATTTTTGGTCGCATAAATAACTCGCAATGGGTAACATAATCAGAAAGAAAGATACTACTATTTAAAATTTTATAGTTATATCATAGTATTTGAATTAGTGTGGATGAGTACAATTAAATATGTTTTGAAATATATATAAAAGACATATAAACTAAAAATTTATCTATTAATCTTTATGTATTATTCACATAATATTTATAAATTAATATTATTTAAAAAAACATCTTAAAATCTTTTGTTATTATTTTTTTTCAAAGAATATACTAATTAATTTATATAAAAATTATAAAATTTAATTAATTTAAATAAAATAATTGATTTATATAAAAATTATCTTTCGGAGATTGTTTTTCAAAATTTTCTAGAGGGATATATAATCATATATTGAAGTGAATTGGACATGACTTTTTTGGGAATCTATATATTTAATTCATGAAATAAAAATGATTTAATTTTAATTAAAATTGACACAAAAATAAATAGTATTATTATATTTTTACTTATCTATATATTTTTTAAATAGAAATTATGGTTTAATTTATTATAAAAACATTTTTATACATAAAACTAATTTTTCATAAAAAATTGATTTTTCATTATGTATTGGGGTAATATATTGAATTAATCTATTGAACATCATGAAATTTCATCATGATAAATTTATTCTATATTTTTTATTATAAGGTCCACATTTGATAAATATAAACCTTATAGTTTTGTTGAATATAAATTATAACCATTATACGTTATTATTTCCATGGAATAGGTAAATTAGGGTAATTATTGTTTAAAATTATATAATAAAGATTCAAATACTTTCAATATCCTATGATTATTCTATTATAGTAGTATATTTAATCTATAATAATCCTTAAGTCATTAATGTTACATTTTTACATTATACATTGATTTTAAAAATTATAATATTTTAGAAAATATTAATGTAAAAAATCAACTTTATTATTAATTTTTCTATAATATTTAGTGATATGTTTAAAAAGCCTTTTCATTAGATAATATTTTATTTCAATATAATTTAATTTTTTTATCCTTGTAATTTAATTTTAATTCTTAGGTTGAAATAATTTATATATGTTGTTACTCAATGCTGACGCATTGCATTTTTAAATAGTAGATAATGTCATGAAACATTTTTTAAATATATAAAAAGTAATGTTTTGCAGTGAGTTAATCTATCACTCATTTTACTATGATAAATATGATATATTATATCTTTTTTAATGTCAAATATTTTCATTCCAATTTTCATTTTGTTTTCTTTGAGAAATTAATAGAATAGTTTTCACATTGAAATTAACTGTATTTTATAATAAATAAAGTATATTTAATAATTTAAAAATAATAAAAAAATTATTTATTGTGAAATATTAGGTTTTTTAATGGACATAAATACATTTCCTTGTTTTATTATTATAAATTTTTTCATTATATATAAAATTATAACCCTTTAGTATTTAAAAGTTAATAATGATGGTTAAGAATAAAATATGATAACCATGAGGATAAACCAAAAGTTAATTTATAGAAGAATATATAAAAATATATATATAATTAAATTAATGATAAAATTAATATATTATACCTAAAAATACCCTAATTAATTTTAGTTTATCTTATTTTCTTGAGGTATACACATAGTATATTAAAATATTTAATTTATTTTAATAAGTGACATTAATGATATTTTATATCCATGAATAATTTATTTAATTATTTAAAATTAAAAATAAAATCACATAAATGAATAGGTTGTTGATAAAAATTTTATCTATCATCTATTTATTAGACATTTTCCCTTTTATAGTAAATTATTTATCCCAAAAAAATATTGATACTAATTTAATTTTCAAAAAAGATAGTTGGGGTTAAAGAAAATTGATAAGGGAAAAAATATTTAATCCTGTAAAAATATTAATAATGTTTATTTATATTATAAAGTATTATATTTAATAATTATATCAATTATGTGTGACATATATATGTAATTTAATTTGTATTAGTATAAATCTTTTTAAAATTCAAAGTATGTACTTTTCCTCAATTATAAAATATAACCTAGTTATCATTATTCCTAAATTATTTTATAAATATACCTTGGTCAATCCATTTTCAAATCCCATTTTTTCAAAACGTACCATGTTCTACTGGTTTATTAGATAATATATCAATTGTATGGGGACTTAGGTGTAAACCAACAATGAGTGTATAAAGAATCAGTAAAAATTTAATTGAATGTTATTATGAATTAATCTTCATTATCCTTTACATATTATTCAAACATGGTTAAATAATAACACCATTTTCTACCATTTACTTACATTTATATTGTTTAATTTAAAAACCAATATTCATCTCATTTTTTAATCAAATGGGAAATGAATTTATCATTCTATGGTCAAATGGTTGACAACCTTTCAAATTAATGTAATTTAGTTTCAATAACCACCTATCCCGATTGATTATGAAAATTTTATGGGTTTTAACTATTTTATATTTGGGAAATAATAATAATTATATATTTATTATATATCTTATTTTTTATCCAATTACATCCAACGAAAGATGACAATTTCCTCTATGCAATCACGTTGATTACCTTTTCCATTAAGTGATGTGATATTTTTCATCAACGCATCACATGGATATTATATATAACATATTTTAAAAGATAATCATATATAATTATAAATATTTAAATTTAAAATAATATAAACCATCTTCCACCGATGTTCTTTGAATAATGGAAACGTTATTCGTGGAAACATACAAAATTTTGTATCATTTATTATAACATAGTTCATATTTTACCCATATAAAATAAATTTTTTAATGGGATAATATATATATATAAATTAAAATTTCTTAATGAATATTTTTCGTGACATTTTATTATAATTACATTTTTTTATAAGGTCAACATATTGAAGATATTTTGATATTATTAACCAAACACCCACGAATATATCTAATGTGGTCTATCTAAAAATGTAGTTAAATGTATTATTAATAATGATGAAAAAATAAATTTTAAATTAATAAAACTAGTAATGTTTATTTGTTATATAAATAATTGATATATTATTATAAAACATGAGTTAAATGAAATACGTTGAAATCATGGACAAGAGGTCTGAGATTTCGTAACTCAGTTTTCATTCATTTGTTTATTCTTTTACTTTAATGACAATTTTATTCCATGATTATATGATCAATGAAATTTTATTTTATTATTATATACTATCATTATTTTTGGTTTAATATTTTATTAATCATAATCAATTTTTTATTATTTAACATTACAATGAAATAATCAATATATAGGTTCCCCAGCTCAACATTATTTCATTGAGTAATGTTGTATGTGATAACCTTATTTTTATTTATGGGTTTTTTATAAATCACTTTTTAACTGATACATCTATTATCATTATTAATTTAATTTTTATAATGTCATAATACAAATTATTTCATCCCTACTGTAATGAATTGATTGTATCTAAAGCGGTTTATTTCACTATATCATCCTTATTTTATATTTATTATTCTAAATTCTCTATTTGGGAAATTTCATGATATATTTACTTTAATAAAATTAATTTATTATTCTATAGTTATTAATAAAATTATTAGTTACTCCTTCAATTTTCTATTTTAATTAGCATAGTGAGAAAAAAATGTATTTTTATGAAAATCTCCATTGTACCTTATTTGGAATGTAATATTTTTCTTCCAGGTCAAATATTTATGTAATGTGAATTCAGTACTGTTTTTATACTCTATACGGATTTTTAATGTAATTTGTTAAAAAATATAATTTCAATAAAAAATAAAAAAGTTCATTCATTTTTTGTATATGGTACTCAATGATTTTATAAAAAAATTAAAGAAATAATTTTTTTACTAACTCACTATAAATAATATATATAGCCACAACCACCCCCAAATATATTGAATTGTAATTTAATACTATTATAAAATTATTTTCAAAGAATATTATTTCTTTAATATTCAGAAACTTTTATGTTTTAAAATAATAATTAAAAAGATAAAACATATACTTTTTTTATAATCATATAATGATTTTATTATGGAAATTCAATTCATAAAATACAATAACTCTTTTATATTAAATACTTTATAGCATAATATTTTGTAATGATACCATCCTTATTATTTTTCAAGATGTTTTCTCACCAATTTGAAGGACTAATTTTTAACATTTATTATAATATTTCATCCTGTACATATATTTTATTATTAATTTTATTATAGAATTATGATTATAATGTTATTAATTCCATGTCCCCACATTAACACGTTGAATACATTTTTCATATTATTTCATGGGAGTGTCCAAGTATATTACCTTGATTTATCGATAGGTATCACATCACAAAGTAATTATGTTATTTTATGTACTGCATAACAATTTACGTATGTTTCAATTCAATAAGAGCTTATTGGTATGTTTATGATGTCATTAAACAATGACTTGATGATAAAAATAATTTTTCTAGAATGAGTCATTACATTATAAGAAATTACTAATGTATTTCCATGTGATTATTTTAACAGTAATTAAAAGAAAAATGTGTAACAACATCCTATGGTTATATATATGGAATTATTCCATAAAATTTTTTCATTAAATATTGTCATATATCCTAATATTATAGATTTAAGGGAATGTTATTTTAATTTATTTTTATTTTCATTTTGATTATTCCTTAAATACTCCAGATAGATTCTATTGTACCGAACCCTTTCAAATAATTTTTTGGTCACCCATTTTCCGATTACATTATATAGGATGAGAAAAAATAATTCATGAATGAGTTCATGGATTTTGTATAATTACAATCACTATGTTAGTATACATTATTACTAATGAAAATTGGGAATAATGTTTGTATGCTGTTTACAGAGAGAAATTAAGTATTTTTTATTTTGGGATGACATTTCTTATATAAAATGAAAAATTTGTAAAGTATCCACTGGTTCTAGGATGCTGGATTCATGTAAAATATTGAAAATTCCTGGATCAAAAATGAATTATGAAATTTTAAATCCCCTACCATAAATATAATAATTAAAAACCCAATATATGAAGTCATTGAATGCTATGGAGTGATAAACATCATGGGACATTAGTAAGGAAACATAGAAACATAGTTTTTTCTAGAGGATATGTGACCACAATAATAATCACAAATTCTAAATGATAAATATTGGATAAATATGGATTCCATGGAAATTAGATAAGGAAATAAAAACAAATAATTAACTAAAGTCTAACATGGAAATTGTTCATTATTCAAAAAATATGAATAGAAAAGAGGCACAATGAATGGATAGAATTGTTGAAATCAAGGAATAATGAATCAAACAACAACAAGAAATCAATTTTTGATTTTTTTAAGATCATCAAAATTGGGTTCCATGAGTCCATGGGATTAATAAATGGTTATTATTGATGATATAAAAAATACAGAAAAGTATATAATACAAGTAAACATTTAAAAAATTATTTTTTCCATCATGTATAACCTCAATATGTTTCAAGATTATTGGAATAAAAATAATAGAGTTAGGTAGCTTAGTCATATATTAAATTGATCATATACTCATTATTATTTTACATTAAAAAATTATATATTATTGTTCTTAAATTGTTGTGATTATAAGAGAATTAATAAAATAAATGAATCTATACAATGTATGTGTACAGATTCAATTCACTATAATTAAATAAATTTGCAACTTAGAATATGGCCAAAACATTAATATATAAATTACCAAAAACGTTCAAAAAATCATAAATTTCAATTTATTAGATATCATCCATTCATAAAATTTCATCAAATCTATCCTAAAATTGAAATTATTTATGTGGACATCATTTTTTACCATGTTTGGTATTGACCCATTACACCATCATGTTTTGTAAATTACATAATTTATTTATTTAATAAATAAAAATTTTAATTCCTAATTTTATTTTTGAATTATATAATCAGGTATAAAATGTTTGGGGGGGGGGGACAAAGAACATTATCTTTCACATTCATGGAAAAAAAATTCTAAAAAACTAAACAGTTCTTTACAAGAAAATAACCACTAAATTTAATTATAATTTTTTAAAAAATAAATGGTCTTATGGGTAAAAATATTATATATTTGGAATGTTTTAGGTACTTTAAGTAAACACATTAAAAAAATTTAGTTTCAATAATGTATATTATTGATTATGAATAGTCTATCACAATATAGATTGTTGTCCCCTGATATTTTCTAATGTGAATTATAAACAAATTGAGAATAAAAATATATCAAATACTAAACCTGTAAAATGGTCATTCTATGAATATAAATATGAATATCCCAAAACAATACACTCATCTCAACTCTATTTCAATGTCCTAACAATAATTCTAAAAGAGTCGCAATGAAGAACCACAAATATGAAAAGATATATCCAACCAATACATCCCCAAAACATAGTTTAATTTTTAATAAAATAGGTGGAACCAATGTCCTGTTATATGTGTCCCTTGCATTTCAAGATTCACTAGAATAGTCAAATCATTAATTATGTTAAATTTACTTAACCATTTTCATGATGAAAATAACTAATGGATTTCTATCTATAAGAATAATTCAACATGACAAAATGTTTTCAACTATAATCTTCACCCATTATGGATCTAAATAGATCAATTCCCAACATATCCTAGTTATTTGTCAACTATGAAACTACGTAGTCATAGTTTCATTATTATAACCTAATGGATCATCCATCTCTTTCCAAATATGGCTAAAAACATCAATATTAATGCTTAAATAGCGTATTACAAGCTCTTGAGGGAAAATTTACATACCCAAAAGAGTTAGATATGACCACCAAGAAAAAAATGTAGGATATGAAGGAACAAAAAAATACAAAATATCGTGAAATAGTAATCATATGGGGACACCCATGAATGGAAATAACAAGTAGGGAATTAAAAAAAATACAGAAGACATCCAAATGAACTCTAATTATGATTTCATACCAATCCTTAGATTGTAACATATCTCAAGGGAACCAATCTATTCAATTGGATGTCGATAAAATTAAAATGGAGAATATGAAGATGAAGAAATAATGATACCTCATAAAGAACCTTCATCATGATCATAACCGTGATATATAAGAAAATATTCATCATGGAATGTAGTGAAACTGATAAGATATTCATAGAAAGATATTTAAAGAAAAAATTTGAATAATAAAAGTAAAAATTACTATTGTATTTCACAAAGATATGATCATACATCCTTATGTGGCTATATCTTTAAAGAGAGAGTTCATGTTCATGGAAACCAAAAATAAAAATTTCAAGTTCTCTAACTCAATATTTAATAAATCTTACCAAATATAAATGAAAAACCTTTAAAATTGAAAATTATAATATTTGTTTTATCCTTAATATTTTAAATTTAATAAGTTTCAATATTCTTTGACTAGACCCATTAAAATTCTAGGGCTTAAATAATACAATAACTAAAAAACCTATAAAACCATATTACCATGTCTCCATCATAAAAAACAACATTGAAATGAGAAAAACTATATAATTATTAGTGGGAAATAAATGTCAATTAATGATAAATCCTTATACTAAAATTTTAAAAAGTGGTAAAAGTGAAGGAAATTTAAAATAGTATTCACTCTAACATAGGGGAAAAATGATGGATCCACATAAAAATATACTTACTGCTAGTCAACTAAGTGAAATATTTACATGAAGGGATTTGATAGTTAACTTTATATTTTAATTAATATACTACCCTATATTCTGATAGATGCGATCCTAGGTAAAAACATCCCATAATTTTTTCCCAAGTAACAGACACTTTTTTGTTTCGCCATAAGTCCACATAGCTTAAAAACCATCAATGATTTCCAACCTGAGTTCACAGAAAAACTCGATGCTCCAGACTCAAATCCCATGAAAATACTGTTAATGTACTAACAATAAAAAAAATTACATTAAATAAATCAATGATCTACTAACTAAAAAAATCATAAATTAATCCATAAACTCTCATTGAATAATCCTCTTTATTGGAAGATATTATATCCCATTAAACTAACAATCCAAATTTATTTACAAAAAGATTAAATTCCAAGTAAACCACTGGAATATTATTTCCATTTTCCTGTTAATGTTTTAATTTAAATCATATATCATTCAGGGAGACATCAACAATAATATTTAGTAAATAATATAGAAAACATGAAATTTTTTTGGCATACGTTTAAAATAATAGATAACAATAACTTAAAATCATGATCAAAGATAGTTTCTCCTTATATATTTTCATTTAATAATACAATTAAATGAAGACTAAGTTAATGATTACCCACAAAATCATTTTATCGAGATATTTGGAAATCATATCTTCCCACTAACCTATCGAGGTGCCTAATAAAGTACTTGATAAATTAGAAATTCTGATAATTAAAATTCTAGGTAGTTACTTCCATTTTAGAAAACACTTCTATAATTTTAATGTGCTACATGATTGATATTATCCATTATTGATAACTATATAATTCTGAGAAACTAAAAGAGAGAATATATTTGTCATCAAAAAAACATATAATACTCAACTCAAACATTAAATAAAACTCATAATAAATCCAATAAAATACAAAAGAATTGAAAAATGATAAAAGAACCCAGTCGTATAAAGATATGTGTTAATTTGAATAACATATGATTTCAATGTTTTTAATACAATACTATTTAATTCATAATGTTAAATCATGTTATGAATCAAAAAAATATTATAATATTAATTTATGAGGAAAATAAAGTTGATATATAATATCAAAATCCATAATTATATTCATCCAAATTTAAATAAATTTAATTTATTTTAATAATTAAAAATTATTCTCAAGACATACCATTATTGAAATATTATTATTCATTAAAAATAAATATTTTGATCTGTAGTTCTATATTTTCTAAAATTTGTTAATTTGTAAAAATATAAATAAACTAAAAAATATATTTTTTGTAAAATATATTGTTTTCTCGATGATTTTAAAATTTTAAATTATGGTATAAGGTGAAACAATAAAATAAGTAAATAATATAACAATAACCATAACATCCATACTATTCTTGCATAGGTGTGGACATTTTTTAAACAAAAGGGATATGCTCTATGCTCATAGTTAGATTTTAAATATGCATGAATTAGTTTCACAATTTTGGTAAACCATTGAAAAACCTCAAAACTAATTAGCGGAATAAGTAACAAAAAATAAATGATCATGTACCTAAATTCCCTAATAATATAGTTATAATCATTAGGAGGGGGTGACCATACACCCTCTCCCAAACAATCAAATGGGTATTGAAATAATCATAAGTTCATTTATACCATGAATCAACCCAAATAATATGTGGGTTTTTAATGAAAATTACATTTTTTGAGGATATTCCTCATTTGATATCATTTTTCTTGAAATAAGATAGGGTTCCATAAAAAATGTTATATGATATACAAACCACAGTTTTTTCTTTAATGAATTTATTTTTTACCCATACGTGATCATAATTTTTAAATTGGGCCATGTATACGTATTCCTTGTGTTGATTGAAAAAATTTAGAAATAATTAATTTCATTTATGGATATTTTTAGGTCCACATAAACATACATGATAGTTTTGAAAATTATTTCATTATTCCATAGAATAGATATATGCATTTTGGGGGTATGGAAGAATGTGGGATACACCATATATAATTTTTTTTGATATGGTGTTAAGGGGGATTTGGTTCTATTTCATACCCTCTACTATGGCATTTTGTTTTTTTTTGAAGGATATAATATGGCATCTTAGACACTAATATAGAACCTTTCAACATAAGATACCAAATATAGAATTGCTTTTCTTCTTTTATTTTTCAACTGATGTCATGGAATTGAACAATATGTTATGAATTATTTTGGGGTATACTATTATAAATTTTTTGGAAACCCCCATTTAATAAATTAAGGGGGAATTTGGATAGTTTTTAAATTGAGTTTTACATGGGGTTTGAGACATAAAAATTCCATAATGTCCTTCCTAAAATTGTAGAGAACCTAATCTAGAACCATTTTCATTATCCATTATAGTTCTACATCTTATCATCTGCACTCGATGATTTTGAGGTGTCTTAATAGTGTATTTACAAAATATAGTACTTTATTCCGAACCATAGTGGTTAATTCCCCCTCTGAATGACTTCATGATAGATACTTATGACCTATTCTAACATTGATCTACAATGTAGCTTTTTCTTTAGTACAATTTTGATTTACACTCTATTTTATAAACATTTTTTTCAACATGGAGACTCTAAATTTCATAGAAACATATATTTATACAATATATTCCAAATATGTATGTTTTGGTCTACCCCACTAGTTTTTATATCATTTATATTTCCTACAACCCATCATAGGGTTTTTTAATACAGTTATATGAGTCCTAAATATGTGATTGTGTTTTTTATGTTGATTGATCATTTTTTAGGGGTTGATCCCTTCGATTAAAATACGCATTGACATAGATTAACCTGATGTGGAGGTTTTATCCTTACTTATCCATTTTTTACACTTGTTTACATCATATTATTATTTGTATTAGCATGATTGATGAATGTTTTTATTATGATCTCATGTGGGGTGGTTTTGTAGCAACGAAAAAAAGTTGTGATATTTTATTCCATGAGTTATACATGAGTTTCTAGTTTCCATGTCTTATTATAATCACATTCAACTATGTTATTAAACATTTTCTCTATGATTTACATGTTTTATATACCTTGAATATGCGACACCATTCTTAATTTTATCATTCTATCATCCCATAATAGGTGTTACATCATGAAAATCTGTATACTATAGGGGTTGTGCTTAACATGAGATGACTATGTAGTAGGATATAACCAATGGATGGTGGTATGCGGTATCCATGGGGATTTTCTTGATTATGTAGTCAATGTATCCAATCTATTTCCTATGCAATATTTCTAAAATAATCCTGGTGGATGTGAGTAAAAAATACTCTCAACATGAGAGACTAGGAATCATATCATACATTAAGACTAAAGGTGGTCGGGTCAAATGTTCACCTGACACCTTGAGTACATTAAAAAGTTACTATTTTGGTTACTTCAAATATTTTAGCATATCTTTATAACTTGGATTCAATGTAGCTGTGGTGAAGGGTTTTTGGAAAAAAAATTATTTCCTAAAAACAAGGATTTTTCAATGTATATTTTTTTATGAAACAAATTTTAAAAAAATATTATGGAATAAAATGGTTAATCATTAGATCACTAGGTAATGAAAAAAATTTGGTGTATTTTTGGGTCTTGTACTAACACAAAAAATTAGTGTTTTTATGTCCTTAATATTTTCCAGATGTTTCTATAAATTTCCAAGGGAAATGTGGTAGATGGATGAGAAATAGACTATAGTTTAATTGTGGACTAAGAGAAATTCTTGTTTATCCCAATGTTTAAATTTATACCTATTTAATTTCCAATATTATAATTGATAATGAAGCCACATTTTTAGCCATTTTTATTTTAATGACAAATATACTATTATTAGATCTTATATGTATTCTATGGTAATTTTTATTATTATTTTAGATTTATTTTTTATCATATGAATTGATTCTGTCTGTATATTGTCACCATGGAATTATTGAGACCCACATTATATTTTAGAAGCCTCTTATGTATGTATAGGAATGAATAAGGTCATATGATCCTCTGACACAGACACAATGGTGTAGGTTGAGGTACGGAAATTTTTATTAGGGTTAAATATAGTAACATTTATTTTCATTTTTACATTATTTTTGATAGGGAATAGAGGATAAATGGTTGTTGGTGCTCATGTATAGAATCATAGATAGTGTATGGATATAAATGTATAGTGGACATGCAAGATGAGATTCAAACCATGTGGGTAATTCATTTTCATTTTTTTGATTATATTAACCATGGGAGATTCACATGATGTTGATAGGTTATTTGGGTTGAATTTTTTTTTCTTAAATTTGAAGATAGATTAATATTGAAAATATATATTTATATACACATTGTTTTTATACATAAAAACTCATTAATTTTTATGTGGTGTGTGATTTGGAAATTACAGTATCTCTATGGGTGTTATATCTATTTTTCTATTCAATTTTGATACATAAGTATTGGAATAATTTAGTTAAAATGGGAATTATTTTATGTTAGTATATATATAATGATTGTGACTAATGTGCTGAAATGGATAACAATGTTAGTTCTTAGAGGATAAAAATTGGGTTAGATATAGATTCCTAAGACAACCCTATGAGACCACAAAGGCTCGTTATGATATATTAAAATTCCTTATGTATATTCTTTTGTAAATGATGATGTCTTAAAAAATATATGTTGGACTATCAGCTCGGAATTATTTTCAATATATTTTCCTAAACCATCTATAGTGGTTAACTATGGGGCCCACTGGAGCCACCAACACGATATATGGTATACTATGTCCGGGATTTTATTCTCCAAGATCGTCTAATTTTATAGGTTATTGTAGGACCATGAGATGTTGATGATATGGTAGGGAATCATTGAGAGAATATATCACCTCATGGAGGTAATACAATATTGAAAGGAGAATATAGTTTTGTTTATTCTACACAGACCAGTTATGAATTTCTGGGATGTTATGGAGCCGTACTAATGATAGGTGGATATCACATGTGATGATTTGAAGGACATGTTTTCAGAGATTTTTTCCCTGACATACTAAAGGTGTATTTATGATGTGATTTTACGGATCTAAATTAGATATCCATGATAATATATTCAAAGTCCACTCATTTAACTAGTGTTATTATGTTTTACTATTCATTTACAATATAATAAATCTCATAGGGAAAATGTGTATGTAATTGAAATTTTATCTAAACAAAGATAGTATGGCTAGTGATTTAATAAACATTATAAATATTTGTTTTTAGTATGGCACTGAGCATTAAGAGGATTTTTAAAGAAATATTAATAACTCATAGTTGTGTACAAATCACTACTTATATGGAAACACCTCATACTATTTCCATGAGTACCTCTTTCAATGGAAGTAAGTGAACAAAATGGACATGTAATAGTGTAGTGGCTTTAATGTGTATCATTAATTTCTACAAGAGGTAAAACCAAAAAGAAAATTCAAACAGTCATCACTCTAACATCATGGAAAAATGATGGATCAACATTAAAAATATACTTATAGTGAGTATACTATGTGAAAATCTCCGAATGAATGGATTTGTTTGTTACCTTCATATTTTTAGGAATATATTACCTTGTATTCTGAAGGATATGATCCTAGGTAAAAACATTCTCTTATTTTTTCCGAACTAAAAGATCATGTTATGTTTACACTTAATTTTACAGAGCATACAAACCCTCAATGATTTCAATCCTGAATTCATAGATAAACTCGATGCTCTAGACTGAATTCCCAATAAATTTCTATTAAATTTTTGGTTATACAACAATTAAATTATGTATATATATGATATATTAGACCTAACATCAATAATTATTCCAAAAACCATCATTGAATAAACTGCTTTATTAACCTTTATTATGTCCCATTAAACTAATAATACAATTTCAAGAACAAATGATTAAAGTCCAAATAGACAACTGGAATTTGATTTACATTATCCTAAAAATGCTTTATTTTTATTCATTTATTATTAATAGAGACATCAAAAAATCCGTTGAATAATATTGAAAACCTAAAAATTTATTGTCATTCTTATTGAGATATAGGTCACCAAAACATGAAATCAATATATATGATACTTTCTTATAATTTATTTTCAATTAATAAAAATATTGAATTATGTTTAAATTTAAGAATACCGAAGAAATATTTTCATTGAGATAGTTGTAAATCATGTATTCCCATTACTATAATCCAGGTACCTAAAACAAGTAGTTGATAAACTAAAAAATCTGATGATTAAGATTCAAGGTAGTGTCGTCGTCATTACAATACACTTCTGTAAATTTTAATGGATCACATGATTTATTTTATCAGTGATTTATAACTATATAATTCAAGGATCTAATATGGGATACATTATTGGTCATCACAAAAACATATTATATTCAACTCAAACAATAAATAACACTCATAATAAATTTTATAAAATCATTAATAATTCAAAAATGATAAAAACCCACTCATAAAAAGGTATATGTTTACTAAAATAACATATGATTTCAATAATTTTTAAATCAATAATATTTAATTCAAAATGGAAAATCATGATATACATTTAAAAAAAAATTAAAATTTATTTTAGAGAAAATTTAAATTGATCTATTATATCAAATCCATAGTCTTATTCTACAAAATTGAAATCATTATACATTTTTTAACAATTAAAGATTATTCTCAAAACGTCCCATTATTTAAATATTAATGTGTCATTAAAAATAAATATATTGATATATTATTCTATATAATCACTATTTTTTAATTTATATAATTATAAATAAATTTAAGTATATATTTTTTGTAAAATATATTGGATTCCCATATATTTAAAAAAAATTAAAAATGGGGATAAGTAGAAACAAATAAAATAAGTCAATAATATATCTACATCCACATATTCGAAACTATGATAACATAGGTGTAGTTATTTTCTAATATAAAGGGATATTTACCATCTACAATGTTAATGTTTAAATATTCCTGAATTAGTTTCAATGTTTGGAAACCCTTGGAAAAATTGCCCAAATATTTTGGGAAATCAATAAGACAATATAAAATAACTTGTACCCAAATTCTTTTATAACATAGTTCTAATCATGAGGAGGGGGTGACCATACACACTCACCCATACTAACAACTGTGTATTTAAATAATCACAATTTCATTAATACCATGAATCCTCACAAATAATATGTGGTTGTATAATGAAAATTACTTCTTATTGAGGATAGACCTCCATAGATAACATTTTTACTAAGATTGCTTGGGTTCTATAAAAAATTTATATGATATAAAAAACTAATTATTTCATTAATGATTTCCTTTTTAACCCCTATGTGGTCATAATTCTTAAATTGGGTATGTTCATGTATGCTTGGTCGTGATTGAGTAAATTTCAAAACCATTAATTTATTTTATGTATATTTTTATAGCCACCATAGTGTACATGATAATGATGAAAAAAATTCCTTATTTTGTAGAATAAATATATGCATTATGGGGGTATGGAAGAATGAGGTATTTAACATATATAAAAATGATTTGATTTGTTTTTGTAGTGTATTTATGTCTATGTTATACCCTCCTCTATAGAGTTTTTTTTGTTTTGATGGCTATACTACATTATCAAAGGGAGTGAAATAGATCCACTCAACATAAGATAAAAATGATAAAAGGGATATTTGTCTTGAATTGTCCAACTAAAGTCATGGAATTGAATAATAAGCTATGAATTAATTTGGGTTACACAATTTTAAATTTTATGGAATCACCCATCTAGAAATCGAAGAGGGAATTTGGAAGGTTTCTAAATAGTTTTTTACATCGGGTTTGAGACCTCAAAATTCCATAATATCCATCCTCAAATTGTGGAGAACCTAATCTAAACAAATTTTAATTATTCACTACAGTTCTACATCATATCATCTGTACTCATGGATTTTGAGGTGTCTTACTAATGTATTTACACACTATAGTATTTGGTTCCACACCATAGTGGTTAATTCCTCTATAGATCATTTCATCATAGAGATTTATGGCCTTTTCTAACCCCAATCTACACTGTGGTGATTTATTTAGTACCACGGTGTTTCTCTCCCTATAATATAACCATTTTATTATATCATGGTGACTCTAAATTGTATAGAACCATATATTTATACAATTTTAACCAATATGTATTCTTTCATTTACACCATTAGTTTTTATGCCATTTAAATTCCCTAAAAACCATCACATGTTAGTTTTAATGTAGTTATATGAATTGTAAATATGTTATTGTGTTTCAGATGGTGAGTGATTATTTTTATGTGATTATCCCTTCTATGGAATTTCTCGTGGACATAAATTATCAAAATTTAGAGGTATTATGCATTTATAGGCTTTTTTTACACATTTTTTCATCATATTATTATTTATATTAGCATGATTGGTGGATGTTTTTATTATGATCTCATGATGGAGTTTTTGTTGCATGGGACACATTTAGGGGAATTTTACTCAATGAGTTATACATTATTTTCTAGTTTCCATGACTTATTATAATCAAATTAAACCAAGTTATTAAAAAATTTCTCTATAATTTCCATGTTTTTTATTCCTTGAATAAGTTGTACCATTATTAATGTTATCATTCTATGTTCTCATAACAGGTGGTACATCATGGAATGTTTTAGGTTATAGGGGATGTTCTTCACATGATATGACTATTTATTAGGATAAAATAAAAGGATTGTGGTGTGCGGTATCCATGGTGATTTTCTTGTTGATGTAGTTGAGGTATCCTATTGATTTCCTATGTCATATCTCTCAATGAAGCCTAGTGGATGTGGGTAAAGAGATAGTCTCAACTGGGGGAGACATGGAATCATATAATACTTTATGACTAAAGGTGGTCGGGTCGAATGTTCACATGAAACCTTGAGTGCATTATACAATGACTAGTTTTGTTATTTCTAACATCTTCTCTTATCATTATGACATGGATTCAATGGTGTTCTGGTAAAGGGTTTTTGGAATAATTTTTGTTTCCTAAATAGATGGATTTCTTATTGTGTATTTATATTTGAAACAAAATAAAAAATTATAATGGAATGAAATGGTTAAACTGGAGAATATATGGTTATAAAAAAATTTGGGGTTTCTTACTGAGTCTTGTAGTCACACCATACACTAAAGTTTTAATATCCTTGAGATTTTCAAGATGTATACACTAAATTTCAAGGTAAATGTTCTAGATAGATGGGAAATGAACTATATATTAGGTGATGGACTATGAAAAAATCTGGGTGACCCTTACGTTTAATTTTTTTCATATTTACATTCTTCTATTATACTTGATAATAGTGACACATCTAGATCTATTTTTATTTAAATGAAAAATATACTATTATTAGTTTTTATATGTATTCTCTATAAAAAAATTAGTGTTTTAGCATTTTGTTTTTATATGAAATGATACATTGTGTATACTCTCCCCATAGAAAGAGTGGGACCCTCACTATCAATAAAAAGCCTTTTATATATGGGGAGGAATGAATGAGGTAATGTGACCATATGACATAGACACAATGGTTCATGTAGTGGTGCAGAAATTTTAATGAGGGTTATATTTAGTTACATTCATTTTCCAATTTACATGATTTTGGATAGGGCATATAGGATATAGGGTTGCTGGGGATCATGTAGAGAATCATGGATACTGTATGGCTAGAAATTTATAGTGGATATATGATATTCAAACCATGTTGGTAGCTCTATTTTATTACCATTTATTATATTCCCCTTTGGAGATACAAATGACATGGATAGGTGATTTCGGGTGATTTCTTGTTTCATAAATAGGATGGTAGTGTAATAGTCAATGTATATATACACACATATACATGTTGTTTTTATACATAGTAGTTATTAAATTTCTATGTGTTGGGTGATTTTTAAATTATAGTTTATCTCGGGGTGTTATATTATTCTTTCTATTCAATTTTGATACGTAATTATTGTAATTATTTAGTAAAAATGGGAATTATATTATGTTAGTATATATATAATGATTATAACTACATTTCTGATAAAGATACCAATTTTATTTCATAGAGGAGATGAATTGGGTTGGATATAGATTCTGATGACAACGTTGCGTGACCAATTTGGATCATTAGGATGTATTAATATTCCTCATGTACATTATGTTGTACATGGTGATGTCTTAAAAAATATATGTTGCACATTCAGTTGATAATTCTTCTCAAGATAATGTTCCTAAACCATCGATAGTGGTTTAGGAAGTGGTCCCACAAGAGCCACCACTATGATATAGAGTATACAATGTCTGGGATTTTACTATACAACATCCTCTAACATTATATGTTACAGTAAGACCATGGGTTGTGATGATATGGTGGGGAATAATTGAGAAAATATATCACCTCGTAGAGGAACTTAAATACTGAAAGGTGAATTTAGTTGTGTTTATTATTTAAGGACTAGAAATAGATTTATGGGACGTTATGGATTATTCCTGATGGTAGTGGGTCTCACCTGTGAATATTTTAATGAATTTTTTTCAGGTAGTTATATCCTGCCTTGCTAAAGGTCTATTTATGACATGATTTTAAGGATCTAAATCAGGTATCCATGCCAAAAAAATCCATGTCCACTAATTTCACTACTGATATTTATTTTACAATGTTCTACAATTTAATGAGTCTCATTGGGCCAAGGTGATTGTAAAGAAACCTCTAACGAACCATAGATAATAGTTTTAGAGATTCCATCATTCATTGTAATTATTATTTTTATGGTAGGCACTGTAAATTGAGATGATTTTTAAGGAAAAATTATTAACTAATATTTTTGTACCCTTTACTATTCATATGAGATCACCACATACTATTTCTATGAGTACCCCCTTCAATGGATGTAAGAGAATGAAATGGAAATGTAGTAGTGTAGTGTCTTGAATGTGCATCATTTATTTTGTATGTACCTTCAATAGGTGACCAATAGTGATTAAACTATGGATCATTTAATAAAATACTATGAAAGGCACATCAGCCTAGAACCAGGGATGATAATGTGTTAAATGGGAATTGTTGAGCATTTTATACAAATATTGCCAACATGAAAGATAATATATAGATGAATTGGGTTTCAGAGGACTAGTCAATATCCCTATTTGGAGAATCAGATTGTTCATACACTGTAGGGAAATCAAAGTAGATCTTAGGTAGTCCTTGTGTATTTAATGTATAAAAAACTAACAAATAAGGGATATGGTCTATCAATTGTTCAAGGTGGTGTTAGGATTTCATATAATTTTTCAAATGATTTAATATGTTATGATGATTTCTGATAATTTATATCTAAATGTGTAGTTCCCAGACAAGATCTTTCTACTTATATATATTTTATACTATTCTGTCTATATACACTACTTATAATTATTTTTGAAAATATCTAGCGATAGGATGAGTGTACATTAGTAATTTATGAATATGGACATCTATTCTAGTTTATGACATTTAGATTTAAAAAATATTATTGAGAATTTATATTTTCTAACCAAATTCAAATATGAAATTAACAAACATCAGAGTTCTAAGATGTTCACATGACTAAAGGGAGATTTGTTCTTGACGATCATGTAATAAGTAATGGGATCAGGAAGTATTGGGAAGGATTTTTCTAAAATCATGGTGCTTATAGAACTAGTGGAGTGGATTTGTGTTTTAGTATTACCGATAATAGTCAGATTCAATATTCTTTTAGTCAATGATCTCTATCAGTATTCCTTTATATATATCCTCATATGACATCTTCCTAATATATGAGTTGAATTTGAAAATCTATCATCCTAGTTTCACATCAAATTTTTATACCCCAATTCATATGAATCCTACATAAAAAAGTGAAAAAGTTGAATCTTGAAAACATAGAGTGGAATGGAATTATCATGATGGGAACATCACTATGGGTACACCTATATTGTTCTATAAGAAGTATAATTTTTGAAATTGACTCTACAAAGGAATCCTGATGCTAATCCATGTGGGACTGAAGAATCTATATTCAATTACCATGATAGATGGTTTATATGATCAATTATGGAAATAACAGTTGATCATATTGGATTTATCATATGTCAAGCTACAAAGAGTTGTGTATTATAATGAATGAAATTATGAAGATGTTTCTGTAGAGTTTGTATGGGTTTTATGAGTAAATTATGAGGTCTTTCAGAGTGAAATACAATATGGAATTTTTCATGTAAATAATTATACTTTTTATCATGTTTTTCATTTAAAACATCCTTTTATACATATTTATTGTAGAGAAAATAATTGGATCCTTGTTATTTAAATGACTACTGTTTGAGCACAATAGATTTTTAAAATGTTTTGAAAGTGTAGATACTATATTAAATATGAGAAAATCCATTGATAGGTGGTGTCCATGTTTGGTATAATATAATCCAAGAAATGGTTTAGGTAAACATGTAATTTAAACATCCCTGAAATATTATTTTGATTATGATATTTTTTTAATATCAGTGTATTACGATGGGTTTACAAAGGATTTATCTCAACAATAAGAACTCATAATCACATAGGAAGTGATGTGAGTAAAATTAAATTATCTACACATTTATATTTTGGATTTTATTAATATTAACATAATTTTAACTATTGTTACAGTGCATAGAATACTAGATACAAGGGATTAATACACCATATATTTTTATTAATTAAGAAGTGTTTTTAAATAAGTAAAAATTTAATGAGAGGAATTAGTATATTTTTGGTCACATAAATTATACCCCATGAATTTAAATACTATAAAAATAACTTAGATATGATAGTTGTGGTTCATGCAATGAAGTGTTGGAGAATATATCTCACTTATGTGTGATTTTTGTCTCTATGTTGTCCAAATTGTACATCACATTATCTTCATGTCTAGACACATATATATGTGTTAAATGTTTCTAATTGATTATCTACAAATATAAAATAATATTAGGATTTCTTCACCATCTAAGTGTTATTCTAATTCAAATTCAATTAAAATATAGCACTGGCTTAGTAGGAGCATATTCAGATACCTTCCATGGAGTACTAGATATTGATCATCATGATTGATGATTGGATGGTGGACTATTTTTATGATCAAGGATCACTAAATTTTGGTCCTTTGGTAGTCTCAACTTCTATATATATAGGCTGAGGGTTGGTAAGGAGTTTGACCCAGAATTTTTTGTCTTATTATAATATCTAATATGATGTTATGTAATGCCAAAATAGTTAACCGAGGATGACCATGTGATCATGGTATGTGATATATTCATATTCACTTCAACATTTAGAATGAATATGGTGAGATTTTTCCATAAGTCAAGGTGGAATGTAAATTTTTTTATGACCACCTTATATCCTAACATTAGAATGAAATTCTATTTTTAATCAATAATGATGGTATTTTATAGTTTTCTGTCATTATTACATACCTAACAAGAAATGATAAAAAATTCTTCATTGAGTTAGTGAGTTTCTTTTACCACCTCCAAATCCCATGTAAAGGTTGTAGGAAATCGTGATGAAAATTTTAATGGTGTAACACTGGACCCCATAGTGTCATGAACTAATCTACATGACTATCGATCTGCTAATAAATACTTATCAGTATATACTAATCATATATACTCAATAATTGGAGGATATTGGAAATCACTATGTTTTTCAAATCATACTCTGACATAGAGTCCTATTAAAAAATGATTCTGATAGAAAAAAAATTAAGTTATGATTTTGGTATGGATTTAATAAATCCCTATGTTCTTAGTTGAGGATGAGAACATTCTAACACCAATAGAAATATATAATGACTTATTAGACAATATTCATACTGTAGTACATTATATTATCTTCCATCAAAGAATTTAGTCTTTCTAAGGATGAGTTCATGTACAAAAAAACTATAGGGAAACTATTCAAATGGATCATAATGACTCTCTTAAGGGTATTCCATGTAATTTATCAATATATTTGAATGTACTTGATTAGGTAGTGGTTTTGGAACCTACTATGGCTTGGGAGATCGACAAGATAGTGGAGATAATTCAGATGATTCACTTCACTATTAAGAATATATAGTGTGAATATTCTTACCATAATGGGGGACCATTGGATTTTTTTGGAAGAAATAATATAGTTACTGTAACTCCATGGTAAATAAATAAATATATTTGGAATAATGAAAATAAATCATCAAATTTTGGTTGCCATTTTAGGTCACCAAATGGGTTAGGACAACAATGTGCCATAGAGATCTTCCTTATCACTCTTGGTTTATACAGTATGAGTTTCATGTCTCATAACTAAGGAGGAATATATTTCATCCTACACCTTTGAACAACTATTATGATATTGACTTAGTGAATGATATTTTTTAATATTTTTTTTAATATTAGAATAGAGTGAAAAAATAATAAGGGAGAATATGGTACAACTTGTTATGATTCAATGTAACAATGAAAAAATTTACGAAGATACCTGGGGCCATGTGGTTGATGTTCTATCATTATAGACTGATTTGTTTGAATCAGAACCCTAGAGACTCTTATTGAGGATGGGATGGTTTTTTTGGATGATCTATAAATCCATGAAAATATTATATTTAATTATAGCCTTATTTCAAGAAATTTCCACATTGATTTTGAAATTTAACATTGATATGTTATAACTCATGGTCCATAAGAATAAAAATAAAGATGAAAATTGTCATTGGAAACATTGGTGTTTGTATCATGGGTTTCTATAAATGATCATTTAGGATCATGCCACAATTATTTTGTCTATGGCATTGCATCAGTGTCTTCAAGATGGTGGAAATGGGGAAAAAGGATATGCTAGAAACCAAAAGCCATTGTTATAGTGTTGAGGGTTATGTGGGGTTATTACATAGCTTCCAATGTGGTATTTTGTTTTTTAATATCTATATAATATGGAATATTTTACCATTCTATATATCACCTCTATGCCAATCAGAACAAATGGAAGGTCAGTTGTTCAAATATCATTCATTAAGAGTTATTTTTTTGAATTTATTATTAGGTATTGATTTGGTGGATTGATTTTGGAATTGAATTCCATCAATAAATATCGAATTGGAACGGGATTTCAAGAGGTCATTAATGAAGTTATTCCACATGTATATAGCATAGAAAAATACCTACTTTACTTCTCTCCATCACCAGGATATAAATATAGACATACCACCACATTCTAGTAACATCCATGCATTCGAAATCTTCATATGTAAGAGAGGTTAAAACCCACATGAATTATACTCTATGACATAGAATACATTAATTATTTTTATTCTGTGATATATTACATGTTTCTTTCTCATATTTGTCCATTCCCTATATGGAGAATTCCAGCCTTTTCCATCATGTAAAAGTCAATTGTGCCTTTATGATGTAGTGGTCTCTCTAGTACCACAGTGGTTCTCACCATATTCTAAAATAATTTTATTTCATCATGGTGTATCTCAATTTTCCATAACTTTTTTGTTTTCAGTATGATCATGTTTGGTGATTCTATATAATTACATTGTTTTTTTCACTTTGACTTACTCTAGTTAAAATTAATTTTTCGTGAAAGTGACTATTTTAGTCTATGGAATATGATTTTGTTTCATTTGGAGATTTATTGTGGTTCATGTGATGAATAATTCAACAAACAATGATGTTCAGAAAGAAAATAATGAGTTATGAGGTTCAATGAATTTTTTGGAACATGTTTACACTTATTTCCATGATATGATTAATAGTATTATCTTGACATATGACCATGGTTTACCATGATTATATGTGATTGTGTCTATAGCCAGAGATAATAATTTTGATGTTTTATTACATGAGAAGTAATTGAGTATCATTTTTTATCTTTAATTATGATCACATTATGTCATATGTTAGAACATATTCACATGTTCAATACTTGACATGTGTTTTATAATAAGTATGTGTGTCACAACACAAGGAGGCATCATGCATGGTTCCCTAAATGAGCACTTTCATTATGAACATTGATTACCATTTATTATCGATGTGTTGTTCATGACATGAATTGAATTAATAAAGGTACTTATGCATGGGGTGGAGGTATGATGTAGAAATGGAGACCATTTTAAGGTTATTAAGTAGGTCATAGAGTTATGTATAATCTGAAGTTCCATGAGGTTTCATGGTGTCTATTTGTACACTAATATTATCGACTTGATTGTATTTGGTAGCATGGAATACATTATGTCTAGTGGATGATGGGTATAATATTTTCAAAAAATTAGAAGGAGGATGTTTTATGACTAGGTTTGTAATCTCATAATATTTATATTATACTTCTAGAATTGTTTCAAATCAGGAATGAATTTGGATTTGTAGCCATTAGTTTGGAACATGAAAAATCTTTTTGTGGGTTGTATTTTCACTCATGATAATCATTTAATTATTATTATTTCAGAAAATTGATATAATTTAAAATATTATGTTATAGATTCATTATTAGAATCCTGTTAATTTTTTAATTATAATCTAATTACTCATGTTGATGAACCATTATATTTCATGTGAGTTCTGGTGAAGGAAAATGAAACTACAATAAAGTAATGAGGAATAGAGTATAAAGTAAGTGGTATATTAAGATGGAAATCAATAGATCACATTATTTCTTTTTTATTGATTTGATCACATCAAAGAATTACATTGTGTATTCATTTTATAATGAGATATGTTTTTAATATGACATATACATGTATATCATTTTCAAATTTTTTTTACTTTTGAAAATTTGAATAATTATTATTCTTTAGAGATGATATTTTTTCATGATAGTAATGGTATATTCTCCCCATTTATATACTCATTAACACATTTTTGGTCTATAAAATCGTTATTATAAAGGGGAATTTCAGAGATCATATGACATTCCAACAAAAAATGTATTGGTGTAGATCATTATGTCACATATAACGAGATACATCACTGATCTAGAGGGTGCTCTTGATATATATTGGATGTCCACTAGAACTCTTGAATCAAGAAACAACATTTCAGAATGATTTATCATTAAATTTAATGAAAAATAAATCAATTAAATCATAGACAATTAATTAAATCTATAAAACTATTTTATATTATAACTGGATGTTAAAAAACCTAGTGAACATATATTAAAACTAATAAAAAATTTCAATTGATTGTTCATGACATCCCACCATGTTCTCAGACACCTTCTCTCAGCCAATTTATCCAGATAAAAATTAATAATTCAAAAACTATAAATAATATATATATATATAAATAAGAATAATGAAATAAAAAATCATTATTATAATTATTTTAGTTATAGAATGTTGTTGATCCACATAATGAATTTCATATGTAAATACTTATATTAAATATTCAACTGGTAATGAATACATGTAAAGGAAATCACGTTTAAATAAAATTCATCATGATTTTCACAATAGTTCAAAAATAATTTATTACGTAAATTTATTCAAATAAACACCATCTCAATGAAAAAAAAAATTTATCAATGATTTTTAGGGTAAAAATTTACAATGCAAAACATTTAAATTTATTTATATTCTAATTTTCAATATTTAAACACATTGTAAAAATAATTAATAACAAAAGGAATTAAAATATTTAAAATAAGGGACACAATAGAATAATTGTTATATTTATAATACAGAATTCAATGTATATAATTATATAAAAATTGATAATATAATAGCACAACATTTTACACAATCTCAAAGATAAGATAAGTATTTGTTGTAAAAATCATGCTGAAATAGGTTCCATGTTCACATTACCCTAGGTGTAAGGACTACAAGGGAGGAGTCTGAAAAATATTGATACTTAATTTTAAATTAAATATGTTTAATAAGTGTTTTCATCTAAGTTAAGTAATTTAAATTACCATGTACTCATTAAAATATAACAATTGTATAATAAAGATGTGCACAAACATCAACAAAAGTTTTTTAATTCATCATAATTGAATCATTCCTAATATCAATGAGGATAATATGTTATTTTATATGATTTATATGTGAAAACCCATTCTTGAATGCAGAACAACATCAATTTTTTTTTGAATTCAACAAAAATTAATGATGAATATGATTTTATATTTATTTAAAAACATAAAAATATATATTTTACAAAATAAAATCATTCAACACACTGTATAATTATACAAATTAAATATTTAATATCAATTTTTCAAATATGGAATAAAATAAAACTCATTAAATAAATTCATAAATTACAATTTTCATAATTTCTCCAATTATAGATTTCATTATGAATATAGTGAAAATAAATTTTTCTAAAAATAATACCCCTATATTAAATCACCTAAAATTAAAATATAAATGAAAACTCATAAAAATGATGTTCCCATATGATATTTATTAGAAAATTAAATAAATGTGTTGAGATAAAAACAAGAATCACACATTCTAGGTAAGTGGATGAATGCCCAAAGAAGGCATCACCAATTTACAATAAGTAATCATAGAGAAAAGTAGAGACCCATGACAAATAATAAGGATTTTCAAACCTATGTTCAACCATTTTCTCCCTCATCAACGATCCCTTATGTCAAGGAGAGGTGATAATTCAAAGAAGAGATAACATGATTGGTTGGTGAAATCGATGATGGTAGAAAAACTGATCCATTTTAAATCATTTTAGTTGTTTTTTTCATTAAAATACAGTCACTGGGTTTTGTACTATGTCAATAGAGAATTTGAAAGAATTATATAATTGGTAATGATATTAAAATAATTAAAATAGAATTAAAATTAGGTAATGATGTCTTAACATGGGAATGATTCATTATTTACCACGAATTAAATTATTAAACATGAAAAAATGTAATTTAGTTATTTTTACATGATCTCATTCATCATTAATCAAAAAAAATTAAACATTAAGGGATATTATTTGGAGAAACACATGGTGAATCGATAAAACATGAATATTGAGACACATATTCCAAATATATATTGAACTAATAATCAATGTTTTATAGGTAAAATTGATAAAAAAATTCCGTGTATCCACCGTAAAATGAAATGATACTCATACACTTATCCATAGTCAAAAAAAATAATGTAATTTGTATTTTATATTTATAAAACATCAACTAATATATAATTTCCACCCTAAAGTTTAAAAAAATTATATTGTTGAGTTAGACCATCAGTTTTTCATGATTCATCAGTGATAAGACACTCTATATATTTTAATAAAACTAATGAAATTTATCTTCTTAATTGACCTTAAAAATATAGCTTAATTGTTTTTTTGAATGTAGATTTATGGATTAAATATTATTATTAAATAATCAGCACCAAATATGACTTAAAAAAATCAAATTTCTCTAAACAAACTCATTAAATCATTTTTTTTACTGAAAGAGAATATATTAAAAAAATTCTTAATAGAATCAAAATATGATTGGGTTGGGTTGTCTAAACAATGGATAATATAAAGAAAAAAAAAGAAATAAACTAGAATGTTTTGGACGAGATGTGCTATATATATATATTGAGAATGGAATAATACCGATAGGGGTTGAGCCATGTTCATTATGGTACCTGTAGAACTATTTTATTCTTGGGAGTAAACCTTCACTATAAAAATAATATAAATTATAGTTAAAAAATTTACATTTAGTGACATAGAATTAACTTTGAAAATGAAAATGATCTTATAGGGTTATTATTATTCTATAAACTTATAACATATTCTTATTATATATTCTATTTTATTATTATTTTTTATTTGTTAATCCAAATTATTATATTTTAGATTGATTGTGAATTAAGATATGTTTCAAATGTATGGATATTTGACTATATTTTCATGATCAATATATGTTATGATCATGCAATAATTCCCATATTCCTATAATATGAATTTATGAGACAATTAATTGATATCTCTCTTGATTACCATATCTGAGTATCTTATCTCACCATTTCATATATTTCCATTCAGTAGGTTATGAAAATAGTTATTAAGTACGATATGACAATGAATGGTTCTACATAATAAAGATATTATAATAGACGGTGTAGGATATTTATGTACTAGTTGATATGTATCCTCGTTTTTAAAGGCATTAAACCTTTTTATTTTTTAATGGATCACATGATTATGTAATGAATATTAAACTAATGAAATGTAATATTTATGTACAAAAAGTATAGATCACTATATTATATAATGTTGCATCCATAATAAAATCTTTTCCCGAACATCATTCCCATAAAATATTGGTTTTTTCTCGCCAAAATAAAAACATATAAATTGTATGCTGTAACCAAAATATGTTTTTATGAAAAATATTTCTAAATCATAACAATTAACATTCATAATAATTATTCTTATATGACATTAAAATATTCTTAATTATTTAAAATATATAAATTTTAGTTTAATTAATAAACATGAATGATATTTTTATTTTTATAAATCCCTTTTTCCTCACCAATTCAATACTATTGGGAACAAAAACATAGTTTGTGTGTTTCTGTGGAATACAATCTATATAGAGTGATGTGTTTAATTTTTCATAACCATATAAAAAATTTATTAATTCATACATATTTTATGAATATATATTTATAAAATAAATTATATATTTTAAATATAATATGTTATATAACATTTTATGCTTGTACACACTAAAAATTATAACATGCCTCATGTGTACATGTTGACTACCATATCCATTAAGTGAATTGAATTCATATTCATAAATACCAATAATCATTTACTTTGAAAATAATATTATATATAAACTAATATTTCATTATAAATGTACTGGAGGTGAAATAAAAATCATCCTTTTGATAATGGTATCATTATGATTATTTTTCAATTATGAATTAATGGGCCTCAAAAAATAAAACATGAATAAAATGTTTTTAATTAAATTATAATAACAAGTAATATTCATATTAATGTGACAATACTGTTGTAATATAGGTGAAAATTTTTATTAATAAATTATAAAATTTATAGAAATCTGGTATAATAGAAATAAATCACATAAGAATTGATTCAATCATAAGATAAGGGGTTTCAAAACTCAAAATAATTCTATTATGGTATACTACGTCATCAATGTCTATATTTTTTCTAGATTGTTTTTGTAATTAAATGATATTATGATATGTTTAATGAATATTCTAATATTTTTATTTTACATTGTTTCATATAATCACTTCTATTATTAGTAGAAAATTCAATTTTATGATCATTCTAATGGTTTGTATTCACAATTTTATTTAAAAGAGACATATTAAATTTTCATCAATATATCTTTTTATGTGATTGTATAATTCATATGAAATTTTATTCAATTTTTTCACATTAATAATATATTGATTTATAAATCTATCTATGATTTTATCTATCATGTGTTTAGAATTTGGAGATACCTATTGTCCAAAATATTTATTATAAAATCTTCTTTGTTTATGTTATTGTTTATAATAAATTTGAAAAGGATAATGATTAATTTATCTTATCCTTTATCCATTATATATTTTATTCTACTCTAGTAATTATAAATTTAGTTTGTATCTATAACATTTTACTAAATTTTCTCATTAAATTATTGAATTAGTTTTAATGATAATGTGATAATATTTTATTTTTCGTATATAAAATTATATATCAATGTCCATGTTCATGTAAAATTATCTTTAGAATATTTTTCCTTATACATGAAATTTTACTGAATGTTTATTTTTTAAAAAATTTAATTAATTTTATCAAAATTAAAATGTCTATTTTCTTTGTAAATATTCATGAACCTGTAATTTTTTACAATTTTTAAAAGTGTTAAAAAATGTATCCTTTTAACTTATACTACATAAATTGATTATAATACCATAAAAAATTGATTGAAAATACAATATTTAATTCCATGGAAATTATAAAATAAATAAATTTTTAATATTATATATATTTTTTGAAAAAATTTAACCAATTGAAATGGAAATATTTCACATATCTTAAAATAAATTCTCAAATATTATTTTGAATGTATTTTATTCTATATCACAATCCATTTATGGTATTTTTCTTTTAATAAGTGTATATTAAAATTACACAATCCATACAATTTCATTGGATGGATTACGGTCATGTTGTTCTATTTATGGAATGGAGAAAAATATTTACATTACATGTACTAGTTTTAAAATATGTATATTTATATCAATTATGTACTGTATATAGTATTCACTGATATTATTAGAATAATTAATTAAACATAGTAAGTGATTTGGGAGGCTTGATAGAGTTCCTTGACCCATTTTTGGTCTATGATACAATATTTCTTGGGGATTGTTTTGTTTGTCCCCATATTATTAATGATATCTTGACGCAATGTTGTGAGATTATGTTCATGAAATCAAGCATTATGAATTAAAACTTATCAAACAAATTATTTTTATTCTTGTTACTATTTATGTTATGATGTTATCAATGAATATATTATTAATTTTTATAGATGTATATATCATAATTAAAATTTCTCTTCCAAATTAATAATGTTTTATTTATTTTGTACTATATTGGGTTATACGAATTACCTTACTAATAAATTGAACCTCTCCATAATTTTTCCCTTCCAATGGATATCAATATGGTATATATGACTGATTTATGTTTTATAGTAGAGGAAATAATAAATACCACTATATTATTTAATTTTTTTAATTTTTTTAAATATAATTTTAGAATAATTTATGTATCTTGTATAACATTACTTTTAATCTTTTAAATCCTTCTCCCTGCAATCACATATTTATTTTTTTAATCTGTAAAAATATACATAAGATACATGTTACTATAGTATCAGTATTATAATCTTTTGTGTGAGAAAAATTCTAAGAATAAAATAGAATTTATTTTTTTGCACATTCTCACATGCATGAAATAATCAACCAAAATAGATTATAGATTGTTCGTTGTGAATTATATAATTTTATCTGTATTTAATATGTTATATAAAAACATATTAAATTTTTCTTACTTATCTTATGACATTAAGTGATTCTCTAAAAATCATATTTTTTTAAATAGTAAATAATAAACTATAAATAACATGTAATACCATAATAAATATCACATTTTCATATAAAATGATAGAAGGATGTTTCTTAACTATGAAACGTATATAATAACCCTAACATTATATTAGGTATCATGTATGTAATATTATATATGAGCCTTTTTATATTAATGTGTTCACTGTAATTTCATTTATTTATAATCACTATGACATATTTAATTATTTACTCATAGTCTCATAACTGAACTTAAGCCTATAGATTATTATGATATCAAATAGAGGAAGAATCAAATGTATATTAATGTGGTATTTTTCTTTACTATTCACCATTTAATTCTATTGTGATATTAGTTAGTATAAAAATCAACCCATTATTATTAAATAATTCTAATGATTAAGTGAATTTCACCTTCAAAAAACCTAGAATATCTCAGAAGCAGCGATGTAAACAAATTCACTAAACATATAGTGGTTATAAGCAATCCAAGGGGCCCAAAAAGTTGAATAAAATTCCATGTAATTATATTAACTGATTAATTTATCCCCATCGTCACTTTTTCTATTTATGGTGCATATGTGATATTGATAAGTGTATTTCATTTATACATTTACTGGTATTTTAAAGTATTGATTTTAATTTTAATGAATAATAATTCCAATTATGGATAGAATTAAAATGTTTTTTGATTTATGGAATGAAATGGTTAATCGTTGAGACAATAATGAAAAGGGGTAAAAAAAGAGATAATATTCCCTCTACCTCACAGGTGAAGCTTGTGGAATGAAACTAGAAAGTTGATGAAGCGTGAAAATTGATATTCTAGAGTAGAACTATTACATTCCATGTACTCTAATTACACATAGTGAGTTATTCAAAAAGAAATTGTCTCCCATGAAAAGTAATCAATTGAATACATTATGTGAATGATCATTATATGTGGGGTAACTGTATTACATGATGTGGAATTTTTCATTAATATTTATCGGAAAATATTTTTATGAGATTTGTGGAACCATGAATTTTAGGGATTACATGATGGTAAAATCATTTACATGTAGTGTATGTGTTGATGTTATGATAAATTAAGACACCATGTAAGATAATGTTAACAAAATATTATATAAATATAGTCTCTAAACTTCTTCATTGGGACATTAAGGGATAGAAAAGGCCACATGACATTGACCAAAGGCTGTTGAACATGGAGTGAGTGTGTGGGGTCCCTATTTTCCTCTATTTATTGCTGTATATCTCTTTTAGTTAGCCATTTTGTTAATTCCCATTATGATTTACATGAGAGAGTAGTTATTTTTATTCATTATGATGTGATTGCATGGGGTGTGTTTCTATGGATTTATATTATTATCAATTAAAGTTATGGACTGATGGAAACACCTTTTAGAAACATAATTTATCTTATTTTAATATTTCATGAACATTATTTAATTATAGGGATTAAAATTTCATTTCATTAATTATTCATTATAGATTTTGTAGAACCATTATGTAGTCTACAATTATACTTCTTAAAAAAGGATTTATTGTCAACTATTTTTATGGTTTCAAGAAGTATGTCACAATTATAAATGAGCAATAACATTATTATTATAGGGTACCCATATAAAAGATCTACTGCTGACCCAATTCGGATAGCAAACCTGAATGAATTAATAATAAATTTAATCACATGTGTGAAAAACTAAAAATCATAAATCCTCGAATGCCTAATCTCTTAATTCACAAATCAATCTTCATTTATTATGTTTCATATTTTCAAAACAATCAAACAATTTTATTTTTATTTTTCATAATTAATTTATATCATACGGTACATCCTAGTGGGTTTGACACTCAAATAATCTTGCTACATCATTTATTGTTAGACTCCATATGTTTTAATAAATTACAAAATTTGGTTAGACCCAAATGAATTAATGTTAGTTAAGAATAATTTTAATTGTTTTTATATTAATTTTTGGTTTTACACATAGTCTTTTGATGCTGTTGTTTTCACATAACTATCATTGGAATGACTATTATAATCATTGGAATGATAAAGTTTACAATATTTCATTTTATTGGAATGTGGAGATAACCTTACACAAACCAAAAATTAAATATAAGTAATAATATCTTCAATAATACAAAATAGTAGCAGGAATAGATCAATTTTAAAGTCCCAATTTTGATCAAGGCTAACCATCAGCACCAAAATACATAGAATGAAATCCATGGTGGAAAGAACTGATCTATTAAATAATAACATCAAACATGGGAGTAATTTTGAGTATTCTCATACCCCAAGAAACTGCTAAAAATTTGTAACACAATCCACAAGTCATTTAAATGATCACACATTCGGTGAAATTATCTGGGATACCTCATGAATACCAAAACTCTCACATTAGGTGATTCATGGAAATAGGTGACATGTTAAAATTTTAGAACGTCAAGAATTATTTAGTGAGACCGTATTTGTACAAGTTATTATTGAAATTAAAAATCACTATAGTGGATAGAGAGTCTCCCTCCTCCTTTAATAATGACAATGCAATATTTCAAAAAAATTGAAATGAATTTTCTTGCCCAATATGTTAATGGATCTATAAGTAAGCATTTTAAATTTTGATAAATTATATTGAGAATATTTATATAGTTCATGGTATTGGTTTAACTGTTTGATAAGATTATTAACTCACCATGGAATCAATATGTGGTATTAATTCCAACATTCACTAACATTTTTTAAATGGGGAAAAGGTCAATATAGGATATTGTTGTAGGAGGTTAACTTATCTGAAAGTCACCAGAGGAGTGGTGTGAATTTTTAGATGATATGTCATGTAAAATATTGCAATAGAATTCATATTATGTTAAATCTCACATAGTTCATATAATAGGCAATATGAGGATGGTTGCGCAAACAGACTCTTTGGAATGAAATATAGATGCATTGATGTCCACCAAGAATCCCTATAAATATCAAACAAGACAATATGGTTTTAAACCAAAACACCAATTTCCCAAACTAAACAGTCATGTGAATTTACTAGAGTAGAACCTTGTAACATTAATGACCACAAAAGGAGATACACATAATGAGTTGACATCAAACTCAATAGATCAATTAAATTCTATTTGTGAATTGAAAAATGACTCATAAAACCAAAATGATGTAATATAGAACATTGGATTCCAAATTGGTCAAATCACTGAGATGAGTTAGGAAATAAAAAGAGGATAAATTCAATGAGGTCAAGAATAACATCCACATGAAGATGTGAAAGATATATTTTAACGAACTAGAATCAATAGATAATGAAGAGAAGTAGAATTTTAGAAATTTTTGGACTAGAATAAGTTTAATCTCATCAATAATAGGATAGAAAATTTGAGAACCATAATGAATAAGATGAAACACCATTGTACCAACCACCACTACTATTTTCATATCCAGTGAAGAAGGTTAATATTGATGAGAAAAATAAAATGTCTTTAGATATGTTCGAGAATATACACATCAACATTCCATTCAATAAGAAAAATTAAAAACATGTTTCACTAAAAAACGATTATGATGGAGCTGGTGGTGTACAAAAAATAATCATAAAAAATTATCCACCATTTAATTTTCATGAAAAATTTCATCGGTTTTATCAAGATTCTATCCAATAACACGACATGGTCTATGTAGTTTTTTCATTCAGAATATTACTGGTAATATTTTATTTCAATAGTTGTCTATGTGATTTAGGTTCCAGTGTACATATAATGGCATGTGAGAAATTTATTTTCCTAGAAATGAGTGAGATGAAACAAAAATGAGTTACACTTAACTAGATAATACAATAGTGAGAAATACTCAATGATTACATGAATATGCCATCTCCAAAGTAGACAAGTTCTATTTCCAATCTATTTAATAGTGTAGGAAGTGGATAAAGAGAGGCTTTAAATAATCTTCAAAAGATTGTTCCTAGCTATGAGAAGGAAACTATTTTATTTTCACCATTGATAGATTTTTTTAATATTTGGATGACAGAAATTCAAATTAAATTTTTACTAGGTCAAGAAAAATTCTAAGAAATAGTTGATTAATTCTCAAATGATAATTTTCTAAAAGGAGAGGACATAGTTGTTCATTGAAGAAAAACTGAAGGAGCTTCTACAGAATTAAAAGAAAAAAATATGAAAAAATGTGATGAAATATTAGAGACTATTAAAAAAGATGATGATTGTGGATGAACAATCATTCTATATGAATTAAATGAAGTATAACATGTAAAGGTAGTTAGTGAACTAACATTTGATTTTTCAAGAAGGGTCATGAACTACTAGATGTAGACTATGGTAGTTGAAAAAGTATTCAATAATGAAAGTGTGATATTAATTCCAAAGAAAGATATATAAACAATATATAATGACGAATCAAGGAATCAACATTTTCTAGATCCAAATTAGGTAACCTCATTCCTATCATCGACCACCTAGAGCAGAATGAGATAAGGTCGATCCAATGACTATAAAAAATGTTCAACAGAGAAGAAACCCTACTTATTTGAATTTTTTTTATTTATATTGTTTAATAATTATAAGGAACTCATCCCAAAATATCATTAAATTTTATTATTATGAATGTGCTTTCATTTCATATTTTAATTTTTCCACAAATATCATGTATGGTTGAATCCAAATGTTATTGAAGGAGAATAAACTACAGAGGAGATAAACATCATGAAGGTAATTTACTAATTTAGAAAGGGTTAAGAAAGAACCTATAAAACCAATGTTTGAGGATTCAATTTTAATGGGGAGTACACATTGCAATCATATATAATAATATTTTATTCCCCACATTTAAATTTATTTAGAGTTTTAATACCATTTTCACGAGGGAATTGATTATTTCATTACTCATATAGGATAACTATCAGCACATGAATGTAAATTTATTTTTAAATATATTTAAATGAAAAAAATAGGATGAAAAATCATAAAAGATAACTGTGTTAGTTATAATTTTAACAATCATGATTTTAGGATCATTTTTATCATTTTAAAATAAATTTTTCTATCATTTTCCCACATTTTAAATTTTTTATGTTTGTTGTAATTGATTTATTAATTCATATGAATTTACATGATTTCTTCTCATATCCAGTCTCACCATTCCTAAGAAATAAACTGAATTGATATTTTCAAATATATATATACTATATTTTAGTAGAAACATTGTCTTTTTATTATCAATAACATTTGTTACATTTTATTTGTGAAATGACTGAATGAGTCACATTTAATTAGATTGATGAAATTATTTTGTACCTTATTGATTAAACCACCAGGAATTATTTCTTTTTATGATAGTAGAATCCATGATAAGACTTGTTAATAAATTATCGATGTTACAAGTCTATTTCATCCATATGTATCTTCGTTTATTTTTTCCATGATATTTAGAAGAATATGTTTGGGGGAGGATGACTATTTCATATACCAGGATGTACTCCATTGTGTATATTGTTGGAGGGTATTATTCATTGTTATTTGGGGAGATTATATGAAATCAATCGTTCTATATTATTATTCACCCCTCCTCCTAACTAAATACAATTGAATAAAGGGAATCAAAATGGAAAATTTGGGTTGCATTTTTTGGGGATAAAAAATCACCACTATCATGAGCGTTGATCATTTGATTTTATGTGCCTTTTTTATAGATATCAGAATTGTAGTATTCAAGTATTTAAAATAATAAAAAAATATAAAAATAATAAAAGGACAAGACATGTTCATTCATTTATCGTGCTTACATGAATCAAGGGACAACATTGAGTTTTATTGGGAGATAAGATAGAAGCATTTATTAAGGGATATATTTTATGAGATGTTTTTGATATCTGAAAAAAATTATTATATTTGAACATACATTTATAGCCTAAAATAATTTACAACATTTACCTACCTACCTTGAATCCTTAGAGTCCTCTGATCTTAAATGTTGAATTCCTCATAAATAATTTTGATCTCTATATTTATATGGTGGAGATGCTATATTCCTTCAAACACTATTGTATGATTCATGTCTTTGATGGGTTTTAATAATTTTATTAATTTATATAATGATTATTGGAGGAAAACATTAATATTATGTAGATTCCATGTGGAATGTATTTTAGCAATGATTTTCAAAAATAAAATTGATTAATAAAAATACATGGCTATTACCAAAATAGTAAAATTAAAATAATTGTCTGATTTTTATTAACTGATTACTGTCGTGCTAAAAAACTTTCATCATATGGTTCTTTAACATTTAATTTTTTATTTCATATATTGATTTTTTTTAAATTAAAATAAAATCATGTTAAGGTTAATGTTTTTAATTTTATGTTTATATTACATCCTTGTGTACAAGACTGAAATCATTAGGGGGTATTTGATTAGTGTATTTCATTCATTCATTTTATAGTATTTTAATATACTAAATATGTATTTAAATAAATAATATGGCCAATTTTGGAGTACATTGACTTGATTTTTGTTTTTTGATTTAAAATGATGAATCATTGCAAATGGAATGAATGGGTCGAAAGAAGAGGAAAACCCCCTTTTGTATCATGAGCCTCGATTATTGTGAAACACTAAATATTTGATGATGCATGAAGGTAGAAATTCTATGGAAAAGAGATTATAAATCATTTATATCAATTACATGTCATGAGTTTTTTCAAAAATTCATTATTATATATGATATGTAATAACATTAGTACATATTTTTAAAGGCTAATACACATCGTGTATCTTCATTACACAACATAATTTTTTTAAAGAATTTTTTGGAAAATAATTTTTCAATATTTGTGATGCTTGATATTCGAGGTATTAAATGGTGTTTTACTATTTTATTAGTATTGACAGTGTCAACATGATGAAAAATAAATACTCAATTAATTAGTATTTTTATCATATTTTTTGTAGATGGAGCCCATCAGCTGCTGGTTTGGGACATTCTGTGACATATGAGGACAAGTGACACCTAAAAATGCTATAGAACCCGAAGTGATGAACTGGGGTCCCACATTAATACCTTTCTTCACGTCATTTCTCATTTTGATACCCATGAATATGTTTTTATTGTTATTAAAATGACCATGTTGTTATTTTTGTGAACAATGATGTGATTCTAGGAGGATTTGTTTCTAATAAATATTTATAATTATATATATAATTAGATTATTACTTACACCATTTATCAATTCCAATTCAACTAATTTCCATTTTTAATGAACATTAATATGTTATTGGATTATTATTTCATTGCATAAATTAATCACCATATATTGTGTGTGTCAATTATGAAGCCTAGTATGATTATGTTTAAAAAAGTATTTGGGATACCTTGTTTTGTGTTTTCCGCATGAATATGGACATTCTGAAGGTTCAATAGCATTGTTAGTGTTGGGTACCCAGACTAATGATCTTTAGGGGACCCAATTCCTAGACCAAATATAAATAAATATATAATCAATTGAATCCATATCCCCCAATCCATAAAATCACTAATATTTGTATTCCTCATCACATGATTCAAAACCCAATAATTCTAGTTTCTATTTCATTCTTTCAAATTAATCAATAACCTTAATTCAAATTTTCATTAAAATTTTATAACATATCATCTATCAATGTGGGTTCAACACTTGGACAATCTAGATATTGAATTTTTAGTTACTCTATCTGGTTTTTAAAAAATTAATAATTTTTTTATCCATGTTGGAATTAATAATACCACATGAGATTTCACATGATGATTTGGATTTGATTCAGGTGAAGGATTTTGTTTTTCCCATAATTAAATATAAGATGATGGTTTAATAAAAATCATTGAAAAAATTAGGTTAGGAATGATTTTTAGAAAAAATATAAAGTGGAAAATGGATAAACAACTACATGCATCTATTTATTTTAGATGATTATTATCTATAAAATATGTTGAATTTGAACATCTTAATTAATGAATCTAAATATATATTGAATCTAGAAATGAATCTTGTATCAAAATATTTGACATCTTCTATACACAATTTGAAATGTTTGTAAAAAATTATCATATTATGGTACTAAAATAAATTCTATGTTTTTGAAGGATATTTTTGATGAAAAATAACAACTAGAAATATTAATATATAAAAATTTATTATGTACATTGAAATTTATTCAAAAGTCAAATTCTCTAAAAAAAACATGATCAATTTAAAAAACCATATGTGACATGTTACGAATAAATTATTTCCCTACATATAATATAATTAAAATGAATTAATTTGGGAATAATGTGATTATGAAAAACTACTGATGAAGTAATTAATGAATTTAAAACTACAAATACAACCTCAATTAATTTAAAATATTCTTATATCGATGTAAAAGGAATACAAAAATATAACATTATTATTCTTCATGAGAATTATGAATTATGAATAAAGATAATATTTACTATATGAAGAGAGAAATATAAGACAAGATAAAATTATATTTTAATAGTAAAAATTTAATAAAATATTTATTGTCTTCATCTATAAATAAAAATGAATGAAATAAAAAATTATGAAATAAAAAAATCACAAACTATCATGGAACACGATATAGATTTAAATGTTTCAAAAGATTATTATATCATGAATGAAATCATTTACAATGGAAAAATGAATATAAGACCATTTAAATAAGCATACACTTATATTTTTACGAAGATAGTACCATAAATTTATAAAGTCATTTTTCATATTGAATTATTTTCTCTAGATAGCCTAGTTTTTAATGAAATTATATATTATAATTGATAGTTATATATGATGAAATTTCAATTATAATTTTTTAATTTTATAGAATAATTTATGGATAATATCATTTCACATGTCAATCCCAAAAATATGAATGAAATCATAAAATCAATTGAGTACCAATTATAAAATTTCCCAAATTCATGCACTCTAATGTAATATAATTATCTTTTTAGTCATTTATTATAATTTTAAATTTTTTGGATTTAAAAATTATTATTAATTTTTTTAAAATTTAATAAATTGAATAATATAAATAGATTTAACACGTCATGGTTAATAGATTTGAATCATGATGAAATCAAACAATGAGAATTTAAAATTCAAAAAATGCTTTTAATATATTTTCCAAAAGAAATATATTTGATACTATAGAACATGTTTGTGAAATAGGAAATATATATTGAAAAATTATATGGAGCTATTTCATTTATAAAAATATGTAAAACAATTTTTTATTAAAGAGGGAATACTATAATAAGAAATAATGTATTTTTGAACAAAATATGATGACCCATTCAAAAAAAATATTTTAAAATATTCTAGAATAAAAATAAATATTTTTTATTATTCATCTCCCAATATGTATAAGATGATAGAAAAATTCATTTCAAATAAAATGGAGTTAATTTTAATTTTTCAAAATTTTATTCAGTAAATACTACAAAAAAATACGTGGAGAATTAAATTATAATGAAATGAATGTAATTTTTTGTGGATTAAATAAATTAAATTATTAGAATGTTTTTTCATTAGTAGTTGAATAATCCCATGAGTTAGTTGAAAATATTCTACCCAAAAGCAGTATGTATATTATTTAAATGAACCCATGAGAAAAATTTAAATAGACTTATTGAATTATTGAATAAATATTCATTACATAGTTATCTAATTATGGTAATTCTATAATATTGAGATATAAATAGAGAACTCCCACTCTGAAATGAAATATAAAATTACACAAGATGATCTTGAATTTCATGTGATGTGGTCAACAAATGATTTCCCCAAAAATCATTTAAAAATATTTTTTATTTATAATAATTCATTTCATAATGAAAATATATGTATTAATATAAATTTAGGGGATTTATAAATTTTTAAAATTACTTATTTAGTGTTTAATGAAAATATAAATGTAAACAAATTATTGGTAATGGATAATATTGTTAATTCACACAAGTTAGTGAAAAGATTCATGAAAAATCCAATATACTCAATTAAATAGCATAATTGATGTGGATTCGTGGAATTCCTAATAATTGGAGGTAAAGGAGTAACATGGTAGATAATACCCTCAAAAATATATTATTATCATTGAGTAATAAGAAGATACACCTTACTAGAATTATTTCTAAATTGAAATTTTGTGATTTTTGCTTAGGGAATTCATAGTAAGCATTGTTCATGTGAGCAATGTGGAATCTAGGAAAAAACACAATATAAAGTAATATATAATATATATTCTAGATGTATGGATTACTTTATGATATCCATCATGATATTTACTCAACAAGAAATACCATAATATTTATACATAAAATATTCTCTAATGGATAATGGAATGAGAGACCACATTAATTGATATTTTTTAAAAGAGAGAAGGTTATTGTAAAATTAGCACTTATATGTGTGAATCTAGATGACACCTTTTATATTTTGTAAATTTGGTATTTAGTATACTATTTCTCAACATACATTTCTTAAAATAGTATGCATACAAGTAGAGTGTTGGATATTGGGAAATTTTTTAAAGAGTGGGATTTTTAAATATTTTCCATTATCATTATAATAGTATTTCTAAAGAGTGTACATTGTATACATATTAGTATTAATAAATTTCTCTATAAAACACTCAAAATATTTTTACACAAGTTATCACATACTATAATATTATATGGACAACATAAATTACATTGCGTTCTCACCCTTTTTAATACTCAATATGACATTGTAGACTTATAGTTCTTAAAATCGTGGTTCCACATAACTCAATTATATGGTACTGATCCTATATAATTGGATTGAAATAGAATATAAATTCCTTTGTGGAGGGAGATATTATTTAATAACAATCACATACCACTCTCATTATAATTTATATTAATAAATAACAAATTAATATATGTAAAAAATATTTATTAAATGAAATGTTATTGAGGAATTTGAAAATAAATGAAAGGGGATATTTAAGTGCTTAGGTGTTTGTGTTTTATATTCTATCAACATAGATTTCATGTTTCTTATTAATTAAATGATTTTTTAGTGGTGGTACATGATATTATAATTGATAATTAATATTTAAAACGTGTTTGAATGAATCCTAATGTAGACATGTTGTTTATAATAATAGACATGTGATTACTAGAATGATGACATTCTACAAAATTAATGGAATGTACTTGTGGAGACATGAACACTATAAATAACACCTTTGGGAAGATTGAATCCCTCTTAAAAAACTAAAGAGTACAAGAGATATTTTTTAATGTGGATAGATATTATTTAAATGAGTTTGAGTATATTCTTAAATGTAAATGAATATTACTTAATGACTTGTAAATATAAATGATGAATTATATTACCTACATAAATGTAACTCTATATGTATATATTTTATGTATAGTAAATTGTTATTTACAATACATACTCAGTAATTTTTTAGTGCATCATAAGGGTAAATACTATAATAGACTACCTATTTTAATATTATTTTAGAATAATTCAATACATTAATTGTAAAACTGGTGGTTTATAATTATAATATAATAATTCTAAAAGATATATAATGCTAACCTGGGATTTCAAGTAGCTGATGAATGATTATCTATGAATAACGTCGGTTGAAAAAGGACTAATTTATGGATTCTATAACTACTGTAAAGTATATTTACCAATTTAATGATCATATGATATTTAATATGATACAAAATGTACACATGAAACAAATATTTATAGAGATTTAATTATGAAATCCATATAATAGTAATGATTGAAATTCTATAATAGAGAAGAAAATGTTCAATATCATAGTGGTGATCTATAGATAATTAGTTACCATACCCTTATTAGAAAAATATAGATGAGTAATGTGGGAATTTAAATTACATTTACAAATGTATATAATTATGTTAAAAAATTTATTTGAAGAAATAATATTTGGAGAATTGGGTTTGAATAATGTTTAAAATATTGTTTAGAATAGAATTTTTAAAATACCAATGATATATTATTTCCCTTTCATCATTTTGTTTAATCATGAAAATATATTTTTAGATTTAAATATAGTTTCCCAAGAATATATTATACCATATATTATTTAGGTATTATTGGGAATAAAATTAAACAACATCATGTAGAATTAGAACAAATTTTGGAGACTATATGGGAAAAAATAAACTCGTCAACTACAATACTATTCCTTGTTAATAATGATTCAAAAATTTAGAATTTGGGAAATTTATTTATTTATGGAGTTGTGTAATTTTATAATGCTAAACATTAATGGTATTCATGATTTTGAAATTAACAATTTTCAAAATATTGGAGTGAAATATAGTTTAATCAGTGGGGTTTTGGATACAAAAAATGTTATATTTATTTTTACCTCTCCTCCTGTAATGGGTGATGTTTTATCTCGCCTTCACATATTAATTTTTTAACATTAGTAGATTAATATTGATGATTCATGATATCCATAAAAATTTCATCTGCCTAATGAATTTTGATAATAATAATTTTTTATTTTCAATATGTAAATTACAATAATGTGTTTGTAGGGTATTGATAATAAATTTAAATAATATGTTAATGGTTATATAAATATATTATAGTTTCCTTATATTATTTGAAATTATACTTATAATTTTATATTTTTAACCTATTAATTTTTTCAATAAGGATTGATAATATGAATAATCTTATATTTATTATTTTTGGATATACCAATTCATCAATAATGAAACATAAATATGTATTTTTTTTTGAGTTTATTATATTCATATAAAAGGGTTATTATTTTTTGAGAGGTATGATAACACGTTAGTATAAAATTATATGATTTTTTTATAATATGAATATTATTAATTAGGTATATATAATTTTAAAATTAATTTTATTATTTGATTATCCAATGGATATCTTCTGATGAGTGGTTAGAGTTTTGTGTTTATTTGAATTGGTTGATGAAATTTTTCTTTTTATGTTATTAATGATACTCGATATAGTACAATATATATAAATGTAAATTTAGATCTATACTACCTATATAATACTAACTCATAAATTAGAAATGTCTATAATTTTAAATCTGATTATCATCATGATATATTTATATATTTTAGTGGAATTTTTTCAATTAATTGGGGAATCATTGTGATTCAAATTATTATAATTTTTCGAAAATTATAGGTAAGATGGATTGATTAAAAAAGATTGTATTATATACCATATATTTTTATAATATTGATCTGTATGATATAAAACTCATAATTTTAATTGTAATGGAAACTTAATTTCCAAAAATTCATAGTTATAAATGATTTTCAATTCCACAATATTGGTATATGTCAAAATGGAATTAAATTTAAATTAATATTTATGTGTAAATAAAAATATATAGTTCAAATAAATTATTTAACTACATAATATTTAATTTTTATGTCAATATTATGATGAATACATATGAGTTTATAGATTTCAATCTATGGTATAAAAAACATATAAGTATTCAATTGATGTCCTAGTACATATATAAGAGTAAATGAGTAGTATCAAAGGTTATACAGTAGTGTTTGAGTTGATATATAAAGATAAGTACGTAATTCCATGAGAAACATAATAAAAAGAATTATCTCATGAATATGTAATATGGTGTTTTGAAATTATATATAAATGTAAAAAATTTCCTATTCCATATTATAATAACATAAAATATAAATATTCTAGTAGATAATTTGAAATCATAAAAAATTAATTATGATGGTATTTTCATGATTTTGACAATAACATGATTATATTGGAATGTCATTAGTGATTCAAGACAAGAATAAAAAATTACAAAATTGTGAGTGATGATTCAGTCATCAAATTATAAATATGATATTTTAAAATATAAATATATTTATATAATTTATTAATAATTGTAGATGAGATATTTTACTAAAATAAATTGTACTGTGTAATTAAGGGAAAATATTTATTATTATTAAAAACTAAAATATAATTAAATCATATAGAGTTATAAAATATAATAAATTAAAAATGCTAATTTATAATAAAAAAGGCCACAGATTGTGGTTGCGAGTGAAAGGATAATATTTAGAGGAATTGAAATTTTTTAAAGCAGTGGTTGGTAAAAATGTGTGAATTATATATTTTTGAATTATGAGAAATATTTTCTATTGGGTAAAGCAGAAAATGAATAATAAAAATGATGTGTGATATATATATCTTTGATAATGTGTCTAAAAATAATTGAATCATCCTCAAAGACGAAAAGGAAGACTGTTTAGTATTGATAAAAAATCTAAAAAGTTATAAAAGAGGGATAATTATTAGACATATTACAGAAGAGCCAAATCCAACTTCTTATACATAAATAAATGTAGGTGATATATAAAATATTATAATTGGGATGATATACACTTCATACATCCCCATACTATGGTCAGGACTAGGTCATGATCTATATTTTAACTGGGGGTCCTGATATATAGAATTTAAATTTTAACTTATAGGGTAATACACATTTTTATTTTTCAGTTTTCAACATGATATAATATCACCCATATTTTAATATAAAATTTATCAATTATTTCGTTCATATTATATACTAGTTAACTAGTACATTTGAGAGTTTATAAAAGTATATATTTATAAATTACAATTTGTAGTTCATTTAACTATATCCAGAATTTTAAATTTTATAGAAAAATATAACAATTATTATACGATTATTTATCAAAAGGTACACACATTTATATTTTATAGAGCTATATATACTATTGATTCTAATAATAAAATTCATTTATATGAAATCAAGAAATAATTCACTCCATTTTTCCTGAATTATATAATTTGACAGATATAATAATTTGTTAATAAAGGTTACATCATTAAACAATACGGGATGACACTATTTATGTTAGTGCATAAATATTAATGTCCAATTATTCAATAACATTTTCCTAATGGAACATATGATTCTTAACAAATATATAACACACAGAACTCAAAACAGGTATCATGTAATCTGTAAGTGAATCATATATGGAATTTTATAATGAATTAAATTTTAACCAAATATGGTCTATAAATTATGAATGATAAATTCATCATTTTCATACTCATAAAAAAATACAATTTAATTTAAAATCCTATTAATAATAACATCACATGTCCTTTCAACCAACCAAAAGGGAAATCAAAACAGGTACAAAACTATTAATCCAAATCATCAAACCCCATGGAAGTTAACAAGACTTTTTTCATATATGTGGGTAATATTCTCCTATGGATAGTATCATTAATAAATTTTGACTTTTATTAGTATCATTTATCTCATCCAAAAATATTATGTCCAGAAAAATATATTTGATATCAATTGACATCCTAGAAATGGTTCTCTCATTATTTACCAAACATGGTATGTCACGTGAACTCATGGATGGCTAAATAAAATATATATAATGTTAAATAGTTTTAATGGTCTAAGGTAATATGTAGGGTAGACTATACCCTCATGATCAAAGATACACAATATTGTATTAAATGGTAAAATGGATGAAATCATATTATCAAATAATAAAATACAATAATTTAATCATACCAAGAGAATTGATAATAATCATGTCAAAGAGGGATCAAGACCTAAATTATGATAATATAATGGTTATATACTAAAACAATAAATACATGGTATAATGTACCAATTAATTAACTAGTATATGAAAAATAAAATTAGACAAAAACAGTTACCTCGAATAATATCCAAAACCAAGGATAAGTCATGTGATCTCAGGCTCCCATATTATAATAAAAAACAATCCATGACCATGGTCTTTCCAATTTCCCTACCTATATCTATAAAACCCTAATATATTATGAATTTATTTTTTCATATTAATTTAATAAATTCTATATTTTTTAATACACAAGATAATTAATATAGCTTTTAATATAAAGAAACAATATATGTTGGAGTTATAAAAAAACCAAGTTGAGATTTTCATATATGAAACTATAAGATTATATTATGGTATACACAACAATATCCGTATTTTGTTTTACATACAAATTCATGTTCTTCTGATATAATTCATTAAAAGAAAGACAGTGTTTTATTGAACATTATTACATTAATAAAATATTATTATTTATTATAAAAACATATAAAATAGATATAAAATTATTTTTTATTAGTAGTAATTAATAGATTAGGAAAATATATGTATTATAATATAAACTAATTTGTTTCCCAAAACATTGGAATTAAAAATATATATATTCATTAAAAAGGAAGTAATTATATTATTCTAACCCAAGAGTCATTTTGTGTAGATAAAATAAATAAATTTCACTTATCGAATGATATAAAGGATATATGTATGATATATATTCAATCAAAAAAACTAGATACAATTATCAGATTGATTTTATAATAATGTGATAATAAAACACCTAATATTATGCATAAAACCATAAATTTTCGATAATGGTAATTTTACCAACTTTTATTGGGGAACCCATTTAAAATATAATTTTTTAAAATTAATAATTTATATATGATAAAATAATCTACTTATTTTATATAAGTATAAATAAAATATATACTTTGCTTAAATGTTTTTATTTTTCTGATATGTTTCATCTTTTGATGAATAGTAAAAAAAATTATAATTTAACTGATAATGCATTAATCATCAAATTAAATTATAGTGTTAATCATATATTTAACATATATAAAGTATAATATTATTATTTTTTTAATTTAATAAATTATTTACAGTGGGATGAGGATTAAATTTTATTGGTACATAAAAACAAGTCATGGTTTTGAATTTTTTCTCTTCCAACACACCTTTTCTCAATCTGTAAGTTATATTTTATTTATAAATTATTTTTATCAAATTATGTTTATTGAATTATAAAAATGAATTCATATTAGGAAATATAATATAAAAATTTAGTAAATTGGTTAAATTAATTTTTGGTTAAAATGAATACTTACATTAGTAATATTTATTACCATTATTAATGTTAAATTGGGTAATTAAGGAAAATAGTAATAGTTTTAATACTCCAAAAACACACTGAAAGATGAAAAAAAAATTATTAGAGGATTTTAATTTGACCATAAATAGATAATTTTATAATTTTAATAAGTTAATGATCACTTTTTTCAAAATAACATAGATATAATAAAAATAAAAATGAGTGACAAAATGTACTACTCTTACATTTAATAAAAATATCCTTTCTAATATTGAGATAAATTAAACATATTCCCAACTATATTTATTATTCACAAAGATAAAATATTTTTCCATGTCATAGAAGTTTATATTATGTATTTAGTACTTAAATGATTATCTAAATTAATTATAAAAATATGATATAATAATTATCAAATTTAAGAAACCATAAAATAATTATTGTAATAAATACTAAGAAAAATATTAATTTGATATTAACAAGTTTCTCCACAAACTCTATATGTTAATATTAAAATGTAAAGGATTTATTCATGCATCGGTTAGAAGATATCTTTTTGTTAGAATTTCATTATTTTCAATGTAATGACTAATTTCAAATAATACAGTAATTATATTTTATGAAAAAATATTTTATTAAATTTTTAAAAAATTATAAAAATTATAAATGATGAAAAATAAGATAAATTATGGTCTAAATTATCATAAATTAAATAGTGTTTTGTATAATTGAAACATTATGTGTAATTCTTACATCCTCTTAATATGGAAAACTTTTTTACTATAATAAATAATCATAATAAGTTATCTAGGGGTTAATCATAAAGTTTATTACTATAAAGACATCACAACATAACTAATATTTATTGGTTTATAATATTAAAACATTATGTAAACATATATTCAAATATATTATCTTTTTCAGGTATTAGGATTTAGTACATATTTATTTTAAGTTAATATTTTTTTAGAGTTTCTAAAAGTGAAATTGTTACATCCCTCCTCACCCAATTGGTAAGAGAAGGATTGAGGATATTACATGGACGTAATAGATATACCCACTTAGTAAATGGATGAAAAAAACATTTAAGGTAATAAATATAAGTGGGGAATGAATTTTATTTAAAAAACACAAGTATTCTATAACAAAACAAGACACTACATGATGAATGATAAAATAGAAGACACCTCTAACATTTCTTACTTATTAAAAAACTAAAACCATGTTCCTATATGAAAGAATACAGAATCAATGTAACCAGTTGAAGTGGGAAGTATAAAAACACATTGATGACAGAAAAAATCCAAATCACCACATTCCACATGCTCTAACTCCACTAACATCACATGTATCACGATGTACTACTAAATATGTGTGATGCTTTATCGATTCTCATATGTCGAAAAACAAAATCTGAAAAAAAACACAAGTTCCAATGTAGTGGCGAGTAATGAAACTCAATAGATTTCCCCAAATGTATTCCCTAATAATCACACTAGAATTGATCATGTTAGAAATTTTTTTAAAAAAATGATTTTATCGGATAATTTATGAAATAGTATATATCATAATATATAAAAGTCCTAATGAAATAATTATCTCAAAAATGAACCATAGTCTATTGAAAGAACCCAACAACGTTTAAAAATAATTTCCAAAATTCTATTATCACATAACAATTCAAAATCACTTATCCAAACATCAAACTATGCATGACAACCCTGAACCTCCCTAACCGCATTAGTGTTGGCTGATCATTTCACTGAATCATCACCTAACAAAGCATTTGGAAGGGGGTTAGACATAACCACTGTCTATCATAAAAATTAAAGGGGAGACTCTATAACCTTATCTACCATTAATTAAGATGAACACACACAACCATTTATCCAAATGGATTAAACAATTAGAGAATTCATTTCCCCTGAAGATATTTTGTGTGTGTGCCATAATGGTTTAATTAAAATTGAAGTTACATATCAATGTCAATTTTCTACACATCAAACGAATAAAGGGGTCTTAAGAACAATATAATATTCATGTTTAAAAGAATATGATCATTCCATTATACTAAATGTGTGGACTAAATCAGGGAGGGGTTTGTATTAAGGGGAATCGAAAATGTTTCAATTGTTGGTAAAAAGTTCAATAGAAAATTGACATGTAATGTCATTGGAAAAATATTACTAATGATAAAAAATTGAGAAAAGGTTACATAGAATGAAACAACCCCAATTCAATGCATCATTTATATATATAATGACCATTATTATAATTAATTCCAAACCCCAATTTTTAAGGATGAATATCATTTTAAATTTATTTATAAACCCAAAGACACATTGAAAACACATTGTATGAACATTTGCGATGTGGATTATGATAACAAAGTGGTTGAATGATTGTGTGTTTATGTAATGTAATTTAGCAATAATGATAAAAAATTAATTTTATTGTATTATGGAATAATGAAATATCAATGTATTAACCAACTATAGTTTTCTCAGAAGTATTTTAGAACATCTATTGAATTGTAATAGTAACCATAGACTGTTATAGAGTAAATAAAGTGATATTTTTTAAAAACACAAGATTAAAAGAAGGATAACTGTTAATATGTTCATGATGTTCAGATAATGATATATAGCTAATGATACATTGTATATTAATAAGAAATTCAAAATATATTGATTTCATTAGAATATATTATTGATATGTTTAAAATTGGTTTATCCTAAACATGATGATGTTTATAACTTTTTCAACATTTGTAATATGACCGAAAAAGATTTTAATAAGAAAACATGAATGTTTTCAATAAGTATTTATGGTAATTTTAGTTATTACCTTGTTTAAATAAAATTCATGATGATGTTATTCACAGGATATCAATGTGACTACAAAGAACAAAACTTTGATATATAGGGGATAAACGTTAAGATGATTTCATGAACATCAATTTATTTATTTTATCTTTCATCGTTTTAACTGTTTAAATGGTTATTATTTTTTGAAATGATATATATAAATTTTCAAAGGATATTATTATAGATTAATTTATAATATATTCATAATAGATTTGTTGATATTGATTAACTTATACTAAAATATTTTTTTATTATGACTGATATGAAAAACTATCGTACTATTTATTGATCTCATGATCCTCTAACACTTCAAAAATAACAAATTTGTCATTATTTATTAGAATAATAGTTGAAGCAGAAATTGATCAAGGAACATCAAAAGGTGAGGTTATCATAAAATCATATTGTTATATATTCAAATTATTTTTATTCAAGATTTGGAAAATGAGTAATTAAATAAAATGTATTCTTATTATTATAATTTCTTACGATATTAATAACCATTTTAATGCTTCTTTGGGTTATGTAATTTTGATTATTATAATTATCCTAACTAGGTTCTGTACCAACCACAATTTGATGTTGATAGTTGGATGTCTCTTCCATGTCAATATTTTCACAATAAACTAATGTTCTCCCAGGTGGAAACATTGTTATAAGTTACATTTATAAATATTTTTGTACTTAATCATTTCATTTTGAAATTAATTTATTGTTTTAATATATATTATGTGGGATATTTTGAAACAAACATTCAGGTATTACCCCATTAATAACCTAGATGAATTTCAAGTGCGATATTCATTTTAATTTGTGTTATAATGTATCACCCAATGTTTTTTAATTTTTTTTCTATATTTATTTTATCATTTCAATATTATTCATTTCACTCACTACTGAATATAGATGTTTTAATATGATAAAATCAACATTTTATTATGTTATAGGAAAAACCATGTTGATATTACACTATGAAAATCATGTATATTATCTTTTGGTATATGCAACATGATTCTTGACTTATGTTACACACATCACCAAGACCTTTTTATAATATGATTTACACACAAGATTGAGTATTACTAAACAATTCTATATTTTTTAAATGTTATTATTTAATATTATAAAATATGTACTAGCAATTAAATTTGTCGTTAAGAATATTATTAACATACCATTAAAAATATAATTTTTACAATATCAATTCATTTGTTTGGAGTTTGTTAAATATTTAAATATATTCAAACTGATTACGATGAAATAGTTATATTTTTGTTTCATGTTAGACATATTTTCATAATAATTTATATTAATATCAATTATTGAATGATTATAAAGAAATATATATAATTTATATGTTAAATAAAATATTTTATATATTCATCCAAATTATTTATTTTGGAATAAGATAAAACAAATGTAATTTTACATATAAAATAATATATTATTTAAAAGGATTGTTTTTGCACCATTTAATGGATAACCCGTTTTAAATATATTTTTTTAAATTTTGGAACATTTATATGACAAAATATATTTTTTATTTTAGATTGAGGTATCAAAATTTATTTGTTCTATTATTTGGTATTTTTCTGATAATATCTATGTTATGATAAATATAGAAGAATTGTAAATTTTTTATTGAAAATATATTTTTCATCTAAACAATTTATTATGTTATGTTATATAATTTATTTTTATTAAAGTATAATTAAATTATATTGAATCATTATACTTATTAATTTCATTGGAAATAGTTTTACCTTTTATTATGATATAAAAACATTTCAATCTTTTGAATATTTTCACTATAGAAACATGTTTTCTCATTCAGTCAATGAGAATATTTTCAAAATTAATTTCATAAAATATTTTATTTTTTAAATTTCAACAATGAATTTCAAATTTGGAATTAGAATTTATAAATTTATTAAATAGGTCCTTTTTGTATTTGGAGAATATGAATAGAAATGTTTCTATTTTTTATTACTATAGTTAATGGTAAATAAGTTAATTAAGTGAAAAAATAATATTATGAATATTATAAAATAATTCTAGAATGTGACCAAATTTTATTGGATGATTTTAATTACTATTTTAACATATTATTTCTAAAATTTAGTTATTTAATGGAAACATCACCAAAAAAATGTCATATATATTATTAAAAACAAAATTAGTGACAAAATGTCACACCATTACTTTTAATAAGTATAATATTTTTAATATGGGAATAAATTGATGTTACGCTCAAATATATATATATCAAAAATTATAAAAGTATTATATAGATTATATATTAATAAAAACATTAGTGATTAAATTATAATATTATAAATTTATAAATTTATGATAATATAATAACACATTTATTGAAATAATCATCTAAATGATATTATATATAATGTGAGAAATAGGATATGACTAAATTAAATTTCATAGAATACTTAATCGATTGATTTTTTTCAAACTTATCTTTCTAATTGTATTTTATAAATTTAAATGTAATAAATAGTTTAAAAGTTGGCATTTTTGAAATTATATGAAAACAAAATTTTATTAAATTAAATAAAAAATAAAAAAACCAAATGGGGGAAATAATGGTATAATATTTTCTAAAATAAAATTAATTGACTATTTATGTTACATTTTAAAATTCATATGTAAAAATTACATCCTCTAAATATTAAGCATATTCATAGCACAATTAAATTAAAAATAGGTAACCTAAATTTTTTTAAAAGTATGATAAGATTTATTATTATATCAAAAAATATATAAAATGTATTTTCTGATGATATAAAAAATTATATAATCTTAATTTTTAGTATATATCCTTTTGGTGGTATTTTTAATGATATTTAATTTTTTATAAATAAATATTTTTAACTGTTTCTAAGAGATCCCCCACAGATAAAAATTGAAAAATCTCTTTCTCTTTAATTATCACCACTAAAGGCCTTGTTCTCAGAAACAAATCATCCCAAGTATCCCCCATAATCTATACCTTAATAATATAATCCTCACAGTATGATTAAATTCATATAATGAAGTACATTTATACTAATAAAATATTATGTACCTAATGAAAAGTTATCCTTAAACGATAATCACTTTTTTCATTCTTGAACCCCCTATATTATATTTATTTCAAGTTTTTTTAATAACATAATTATCTTATATATACATATATGTTTGTAAATAATAGTTTTTACTTACACATTCATAGACATAAATTTAATGGGTAATGAATGAATTATTCTTGTGTACATGAGAGTACCTCCTCACGAAATAATTATTGTTCAATTTTTTCCTTTACTAGCAATCATGGTTTGAATTATATTAGAAATTATGTTTTTATGATATATATGATATTTATTATATAATTATAATTCATTCATATCAATATAATATCGATCTTATTACTATATAATCATTTGCGGGATGATTATGTTACTCATGTTATCGTATGGATTATCATATCCATGATGTGATATGATTTATTTATATTCTATATATAACATGGATTTCATAAATGGAATAATATAATTAATATATATAATATATGTAATATAAAAAATGTTTTTTATTGATAATTATTAATTTATATTTATTCATGTTAATTGGAAAATAAACTGAAAACAATTTTTGAAATTGTCAATATCAATTATATGGTCGATATGGCTAGTAGATATTTCAGAACATATTATTCATGATTTCATATCATTTTGTTTTTATTGTTGATTATTTTATTACATTGTGATAATTATAAACACCAATAAATGGATGAATTAAAAAAAAATTGTTGATGAGAAAAAGGCCAAAGATTGACATTTTCATGACCCCCACCAACCAAAGATTCCCCTCCTAAGCTGGAAATGGTGAAAGGGAGATAATGACCCCCCGAGTCCCGCCTCCAGTAGGCCCCATGGTGGCGACTATCACCAAGTGTATGAGTTTTCACAAATATGGGAGGCATTACCATTTTTATTATTTATGATCGGGAAATTGGACAAGTCAACCACCAAAAAGGAAATGAACAAGTGTATAGAAATATAACCAAACCAATCCCAAATGGATGTTTAAATAGTTTTTAAAACAAGGTACAAGTAAAAGAAATCTCAAAAGTACAATAACAAAAGAAACAATAGTACAAAAACTACAACAACCCCAATTGTCCCGACTAGTAGGGTCCCGCACGGCCCTGGTAGTCCTCCTGGAAACATCAAAGTAAACGTATGGTGAGCATAAAAGTACACTCAGTAGAGAAAATTAATGCTCTCATGCACAAGTGGGGAGACATCCTAATGTACCATGAGAAAAACAGAAGAAACCTAGAGAGGAATTATATCCACCCAACCTCACCAGCCACACTGACCAAAAACACAATAACAACAGGTAGTAGTATATAAGAACAAGAGTTTTCGGTACCCCACACCATTTCCCATTAGTTAGCTGCTCTTCCTAACGGCGAATGTCCTGAAGCTACCCCACTCTTGCCGCCCGCACAAACCTGGGCCTCACAACTATGTATCCCGCCCGCACATACCAGGGCCTCATCCTGAAGATTCTTAGGAACAGTAATAGAAATAGAATTCTCGCCCAAAGACACCTGGGCCACATCCCGAATATTATTGGGAAAACAAACCTGCCCGAAGAGACTTCGGCCAAAACCACCCCAATCGAAACCTACCCGAAGAGTCCTGGGTGTAAGGTCTCCTCAAGCAATCACAACCTATGGAAGAAAGAGTAGGAAGGAGCTACTAATTAAGGGGAAAACACCTTCTCCCATGAAATGGGAGTGTTTAGAACTAAGTGATCAACATGGGTGGGGTGTGATAAAACACCAAAGATACATATACATATATGTATACCAAAGACACAGACCAACCTATGTCTTCTAAATAGAGAAACTGATCATGTTCCTTGACACTGGTACTATGAACCATGCATACAACAAAAAACCCCAACCCCATTTAGGTTTTCAAATTTCAGCAGAATTTGTTTTTTTAGTTCCTTAACTACTGGGCAAACAACCGCAACCGACCATATCAATTGTTTGTAATGTATATCCCTTCCATCCACAAATCAAGTTAGTAAAACACAAGAAACACAACCAAGTCCCTCTTATTAACCAACCAACCCCATTGATTATTATTCCTGTTCCATTTCCATGCCTCACCATTTATTAACTCTTCCACTTTTTATTTATTATCCACAACCCATAGTTCATTCACATTCAAGCCCATCCCTGCAACCCTTCATCCAACCACCATAACCACAATCACACTGAAACACATACATAATTATCCCTTTAATACCATTTATCACAGCCCCACTTCCCATATCCAACATAGCATTCACACCAACCCACAACCAAGCCAACCGCAGCCCCGCTGCTCACCCGATCCACAACAACCCACAAAAACACCCCCATCACTAATCCACATATCCAATCCAACACCCACATGTTCATTATTCCACTTTGTTCAACCGGGGTGATCACACAAGGGTTCCAGATATTAAATCTACTAACATTACGTGATTAACCAAATTCCACATTCAACAAAGTTTCTATCCACAAGAAACGGTCTAGAAATATAGGGATACATTTAATTGCGCAAGAAAAGGCCCCCAACGGCCGTGATTTTCTGTAGGCATTAGCATATTTAATTCACAACATAATATCACAGGATATAAAGATAAACATAACGACTTCCCCATCCCCATTTCTAACCAGTTATTATCTTCATTTAAAGGTTCAACTGATTCTCATGAAAACAAGAGGATACCCACCCCGCATGATGCACAATTTATAGAGACGAAGGTAAGATCCCTACCTCAATAGGTTCTGATCACAACGCTCGCTTGGATCAACTTTAGAAGACGTCTGTCGGCGTCCATGACTTCTGTCAAATATCAGAAAAACCTCCTCAGGTGGAAGTTGGATTTAAAGGCCGAAGGAAAGACAATGGATCCAAGTTCAGATGTTCCATCTCGTCGTTACGATCCCGTGGCCATTGACAGATCGTAAATCGGAGCTCGTACCAAGAAGTTATGGAAGAAAAAGAGCCTTCGAGACTCTTAGAATGGTTCTTCTCAGAGGAATGGGGAGGAGAGGGGTGAGTTGAAAAGGAGGAGGGGACCCCTCCTTTTATTGGCGTGGAAAAGAAAAGTGCACAGCCTATACATTATGGTACACGACGTGTACTCGGCCATTTCACATGGTAACCACGCTGCTTCCAACACGGCCTTCAATGTGGCATGCGGCCGTTGACTGGTCAACACACGGTTTGAAGGTAACGCGTACGCGGGGAGGGACTACACGGCGTGTAGTATTGTCTACATGGTGTGTACTCATTTATTTCATACAATAAGGACACTGATCCAACATGGCACACGACCATTGATTGGTCAAAACACAGTTTGAGGGTAACGCGTAAGTGGGGAGGGACTACATGACATGTAGTATTGGAGTACACGGCGTGTACCCATACTACACAGCGTGTAGTTTCAAAATTATGAAAAGTGTGGGAAAAATTTCATTTTACCCTCCAAAACACTTCATGGCCCTTTTTTGACAAAGGAATGGGCCAGAGAGGTCCGGGTCATTACATCAGATAACTCTTAAAACATTAACATCCCCAAGAATTCAAAATCCAACCTAGAGGAAACCAACAAGATTCCTCTTAGGTCCCTCATTATAACAGGAACCCATCCGACAACCCTAATCATATGTGTTAGGAATTCCTTCTCCTATGAAGAGATATTATCTACTTTAGGCGGCACTGACTCGCCAACACGTGTTTAATCGCATCCTCATTAATGTGTCTCGATTAAGAATTGGGTCTTCCCACTTTCATACATTAGGATTCTTCAACATGCACTACCCCCAACACCACATGACCAACACACTCCCTAGACATGTGGTTTGGGGAAATTCCATATCCTATATCAATATATTATCCTCTTTAGGCGGCACTGACTCGCCCACACGAGTACAATCGCATCCACATTAATGTGTATCGATTAAGGATCAGGTTTTTTCCACTTTTCCCACACATCCGGACATGTTACACACTTACTGGGAACAAAGGAAACAAAACGTCTCACAACCGAAAAGCCAAGAATTCCATATATCAATGGTATATAGTATAACATCAAAACAAAGCTCAGAAGAACAAAGAAAACACAAGTTAAAACAACATTGGGTACTGAGCGTGCATCTAGGCCTCTCGCTCCCAAGTGCTCTCCTCGAGGTCGACATGCCTTCACAACACACGTACCAAGGGAATGGTTCATCCACAGAGAATATTCTCTTTACGATCCTCGATTATGACTGGTCATTCATCGAAAGTCATGTTGTCTCCAATATCTAACTCTCCCCAGTCAATAACGTGAGAGTCATCGTGTGGGTATCGATGTAGCTGGGAGATGTCGAATATGTCATGAGCCTTCTCCAACTGAGGTGGTAGGGCTAGCTGATATGCCACCTCATTGACTCTCCTCATCACCTCAAAAGGTCTGATAAACCTAGGTGAGAGCTTTCTCCGTTTCCCAATCCTCCACTGCCCCGTCGAGGGGAAACCTTCAAGAACACATGGCCTCCCACCTCGAACTCCAAAGGCATCCTCCAATGATCAGCATAAGACTTATGTCGGTCCTAAGACGCTTTCATCCTCTCACATATAAGCTGAACATTCTCTATGGTGCTCTGAACTACCTCTGGCCCAAGAGCACCAGTATCACCATCCTCTGCCCAGCAAATGGGTGAACAACATAGTCTTACATACAAAGCTTCAAACGACGCCATGCCAATAGTTGAGTGGAAGCTTTTGTTTTAGGAAAACTCTACTAAAGGCAAGTGTCATACCCATGACCCTCCTAAATCTAGAACGCATGCTCGCAGTATGTCCTCCAACGTTTGGATTGTCCGCTTTGTCTGCCTGTCAGTCTGGGGGTGGAAAGCAGTGCTAACGTGTAGCTATATGCCAAAAGCATGTTGTAACCTCCTCCAGACTCGTGAGATAAACTGAGTATCCTGGTCTAAGACGATAGACTTAGGAACTCCATGCAAATTCACCACCTCATCTATGTACCTTTGTGCTAAGGTACTCACCGGCCACGACTCCTTAACTGCTAAGAAGTGAGACGATTTCGTCAGATGATCCACCACTACCCAGATAGCATCATAACCATCCTGAGCTCTAGGTAGTCCTGTGACGAAGTCCATTGAGATGTCATACCACTTCCACTCAGGGAAATCTAAAGGATGCAACAAAGCACTGGGAACATGTTGTTTAGCCTTCAATTTCTGACACATTAGGCATTTAGCCACAAACTTTTCCACAGCCCGTTTCACCCCGGGCCACCAAAACTGTTCCCTCAGGACTTGGTACATTTTTGAAACTCTTGAATGTACCGCCCAGGATGAGCTATGGAACTCACGGAGAACTCCCTCACGCATTGCCTCCGGAACAAACAATCTTCCATGAAAAAACAGTTGATGTTGGTTGTACTCTGACGATCCTTCTATAGTGTTTCCCTAATCAAAACGATCCTGCATTACATCCGCCTCAGTGTCCCCCCACTGAGAATGTACAACCTGCTGCAACAAGGAGGACTGCACCTTCATCTGAAACTAACAGCCTCTAACACCATCTACCCTTGCATCCAAGTGCAAGGCGGCCAACTCTCCCATCGCTTTCCAAGCATCAGTGGATTCCTGAACAACTTCCTTATGTGACTTCTTGTTCAGGGCATCAGCCAAAACGTTGTCCTTACCTTCATTGTAAGACATCTCGATGTCATATTCATAGAGAAACTCGACCCATCTCCGCTGCCGCACGTTCAGGTCATGCTAAGAGAATATATAACACTGGCTCTTGTGATCTGAGAAGACCACAAAGAGCTCCCCAAATAGGTAATGTTGCCGCAACTTCAGTGCAAACACTACTGTTTCAAGCTCCATTTCATGGGTGGTATAGTTACGCTTGTGGGGGCACAACTGCCTAGACCCATAACAGATCACACCCTTCTTCTACATCAGTACGCACCCCAAACCAAGGCCATAAGCATCACAAAACACCTCATACAACAACCCTTCCTATGGCAACCTGAGTACTGGAGCACTGACCAAATTCTACTTTAGGTAGTCGAAATCTTTCTCGCACTGCTCGCTCTATAGGAAGACTTGGTTCTTCCTAGTCATGCTGTCAACGGGGAAGCAACTCGAGAGAAGTCTGAAACGAACCTCTGATAGTAACCTGTTTACCCCAGGAAACTACGAACTTCTGCAACGCGCTTGGGTGCTACCCAAGAAACAACAGCCTCCTCCTTCGACGGGTCTATTGATACTCCATGTCGAGACACTACGTGCCCAAGGAAGTGTACTTCTTAGGTCAAGAACTTACACTTCGACAATTCCCAATAAAGTCGGTCGTGTCGAAGGACTTATAAGACTTCCCTGAGATGCTAATTGTTCTCCTACTACGATCTTGAGTACATCAAGATGTCATTAATAAACACAACGACGAACTGGTCCAGAAACTCTCGGAAGACAAAGTTCATAGGTCCCATGAACACAGCTGGAGCATTCGTAACTCCAAACAGCATAACTACAAACTCGAAGTGCCCATACCTGGACCTGAAAGCAGTCTTCGAGATGTCATTGTCCTTTACCCTCAGGTGACAATATCCAGATCGTAAGTCGATCATAGAAAACCAACCTGCTCCCATTAGCTAGTCGAAGAGATCTTTTATCCTTGGAAGGGGGTAACGGTTCTTGATCGATACCTGATTCAACCTTCAGTAGTCTATGAATAACCTGAGATCACCAACTGCCTTCTTCACGAAAAAAACTGGAGCACCCCATGGCGACACGCTGGGTCGAACAAAACCCTTCTCCATCAGGTCAACAATCTGAATCTGCAACTCCTGCAACTCTGATGGTGCCATCCGATAAGGGTCCATCAAAATCGGATGGGCACAAGGCACTAAGTCTATCCAGAACTCAACGTCACGTCGGGGGGGGGGGGGGGGGGTAGAGTCACAACCTCCTCAGGAAAACCATCGAGGAAATCCCCAACAACCTTCGGGACATCCATCATCTCTACATTAGTTGGAACCACTGATAACCCACCTAACAAAGATAGGAGAGGCCCCACACGCCGGCTTCCCACCTGATAGCTCCTCTCACCAACAAAAGCTACACGCTGTCCATCCACATCAGAGAACACGACTCTTCTCTAGAAGCAGTCGATAACGACACTAATAGAAAACAACCAGTCAATGCCTAGGATGACATCGTATGGATGCATCTGTAACTGAAGAAGGTCCCCACTAGATCAATGTGGTACCAATGTCAGCCCACATCCCCGATAAACAAAAGATACACTGATCTGGCCTCCAACTGTTGTACTCACCACCAGTGGTACGGAAAGTCTCTCTATGTCTATTCCCAAATCATGGGTTAAACCAGGTGTAATAAAGGAGTGCGAAGGGCCTAAATCGAACAATGTAGAAATGAGGTTGTGGAACAAATAAATTGTACCTCGCACCACCTCTAGTCCCACTGGAGCTTCCAACTCTGCTGCGTGAAACTTTCCACGCCCATATCCTCTTCCTCTCTAATGTCTTCCACCTCCTCGACCACTCCCTGGTCAAGGTCCCTGAGGAGCACCCTATGGTCGGCCTCCTCCTGCAAAGTCTGCCCTCGGGTGAGCATGGTCCTGCTGCTGCTGGAATGGCCTCGCCGACAACTAGTGCTGCTGAGATGGGCGCTGAACCTGCCCACCACCACCATACTGATCTCGGGTCGGGCACCAACTCTGAATGTGCCTGAAACCTCCACAAGAAAAACACTTCGGTCCTGGGCTCGTGAAAAAGGGATGAGGACTTGAAGATATGAACTGTAACTACTGGGTCATGCTCCCCACTTGCCTAAAACTAGATAGTCCCATCGCAGGAGACCTGCTACTGACTGCCCTACCCTTCGACAAACCGGGCTAGATCCCCTCACATGGTGCACCTCCCAATGAGTGCATCCTCTCTAAAACCTCTACCTTCTTCTGTACTATCATGTACGTCAGAAGGGTGAATGGGGTGACAACATACTGGAGTGAAGGACGAAGCGCCTCCTCCAAACATCTCACCCGAGACTCCTCATCCAGAAAGAGATCCGGATCAAATCGTAGGAGATCTCTGAACTTGATCCCCAACTCTCGTACTAACATACTCCCAAACTGAAGGGAGAGTAACTCCTGCTGCTTCTCTGCCTTGATCATGGAAGAAAGGAATGACTCTTGGAATTCCTTCTCAAAGTCAGCCCACGGAACCTCTGCCTCTGTCCTCTCTCTGAGGTAGAGCGTCCACCACTGTCGTGCTGCACCTATCAGCTGACTGACTGATAGGGGAGCCCAGTACTCCCTCAGATCACAGATCAAGGTAAAAGTGATCCTTATCTTCTCAAGCCACCCCTCTGTCTCCGTATCGGAAGCACTACCATCATACTTCATGAGGGTCTGCCGCTGAAAAGAACAAAGAGTCGTCTGCCACTAACTATCTTCCCCCTCTCAGTCAATCCTCAACTGATCGACTGCCTGAATCTGCTGGGCCTCGGCCATCTGATTCACCTGGGGACGATGTCCAGGTGCCATACTTTTACAGTAAACAAGGATCGCCTAAGCCCAAGTAGAAAAGAAAAATTTCTCAAGGTTTTATTTTATCATTTTATTCAATTTCTTTCCCAGAACACCCAAATCAAGTAAAACACAATCATGATGATGCATGTACCTTCCCTAGGGTCTCTACCCGGCAATAAATGTAGTATCACTTGGTCGTTCGGTAGGCTCAGAGTCCTTGCATCAGATCACGGGGGCCCCTAAAATCTCGTGTCCTAGCCGGTCTTCCCTGGCCTATGTCACGCACCAAGATTAACAAACACTGTTTCCCTACCATCCCATGCAATCCTCACACTGCCTAACTCCAGACTCCATCTTATCTCTCAACCATCACCTCTAATACCATTCTGTCACGACCCCCTCCAACCAAAGATGCCTCTCCTAAGCTGGAAATGGTGAAAGGGGGATAATGACCCCCCGAGTCCCACCTCCAGTATGCCCTGGGGTGGTGAATAGAACCAAGGGTATAAATTTCCACAAATATGGTAGGCATTACCCTTTTTATTATTTAAGATCGTGAAATAGGACAATTCAACCACCAAAAAGGAAAAAAACAAGTGTATAGAAATAAACACGAACCAATTCCACAGGCATGTTTAAATAGTTTTGAAACAAGTTACAAGAACAAGAAATCTCAAAAGTACAATTCCAAAAGAAACAAGAGTACAACAACTGCAACAACTCCAACTGTCCTGACTATTAGGGTCCCGCACAGCCCTGGTAGTCCTCATGGAAACCTAAAAGTAAACGTAGGGTGATAATAATTTTATACTCAGTAGGGAAACCTAATGCTCTCATACTCATGTGGGGAGACATCATAATGTCCTGTGATAAAAACAAAATAAAGCTAGTAGAGAATTCTATCCACCCATCCTCACCAGCCACACTCACCAAAAATACAATCACAAGAGGTAGTAGTATATACGATCAAGAGTATTGGGTACCCCGCACCATTTCCCATTAGTTAGCTACCGTTCCTAATGGCGAACGTCTTGATGCTACCACACTCTTCCTTCCCACACACAACTGGGCCTCATGAACCACACATCCCACCCGCACACACCTGGGCCTCACAACCACGTATCCCACACGCACACACGTGGGCCTCACAACCACGTATCCTGCCCGCACTCACCTTGGCTTCACAACAACGTATCCCGCGCGCAGACACCTGAGCCTCATCCCGAAGATTATTGGGAACATTAATAGTAATAGAACTCTCGCCCGAAGACACCTGGGCCTTATCCCGAAGATTCTTGGGAAAACAAACCTGCCCGAAGAGTCTTGGGAAAAAACCACCCCAATCGAAACCGACCCGAAGAGTCTTGTGTGTAAGGTCGCCTCAAGACAACACATCCTAGGGAAGAAGGAGCAGGAAATAGCTAGTAACTAAGGGGAAAAACACTCTCTCCCATGAAATGGGAGTGTTCGGCACTAAGTGCTCAACATGGGTGGGGTGCGATAGAACACAAAACATATAGATACATATAAGTATACCAAACACACAACCAAACCTATGGCTTCTATACAGAGAAGCTGAGCACACACCACGACAGTGCTACTACGAAGCATGCATACAACAAAAACCCCCATCCCCATTTAGGTTTTCACGTTTTAGCAGAATTTGTTTATTTAGTTCCTTAACTACTGGGAAAACAACAACAACCAACCATATAAATCGTTTGTAATTTATATTCCTACCATCCACAAATCATGTTAGGAAAACACAGGAAACACAACCAAGTCCCTCTTATAAACCAACCAATTCCATTGATTATTATATTCGTTCCATTTCCATGCCCCACCATTTATTAAGTCTTACACTTTTTATTTATTATCCACAACCCATAGTTTGTTCACATTCAATCCCATCCCTGCAACCCCACTGCCAATCAACATAACCACAATCACACTGAAACCCATACATCATTATCCCTTTAATACCATTTATCACAGCATCACAACCCATATCAAACATTGCATTCACATCAACCCACAACCAAGCCAACCACAGCCCCGCTGCTCACCCGATCCACAACAACCCACAAAAACACCCCCATGACAAATACATGTATCCAAGCCACCACCAACAAGTTCATTATTTCACATTGTTCAACTGGGGTGATCACACAAGGGTTCCAGATTTTAAATCAGCCAACTTTACTTGATTAACCAAATTCCACATTCAACAAAGATTCCATCCACAAAAACGGTCTAGAAATATAGGGAAACATTTGATTGCTCATGAAAAGGACCCCAAGGTCTGTGATTTTCGGTAGTCATGAGCCTATTCAATTCACAACATAATATCATAGGATATAAAGATAAACATAACAACTTCCCCATCCCCATTCTTTAACCAGTTATTATCTTCATTTAAAGGTTTAACCTGTTCTCATGAAACCAAGAGGATACCCACCCCGAATGATACACAATTTAGAGAGACGATGCTCTGATCCCTACCTCAAAAGGTTCTTATCACAACGCTCCCCGTATCAACTTTAGAAGTCTTTCGTCGGTGTCTGTCACTTCTATCAAATCCTGAAAAAACCTCCTTAGGTGGATGTTGGGAAGGAAAGGCCAAATAAAAGAAAATGGATCCAAGCTCAGAAGTTATCCCTCGTCATTACAATCCTGTGGCCACTGACGGATCATAAATCGGAGCTCGGACGAAGAAGTTATGGAAGAAAAAGTGCCTTAGAGTCTCTTGGGATAACTCTGCTCAGAGGAATGCTGAAGAGAGGGGTGAGATGAAATGGAGGAGGGGACCTTCCTTTTATAGGCATGAAAAACAAAAGTACACGACGTGTACTTTATGGTACACGGCGTGTACTCGGCCATTTCACATGGTCACCACATGGCTTCCAACATGGCCTTCAATGCGGCATGCGGCCGTTGACTAGTCAACACATGGTTTGAAGGTAACACGTACGCGGGGAGGGACTACACGGTGTGTAGTATTGGCTACACGACATGTACTCATTTATTTCACACGATAAGGACATGACTCCAACATGGAACACGGTCGTTGACTGGTCAACAAACGGTTTGAGGGTAACACATATGCGGGGAGGGAATACCCGACGTGTAGTATTGGGGTACACGACGTGTACCCATACTACACGGCGTGTAGTTTCAAAATTCTGAAACGTGTGGGAAAAGTTCATTTTACCCTCCAGAACACTTCATGACTCTCTTTTTGACAAAGGAATGGGCCGGAGTGGTCCAGGCCATTGCAGACATTCTTTCCATCTATTCAATAATGTATGAATGTTTTAATTACTTTTTGGGATAATAGATTCTTGTATCCATGTTTTTTTATTTGAAATAAATATATTTATTGTCAAATGATTTGATATGTTATGATGATTTCCAGTAATTTATATCTAAATGCGTAGTTCCCAAATAAAATCTTTCTACTTATATATATTTTATACTATTATTTATTTATACACTACTTATAATTTTTTTGAACATATCTAGTGATAAGATGATTGTCCATTAGTAATTTATGGATATGGAAATCTATGCTTGTTTATGACATTTAGATTTAAAAAATCATATTGAGAATTTATATTTTCTAACCAAATTTAAATATGAAATTAAAAAACATCAGAGTTATAATATGTTCACATGACTAAAGGGAGAGATGTTCTTGATGATCATGTAATAATTAATGGGATCAGGCAGTGTTGGGATGGACTATTGTAAAATCATGGTGATTATAGAACTAATGGAGTGGATTTGTGTTTTAGTATTGCCAATAATAGTCAGATTCAATATTCTTTTAGTCAATGATCTCTATTAGTATGCCTTTATATATATATATCCTCACATAAAATCTTCCTAATAGATGAGTAGAGTTTTAAATTCTATCATACTAGGTGCACATGAAATTTTGATACCCCATATCATATGATTCATACCTAAAAAGTGAAAAAGGTGAGTCTTTAAAACATGGAGTGGTGTGGAATTATCATAATGGGTACATCACTATGGGTACACCTATATTGTTTATAGGAAGAATAATTTTTTAAAATGACTCTATAGAGTAAACCTGATGATAATCCATGTGGGAGTGAAGAATATATATTCAATTACCTTGATAGATGGTTTATATTATCATTTATGGAAATACCAATTGATCATATATAATTTATCGTATATCAAGCTACCAAGAGTTGTGTATTATAATGAATGAAATTATGAAGTTGTTTTAGTATAGTTTGTATGGGTTTTATGAGTATATTATGAGGTCTTTAAGAGTGAATAACAAAATGGATGTTTTCATGTACATAAGAAGACTTTTTATCATGTTTTTCATTTAAAATATCCTTGTATACATATAGATTGTAGGGGAAATAATAGGATCTTTGTTATTTAAATGATTAATGTTCGAGCAAAATGCATTTTTAAAATGTTTTGAAAGTGTAGATACTAAATTAAATAGGAGAACATCCATTGATAGGTGGTGTCCATGATTGATATATATATAAACTAAGAAATAGTTTAGGTAAACATGTAATTTAAACATCCCTGAAAAATTATTTTGATTATGACCTTTTTTTAATATTAGTGTATTACGAGGGGTTTAACAAGGATTTATCACAACAATAAGAACTCATAATCACACTGAATGTGAAGTGAGTAAAATTACATTATCTACACATTTATACGCTGGATTTTATAAATATTAATATGAGTTTAACTATAGTTACAGTAACTATAGTAATAGATAAAAGGACTGAATAAACCATATATTTTTATTAATTAAGATGTGGTTTTAGAGGAGTACTAATGTAATGAGAGGAATTGGTATATTTTTGGTCACATAAATTATACCCCCATGAATTTAAATACTATAAAAATAACATAGAGATGATAGTTGTGGTTCATGCAATGAAGTGTTGGAGAATATATCTCTCTTATGTGTGAGTTTTTTTCTCTACGTTGTCGAAATTATACATCACAATATCTTCACGTCCAGACATATATATATTTGTGTTAAAAGTTTCTATTTGATTATCTACATATATATAATAATGATAGTTTTTCTTCACCGACTAATTTTTATTCTAAATCAAATTCAATTAAAATAAAGCACTAGCTGAGTAGGAGCATATTCAGATACCTTCCAAGGAGTATTAGATATTGATCATCTTGTTTGATGATTGGCTGGTGGATTATTTGTAGGATCAAGGATCACTGAATTTTGGTCCATTGGTAGTCTCAACTTCAATATATATAGGGTGAGGGTTGGTAAGGAGTTTGAAAAAGATTTTTTGTTATATGATAATATCTAATTTTATGTTACCAAATGCAAAAATTGTTAACGGAGGATGATGATGTGATCATGGTATGTGATAGATTCATATTCACTTCCACAATTAGAATGAATATGGTGATATTTTTTCCTAATTCAAGGTGGAATGTAATTTTAGTAATGACCACGTTATATTGTAACATTATAATAAAATTCTATTTTTAATCGATAAAGATGGTATTTTATATTTTTCAATCATTATGACTTACCTATCAAGAAATGATAAAAAATTATTCATTGAGTTAGTGAGTTTCTTTAACAACCTCCAAAACCCATGTAAAAGTTGTAGGAAGTCTTGATGAAATTTTTATTGGTGTAACACTGGACCCCACAGTGTCATGAACTAATCTACATGACTATCAATCTGATAATAAATACTTTTATGTATATACCAATCATATGTACTCAATAATAGGAGGATATTGGAAATCACTATGTTTTTTAAATCATACTCTGACATAGAGTCCTATTAAGAAATGATTCAGATAGAAAAAAACTATGTTTTGATTTTGGTATGGATTTAATGACTCCTTAAGTTCTTAGTAGAGGATGAAAACATTGTAACATCAATAGAAATATATAAAGACTTATTATACAATATTCATACTGTAGTACATTATATTATCTTCCATCAAATCATTTTTTCTTTCTAAGGATGAGTTCATGTATAAAAAACTATAGGGAATCTATTCAAATGGATCATAATGACTCTCATACGGGTATTCCATGTAATTTATCAATATATTTAAATGTACTTGATTAGGTAGTGGTTTTGGAACATATTATGTCTTGGGAAATCAACAAGATAGTGAAGATAATTCAGAAAATTCTATTCACTAATGAGAACAGATAGTGTGAATATTCCTACCATATTAGGGAACCATTGGATAGTTATGGGAGCAATAATATAGTTACTATAAATCCTTGGTAAATAGATAAATATTTTTGGAATAATGAAAATAAATCATCAAATTTTGTTGGCCATTTGAGGTCACAAAATGGTTTAGGACAACAATGTGCCATAGTGATCTTCCTTATCAATCATGATTTATATAGAATGAGTTTCATGTCTCATAAATAAGGAGGAATATATTTTATCCTACACATGTGAATAACTATTATGATATTGACTTAATGAATGCTATTTTTTAATAATTTTTTCTGAATATTAGAATAGAGTGAATAAATAATAAGGGAGAATATGGTACAACTTGTTATGATTCAATGTAACAATGAATAAATTTAGGAAGATACCTGGGTCCATGATGTAGATGTTCTATCATTGTAGACATATTTGTTTGAATTGGAACCCTAGAGACTCTTATTGAGGTTGGGAAGGTATTATTTGGATGGTCTATAAAACCATGAAAATATTGTATTTAATTTTAGCCTTATTTCAAGAAATGTCCTCATTGATTTTGAAATATAACAATGATACGGTATAACTCATGGTCCATGAGAATAAAAATCAAGATGAAAATTGTCATTGGAAACATCGGTGTTTGTATCATGGGTTTCTATACATGATCATTTAGGATCATTCCACAAATGGTATGTCTATGACATTGCATTGGTGTCTTCAAGATGGTGGTAATGGGGAATAAAGGATATGCTAGAATCAAAAGTCCATTGTCATGGTGTTGGGGGTTATGTGGGGTTATTATATAGCTTCCAATGTGGTATTTTGTTTTTTAATATATATATAATATGGAATATTTTACCATTCTATATATCACCTCTGTGCCAATCAGAACAAATGGGAGGTCGGTTTTTCAAACATCATTCAATAGGAGTTATTTTGTTGAATTGATTATTATGTATTGATTGGGTGGATTGATTTTGGAATTGAATTCCATCTATAAATATCGAATTGAAATAGGATTTCAAGAGGTCTTTAAGTATGTTCTTCAACTTGGGTGGAGCATAGTAAAATACCAAGTTTACTTGTCTCCATCACCAAGATCCAAATACAGACCCAACACCACATTGTAGTACCATCCATGCATCAGAGTTCTTCATATGTAAGAGAGGTTAAAACCCACAAGAATTATCCTCTATGACATAGAATACATTAATAATTTTTATTCTGTGAAATATTACATGTTTCTTTATCATATTTGTTCATTCCCTATATGGATAATTCCAGCCTTTTCCATCATTTAAAAGTCAATTGTGCCTCTATGATGTAGTGGTTTCTCAAGTGCCACAGTGTTTCTCACTATATTCTAAAATCATTTTATTTCATCATGGAGTATCTTAATTTTCCATAACATTTTTGTTTTCAGTATGATCATGTTTGGTGATTTCATATAGTTAAATAGTTTTTTTCACTTTGACATACACTATTAACAATTAATTTTATGTCGAAGTGACTATTTTAGTCTGTGGAATATAATTTTTTTTTTCATTTGGAGACTTATTGTGGTTCATGTGATGAATCATTCAACAAAAAATGATGTTCAAAAAGAAATACTTGAGTTATGAGGTTCAATGAATTTTTTGGAACTTGTTTACACTTATTTCCCTGATATGATTAATAGTATTATCTTGACATATGACCATGGTTTACCGTGATTACATGTGATTGTGTCTATAGCCAGAGATCAACATTTTGATGTTCTATTACATGAGAAATAATTGATTATCGTTTTTTATCTTTAATTATGATCACATTATTCATATGTTGGAACATATTCTCAATTTCAATACTTAACGTGTGTTATATAACAAGTATGTCTGTCATAACACAAGGAGCCATCATGCATGGTTCCCTAAATGAAATCTCTCATTATGAATGTTCATAACCATTTATTATCGAGGCATTGTTCTTTACTTGAATTGAATTAATAAATGTACTTATACATGGGGTGGAGTTATGATGTAGAAATGGTGACCATTTTGGGGATATTAAATAGGTTATAGAGTTATGTATAATCGCATGTTCCATGAGGTTTCATGGTGTCTATTTGTACACTAATATTATCTACTTGATTGTATTTGGTATCATGAAATACATTATGTCTAGTGGATGATGGGTAAAATATTTTAAAAAAAATTATAAGGAATATGTTTTATGACTAGGTTTGTAATCACATAATTTTTATATTATTCTTATAGAATTGTTTCAAATCAAGAATGAATTAGGGTTTGTAGCCATTGGTTTGGAACATGAAAAATCATTTTATAGGTTGTATTTTTACTCATGATAGTCATTTACATATTATTATTTCAGAATATTGTTATAATTTAAAATATTATGTTATAGATTCATTGTTAGTATCCTATTAATTTTTTAATTATAATCGTATTACTCATGTTGATGAACCATTATATTTCATGGGCGTTCTGGTGAAGGGAAATGGAACTACAGTAGAGTAATGCAGAATAGAGTATAAAGTATGTTGTATATTAAGATGGAAATCGATAGACCACATTATTTGTTTTTTATTGATTTTATCACATCATATCATTACATTGTGTATAGATTTTATAATGATATGTGTTTTTAATATGAAATATACATGTATATCATTTTCTTATTTTTTTAATTTTGAAAATTTGAATAATTTTTATTCTTTAGAGATGATCTTTTTTCTTGATAGTAATGGTATATTATCCCCATGGATATACTCATGACCGCATTTCTACTCTATAAAATCCTTATTATAAAGGGGAATTAATGATATCTTGTGAGACTCCAATGAAAAATATACTGGTGTAGATCACTATGTCACATATAACTAGATACATCACTGACCAATGGGGTGATCTTGATATATATTGGATGTCTACTAGATCACTTGAATCAAGAAAAAACATTTCAGAATGATTTATCTTTAAATATAACGAAAATTAAATCAATTAAATAATAGACAATTAATTAAATCTATAAATCTATATTCTATTATAACTAGATGATAAAAAAATACTGAAAATATATTCAAACTACTAAAAAATTTCAATTGATAGTTCATGACATCCCACCATGTTTTGGGACACCTTCCCTCAGCAAAATTATCATGATAAAAAATAATAATTCAAAAACTATAAACAATATATATATATATATATATATATAAGAATAATGAAATAAAAAATCATTATTATAATTATGCGAGTTATAGAATATTATTGAGACGCATAATGAATTTTATATGCAAATACATGTATTAAATATTCAACTGGTGATGAATATATGTAAAAGAAATCACGATTAAATAAAATTCATCATTATTTTCGCAATAGTTCAAAAATAATTTATTAAATAAATTTATTCAACTAAACACCATTTCAAAGAAAAAAATTATTTATCAATGATTTTTAGGGTAAAAATTTACAATGAAAAACTTTTAAATTTTTTATATTCTAATTTTCTATATTTAAGCACATTTTAAAAATAATTAATAATAATATGAATTAAAATATTTAAAATAAGGAATAAAATAGAATAATTGTGATATTTATAATACATAATTCAATGTATTTAATTATATAAAAATTGCAAATATAATATCACTACATGGTACAAAAGATAAAAGATAAGATATGTGTTTGTTGTAAAAATCATGATGAAATAGGTTCCATTTTCACATTACCCTAGGTGTAAGGCCTACATGGGAGGAGTCCGAAAAATATGGACACTTAATTTTAAATTAAATATGTTTAATAAGTGTTTTCATCTATGTTATGTAATTTAAATTACCATGTACTCCTAAACACATGACAATTATACGATAAAGATGTGCACAAACATCAACGGAATTTTTTTAATTCAACATAATTACATAATTACTAATATCAATAAGGATAATATGTAATTTTATATAATTTATATCCATTATTGAATGTAGAACATCATCAATTTTTTTTTGAATTCAACAAAAATTTATGATGAATGTGATTTTATATTTATTTAAAAACATAAACATGTATATTTTACAAAATAAAATCATTCAACACACTTTAAAATTATACAAATTAAATATTTAATATCATTTTTTCAAATAGGGAATAAAATAAAATTCATTAAATAAATTCCTAAATTACAATTTTCACGATTTCTCCTATTATTGATTTCATTATGAATATAGTGACCATGAATGTTTCAAAAAAGAACACCCCTATATTAAATCAACTAAATTTAAAATATTACTGAAAAATAACAATAATGATGTTCCCATATGATATTTATTGGAAAATTAAATAAATATGTGGAGATAAAAAGAATAATCACACATTCTAGGTAAGTGGATGAATGCCCAAAGAAGTCATCACCAATTTACAATAAGTAATCATAGAGAAAAGTAGAGACCCCTGAAAAATGATAAGGATTTTCAAAACTATGTTCAACCATTGTCTCCCTCATCAATGATCCCTTATGTCGATGAGAGATGACAATTCATAGAAGAGAGAAGATTATTGGTTGGTGAAATCGATGATGATAGGAAAACTGGTCCATTTTATATCACTTGAGTTGTTATTGTCATTAAAATAGAGTCAATGGGTTCTATATTGTGTCAATTTAGAATTTGAAAGAATTATATAATTGGTAATGATATTAAAACAATTAAAACCCGATTAAAATTATGTAATAATGTCTCAAAATAGGAATGATTCATTATTTACTACAAATTAAATGATCGAACCTGAAAGAAATGTAATTTAGTTATTTTTACATTATCTCATTCATCATTAATAATAAAAATTTAAACATTAAGGGATATTATTTGGAGAAACACAAGGTGAATCGATAAAACATTAATATTGAGACACATATTCCACATATATATTGAACTAATAATCAAATTATTATAGGTAAATTTGATATAAAAATACCATGTATTCACCATAAAATGAAATGATACTCATACACTTATCCATAGTCACTAAAAAAATAATGTAATTTGTATTTTATATTTATAAAACGTCAACTAATATATAATTTCCACCCAAAAGTTTAAAAAACTTATTTTGTTGAGTTAGAGCATCAGTTTTTCATGATTCTTCAATGATAAGACACTCTATATAGTTTAACAAAATTAATGAAATTTATCTTCTTAATTGACCTTAAAAATTTAGCCTAATTGTTTGTTTGAATGTAGATTTATTGATTAAATGTTATTATTAAATAATCCGCACCAAATATGATTTTAAAAAATCACATTTCTCTAAACAAACTCATTAGAGCATTTATTTTACAGAAAGTGAATATATAAAAAATTGTTAATAGAATCAAAAGATGATTGGGTTGGGTTGTCTAAACAATGGATAATATAAAGAGAAAAAAAGAAATAAACTAGAATGTTTTGGATGAGATGTGCTATATATATATATTGAGAATGGAATAATACCGATAGGGGTTGATCCATGTTCATAATGGTACCTGTAGAACTATTTTAATCTTGGGAGTAAACCGTCACTATAAAAATAATATAAATTGGAGTTACAAACTTCACATTTAGTGACATGGAATTGACCTTAAAAATGAAAATGATTTTATAGGGTTATTATTATTCTATAAACTTATAACATATTCTTATTATATATTTATTTTATTATTATTTATTATTTGTTAATCCAAATTATTAAATTTTAGATTGATTGAGAATTAAGATATGTTTCACATGTTTGTATATTTGACTATATTTTCACGATCAATATATGTTATGATCATGTAATAATTCCCATATTCCTATAATATGAATTTATGTGACCATTAATTGATATATCCCTTGATTACCCTATTTTAGTATCTTATCTAACCATTTCATATATTTCCATTCAATAGGATATGAAAATAGTTTTTAAGTACGATATGAAAATGAATGGTTCAACCTAATAAAGATATTATATGAGACGGTGTAGGATATTTATGTACTAGTTGATCTGTGTACTTGTTTTCAAAGGCATCAATCATTTTAATTTTTTAATGGATCACATGATTATGAAATCAATATTAAAATAATGAAATGTAATATTTATATACAAAAAGTATTGATCACTATATTATATAATGTTGCATCCCTAATAAAATATTTTCCCAAACATCATCTCCATAAAATATATGTTTCTTCTCGTCAAAATAATAACTTCTAAATTGTATGCTGTAACCAAAATATGTTTTTATGAAAAAAATTTCAAAATAATAACAATGAACATTCATAATAATTATTCTTATAAGACATTAAAATATTCTTAATGATTTAAAATATATAAATTTTAGTTTAATTAATAAACATGAATGGAATTTTTATTTTTATAATGCCCTTTTTCCACACCAATTCAATACTATTGGGAACAAAAACATAGTTCGTGTGTTTGTGTGGAATACCATCTATATAGAGTGATGTGTTTAATTATTTATAACCATATTAAAAATTTATTAATTCATACATATTTTATGAATATATATTTAGAAAATATATTTTTTATTTTATATATAATATTTAATATAACATTTTCCGCTTGCACACACTAAAAATAATAACATGCTTCATGTGTACATGTTGACTACCATATCCATTATGTGAAATTAATTCATATTCATAAATACCAATAATAATTTACTATGAAATTAATATTATATATAAACAAATATTTCATTACAAATGTATTGGAGGTGAAATAAAAATGACCATTCCAATAATGGTATCCTTATGATTCTTTTTCAATTTTGAATTAATGGCCCTCAAAACATACAAAATGAATAAAATGTTTTTAATTAATTTATAATAACAGGTAATATTCATATTAATGTGACAATAGTATTGTAATATAAATGAAAATGTCTATTGATAAATTATAAAATTTATATAAATTTGGTATAATAGAGATAAATCACATATGAATTGATTCAAACAGAACATAAGGGGTTTCAAAACTCAAAATAATTCTATTATGTTATACTACATCATCATTTTTTATATTTTTCCAAGATTGTTTTTGTAATTAAATGATATTATGATATATTTTATGTATATTTTAATATGTTTATTTTACGTTTTTTAATATAATCTCTTCCATTATTAGTTGTAAATCCAATTTTATTATCATTCTAATGGTTTGTATTCACAATTTTATTTAAAATATACATATTAAATTTTCATCAATATATATATTTTTGGGATTGTGTAATTCATATGAAATTTTATTCAATTTTTTCTCATTAATAATAAATTGATTTATAAATCTATCTAAGATTTTATCTATCATGTGTTTATAATATGGAGATTTCAATTGTCATTAATATTTATGTTAAAATATTATTTGTTTATGTTATTTTTTATAATAAATTTAAAAAGTGGAATGATTAATTGATATTATCCTTTATCCATTATATATTGTCTTCTACTCTAGTAATTATGACTTTTGTTTGTATCCGTAACATTTTACTATATTTTCTCATTAATTTATTGATTTTTTTAATGAGATTGTGACAATATTTCATTTTTCGTATATGAAATTATACATCAATTTCCATGTTCATGTAAATTGATCGTCAGAATATTTTTCCTATACATGATATGTTACTGAATATTTATTTTTTAAAAAATTTAATTTATTTTATCAAAATTAAAATGACTATTTTCTTTGTAAATATTCATGAACATGTAATTTTTTACACTTTTTAAAAGTGTTAAAAATGTATCCTTTTAACATATACTATATAAATTGATTATAATGCCATCAAAAATAATTTGATTGAAAATAAAATATATAATCCCATTGAAATTATAATATAAATAAATTTGTAATATTATATAGATATTTTTAAAAAATTTAATCAATTAAAATGGAAATATTTCACATATCTGAAAAGAAATTCTCAAATATTCTTTTTACTGTAATTTAATCTAGTTCATAATCCATTTATGGTATTTTTCTATTACTAGGAGTATAATTAAATTACACAATCCATACAATTTCATTGGATGGATTACGGTCTTGTTGTTTTATTTATGGAATGGGGAAAAATATTTACATTACATGTACAGTTATTCAAATATGTATATTTATATAAATTCTGTATTGTATATAGTATTCACCAATATTATTAGAATAAATAATTAAACATAGTACGTTTTTTGGGAGGTTTGTTAGAGTTCTTTGACTCATTTTTGGTCTATGATAAAATATTTATTGGGGATTTTTGTGTTTTTCCCCATATTATTAATGATATCATGACTCAATGTTATGAGATTATGTTCAAGAAATCAATCATTATGAATTAAAACTTATCAAAAAAATTATTTTGATTCTTGTTACTATTTATGTTATGATGTTATCAATGGATATATTATTTTTTTATAGATGTATATATCATAATTAAATTTCTCTCCCAAATTAACCATGTTTTATTTATTCTGTACTATATTGGGTTGTACTAATTACCATAATAAGACATTTATCATAACAATTATTTTTTCCCTTCAAAAGGATATCCAGATGGTATATATGAAAGATTTATGTTGTATATTAGAGGAAATAAAAAATCCCAATATATTATTTATTTTTTTAAATTAAATTTTAGAATAATTTATGTATCTAGAATATCATTACTTTTAATCTATCAAATCCTTCTCCCAGCAATCAAATATTTATTTTTTTAATCTTTTAAAATATACATAAGATACATGTTACTATTGTATTAGTATTATAATCTTTTGAGTGAGAAATTTTCTAGGAAGAAAATAGAATTTATTTTTTTTGTACATTCTCACATGCATGAAATAATCAACCAAAATAGATTATATAATGTTCGTTGTGAATTCTATAATTTTATTAATATATAATACGTTATATAATAACATAATAAATTATTATTACTTATCTTAGGAAACTAAGTGATTCTCTAAAAATCATATTTTGTTAAATAGTAAATAATAAACAATAAATAACATGTAGTACCATAATAAATATCACATATTGATATAAAATTATAGAGGTGTGTTTCATAACTATGAGACATATATAATAACCCTAACTTTATATTGGGTATCACGTATGTAATATTATATATGAGCCTTTTTATATTAACTTATTCACTATAATTTCATTCATTTATAATCACTATGACATATTTAATTATATAATCATAGTCTCATAACTCAACATAATCCTATAAATTATTACGATATCAAATTGAGGATGAATCATGTGAATCTTATTGTGGTATTGTTCTTTATTATTCACCATTTAATTATATTGTGAGATTAATTAATATAAAAATCCACCCATTGTTATTAAATAATTCTATTTATTAAGTGAGTTTCATCTTCAAAAAAATGGAATATCTCAGAAATAGTGATGTAAACAAATTCACAACACACATAGTGTTTATAAACAATCCAAAGTGCCCAAAAAGTTGAATAAAATCCCTTGTAATCATATTAACTGATTAATTTTTCCCCATCATCACTTGTTCTATTTATGGGGAATATGTGATATTGATAAGTGTATTTCATGTATACATTTACGGGTATATTAAAGTATTGATTTTTATTTTAATGAATAATAATTCCAATTATGGATATAATTGAGATGTTTTCTGATTTATGGAATGAAATTGTAAATCATTGAAACAATAGTAAAAAGGGGTAGAAATAAGAGATAATAGTCCCTCTACCTCACGAGTGAAGCTTGTGGAATGAAACTAGAAAGTTTATGAAGCGTGCAAATTGATATTCAATGACTTGTTTTCTGGTTGTTATTCCCTGCCTTGCAAAAGGTCTATTTATGACATGATTTTAAGGATTTAAATCAGGTATCCATGCCACAAAATTCCATGACCACTAATTTCAATAGTGATATTTATTTTACAATTTTCTACAATGTAATGAGTCTCATAGGGTCAAGGTGATCGTAAAGAATCCTCTAACTAACCATAGATAATAGTTTTAGATATTACATCATTCATTATAATTATTTTATTTATGGGAGGCACTATAAATTTAGATGATTTTTAAGGAAAAATAAATATCTAATATTTGTGTACCCTTCACTATTCATACGAGAACACCACATACTATTTCCATGAGTACCCCCTTCAATGGGTGTAAAAGAATGAAATAGACATGTAGTAGTGTAGTTTCTTGAATGTGCATCATTTATTTCTTATGTACCTTCAAGACGTGATCCATAGTGATTAAACTATGGATCATTTAATAAAATACTATTGAAAGGCACATTAGCCTAGTACCAGGGATGATAATGTGTTAAATGGGAATTGTTGATAATTTTATACAAATAGTGCCATCATGAAAGATAATATATAGATGAATTGGGTTTCAGAGGTCTAGTCAATATCCCTGTTTGGAGAATCAGATTTTTCATACACTGTAGGGAAATCAAAGTAGATCTTATGTATTCCATTGTGTATTTAATGTATCAAAAACTAACAAATGTGGGATATGGTCTATCTATTGTTCAAGTTGGTGTTATGAATTCATATAATTTGTCAGATGATTTTACATGTTATTATGATTTCAAATAATTTCTATATAAATGTGTAGTTCCCAGACAAGATCTTTCTACTTATATATATTTTATACTATTCTGTCATTATACACTACTTATAATTTTTTTTAACATTTCTAGAGATATGATGAGTGTCCATTATTAATTGATGGATATAGACATCTATGCTAGTTTATGACATTTAGATTAAAAATTCTTATCGAGAATTTATATTTTCTAACCAAATTCAAATATGAAATTAACAAACATTAGAGTTCTAGGATGTTCAAATGACTAAAGGGAGAGATGTTCATGACGATCATGTAATAAGTAATGGGATCAGGCAGTGTTGGGATGGACTTTTGTAAAATCATGGTGATTATAGGACTAATAGAGTGGATTTGTGTTTTAGTATTGCAAATAATAGTCAGATTAAATATTATTTTAGTCAATAATCTCAATCAGCATGGCTTTATATATATATATATATATATATCCTCATATGACATCGTCCTAATAGATGAGTTGAATTTCAAATTCTATCATACTAGGTGCACATCAAATTTTGATACCCCATATCATATGATTCCTACCTAAAAAAGTGAAAAGGAGAATCTTGAAAACATGGAGTGGAATGGAATAATCATGATGGGTAAATTACTATGGGTACACCTATATTGTTCTATAGGAAGTATAATTTTTGAAATTGACTCTACAAAGGAAACCTGATGTTAATCCATGTGGGAGGGAAGAATCTATATTCATTTACCATGATAGATGTTTTATATGATCAGTTATGGAAATACCAGTTGATCATATTTGATTTATAGTATTTCAAGTTACCAAGAGTTGTATATTATAATGAATGAAATTATGAAGATTTTTTTCTAGAGTTTTATGGATTTTATGAGTAAATTATGAGGTCTTTCAGAGTGAATAACAATATGGATGTTTTCATGTACATAAGTAGACTTTTTATCGTGTTTTTTCATTTAAAACATCCTTGTATACATATTGTAGGGAAAATAATAGGATCCTTGTTATTTAAATGATTATTGTTCGAGCACAATGGATTTTTAAAATGTTTTTAAAGTTTAGATAATATATTAAATAGGAGAACATCCATTGATAGGTGGTGTCGATGTTTGGTATATTTATAAACCATGAAATGGTTTAGGTAAACATGTAATTTAAACATACCTGAAAAATTATTTTGATTATGACATTTTTTAATATTAGTGTATTATGAGGGGTTTATAAAGGATTTATCTCAACAATAAGAACTCATAATCACACTAGAAGTGAAGTGAGTAAAATTAAATTATCTACACATTTATATTTTGGATTTTATTAATATTAATATGAGTTTAACTATTGTTACATTACATAGAATACTAGATACAAGGACTGAATACAACATATATTTTTATTAATTAAGAAGTGGTTTTAGATAAGTACTAATGTAATGAGAGGAATTAGTATATTTTTTGTCACATAAATTATACCCACATGAATTTAAATACTATAAAAATAACTTGGATATGATATTTGTGGTTCATGCAATGAAGTGTTGGAGAATATATCTCTCTTATGTGTGAATTTTTTCTCTACATTGTCCAAATTGTGCATCACAATATCTTCACGTCGAGACACATAAATATGTGTTAAATGATTCTAATTGATTATCTACAGATATACAATAATGATAGGAGTACTGTAGCGGCGGCGGTACTATTCATCAGCGGGTACTGTTGTGGCGGCAGTGCACTGTAGCGGCGGCGATACTGTGCGGTACTGTAGCAGCATGTTACTATTCACAAAATGTGAATTGGCCTTATAATTTGGGCCTACGGTCTATGTAATGGGATACAAGCCCAATGGGTCATCGGGCTATGTAATGGGTTTCCCTCTACCCAGTTAAAAGAGGACTTTTCTTTGATTTAATAATAAAAATGAGGCTTCGGCCAAAAAAAAGGATTTCTTCACCATCTAAGTGTTATTCTAATTCAAATTCAATACAAATAAAGTACTGGCTGAGTAGGATCATATTTAGATACCTTCCAAGGAGTATTAGATATTGATCATCATGTTTGGTGATTGGATGGTGGATTATTTGTAGGATCAACGATTAATGAATTTTGTTCCTTTGGTAGTCTCAACTTCTACATATATAGGGTGAAGTTTGGTAAGAAGTTTGACCAAGTATTTTTTGTCATATGATAATATCTAATATGATGTTACCTAATTCCAAAATAGTTAATGGAGGATGATGATGTGATCATGCTATGTGATAGATTCATATTCACTTCAACAATTAAAATGAATATGGTGAGATTTTTCTATAAGTCAAGGTGGAATGTAAATTTAGTTATGACCAAGTTATATCCTAACATTAGAATGAAATTTATTTTCAATCGATAAAGATGGTATTTTATAGTTTTCTATCACTATGACTTACCTATCATAAAAAATTCTCCATTGAGTTAGTGAGTTTCTTTAACCACCTCCAAAACCCATGTAAAAGTTGGAGGAAATCTTGATGATATTTTTAATAGCGTAACACTAGACCCCACAGTGTCATGAACTAATCTACATGACTATGGATCTGCTAATAAATACTTCTCAGTATATAACAATCATATATACTAAATAATCGGAGTATATTGGAAATCCCTATGTTTTTTAAATCATACTCTGACATAGAGTCCTATTAAGAAATGATTCAGATAGAAAAAAATATATTTTTTGATTTTGGTATGGATTTAATGATTCTCTAAGTTCTTAGTTGAAGATGAGAACATTATAACCTCAATAGAAATATAAAAAGACTTATTAGACAATATTCATATTGTAGTATATTATATTAATTCTATCAAATAATTTAGTCTTTATAAGGATGAGTTCAGGTATAAAAAACTATAGGGAAACAATTCAAATGGATCATAATGACTCTATTAAGGGTATTCCATGTAATTTATCAATATATTTGAATGTACCTGATTAGGTAGTGGTTTTGGAACCAATTTTGGCTTGGGAGATCAACAAGGTTGTGAAGATAATTCAGAAGATTATATTCACTACTTAGAACAAATAGTGTGAATATTCCTACCATATTCGGTGACCATTGGATTTTTTAGAAGCAATAATATAGTTACTGTAACTCCTTGGTAATTACATAAATATTTTTTGAATAAAGAAAATAAAGTCTAAATTTTTTTTGTCCATTAGAGGTCACCAAATTCATTAGGAAAATAGTGTTCCATAGAGATCTTCCTTATCACTCTTGATTTATACAGAATGAGTTTCATGTCTCATAACTAAGGAGGAATATATTTTATCCTACACCTGTGAACAACTATTATGATATTGAATTAATTAATGATATTTTTTAAGATTTTTTTTGAATATTAGAATAGAGTGAAAACATAATAAGGGAGAATATGGTACAACATGTTATTATTCAATGTAAAAATGAAAAAAAATTAGGAAGATACATGGGGCCATGTGGTAGGTGTTCTATTATTGTAGACTGATTTTTTTGAATCAAAACCCTAGAGACACTTATTGAGGTTGAGAAGGTATTTTTTGTATGATCTATAAAACCATGAAAATATTATATTTAATTGTAGCCTTATTTCAAGAAATGACCACATTGATTTGGAAATTTAACATTGATATGGTATAACTCATGGTCAATAAGAATAAAAATCAAGATGAACATTTTCATGGGAAAGATCGGATATATGAATCCATTTTTATATAAATACGAAGAATCAAGTATTTATCACATGTCTTAGAGTATTATTAATAATATATGTATTTATATGATGGAAATAAATGGCCATATATTTTTTGATTGTCTAATAGTTCCATATCAAAAAACAATATACTCAAAGATATATGCATGATCCAAATTACATTTTCACATATTGGATATTTGGAGTAAAAAACATACTTCACAACATTTCATAAATTTCTTTTATTCAAGATAATTAAAGGAATAAATATTTTTGTTTTTTAGTTAATATGGGGTACATATCATTTAATGATCTAGTTTTATCATGATTTTTTTTTGAAATTTATAATCTTAATGTGGTGGTGGTTTTTTAGGGAATCATTAAATAATCTCATTTTCCATATTATGGGCCAGTTGATCCCCAAAATCATTTTATTGTTAAAGATTATAAATAGAAAATTGAATTATAATAGTGTATTGTGGAACAAAACTATGATTATAAATAATAACTAAACTGGACGGATAAATTTAATTGATGACAATGGTTTTATATAACGCAGTGTAGGTTAACCTTGATTATCCACTTCATTAGTCTTTACGATTGAAGATAAATTTCTCCAATCATAATCTGAAGGAAAACCTCCAATATGGAGTATACATTAGTTGATGTATAATGAAATTCACATGTGACCTATTTTACCTCACAATCACATTTTTTTCAGGATCACTAACATTACCCTTTGTATTTATCATATTTTTTGGGTTTCTTTTTTATTAAAATCCATGTGGATTATATGGTTCACATGTTGATGATATAATGTATTTTTTTTATGTATTGGACCAATAATTATCATTATTTTGGGATCTTTAAAACATTTCACAAGAACCTTTAAATTCTTTAATAGATGGAAATAATTGCTCATACTAAATGTTGAGTAGTGCAAATAGTACCAACTATCAAGTTCCATGTGCCATGTTACTCAAGTTATAGACGACACCCACAAGAAATCTGATGCACTTCCACATAAAAACTAGTGGTGAATGTAAAATAAATCCTTACTATAAATTTATTAACTAGATTATATTACCATGTTTCTAAAATATATATTTTCAGTAGATAAAAAAAGACAACCCATGATGTACCACCAACTATGTGATAGTTTCAGCAAAAGCACCCCCATTGTACTAATATTTATTATCTATCTGATATTGGTGTATCATCTTACCAATTACTTAAGAAAATCAATCAATGTTACATGTATTTTAGTGTCTGAAATCGGAGGATAAATAGTATGTAGTGGAATCATGGAATTTTCAATGATGATGAAATAATAATTTTATGTTTTTACATAAATATAATCTTGGTTAGATTCATTTCAACCGAATGAATTATAGATCATTCATATTTATCATGGAATCTATAAATGAGTCACTATGAATCTTTTATGATCCCCATATTCCCAAATTATGATCTATAATTACTTCCTTATTTATATTCTATTTTTCTCAAATATCCTACTAGAACGGCATTTTCCATTTCACAATCCTATAATCAAATTCACCACACCACATTCAATATTTCAATAAAAAAATTATAAAAAACATGTTGCTTATGTGGAAATAATAACATGAAAATAGCACACCTTATGCTCTTACAAATGATAAAATTAATTAATACAGGTCAACCCATTACATGGGAAAATGTAGTGACATGGAAAAATTTACGCACTAATTTCACATTATTTTTTCCTTTTTTCCTCGTTTAAACCTTTTATCTCTTTTCTTTATTTTCATTATATTTAAAAAAATTATTATCTCTTTGGAAAAAATATTGCATCATTAAATTTCTAAAATTTACATATTAGTATTGTTATTTACATGTATGAGGATGATTTTAAAATTATTTTTTCAGGCTTTTATTTCCCCACATAAAATATTATTATAATATATTATATATATTTATATAAACCCTTGATTTTTTTAATATTTATTTATTTTATCCATCCTATACTTTATCTCATATTTAATAATCACAATGTCAGATAAATAATGTATGAAGTTTTTTTGGGTATAATTGTATCACAGATAGGAAATGTTTTAGTAAATTCATTTTAAATGAAATGATATGAAATTTTATGAAATTAATTTCAGTTTTGAATGGGTTTTATTAACTTCTGAACTCTTTTTTTTATTTTTTAATAAGGTGGACTTATTGAAATTATCCATATATTTTTTACTCTTGTTTATTGAATTCTGAATATATGTAAATATATAGTATATTGGATATCATATTGATATGTTGAATAAGATTCTCTACTGATTTATATTTAATAAATATTTTTATATAAGAAACATTTAATCATATAAAATATTGATATTGTTGTAAATATTTTTTCCATGGATTTTTCATGATCATAAGATCTCTTCTATGAATCTAAATATTTCATTAGACTATATTTCCATTATTATTTAGAAAACCAACCATTGAATTCCATTATCACTATTATGATCAATTGACGCGTTTTTATGGTTAGAGTACTTAATATAAAATATTTATATATAATTTAATCATTTCATATGAACCAAAGAGTGTCATATAGGAATTATATGATTGTTCTAAATGTTGGTGTAGATGCACAGACAACACTGGATCACCATTTTATACAAACTACATGGTGGTACCCACTATCCATAATGTCTAGATCCATTAAGGACCCACTGACAACACGACGTAGTCCCAAAATTCATATTTTTGTGATGGTTTAATATCACCTTAATTTAGTTATCCTTCGACTAACCCATGGTTTGTTTCTTTATATTTGTTAACAATTCTAGAACTTCTCTAGGTTTGAAACAACTCAATGGATACCCAATGTAGTCAAAATGGTATGTTATGGTTTTGAGGTAGTATCTAAATGAATTTATTTATTTTGGTAAATTTTTTATAACACCAATCCCCATTATTTTCTTTAAAATATATAAAATTTTTGGGCCAAAAAAAAATTTCGTACTTGGAAATGAGTTTCAAGGAACATTTAATGATGAACAATTATTGGTCTTTTATATCCATATGAATTCATAATATAATTAAGATGAAAATGTAAACCAAATCATTATATTTACAATAAATATTGAATCAAACACAAGATTATTATTAAGAAAAAAAATGGAGGCTTTATTTTAAGGGTGGTGGTCACATTGAACATCAAAAAAATTTTGTTGATTAATTTCACTAAATAAGGTATACCTCACAAAATGATTGATAAATGTTTTTTCCTTGAACATGAACAAAATGACTAATTTAATTTCTCAGAATATTGAACATATAATTGCCATTATATTAACATTAAATTTTAAGTATATTTTAGTTTTACCTTTTAAGGTTAAATTTTTATGAACAACACATTTGGTAGATTATTATACCCCTCTAACTCAATATGTTTTGATGATAAAAACACTCTTCAATTGAGGGGTAAATTTCTTCAATTGAGGGGTAAATTTATAGATAGCATGAACTACTTTGTGTAGGGCACCAGTTATCTACTACCATGTGTATTGTATATCATTTAATAAAAGATTCCATCTAACCTAACTATGGTGATAGTTGAAGAACCCACTTCTATTAATGGCCCACACATTTCATGGAGTTTTGAAAACTATCTATTTTCTTATTAATAAAAAATATCATTTTAATTAATCCCACTAATTACACAATTAATGAAATAGGGAATCATTTTTAATGGAAGTAACTTTGGGGATGCATTTATTATTTAAAATAATACCTCAAGTCTAGTTGTAAAGACCCAAAATTTCATGGGATGTGTTTTTTCTTAAATACATGGGAATTTTACAAGTCCGCATTTTCTGATGGAGCTTGATTCCGAGACCCGGTGTGTCTAGAATAAATTTATGAAGTTTTGTTTGGGTATGTTCAGTAAATGTACAAGAGGGATTTTATATCATTTGACCATGTCCCCAGAATTGAAATATGAGGGCACCGTTGAACTCGCAGCGTCGGTGATTTCTTAGTGAGACCATCACCGCAGATGCTTTCTTTCAAGAATGAATGTTAGTTTTTGATGGTTTTTAATTTAATTGAATAAAAAAAGTATTAACATTATTTTATTTGGGTGGTTAAAACCCCCAAGGGCAGGCTGGAGGTGGGGGCCACAACACTTGAACCTCCCATGGGAGGTTACGGTGGTGGGGCCCACCCAAGAGTAACCATCCATCAGAGGATATAATTATGTGGGACCCACACGAGCATTATCCCCCTTATAACTCTCCATAATGTAGGGTAATCCTTTGAAATTATTCACCTTCCTTCCCAAATTAATTAGGAAAACTTCGCCCATTAAATTATTGAGGTAACTTAAATAATGTTAAAACTTTTCAAATTCATGCTAACAGTAAAATAACTAGAAAATTTATTATTTCATTTTGTAGGGCATTATTCATGGGTGGACTAGAGAAATATGAGATCTAGGGACGATCCTTTTCTCTCCAACGAAGAATGACGCCATCTTCTTCATTCTTCTAATGGGGAAACAATGGAAATAGACACCCATGAAGAACGCCAACGTCATTTTATACTTTGTCAACTTTGAATGCTAGTTCGCCAATGACAGGTACCCTCTTCATCCTCCGACATTGACAGAACGACGCTGCCTTTCCATTACTCCATAAACATCATCAAACATGAGGTAGGCGGATTTGAGTTAATTAATATATGAGTACAAACCTCCTTTCTTCATCATTAAAATTTCTAGATTATGGTTCTCCATGATGAAATGGGCTTAGACATCATGAACACGACCCAACCCTCCCCTTTTGTTTGTTCATGTTTGATGATGATAGAGGTTGTGCACGCGGCGACCGACAACGATATGACCACGATGTTGCTGGCAGCGCAACGCCGTAATGTCGCCACAAGGGCGCGGCACCGCCTTGCCATGTAGAGAACTACGCCACAGCCATGTGGGCCGCGGTGGTGCTGGAGGGGCGCGGTGCCGTCACATCGTGCCGGAAGGAAGAGCTGCAACAAGGAGGGCCGCGAAAGTTGGATGACGACCACGGCACCATCATGCCGCACAGAGGAGCGAGATTCTGCGACCAGGTCAGGCTGCGGCGGTGGAGGAATGACGCTGTCGTGCCATGTGGTGGCCAGTAGGACGGCGGCGCCATCACTCCATGGTGGAGGAACTAGGGAAGCTAGATGAGCCGTCCGCCTGTGCCTGCTATATGGGGGACCCATCGGGTCTTGCGGTTCATCGAACCGACACCAAGCACTGGTTCCTTTTGAAACCATGGGGCGCCGCACCCCCCCCCCCCTACAGCCTGGCCAGCTAGGCCTCGTGGGCTAGCCAGTCAGGCCCCCCTCGGCTAGGCCCCCCTCGGACGGGCTTCCCTCGTGCTGGGCCTCCCTCGGCGAGGCCCCCCTCGAGCTGGGCCGCCATCAAGCCGGGCCGGCACATCGAGCCTGGCCGTTTCCTCAGACCGTGTCAGTCCCGTGAACTGGTTCAGACTCTAGTACAGATCGGGTCAGGCCGAGTCGATCTGACTTGGTCAGACCAAACCCAGACCAGTTATAGCCCAATTACTCATTTTCACCCATTTCTTGGTCTAGGAGCATCCGTTTGACAAACCGTCAGCGGCTATGATATTCATGGAATGAGGACATTTTTATGATAAAACCCCATGAGAGTTAGAGGTATAATTGAGATATGGTTAGGATGGTTCGTACAGAAAACCAACCAGGCACTCGAAACTAAAAGGCTAATAACTCACAGATCGGGTGTGGAATTCATGCGTTGTCTATTACGTTGAGAACCCAATAATGTGGCGAACAATTGAGAAAATTATTCATGGCACTTCGCGATAGTTTGAGTATTTCCGAATAGCTCGTGGAGCGGATCAATCTAGTGACGAGAAAACAGAGTGTGGAGACCTAGTAGCTGACATACCCGACAACTATTTGACTGATACGACTAGCCTAGTGGGGAGTGCCAAGAGGTTGGTGGAAAACCCATGGCAGAGAAGTGCCTGGTAGTTGGTGGAAGACCCACGGTAGTCGAAAGGAAGAGTAACTATGCACACTATTAGGTGGAGTGCCTGGTAGTTGGCGGCAAACCCACAACGGAGGAGCACCTGGTAGTTGGCAGTAGACCTGTGGTACTTGACTGGCGGAGTACATCAGCAGTACAAGGTTAGTGAGAAACGTCTTGGTGTTTCATGGGCCCACTTTTCTAGATAGAGGAGGAGTTCTCCAGCAGCGGTGGTTTTGATAATGAATATCATGGTTTGAGCTGAGTCAATGGCTTTTGTGTTTCCTCATTATTTAGATGTGTTGCTAAATAACTTAGCTATATTTATGGTCATATACCTAAGTATGGGTTTTCCGTTGGATCTTTTCATTGTCTTATATCCTTGTTGGATATTGTGAGACCATGAGGGTATCAGGGTCCCTACTGAGTATCGTTATAATCACCCATGCACGCTCTATTCCCACATCTCGTTTTGTTGGATGTAGACGACAGACAGCACTGATAGAGGCTGAGAGGTCCAAGACTAGACGGTGCCCGGAGGTGGACCTTTCGCCGAGAAGGTATACAGAGGAGTCTGATGGATATGGATTTATGATGATGCCATCAGTACCTACCCTTCAAATAGGAATCCCAGAGGATGATCCAGGATATACTATTTACTTTTCATCCGTCTGTCTCTTTTTCAGTTGTAATTGTACTTTATTATTGGGCATGTATTTCCAGCCCCTTTTACTTTTCAGCACATCTTCTGTATTTAGTATTACTTAGTGCTTTGCTTCCAGTTGTCTACTCTGATTGTGTGTGTTTACAGTTAAAAAGAAGATGCCTTCCCAGTTTAGGGATTTATGCCTTTGGTGCTAGTCTCCAACCCTTGGCCTATATATGGTGGGCTTGGGGTAGTCACAATACGGGCCCCGGGGGATGGGTCATGACAAATTGGTAATAGAGGAATGTTCTACTTTATAAAATAGGAATATAATATTTCTTTTCTCTGAAGAAATAGTTTTTAGGGTATCGAGTGTGGTTTTCAGTTTAGGTAGTCCAGTGTTTCTGTGGCGGCCGACATATCCGTACACCAGGGCCCAGACATCTTATTTCCAACTCAGTGCACGAAAATACTGATTGCATGTGTGTTTCAAAAGTTTCTCTTTAAGTCATCTCAAACCGGTCAGCTCACCAGGTATAATGTTTTGATCGTGTCGCATCTGTTCCATTCACGATTCCTCCCCATGGATGACTCGATAGAGCCCCGAGAGATGTACACACTGACAGCCCGCCGAGCGATAAGGCCTTAGTGCAGGGCCCTTTCCAGTTGATGCACCAGTGGAGGCCCCATCGGTACCACTTCTGGTTGGGCCACTGATGCCACTATCCCCAGCAGCATACAATGCATGCCACTTGATCACATTGCATGACTTCCAAGGGAAGAGGCCACCTAGGTTCAAGGGAAGGAGAGACCCACATGCAGCTAAGGATTGGATGGAGGCTGTGATGAGAGTGTTTAGGCTGGTAGGGACACCATCATACCTCATAGTGAACTTTATTGTAATGTTTCATCAGGAAACAGTTGTAGATGGTGGAGCTTGATGCTTCAGGTCCATGATGAGGTGACATTACTCTGGGCAGACTTCGAGAGCATGTTGTGGGAGGAGTTTGTCCCAACCACCCTTCGTGCAGTGTAAATACAAGAGCTACTTCATCTACAGCCGGGCAACATGATAGTAGCGCAATACTCAGTGAGTATGACTGACCTCTCAGGTTACTCTACAGATATAGTACATGTCCCATTATTCTAGGCTCAGACCTTCGAGTAGGGGCTCAAGAGAGAGATCAGAGCCTCTATGATCTCCCTCAGAATTCTGATGTAGGCGGGAGTGTTGGATGGAGCCCTCCAAGTGGAGTGTTTTTTTGGTGAGTAGTCACCAGCAGCAAGACCCACTACTAGTCGACTTGCAGTGAAATCTTCTGCAGCTGGTAGAAGACATTATTCACAGAGTTCCAAGAGAAATAGACCTATAGGTGGATGATCGCAAGACTCAGGATTAGTTGTGTGGGGCACCCTGAGTGGAGATAGATCCAGTCAAGCCAGGAGTGGGCAGTGTTACTCTTGTGGTGGGCATGGTCACATGGCATGTGATTGTCCGACCTATCATACTAATGATCACTAGACAGTTGAGGGACGTCCCAGACATAGGTATAGGTTCGATCGATGTAGTCTGCAGGGTGCAGGTGGACATGGAAGAGGAGTTGGTTGAGCATCTTGTGGCAGTCGTCGTTACGAGGTGCTATAAACATCATGATAAAACACTATTTTATTGAATATTTTATTGATAATAAATGATATAATTTCCTCAGATTGTGTTAAACATGTTTATTTATAAAATATTTGGGATTTGATCATTCATTTGAAAATTTGGTGAAAATTCCAGTTTTACCCTTAATAGTGCACTGTAGTATTTCGAAGATAAATATTTTTATATTTATTATTTGAATTTGAAATTTTGTAACAGTGTTGCTAACTTAATTATCTAAAACTTTTATTCAGGACACGAAAGCTAAAGAGTTCATTTAGTTGTTGAAATTGGGCCATGAAGTCAAAGTTGGGCTGGGCTCGCCAGAATGGAGAAGGTTCTGTATTTGGGCCATATCCTCTACATACGGGCTTGGATTGAGCCCAAATTTGAGGAAAGCTCGGGGACATGATGTGTCACAAATCATCCTTCTGGAAGGCCGGTCAATTCATGCGTTTTGGAGGTCAAATTGGCGGTGCAAGTTGGAATAAAATATTTAGCCGAGATTTTCATTTCACACCTAAAAAGTTATGTATCCCTAGCCCTCACAAACTCTATTTAAAGGGTGTTTTAACTCTTTGAGAGGTCTGGTAGAGGCTTTGGGAAGGTTTGGCCGAAAGGGTGTCTCTTGGGAGCCCCTCACAACTCTTGGAAGAAGTAAGCCTTTGTGCAAACCTCTCTTCCAAAAAGGCTCTCCTCTCTCACCTCTTCTTTGTATTTCTTTTCTTTCATGTTTGTTTCTTGAATTTTTCTTCAAATAATATTCTGTGTTCATCCCTCTTCTTCTTATCTTAATCTTCTTAATTGGGTTGGAATCAAGAGTGGAGACAAGGTTGGGTTCTACCCTTTCAATCCGTTGCTTATGCAAAACGTCTCCACGATGACTACACCACCCATGGAAGAGTAGTTCTTTTTAGTAATCGATCGACCTCTATCCTTCTTCATTAATTCATTTTGAATCAATGAGATACTGTAATTCACATATTATTATCTATTAATTGAGTTTTTAATTTAAATGAAACTAATCAAGCAATTGAATAGTTAACACAAAACACGCGAGGTCGGGAATTGTGTGAACTGTGAGAGCGCAACCTTAACCGGTAATTCAAAACCACATGGGATCAATTTGTAGAGTTCAAATATAATCCCTAAACTCAATGAATCCTCATTTCCAGAGTGGTTATGTGCCTTAATTTACCACAGACCATAAGCTAATTTTAGAGCATCAATCAAAGCAGGGTTTCGCGATTGCATGTTCCGAAGTTATCCTAAAGTTAAAATTCACTTCAATCTTCGTGGTAAAGTTAATTCTCGTAGGGTTCGGGATTTAACAAATTAAGGGATCATAATTAAGTGAATATTAATTTAAATGATAATTATTAATAAATGATTGAAGAGGTATAGTTAGATCTATTACGCCTTTTAAAATAGATTTCTAAAAAAAACATCTTCTTGTTCTGTCATTCTAATCGAAACTGCATTTCAAAATTAAAGACAAAAAAAATGCAATCTTCTTCCAGCAAACTTCTTCTAGATTCATAAAATATAAACAACAACCCCCATCCTTTCAAGTAGTGTTTTTATTCCCTTTTATTTTGTTTCTAGAATACCTCTGAAAAGTTGTTTTAATTCACTTCCTCCTTTGAGAGACGACCTTGGTCAGCCACTATGCTGCACCTAAGTACCCCAAAATCACACTAATCATTTGAGGGCACCCACGACAGCACTCTTTCAAATTGGCGTCGTTTCAGGGGAGGCAAGTAATTATTTCAACCAATTAGAGGTATTTATTTTATTTTACATTTTAATTCTTTTCCTCTCTTCTTTCTTCCGTCTTTACCCAATCTGATTTTTTTTTCTTCTTCTTCTTTTATCTCTTTCTATTTCTTTTTGGACCATCAACTCAAACTTCAAATTTTTATTTTACTATGGTCCACATTCCTTCTTTTCATCTTTCATTGATTGATGACACGAACTAATCCCAAATATCTCTTAGATCTTGACCCTGAGATTGAACGTAGCATTAGGGCACGAATCAGACATTCTCAATCTACGGGAAGTTTCAATATTCAACCAGTTGGTGAATTCCTCTCTTCTGGAAACATTGAAATTGGAAGAAATTCAAATTCAAACATAAAAGAGGAACCAATGTCTGGAAATAATGGAAATGAACTTAATAGAACCATTCGAGAACTGGCTGCACCTGATATTAACTATCAACCAAATTGTATTGCATACCCAAATCTTGAATCGGACTTTGAATTGAAATCTGGATTAATTCACCTTCTTCCAAAGTTTCATGGCTTATCTGGTGAGGATACCAACAAACACCTTAAGGAATTTAATGTGGTTTTCTCAACTTTAAAACCAATAAATGTTTCTGAAGATCAAATTAAATTAAGAGCATTCCCATTCTCACTTGATGGAGCTGCAAAAGATTGGATGTATTATTTGCAACCTGAAGATGTAACATGTTGGAATGATTTGAAACGTCTTTTCTTGCAAAGATTTTTTCCAGCATCAAGGACCACATCCATTCGAAAGGAGATATCGGGGATCAAGCAAGCCCAAGGGGAGTCAATGAATGAGTACTGGGAGAGATTCAAGAAGTTGTGTGCAAGCTGCCCACATCACCAAATCAGTGAGCAACTCCTCATCCAATACTTCTACGAAGGACTCACACCCATGGAGAGGAGCATGGTAGATGGTGCGGATGGAGGAGCATTGGTGGACAAGACACCAGTAGCTGCGCGTGCGTTGATCGACAAGATGGCCCAAAACTCCCAACAATTCGGTGATAGAGGTACACCACATGTTCGAGGAGTACATCAAGTAAGTCCTTCTTCTCTTGAAAGTCATTTGATTGATACTAAGTTAGAAGAATTGACAACTATGGTGAGGCAGATTGCATTGGCTCAAAAGACATCCCAACCCCCTCCTTCAAGGCCTTGTGGTATTTGCACTGAGACAAGCCACCCAACTGACTGTTGCCCACAACTCCAACAAACAGAAGATTGTGCAGTAGTGTTCCCTGGGAGACCATTTCAGCAGCAACAACAACAACCATATCCCCAAAAGAAGTTTGATCCAACATACAACCAAGGGTGGAATGATCTAGCGGACATGAGGTATGGCTCTGGACAACAACAAAGGCCCCCTTTTCAACCAAACTTCCAGCAGCCTCCACCTTACCAACAGGGTTTCCAACAACCCCAAAGGAGATTCGAAGCTCAAACATCAACGAGTCAGCAACAAGGGAATATCCAACACAAGGTAGACTCTAACACTGATGATCTTTTGAAACAAATTGTTCTTAATCAACAGAATGAGCTGAAGATTCAAGGTTCGGAGCTGAGAGAGTTGAAGACTCAAATGAGTCAGATTGCCACCGCCCTCCATGAACTTGTGAGTAAGAATTCTGGAAATCTACCTTCCCAACCGACTCCGAATCCAAAGGGGAATGTTAGTGCCATCACATTGAGAAGTGGGAAGAAAATGAACGATACATCTGCACCTACCATTCCACCGAGATTCACCTCAACTTCATAGAAGCCGCATTCCATACCAACTGATGAACAATCCAAGGAGAAAGATAAAGGTAAGAAAAAGATAGATGATGTTCCTCCTAAACCCCTTCCTTTTCCAAACAGGGTTGTTCAAACCAAGAAGATGGCTGAAGAAGCAATGCAAAAGGAGGTTTTGGACACATTCAAGCGTGTGGAGATCAACATTCCTCTACTTGAAGCCGTTAAGCAAATCCCAAGGTATGCCAAATTCTTAAAAGAACTCTGCACCAATCGAAGAGGGATCAAGGGAAATGAGAGGATAAACCTTGGAAGGAATGTCTCAGCAATCATTTCACCAACTCTAGCAATGCCAACAAAGTGCAAGGATCCAGGGACATTCACCATCCCATGAACCATAGGGGAGTTGCACTTTTCTGATGCACTTTGTGATTTAGGTGCTTCCATAAATGTGATGCCTCACTCTGTATTCTCTTCCTTGCAGGTTGGTGAGTTGAATCCAACAAGAGTAGTGGTGCAATTGGAGAATAGAGCTACGGCATATCCAGCGGGAGTCCTTGAGGATGTACTTGTCCGGGTAAGAGACATGATCTTTCTAGTGGATTTCTATGTTCTTAACATGGAGGATGATCAGGTAAGTTCTCATGCCCCCATTATCTTAGGTAGACCCTTCCTCAAAACTGCAAAAACTATCATAAATGTAAATGAGGGTACACTTTCCATGGAGTTTGGAGATGAAGTTGTGATATTTAATGTTATGGATTCCATGAAGTACCCCTCAGAGGACCATTCTGCTTTTGTTATCTCCCATTTTGAACCACCAAGAAAAAACATCATGGAATTGGATTGTCCTATGCTTAGGGATATTATGAGTATTGGTTCTAGTTTGATGTCTAAGAATACTTCTACACCCATTTTTAAGGAACAAGACTCTCTAAGATTTGATTTTGAAATGGAATCATATTCTGATTTTGATCATGTGAACTCTGTTTATTACATGGCTATTGAGTATGCTGATGGATTTGGTGCTTTATTCTCTGATTGTGATGATTTTTTTTTCTGATACTGATGTTCATTGTGCAGATATGTATGTTGCATCAATTTCTCCATCCATACTTCACCCACCTACATTGGAACTCAAGACATTGCCCCCAAATCTCAAATATGCATACTTTCTCAGTGGTGATAGATTACCTGTCATAATTGCTAACAATATCTCTTTTGAACATGAAGAAAAACTTTTGAATCTTTTGAGAGATAACATTAGGGAAATTGGTTGGACATTGGCAGACATATCAGGTATTAGCCCCTCCATTTGAATGCATAGGATTCTCTTGGAGGATGGGGCTAAACCGGTGAGATAGCCACAAAGGAGACTTAATCCCACCCTCCTAGAGTTGTTAAGAAAGAAGTTGAGAAATTACTTGAGGCGGGTATCATTTACCCTATTTCTGACTCACAATGGGTTAGCCCTGTTCAGGTTGTACCAAAGAAAACTGGTTTCACTGTAATAAAAAATGAAAATGATGAGTTAGTTCCTGTGAGAGTACAAAACAGTTGGCGAGTGTGTATCAATTATAGGAAACTAAATCAATCCACTCGTAAGGACCATTTCCCACTTCCATCCATTGACAAAATGCTTGAGAGACTAGCTGGGAAGACACACTATTGTTTCTTGGATGGATTTTCTAGCTATTTTCAGGTTCCCATTGCAGCAGAGGACCAGGAGAAGACAACATTCACCTGCCCATTCGGTACCATTGCTTACCGAAGGATGCCATTTGGACTTTGCAATGCCCCAGGTACCTTCCAGAGATGCATGGTGAGTATTTTCTCAGATTTCATTGAGACCTGCATGGAGGTATTTATGGATGATTTTACAGTTTATGGGTCCTCATTTGATGAATGTCTCTCTAGTTTGGGTGATGTGTTGCATCGTTGTATTGAGAAAAATCTGGTCTTAAATTTTGAAAAATGTCATTTCATGGTCGAAAAGGGAATTGTCTTAGGTCATATAGTCTCACAACATGGAATTGAAGTTGATAAATCTAAGGTAGACATTATTTCATCCCTCCCATATCCTACATGTGTGCGTGATGTTCGATCATTCCTTGGGCATGCTGGATTTTATCGACGCTTCATCAGAGATTTTAGTAAGATCGCTCTACCCTTATCTCGATTGCTTCAAAAAGATATTGACTTCAATTTTGATGATTCATGCAGGGTATCATTTGATGAGTTGACGAAGTGTCTGACCACTCCACCAATCATACAGCCCCCACGGTGGGACCTTCCATTTGAGCTTATGTGTGACGCCTCCAACTTCGCGGTTGGAACTGTCTTATCTCAGAGGGTGGAGGGATGTTCACATGTGATCGCCTATGCATTGAGGACGCTAGATTCAGCCCAATAAAATTACACAACCACATAAAAAGAGTTTCTTGCTGTCATATTTGCTTTAGATAAATTCTGTTCATATTTATTGGGCTCTAAAGTAGTTGTTTTTTCTGACCATGCAGCTTTGAGGTACCTCCTAAAGAAGCCAGATGCAAAGCCACGACTTATCCTTTGGATGCTCCTTCTTCAAGAGTTTGACCTTGAGATAAAGGACAAGAAGGGGTCAGAGAATTTGGTGGCAGACCACATGAGTAGGCTTACTCACACACTAGAGGGTGACACCTTGGACCAGGTACCACTTCGGGACACTTTCCCCGATGAGCATCTCTATACCATCTCAGGTAAGCATCCTTGGTATGATGATTTAGTTAATTACATTGTTGGGTCTGAAATCCCAGTAAATTTGAAGAAGCATCAAGTCCAAAAATTAAAAACTGAGTCTAGGTATTATGTGTGGGATGATCCGTACCTCTGGTGCATGTGTAGTGACAAAGTCATTAGGAGGTGTGTTCCTGATCATGAGTTTGAGTCTGTTTTGCATTTCTGTCATACACTTGCTTGTGGTGGACACTTTGGACCTCAACGGACAGCTAGGAATGTTTTAGACTCTGGATTATATTTGCCTAGCTTGTTCCATGATGCCCATTTGTTTTGTAAGTCATGCTCTCGTTGCCAACACACTGGGAACATTTCTAGGAGACATGAGATGCCCCAACAACCCATACTATTTTGTGAGATTTTTGATGTATGGGGCATCGACTTTATGGGTCCTTTTCCTGGTTCATTTGGATATTTGTACATTTTGGTTTCTGTTGATTATGTGAGTAAATGGGTGGAGGCCAAGGCCATCAGGACTGACGATTCTCATGTTGTTGTGGACTTTGTCAAAGCACAAATTTTTTGCAGGTTTGGAGTACCAAAGGACATCATCAGTGACCAAGGGACACACTTTTGCAATAGGAATTTTTCTTCCCTCCTTAGGAAGTATGGGGTGACACACAAAACATCAACACCATACCACCCGCAAACAAATGGCCAGGCTGAGGTTTCAAATCGTGAGTTGAAACAAATCTTGGAGAAAACCGTGCAGCCAAATAGGAAGGATTGGAGCAAGCGCTTGGATGATGAATTGTGGGCTTATAGAACAGCATACAAGACCCCCATTGGTATGTCCCCATTTCGGATTGTTTTTGGGAAAGCATGTCATCTCCCAGTGGAAGTCGAGCATCGGGCTTATTGGGCTATAAAGAAATGCAACATGGATTTGGACCAAGCTGGAATTCAAAGGAAGTTGCAAATTCAAGAGCTTGAGGAGATTCGATTGTCATCATATGAGAACTCAAGGCTCTACAAGGAAAGATCAAAAGCAGCTCATGACAAAATGATCCAACAAAGGGAGTTTCATGTTGGAGAGAATGTCCTTCTCTATAGTTCACGACTGAAGTTGATGCCTGGTAAGTTGCGTTCCAGATGGTTAGGTCCTTATATTGTGTCTAATGTTTTTTCTTATGGTGCAGTGGAGATCACACAAGAGGACACTGGAAGGAGATTTATAGTCAATGGGAAACGTTTGAAGAGATACATTGAGGGACATCCTACTGATGTAGTGGATTTTATCACACTGCATGACCCCATCATCACTTGATCACATCAGGCTGTTCCTAACCCTTTCACTTTTATATTATTTGTCCTATTTAAAAATACTGAATTTGATGTGTATATATCATCTCATGGGTTCAAATTTAGGAAAATGCAATATTTTAAGTGTGGGGGAGGGAACCTTTTAGTTTATTAATTTCAATTGTTTTCCTGTTAAAAAAACCAAAAAAAAAATTGTGTGTTTTTCAAAATTTGTGTGTTTATTTTACAATTTTCTGTGTGTTTTTGAAACTTTTGAGCTGAATTGATTCTCATCACCATTTTTAAATCCATATCAATAAGTGAAACAATTTACCCCTTGAAACTAAGCTTAAATGAATGCTGAAATGACTTTGTTTCAAGTTCAAATATTTAGTAATTTCATGAAAAGTACGCTGAATTTTGAATCCCATGCCAATCTCACTGTCTTTATATTTGAAATCACTTTCATGTGAGGCTTCTAAACCATTATTTTAATATTCTTTACATTCACCTCACTTCTTGAGTGAACCAAACCATACTTGACTTAACCAGAATTTGATCTATTCCTGTCAAAACTTGAGGGTTTGAGGTACTTGTGTTTAAATGATTGAGGCATTTGTTTGGTATTAAAACCCCTATTTCAAAGAATCCTTTTTTATAATGGCCTACCTTGAATATTTAATCCTTGTAGCCCTTAGAATCCATGCACAGCCTGTTAGGTTAATCCACATTACAAGCCAATTTTCCCTATCCAACCAACTCTTGAAGTGAAATTGCATAATCTAGTTGAGATTAAGTGTGGGGGAAGCTGTCTTGTGTTGTTCCACCACATTATGTGATACTTTGGGTGGAAAATTAAATTCTGAAGAGATGTCTTTGCTGCTAAAGAAATTCATTATATTGAATGCTGTGCCTTTTCTGGAGCTTTCATGACAAGTGAAGCTGTGCCTTTTCTGGAGCTTCTAATTGAGGTGGAAAGGTGTGCCCATCTGGAGCTTTCAAGAAAATCATGTTTTAGAAGATTGACATTTTTTATGATGAAATGATGAATGGTGTAAACATTTCATGACTTTCCATGATGATGGAGCTGAATTGATACTATGGGGATTGAAGAGAAGACCATATTAAGTGAAAATTAGATTAATGCAATTTTTCTTTAAAAGAGTCAAGCCCTCCTAATTCAGCCTTAGAGTTTTTCACATCTTAATCCTACCAACTGAAAGCCACAGAACAACCCTGAAAAGTCCTCATGATAAACATATGTCCTTGACTCACATCGGGTAGCGATGTAGGAATCTATCAAGCCTATGGTGACCCTTGTATGAGTTTGGATGAGAAAGACATTGCAAAAAAAATTGATATTTGAGTGATGAGAGAAAATTCAAGCGAGGTAAGTGTTTTGTGCATGGGTGGATAAATGAAGTGGAAATATATTGAATGATATAAATGGAGAACTTGAAATAAGGTTTTTTATGAGGCATGATATCTTTTTTATTCTTGGTGTGAAATTGATTGATCTTAAATATATGTGTTTTAAAATTGGTTTTGATTTGATATTGATGTTTACTTGATATGAGGTTTTGCCCAGGTGTGAAAAAGGGTAAGTGTGGGGGAGTTGATAAAACACTATTTTATTGAATATTTTATTGATAATAAATGATATAATTTCCTCACATTGTGTTAAACATGTTTATTTATAAAATATTTGGGATTTGATCATTCATTTGAAAATTTGTGAAAATTCCAGTTTTACCATTAATAGTGCACTGTAGTATTTCGAAGATAAATATTTTTATATTTATTATTTGAATTTGAAATTTTGTAACAGTGTTCTTAACTTAATTATCTAAAACTTTTATTCAGGACACTAAAGCTAAAGAGTTCATTTAGTTGTTGCAATTGGGCCATGCAGTCAAAGTTGGGCTGGGCTCGCCAGAATGGAGAAGGTTCTGTATTTGGGCCATATCCTCTACATACGGGCTTGGATTGAGCCCAAATTTGAGGAAAGCTCGGGGACATGATGTGTCACAAATCATCCTTCTGGAAGGCCGGTCAATTCACGCGTTTTGGAGGTCAAATTGGCGGTGGAAGTTGGAATAAAATATTTAGCCGAGATTTTCATTTCACACTTAAAAAGTTATGTATCCCTAGCCCTCAAAAACTCTATTTAAAGGGGGTTTTAACTCTTTGATAGGGATGTTCGAGGCTTTGGGAAGGTGTGGCCGAAAGGGTGTCTCTTGGGAGCCCCTCACAACTCTTGGAAGAAGTAAGCCTTTGTGCAAACCTCTCTTCCAAAAAGTCTCTCCTCTCTCACCTCTTCTTTGTATTTCTTTTCTTTCATGTTTGTTTCGTGAATTTTTCTTCAAATAATATTCTGTGTTCATCCCTCTTCATCTTATCTTAATATTCTTAATTGGGTTGGAATCAAGAGTGGAGACAAGATTGGGTTCTACCCTTTCAATTCGTTTCTTATGCAAAACGTCTCCACGATGACTACACCACCCATGGAAGAGTAGTTCTTTTTAGTAATCGATCGACCTCTATCCTTCTTCATTCATTTATTTTGAATCAATGAGATACTGTAATTCACATATTATGATCTATTAATTGAGTTTTTAATTTAAATGAAACTAAGCAAGCAATTGAATAGTTAACACAAAACACGCGAGGTCGGGAATTGTGTGAACTGTGAGAGCGCAACCTTAACCGGTAATTCAAAACCACATGGGATCAATTTGTAGAGTTCAAATATAATCCCTAAACTCAATTAATCCTCATTTCCAGAGTGTTTATGTGCCTTAATTTACCACTGACCATAAGCTAATTTTAGAGCATCAATCAAAGCAGGGTGTCGCGATTGCATGTTCCGAAGTTATCCTAAGGTTATAATTCACTTCAATCTTCGTGGTAAAGTTAATTCTCGTAGGGTTCGGGATTTAAAAAATTAAGGGATCATAATTAAGTGAATATTAATTTAAATGATAATGATTAATAAATGATTGAAGAGTTAGATTTAGATTGATTACGCCTTTTAAAATAAATTTCTAAACAAAACATCTTCTTGTTGTGTCATTCTAATCGAAACTTCATTTCAAAATTAAAAACAAAAAAAAATGCAATCTTCTTCCAGCAAAATTCTTCTAGATTCATAAACTATAAACAACCACCCCCATCCTTTCAACTAGTGTTTTTATTCCCTTTTATTTTGTTTCTATAATATCTCTGAAAAGTTGTTTTAATTCACTTCCTCCTTTGAGAGACGACCTTGGTCAGCCACTCTACTGCACCTAAGTACCCCAAAATCACACTAATCATTTGAGGGCTCCCACGACAGCACTCTTTCACACCACCACCAGGTGGTCCACCCCGACCGTAGGGAGCAGGTGTATAGGGGAGATCTCACCTTTATGTAGCTCAGTCATATGACCATGGCAATCTGGAGATGATTTTAGGTACGATCTGTGTCTACTCCACCGTAGCTGCAGTTCTTATAAACATAGGTTCCTGTCACTCTTTCATAGCCACTGCCCTCGTTCGGAGCTCGGAGATTCTGACAGAGCCATTGGCTCGACCCTTACGGTTAGAGACTCCTACAGAAGCATGCTATACAATTAATCAATGGTTCTGACAGTTTGAGCATACTCTAGGAGGTGAGAGATTTGGCTGGGATCTCCTCGTAGTGGTGTCGAGGCCTTACGATGTCATCTTGGGTATGGAATGGTTATCTACAGTCCATGATCAGATCGACTATATTAGGCGCAAAGTGTGGTGTGTCTGCATAGATGGTACCAGGATCACCTTCACCAGAGATAAGGGAACCTTTTCAGTACAGGACAGACTTTCTCGGAAGAGAGTGCAACCGATCACTCACATGTTGGGTTTCCTTACCCTCAAAGCAGTTGATGATGAGAGTCTGACTTATCCTGTAGTGGTGGAGTAGTACGTGGATGTTTTCCCTGAAGATGTACCATGACTACCTCCCCATAGAGAGGTGGACTTCTACATATACTTATACCCCAGGATGACACTAAGATCTACTCCATCATATCAGATGGATCCCACTGAGCTTCGCGAGCTGAGGGTACTGGTAGAGGACTTACAGTGGAATGGATTAATCCAGCCCAGTGTTTCTCCCTAGGAAGCCCTAATTCTATTCGCCAAGAAGGAGGATGGGAGCTTGAGGCTCTACCTCGAATACCATCACCCAAACCGGGTGACCGTGAGAAACAAGTACCCACTTCTGGGGATTGATTTCCTCTCTGATCAGCTAAAGGGAGCACGATTGTTCTTGATGATAGACCTCAGATTAGGCTATCAGCAGCTCAGATTCCAAGAAGAGGATGTGAAGAAGACGGTGTTCAGGTGTTAGTACGACCATTACTAGTTCTTATTTATTCCCATCGGCATAACCAATGCTCTATCAGTGTTCATAAGCCTCTTGAATAGGATATTTCATCCATACTCTAATCACTTTTTCGTAGTCTTCATCAACAACATACATATATACTCGACTACTGTGGAGGAGCATGCCTACCATTTGTAGGTAGTATTGGACACACTCTGAGAGAACCGGATTTATGGTAAGCTCTCGAAGTGCCAGTTTTGGATTCAAGAGTTTCACTTCATGGGACACGACATATCGTATGCTGGAGTTCCAGTAGATCTAGCAAAGATTGTGGTATTTATTTCTTTGGAGCCGCCCATGAGTTTGAAGGAGGTTTGGAGATTCTTGGGTTTGGTTGGACACTATCAAGGATTTGTTACAGAATTCTCCAGATTTGTAGCACCACTTTTAGCCTTGAAGAATAAGGGAGAAAACATTGAGTGGTCGGAGAGATGCCAGCAGAGCTTTCAGGAGCTAAGGTAGAGGTTGAATAGTGCCCCCATCTTGAGGATTCTAGAGGAAGGCATAGGGTATGTAGTTTACTGTGATCCATCAGAGACCAGACTCGTGTGTGTCCTGATGCCAGAGTGAGTAGTGATCACTTATGGTTCTCAGCAGTTTAGATAGCATGAGCAGAACTATGCTACCCATGACCTAGAGTTAGCAGCAGTGGACTTCGCATTGATGATGTGGTGGCACTATCTGAGGGGAGAACATTTTACCATATAATCATATCACAAGAGTCTTAGGTATATATTATCTTAGAAGGACATGAACCTAAGACAGTAGTGATGGAATGAGTTCCTCCAGGACTATGACTTCGTGATATTCTATACTCCTGGTAAGGGGAATGTTGTTACAGATGCGCTCAGTATAAGGACTAGAATTTAGTTGCTAGGATAGGCGACAGAGCAGATAGCTACCTTACAGATATCCTTTGTCGAAAGGGATGGAACAAACTATCTTTAGTCTCTTATATTCACTCCTCCACTTTTCAATGAGTCAGGGAGGCACAACATGAGGACGCTGACTGGGAGACACGACGTGCTCCGATATCAAAAGGGCTGGAACCTGATGGATTTTATGAAGGTGGGGAGCATGTCATCATCTTCAGAGGAAGTACCAAGGTACCATTTTCACATTAGGATGAGGTGTTGAGGGAGTACCACACTTCCCCTTTAACGGTATATCCAGAAGTAGCGATAATGTACCAGAACCTCAAACGACTGCACTAGTGGCCAGGTATAAAGAACGAGGTAGCAGAGTTTGTCTCATGGTGCCTCACTTTTCAGCAAGTGAAGGCAGAGCACCAGGTACCAAAAGGCAGGGTACATCCCTTAGAGGTACCAGAGTGGATGTGGGATGGGATATCCTTGTACATCGTGATGGGTCTTCCACGTACACCCAGGAGTCACGACTCGATATGGGTGATCGTTGACCAACTCACCATGTCGGCCCAATTCCTACCGATCAGATAACAGGGCTTAGTAGAGATCTCGAGATGCCTCTAGGTGCATGAGATTGTATGTTTTCATGGAGTACCTTATTCTATTGTCTCTGACCATGACACATGGTTTACTTCCCAACCCTGGATAGTGTTGCATGATGCTTTCAGGACACAGCTTCATTTGAGATCCGCCTTCCATCCTCAGACAGATGGTCAGACCGAGAGGACCATTCAATCCCTCAAGGACATGCTCCATTGATGTGTCCTCGACTTCAGTCGTGGCTGGGAGGATCAATTTCCTTTAGTGGAGTTTCCTACAATAACAAATATCACCCCACCATAGGTATGGCACCTTTTGAGGCCTTGTACGGGTGACCTTGCAGATTACCGATGTGCTAGACAGACCTAGGGGAGTCAGCACAAATGGGACTAGAGATGGTATGGGCATCCACGAAGAAGGTGAAAATCATCTAAGATAAAATGAAGACTATAAAAAGTAGACAGAAGTCGTATTCAAATAGGAGACAGAGACCTATGGAGTTCGAAGATGGCGACCACATCTTTCTATGGGTCTCACCATGATGAGGTCTATTGAGATTCGGCCAAGGTGGCAAGTTAACTCCACGGTTCATTGGATTATTCCATGTCCTCAGCAGAGTATGTGAGGTTGATTACAGCTTAGCTCTTCCACCTCAGTTTCACCAGGTGCATGACGTGGTTCACGTATCCCAACCGAGGAGGTACGTGCATGACCCATCACACATCATCAACCACGGGGATCTGGACATCGATGATAGGGAGAATTTTACGGAGGTTCTAGTTGCGATTGAGGATTGACAGGAGCAGGTCATTCGAGGATGGTCTATGCCTCTGGTGCGCTTTCGCTGGCAACATAGAAACCTCTAGGAGGGATCATAGGAGTAGGAGGCTCAGATGAATGCTCAATATTCCAATTTGGTCCCTTAGTGTGAGTTGTAGGTTACGTGGATGTAAAGTTATGAGGTGGGGGAATGTAAAAACCCAAAATTTCCGTGGAATTTTTTTTTCTTAAATACATGGAAATATTACGGGTCCGCAGTTTCTGACGGTGCTTCATTAAGAGGCGTGGTGTGTTCAGAATCAATTTATGAAGTTTTGTCCGGGTAAATTCAGTAAATGTATGAGTGTGATTTTATATCTTTTGAACCAGTGCTCAGAATTGAAATCTGATGGAACCATTGAACACACAGCGTCAACGATTTCTTAGTGAGACCTTCACCACAGAAGCGTTCTATTTAGAATGAAAGTTAGTTTTTGGGGGTGTTTTAATTTAATTGAATAAAATAAAATATTTATTTTATTTTATTTGGCTGGTTAAAACATCCAACAGGTGGTTGGAGGTGGGGTCCAGGACTCCCTAATCACCCATGTGAGTTTATAGTGGTGGGGCCCACCTGAGTATAACTTTCCTTGGGAGGATATTATTAGGTGGGACCCACATGAGCTTTAACCCCCTTCTAGCTCTCCATAATGTGGGGGAAACCATTTAAAATCTTCACCTTCCTTCCCCAATTAATTAGGAAAACTTTACCCATTAAATTAGTGAGGTAACTTAATTAATTTTAAAACAATTCAATGCCAACAATAAAATCATAGGCAAACATATTATTTCATTTTGATGGAAATTATTCCTAGGTATAATAGAGAAAGGGGATAGGCCAAGGATCCTTTTCTCTCCAATGAAGAACGATGCCATATAGTTCTTTTATCAACCAGGTCAAGAATGGGAAGTGACACCTATGAAGAACGTCAATGTCGTCGTTGACTTCATCACCTTCGAACGCTCGTCCACCAATGACAAAGTGCCCTCTTCCTCGTCTGACATTTACAGAACGATGTAGCCTTTTCGCAGCTCTGTGAACATCATCGAACTTGAGGTAGGGGGATTTGAGTTAATTTATATATGAGTATAAACCTTTGTTCATGGATGTTCAAATTTTCGGATTATGGTTCACCATAATGAAGAGGGATCGGACCGCATGAACATGGCCCTACACTCCCCTTTTGTTTGTTCATGTTTGATGATAATAGAGGTGGTGCACATGGAGACCGAAAACGAGCCGACTATAAAGAAGCTGGCGGCGCAAGGCCAGCGGGTCACCACAAGGGCGCGAAACCACGATGTCCTGTAGAGAACTGATTCGCGGTTAGGTGGGCCCCGACGGTTCTGGAGGGGAATGGTGTTGTCACACTGCGATGGAAGGAAGAGCCACGGCCTGGACGGCTGCAATGATCAGACGATGAGCGTGGCGCCGTCATGCCACATGGAAGAGAAGAAGGCTGCATCCAGGCCGAGCCACAGCAGAGGAGGCACTATGTCATCGCACCGCATGGAGGCTGGTAGGATCGCGGTGTCGTCGCACCGAGGTGGAGGAACTAGGGCGGCGGCTGAGCCGGCCGCCGGTGCACACTACAGGAGGTACCCCTCAGGTCCTGTGGTTAACCGAACTGGCACCTAGTGCCGGTTGCTTCGAATACCAGGGGGTGCCTCACCCCCCCCCCCCACCGCATGGCCAGCCGGGCTACACGGGCTTGCACGCCAGGCCGCCCTAGGGACAGGCCGCCCTCGGCCGGGCCGACCTCATGTCGAGACGCCACTTTGGGCCTGTCAGTTTCCTCAGACCAGGTCATACTCACGGACCGGGTCAGACCCTAGTTCAGAACGGGTCGGGTCGGGTCAGTCTGATTGGGTCGGACCAGACCCAGACCCACTATAGCTCAATTACACCTTTTTGCCGACATATTGGGCTACGTGCGTATCTTTGACAAACCATCAACAGTGCTGATATTCTTGGAATGAGGTCATCCCGTTGAGAATACCCCATGGGAGTTCAAGGTATAGTTGAGATACAGTCAGGTTGGGTCGTACACGAAACCAACTGGGCCCCTGGGAATAAAAGGCTAATAACTCACAGACCGGGCGTTCGATTGATGCGCCATCTATTACGTTGAGACCCCTATGTCATGGCTGAAATTTGAGATACTTTTTCATGGCACTTCGCGGAAGTTGGAGTATTTCCTAGTAGCTTGTGGAGCGGATCCTTCTAGTGACGGGCAGAAAGAGTGTAGATACCTAGTAGTTGACAGTACTAACGACTGTTTGACTGATTTAACAAGCCTAGTGGGGAGTGCCTGGTAATTGGCGGGAGACCCATGGCGGAGGAGCACCTATTAGTTGGCGGCAGCCCAGTGGTACTCGAAAGGAGAAGTACCTCTATAGGATATTAGGGGGAGCGCCATGTAGTTAGCGGTAAACCCACAGTGGAGGACCACCTAGTAGTTGGCAGTAGACACGTGGTACTTGACTGGAGGAGTACCTCATCTGTCTATGGTTAGTGAGAAGCTCCATGGTGTCACGACATGCCCATTGTTCTCAATAAAGGATGAGTTCTCCAGTAGCCATGTTACTAAATAACTTAGGTATATGTATGGGTATATACCTAAGTATGGGTTATCTAATGGATCTTTGTTTTTTGGATTATCCTTGTTGGATATTGTGAGACCTTGAGGGTCTCGGGGTCACTACTGATTATCATTACACTCACCCCTACATGGGCTATTTCCACTCCTCGTTGTGTTGGATACAGATAGTAGACATCGCTGATGGAGGACGATAGCACCAGGACTGGACGGTACCCATAGGTGGACCTTTCGACGAGACGGTACACAGAGGAGTCTGACAAACATGGAGTGCTGAGGAGCCCATCTATACCTTCCCTTTTAGTAGGAACCCTAGAGGACGATCTAGGAGCTCCTCTTTAATTTTCATCCAATTTTCCCTTTTTCAGTTGTTCTAGTACTTTACTGTTGGGCTTTTATTTCCGGCCCCTTTTACATTCCAACACCTATTCATTATTTACTATTTCTTAGTTCTTTGCTTCCAGTTGTGTACTCTGATTTTGTGTGTTTACAGTTAAAAAAGAAATGCCTTCCCAGATTAGGGATTTAGGCCTTTGGTGCTAGTTTCCTGCCACTAGCCTATGGAAGGTGGGCATGGTGTAGTCACGATACGGTCCCCAAGGGACGAATCATGACACTAGTATTATTTAGCTTCACCCCCAAAGATTTCATGAAACACTACCATCATCATGTAGCCTATAGAAGGGCTCCATAGGCCCAATTTATGATCAATATGATTTTACAATAAACCCAAAATATTCTATCCAATAATATCAATGATGACTTTCAAGATTCATCATAGATCCATTAAAAGATAGTATTTTTATCTCACCATAAAAAAATCTATTTTTATAAACATATTTTGAATCATCTTAAATATATTATCATCCATTTCAAGACAGTATTATTAATCATTTTTTCTTTATAATGATAAAAATATGTCTTTATGGTAATTTTATTAGAGATTAATGTAGGGTAAATTTAATGATATTTTTTTTAGTTTTAAAGGGTATATATTCAATTTGAACTTTTTAAATAGTTATTCATATTTTACTAAGGTGGGTTATTGAAAATATTCATAAATGATTCATTATTGAATGAAATATGAGTAAAATATTTACTTCTTGATTCTATTGAATATTATATTGATAACATCTAAAAAATATCTATTAATTTGTATTAAATTATACTTTTTTTGTTATGTGATTTTGATTATAAAAAATGTTGAGATTGTTGTACCTAAACCTCTCAGAATTATTTCATGATTATAAAACTAAAAAAATGATTTTATCAATTTCCATCATGTATGATTTACTGTTAATTTTAAAAATGAAATATTAGTCGTTACAATATTTTTTCATTGTTTTTCATATGAACTAACGACAATTTTATAATAAAACAATGATGGCTTTACCTGAAGGATAATATATACCGAATAAAACACTAAAATGTTTGGGGAATTTTCTAGCCTAATCATTATGACCAGAATAACATCCATTTCAAATTAATGAATATATATCCATTGGATTCCCACAAGCTAGATATATGTAAATGATAAACCATACTATCTATCATATGTTTTATATCTTGATTTTTGTGTCATACAAACTAGAATATTCAAGTTCTAGAAGTGAATATAAAACCATGAAGGACACTAAAAACTAGTTGGAGTCTACTAGTTATCCTGAGGAATTTTCAGATTCTCCAAAAGGTTTTATAAATTATTTTTATTTTTCACATAACTATGATATTCATCACATTTATTACCCCAGAAAAATATCCATAACCATCTTGTTATTTTTGAATCTAATTTAAAGAGTCCATATAACATATTGATAAAAAAACACAATTTAACAATTTCATTCTAATGATTCAATCCAAGAAAATAATTTAAAATTTATTTGACATCAAAAAATCAACTCAATTATCCAAAATTATATTTTCACATATCTAAATTTAAAAACATAATCTATCTAATTCCTCGTTCAATGTTATTTATATTCATACAATAGATTTTGTAGTATCATATTAACATATTTTCCTAATTTAAATATATTTATTCTTACTAGCATTAAAAAATGGGTTCATACTCAGAAAAAAGTGAGGGAGTGGTTTATTGGATACATACGAATAACAAGAGTGTTATAAAAACCCGAAATTTTAAATCAAATGTATCATGATCACACCCAAAATAAAGGGATTAATAATTTTATATTCTCTAGTTGAGGGGTGGAGTCATATTGTATTTCATTAAGATATTCCCAAACTAAATATAAATCATTTCTTCCATATCACTTCATAGTTACATTAAATAAATAATAATTAATATTTTGAAATAAATAAATATCACATGATCATTTACTAATTTAAACAAAATGGATAAGAACTATTTCAATAGATATCAAATTAATCAATTAACACATAATAAAATTTATCTCCTTTTTTATTTATCTTTTTAATCCTGTTTAAATTTTTATAATATTAATTATATTTATTTTAAAATATTCAATGGTTTAATAACCCTAAATTTTTAATTCTTTTTGAAATTATTTTTTTTTTTAAAAAGGGCTCTTTGTGTTTTTTTAAGAAATTTTGTTTTTCAAATTTTTTTATTTATATTGGGGATTCAATTTTATTTTATATTAATATATAATATTATTATGGAATGTAATATACATTCAAATGTACTTAATTTTAAGGATATTGATTACTATTATAGAAAAAATATTTAATATTTTATGAGATTACAAATTATCCAGTTTTTTAAATGGTTAGGTTTGAATATGTACCAACTGTTGAATTTAAAGAAAAATCGGTTGTATAATATTTTAATACTTTTGATGAAAATTGAAAATATATAATCTATAGACATTTTTTGTCCATCATTATAATTATATGAATAGTGTTTCTAATTTTAAAATTCATTATGAAATTGGGGGGTAATTAATAGTCAGAAAAAAACATATTAAATTAAAATGAAAATGATTACATATGTATCATCATGATTTTGAATAATTATCCATAAAGTATAATTTGTTATTTAATATATTTTTAATCTTATTTTTTGATAATTGAAATTGTAGAATTTTTCTTACTGATAAATTATTGACAAAAAATAATCCTAATGAAATTCAACTGGGTGATAACTAGTTTGTTAGGAAAAAATGAAAAATAATATATGAAACTAAAATCCTATAAGTTAAATAATTTAGTGGTTATAAAAAAATATAATTTGTAGGGGAGTTTATTTCTTATTGAAAAAAAATAATTTGGTTTCTATATGTAAACTTAAACTAAAAAATTATTTATATGATAAATATTGAAAAAGAGAAAATTGAAAAATTAAAAATTATTACAATAAATATAATTTTATATAGTTAATATCAAATTTGATTGCGTAATGAAAGAATCATATCATGTTCATGAATATATGATTTTGGATAAGAATTTGTGAAATTTGATTAAGAAGAGATATAAAAAATTTAATTTATAATGAGTTACGAAATAACTTATAAAAAGATTCTACATAAACCCTACTTGACTTAAAATGATAAAGTTTATGATCCCTTGATATTAGTAGTGATTAGAAACACTTACCTTCTAATTTTCGATTTTGATAACCCTATTAATTTTCACTGATAACCAATAACCAATATCTAACATTTTGGTAGTGGGATAATACTGGTGAAAGGTGATGAGAAGAGAGATGTGTGGTTCAGTAAAACTTGTTTTTCTATTACTAAAAATTAATTAAGATAGAAGATAAAAATTTTAATGTTGTATTTGATAGAAATGGTAGGTTCATCGAGATATTGATGAATTTAATATTGGATATTTTATTAGAATTTTAAAATAATATCAGTTATGTGTTGAATAAAATAGATGGAGTTATCATAGAGAAATGGTTAGTCAAGGTAATAATATAACTGGCATAAAGAATATTTTTATATAATCCAAGAGGGTGGGGATGGATATAGAATTCATCATGGGTAATGAATTTATTGAATAAATGAGATAAATAATGATTGACATTAATAATAAAACCTTGATGATCTTACTACAATACTTCATAAAAAATGATAGCCTCCAAAATATATTTGGTGGCGTACATGGAGGTATCTACACTTCTGCAAATTTAACCTAATATATAGTACTCATTCATTATCTATCTAATATACATATATGTGGTTTTTGGTTGGTATAATTACTATTTGATAGGATTTAGTATAGTACCAAGAAGTTATCGGTATTCTACACCAACTTTCACAACCCAAAATTTATGATTAATTTATTTTATCATTTCTTGGATTTTTATTTTCTCGTTGAGGTATGGGTTGAGTTTTGGACAAATATTTTTTATGTTTAATAAATTTTATGGCTCTCAGGATAGTGCATGGGCACTGCATGGTTAGCTGTATATATGCAGTCTGTACAAGCCATTGTGATGTTGCCCAATATTTACAATAAATATAATTTTCAAATAAAAATTATATAATGTATTGATAATAATAATAATCTTATTATTATTATTATTATCATTATTTTACGACTAAAAATATTATTATTATTATTATAAAATGTTATTATATTATTTAAAATATTATTATTATTAATCTGATTATAATTATTATATTTTTTAGTGTTATTGTTATTATTATTATTTTAATTTTTTTACCCTAATCACCACTCTCCCCCACCTCAATCAGGGAAAAACTCCCCCATATATCCCCTTGTCCTGTGTGATATCCAGGGCTGCATCCCCCTTACGCCACCCTTCCCTAGTGACCCCTAACTTCAGATGCCCCGACATCTGTTCGTTGTTCCTTAAGCCACATTCCCTATCTCCGGTGAGATGCTCTACTCAAATGACCCTATATGGAACAACCCTTCTGTGCAGAATTCATCTAGATTTATTTACTATGGATAACCTCTTCTCTAGCATGACACCCTCTATCCACCCCTACCTCTTTCACAATTCCCATATGATCACACCTCCCTTGTTGGTGCCCTCCACCTATGATGAATTGTTTCTTCCAATTTTGGGGGTTTCTTGTATAATATTTATATTATATATTAGTTTTTTCACGTGACTCATTTTTTATAAGTTATTATGTATTTTAGATCATTCATAGTGTGTGTTTCTCTCTCCCATAGATATTTCACTACATCTGCACCCCACGAGGTTATGAGTTACTTTATAATTCTGTTCTAATTCACTATATTTGATGTTTGGTTCTTTTAATAAATTTTTTAAATAAAACTTGAGCCACCCTATTACATTTAAATATATTTTCTGGGTATTATATTGTTCACAAAATTTGATAAAAATTAGTTTGTAAGTGGTTCTTTATGAATGTCCTAATATGTGCGCACCTAGAATGTTTTATAGAAAACTAATCTACTTTAATAGGTGGAATTGGTTGGTTATTGTGAATTTTTTCCTGGGAATAATGTCTAAAAAATGATTCAATTATGACCTTTGATTTTCATGGGTGACATAGTTTTTTATTTATCTATGTTTTGAAACTAGTTAGAAGGGCCTTCAAAGCTTATGAACTGAGACAGAATTTTGTAATTATGTTAAATTATTGTGTATGGTTTAATGGGTGGGTGGTGTTTTGGAGGGGTTTTGTAAATGTTTCATGTATGTTAGGTATGCCATTATAATTTTGAACATTAATGGGTGCACAGGGTGCACAAATTGGTGTTCCATCAAATGAATATAGTGATTCCCAAATATTTTTTTCTTAAATGCATGATTTCTGGAATAGTAATTTGGTTTCTAAATAATGTTGTTTCATTTATTTAGGATTAATTTTATTTTAGGTTTTATAAATTTTTGAGTTGTCAATAAATTTTCAAGGTATTTAGGACCATGTTGATCTAATTTTGGGACATCTCTCAAGAAGATGACTTCTGTGCATGTATAAGGGAAAGGAATGTAAATATAAATATATATATATATATATGACCGATTTTGACATATTACATCATGGAGTGGAGAATATGTGTAATTATTCTTATGGTATTTAGATATATATGTATAAAAGCATATGTTTTTAAGTAAAAAAGGGGTTCTTTAAGAAGTGATACTTAATAACGGAATGTTTGAGTTTGGATCTCAATGAATTTAAAATTAACATTAAAAATAATTTATTTCTCACATTTTATAAATAGTTTTTTTATTAAATATTCAAATATAAATGTTATTAATGTATTCTATATTGTATAGAAATGGTTTTTATCATGTAATTAGTTGTAATAGAAATCTTTATTTCATTTTTCACAATTAGTGCTTGATGAAATGCCCCTTTGTTACTTTGTAAATGTGTTTTAGATTTATAATTTTTGTTTTGGACTCATAAATGGCCTTCTATGTGTGTTTCTTGATTTCATTGTGGTGTGTTTGTGGTTCTATAAGAAATTATTCAGCATGTGATGGTCGAATGAGGATTGTTTGGAACTTTAATGAAAATGGTTTCACCATAAAACCCTCCATAGAAAAGTTCAACTTCTAGTTGGTTGATGTGCGATAAGAGATTATTTGGTTTGGGATTCCCCTTGTGTAATTATTGTTAAATGGTGGGGAACATGTTATCAAGGGTGAATCAGGGGTGACCATGTTTTTTGGGTTTAATTCTCTATGATGATTGTGCTTGTGAGACATTATTGGATCAACACTATTTTTGTCTGACATGTGAACCTAGCATAAGTAGCCAATTTTTTCCGAACAATTGTTTTAATAGTATTGTTTATGTAGTATCTAGTTTCCCATAGTAGGTGGATTTTTTTTATTTCTATAGGTTAAGGGTCTCTTGTTCAGGCCAGGTAAAGAAACGATCATGAATTTTGGAGTTTTGAAGTCTTCAGGTAGTGAATTCTTTCAGGATGAGACACGTTTTTAGTATGTAAAAGATTATTCACCAGATGCAAGGTTCTACTAGTTCTTTTGATTATTGGTTATCACCGGTGAATTAATGAGATGAATTTCTTGGTTTGTTAGTCTTGTGCGACATTTTTCCATTGCTAGTGTTTCATGTGTCTTATATTTCATCCCTATGTACTATAGATTCGTTCTAAAAGTGATAAAATGGGTTCAATTGATAATGGAAAATGGATTTGAAAATGATTTAATCTTCCTTTGTACATTTTTTGAATAATAACAAACTCAATTAAAAATACAATGTCTATAATATGAAAACGAATATTGTATTTAATTGATAAAGGGAATGGATCATGATTTGTTTTATGAAGAAAATGTGAGAAAATAGAGTTTTATAAATTGTATTTCAAACATGAAATTGATGGATATTTTATTCAAATGAAATGAATATTTGATTTTATTGTTTGGGAATGACTAATGGGTTTTAATACTTATTCATATATATTATCTGTGTTTTTAGATTCGGATGCTCTTTATCACTCATATTCAGTCACCATAGTGCAATGTTTGGTTGAGTTCGTGGTGACCCGTAGGGTCACATGGAAGTATTTACATTTTTATTTTCTCAATGTTTCTAGTTTTCATTTTCATTGTTCAGGTTTTTTTAAATTTTTTTCTTTAAATTATATTCCAAATCATTCCAAACATTTTAATTTTCATGTATGACACTAGTTTCCATACCATGGGGAATGGGTATGCCCTTTGGGTCATCCCACAGGCTGACTGGGTTGACCTGTTCAAAGGTGACCCATTTTGGTTTGTAACCCCCATGGTGTTACTTAACACATGGAATACATATCATATGGTTTCAAAGAATATCATTATTCAAATGTCGTCAAAAATTAAAATTATATTATTTTTTTATTAAGAAGGATTGTAAAATATATAAAATGTACATCAATAATAATTCCAAATTTTATAGTGATTTCAATGATTCAGATTATAAGATATTCAATAAAAACCATTGAAGTATATCAAATTGAAATGATTTAAAATTTTGTGAGTTTTTATGATCGTGAAAAAACTATGAGAAATAGTGGTACAAAATATCTCAATAGTTTTGATGAACTGAAACTCATAACATGAATAGAATAAATAAAATTCAATTATGGGATTAATTTATTTATAACAGCTTTAATAGTTAAAATATTATTAATTTGTAAATAATTCAAGAATGTAATACAAAGAATGAATCATATAATAGTAATTTTAATAAAACCCTATTAAAAAATAAATTATTAGTAATAATTTTTAATATCAATAGTAATGAAATAAAAATTTATTCTAAAAATCAATAAAACAATTACACCTTGTTAATGTCCAATAAACTCAAAAATATATGTTATTTAATTAAATATTTATTATGGAACACAATCCACCAAGTTAAAAAAATTATTATAAAAATTGAAAAAATAATGGGAGTACAGATAATGTTAAAAGGAAGGATTTTATTACAAAAATATGTGTGATTTGGAAAAAAACCCAAAATAGTTATTTTGAAAAAATGTTATATATAAAAAAGATGTATAAATAAATGAGATTAAATTAATTTACAAAAAAAATAATTTGAAAAAACCAATTAACATCATAATATGATTATTAATTTATTTATTTTGGAGGGATAGAGGGATGTAAAATGGGATAAAAAATAAAAATAGATTTCGAAATGAAAGAAATATAAAGAGAAAGATAGAAAAACAAAATATGAATGAAAGATAATATATGTACTAACCTATTACGTAACAAAATTTTCCATAGAAATGTTTTTTTTTAAATTATTCCTTCTATTGATAAAATTTATAGGTTTTCTTTTTCAACTGATGAATAATTTTACAATGACCATTAATAATATTTTAATAAATGAAAACTCTTGAATAATTATTGAGATAGATGTGTGTAAATGATAGATTTACAATACATTAATCTTTTCTTAATGAGGATAAATAATTTTTTTATAAAATATTACATAATTAGACATATATATATAAATTATAAAAAAATAAAAAATGAACTAGATAAACTCTTATTTTATATAAATTTGATTCTGATTTTATTAAAATAAGATAATTCTTTTAATATTTTTAGAAGTACATTTATATTTAATTGTAAAAGTGATATTTCACTAAAAAACATATCACATAATTAGTATTTAATAATTATAATATTCATTCTACCCCTAAATTAATTTTATATATTATGTAAAGGTATTATAAACAAAAGATAAAAAACAAAAATATTATTATGATTTGAAATATTTAATATGTTTTAAAACTTAGCAATATGAAAAATGAATATAATCTTAAGAAAACCATTCATTCATTAAAATTTATAAAATTTAAATAAATAATGGGATATAGGTAAATGTAAAATACAAGTGACATGATATCCTTCTATAATAGAACACGTGGATATATCAACTATTGGAAGTCATATCTTAATAAATTCTCACAAAGGACATTTGGTTTTTTGTGGTGGATTATTATAACGTTGTTAGAGATATTAATCCAATTATTATTTTCAAAGCTAGTCGATATATAAAAAATACATCCCCAATGTCTATGATATTGTGATAAATACATTGTATTTTCATGAAACAACTAGAAATGATATTAATTTTTTTATTCCGCTATTGAATGTGGAACCATTTTATGTCTTTTAGAAGTCCATGGGGGAACTTCAATTAAGTTGAATGTACCACATTTTATTTTCTTATATAGATTTACTAAATTATTTTATCCTATTTTCGAACACTTATCCACTTTCAATAAAATCTATATAATAATATTTTGTAATTTTTAATGAATATTCATTTTCTTACACAATCACATATTCAAGGACCATAGTAATTTAGTTTCTTTTGAAACATGGAAACATAAACACTAGTATATTTGTGAGATATATTATCTCTCAATACATTCATTATAATGAAATCCCTTCATATACATATCATATAAAATATATTTGGTTATAAACTAGTATAATAAAACATATTAATTGGTGATGTGAAATAATTAGTATGGATAAACAAGTGAGATGAAAAATCAAAACATGAGCATTAGGGTATGAGATATTGAGAATAACATTTGAAAACCAATCCCATTGCATCAATGATCATAAAAATGTGTCATGGAATAAATATAATAAGTTCTTAATAGACTAATCATAATGAAATAAAAGAACATGGTCCAAGAGAGAAAAATTTTATCACTGGGCATGGAATATTTTTATACATATAGAATAGAAAATTGTTTTCATATTTAAAGAGTATCATTACCAAGGCCATAATTGTGTAACATGTTCACTCCCCAAACAACCATAATGGTCATGTTTTACTCCTGTGATCATCATAGAAGGAAATGTACCTAAATAAACTCAATTCAATCCCAATTTAAATCTTTTCTATCTCAGGAGATGTATATCATTACATAATGCATTTGAGGGGGATGTTTTTCTCATCCATCACATAATGAAAATCATATATTGGTGTTATATGTTATCATTATAAATTTATCATTTAAAATCACATTAAATTAAATGGGTTTCATATACATTTCAATATATCATAATATGTAGAAATATAAGAGTTATAAAAATCATATTATCGTATAATCAATGCATAACTCAAAGATAATTAAGTGTGTTTTATAATAATCATATCTTAGTATATCCTAGGGAAGTGAATCAGTTATCATAACCATCAAGATATTATAAAAATAAACCATTTTGAGAAGTAATTCTAATGGATCATGTTGTTTATACCCCCTATGAGGAAAAATTAACATGATCGACTGTTTTCTTAGATGGAAAATGTTTTTGATCATATATTTAAAATATTTTCTATAGAAAATTGGATTTTATATTTTAAAAATACAATTTATAAGATAATAATTATTAAAATCATTTTAAATTATAAAATAACAAGAAAAAATTGAATGTAATATTCAATGAAAATAATTTTTATGATTCCATGATTTTAGGGTGATGTGTTACATCTAAAAATAACAATTCCCTAATTTTTATATAATATTTGGAAAGGATTTTTTTTTCAAATAAATGCATAGAGATTCCAACCAATAATTTATTAAAATGATTGAAATAGGAATAATTTACTTTGATAAATAATTTTGAAAAATATAAATCACCTCTGTAATCATTTTTAAAATACATTATATTATATAAAATTAAATTTTTGACCAAATATATAAATAATGATTAATATTCAACAAATCATTTCTAGAATTATATTAAGTAAAAAACGTGGAAAATTTTGAAATTATATTATGATGCCCTAAATTACTATATAATGCAAAAATAAATGAGAATTCCAATGGGGACGATCATGAGATTTCATCAATTTTAATATAATTCCAAAAAAAATAATAAATTGTGAGATTGTAATCATAAACAATTAAAACATTGGTAACAATGAAACATAATCCCCATAAATGGATAAAATAAAATAAATGGTAAAATATAATGATGATAAATAATTTCAAAATATTATATGTCAATGGATTTTAGTTACACCTACTAAAAAATATAGGTGTATGACATAACTTATGCCTCATTGATAATAATTGGATACGAAAAATACCTTATAATAATTTTTTTATTCCTTCACACTCATTAAAACATCATGTGTAATAATTATATATTTACTAATCATATATTATAAAAACATATTCAAATATAGGGTACAATATATGAATTTCTTATAATCATTTATTAGCTTTTTTTAATGATTGTATGTAAATTTAACATTTCAGTGAATAACTAATTTGTTTTTCATATATGTTTTGATTTGTTATTATTTTAATCCTCTAACTCTTATCTTGGATTCAACATATCTTGAATTTTATCACGATATAAATGTAATATATATTTCATATATATTAATTTATATTAATATATAATAATTAGACATAGAAAATGATGTTCATCATTCATTGAGATGGTAGGCCATACATATGCTTGATCAATGTTTCCATTTCTATTTCAGAATAAAATAAATAAATAGAAACTATATTTTATCATTATAAAATAAATGTCGGTTATATTTTTAGAATTTTATTATTAAAAATATCCTATATAAATTCAATTTAAATCATGAATGAATCGTATTGCATTATGATATGGTAGTCCACCTTATTCCTAAGCATCATTATCGTAATCCCATGAAATAGAGAGTACAAATGTATATGTGATATAAAAACTCTAGAATAAAAATAAAATAATAAATATCATATTTAATTATAAATAAATCATTAAATCTATCCCTGATATGTGCTAATGGAAAAAAATAACATCATTTCATGATGAGGAAGTCCATCGAACATAGGAATGATGATTTTACTACTCATTTAATGGTAGGGGAGATGGTTGTAATTCATTACTATATATTGAAAAATTCTAATAATATGTATGATACCAAGGATATTTTATAAGTATGTTATCATACAATGATACATGATTCTCATTAATAGTAATTATATTAGTTTTTCTGGATATTTATTTCATGACATCAACACACACTCGACAACAATAATATTTTAGTATCTTTAGAAACATTGAAACCAAAACACAACTCAATAAATGAGTCAAATAATTTCCAACTATTTTTAAACAAACTAACACCTTTATAGACTTATCAAACATAAAAAATATCTTCATTACATGGGTAACGTAAACCTAAGAAAGGGTGAGCTCATATGCATTTGAAGGGTAAATAAATATGATACATAATTATAACATGAAAATTAGGGTATGATAAAATCAGTATTTATTATGAAATCTTTACCCTACAAATCAAATATCCTAAAATTGAGAAATATAAGAATATTAGCTATTACATAGACATGATTAATTAGGGAATCATAAAGCCTGATCCATAAGAGAATAATAAAAGGATTTTTTTGAATTCAAATAATCATATTAATTCATGTTTATGTTATTTATTTTATACTACCTGGTAAATTATAATGGAAAAAATCCATCAGTGAATGGGGTTCACTCTTAGTTTAATCAATATATTACTGAACAAGTTTCATGGCCTGTTAAAGACCATCAATATGAACCTGAGTTTAGTCCATATCCAACTCTATTATATATAATGAAATATAAGTCATTACCTAATTCATTAGAGTGATATATTGGTCCCACCAGTCAAATGATGAAATCATACACATGTCTACCAAAAGATAATAAAATTTTAACATTTTTATACCCCCCAAAAATAAATGGGTATATTATTTATTTTACCAAATCAAAACCTTTAAGAACCTAGTTTTTTAGTCATGTGGATCCTTTAATTTTATATCAATATCATTAAATTGAAAAAAATATGGATCCCTAATGTGTTTATATAGGTTCCAAGAGTGTCAATGGATTTTTTGCTTTGCATGAATACATTATTTTTGGAAAAACATACCATACACATGGTTTAGAGAAAAAATTTAGATAATGATTTTTTGACAGGGACACCACGCACGGTTCTCACATGACTGTGTGACAAAACTTGTCGAAAAACCCATTTTCTGATTTACCGTTGAATGGATTTCACATAGTTTGATCAAAATGTGCCGCAAAATTGTTTGGGCCTATCTGTCTTTCATGATTTGAATATGATTTGACAAGTTGTGTAGACAAACCATACACATACTAAATTACTGGTTAAATTTATAGTTCTTCACTTAATAATCTATTTTACTCCCCTCTTCTTCCCCGACTCAAAATATAATGGTATTTTCCTCTGTTATCACCCATTTAGATATTTTTGAATGCCAAACAAGGGTTCAACTGGTGTCCTTTGTCAGAAATCTGATCGAGCTTCCCTTCATCATGTTGGATTAATAACAGTAAGTACTCGAGTCCTCTTTATCCATTATTGTTTTACATTATTATCCACCTAGGTATCACAAGGGGAGTATTTTTAACCTATTGATATATCTACTACGATATGAGGAAAATCATTGTAGACACCGGTGTTAGATCGTTCAACCCTAATTTGGGTGGTCTATAACTCAACTTTAATGTTCATTGATTTAGAAATATTCAAGTCAGACACACCAGTTTCATTTGAAAATATTCTGAAATATACATTTATTGATTATACTTGTTATAATAATATGGTTATACCCTTCCATAATAAGTGATTAGTTGTTATTGATTAATTATACAACTCAATCCGCCTCTGATCGAAGGTTATGCAATATTTTTTTACTGTTTTGACATTTTTGGGCATCCCTTTGTGTGTTCCCATGCTTTACCTTATTAACTGTGAGTCTTATTATGATAAATGTATTAATATAAATGATGATTTTATAATGGACTATACCATGTATGCTTTCCACTAGACCCGCTAAGGTAATTGATTTTAATTTGTTATTAAATTTGAGAGGTGAAATGTGGAATAGATAGTATAGTAAGTATAAAAAATTTCATTAACAATTGATTTGGAATAATGGTTACATGTATGTTGCACCACATTCTAGGTTGATAGGAGCTAGTGGAGTGAAACAAAATAATTTATTATTCCTTAATGGTTAATACATACTTGATTAACTGGTTTCAATAATATGATTCCTATTCATAATAATGGAAGACATGACATGGATCCATAAATAAATGACTGCAATGCTCCTTGGCCTATCCAATGTAATGTAAGGCAAGGGTTGAACCTAATGAAGGGTTATATGATTACATTATCTATAATGAATTGAATGACTCAAACTCACCTTGTATTCTAATAGGAGAATAATTTTGGTCTTGGGAACCCCATTCCGATTCAAGGATGTGGTTTTCTTACGTTGATACCCACCTATAATTTTATTATTATTTTTTATTGGATTCCCTTTATGCTACTATAGGATCATTTAATTATTATATGATACCTCTTATAATCTCATTGGATAACGCATTGACCTGTAAGTTCCATGGTGGTAACCCATAAGGCCCTATATTTCCTTGGCCCCATTTTACTATAGTCACCACCTTGGACTCAGTAGGAATATTATTTTGGAATGACTTGGATTATGCTCAATGTATTACACTACATAGATCTACATAGATACAACAGAGGCATCAATCCATGAGATTTATTTTACCTTAGTTATTACATTGGAAATCCTTCACTGGATATATTTTTCAGGTTTCCCAATTACGTCATGAGACATTCACTACTTTCCCTATCACAATGTTATATCAGTGCTGGCTATGCCTCACGTGGTCTAGTAATAGTCAATATTAATTACATAATTAATGAACTGGTTACATGTTTAGACACCATTCTAGGGCTGAAGCGTATACTTTGGAATGTAGTTACATTGTGTGACATACATAAATTTATATGTCAAATCCTACAAACTATTATATTCCATTAAACATGCCATATGTTCTAGAAATTGTATTTGGTGGCCCACTAAGATTTATCTCATAGCCTCTCTGGAACCATTTGGTACCTGAAGTAGTTTACATAGTTTGAAGTGTTGAATAAGGGAAGCATACGACATCATACACTTGATTTCTTTCTGATTATGATAACGCTTGATAAAATATGGATGAGTTAGGTCCTGGGAAGCTTGGAGTAGTCATAGTTTTATTTTACATTTGGGATCATGTTATGCATGTTTTCTTGTATCTATGTTTTCTAATTTTCAAATGGCATGACATTACAGCTTAATTATTCCAGTTGATACTGTTATTGTTATTATCTTTTATCTACTGGATCAGTTTTCTTCCATTATTTACATATTTTTTCTCCAATGTTTACTACATTTTATATCCATTTAGCAGTGATGCACTCTTTAAATATGTTCATGGTTTCCACACTAATATACCCTAGGCACACACTTATAGTCATCAACCTATGGTGTTTGGGGATATGCACTTGAGGCCATTAGGCTCACCACGATTAGGGCACCCGTTAGTTGGCATCTAGGGCTGGGAGGTCAGAAATTAGCATAAGTGCTGGTTTATTTTCCTGATTTAGTATTTGTAGACAATATATTGGTGAATAGAGACACGTGAGACTTGGTTATAAGTTTTTCTTAGGCATTGTGAATCAATGTTCGTGACAAAACCATGTTTCCTAAATTATAATTGTTGTAATGTTTTTCTAATTACAGTTGATATTATTTTACTATTGGAAGATGCACATGTTGTGTTTTGTTTTCTATTATTACATAATTTGACGTTCTTATTTCTTCCTTATCCCAATTCCATGAGGGAAATGTGTATTTATACATGCATCATTATAGGCACCTATAATTCACATGTCATGCATATAGAACCACCATAAGCATATTTCACTACATTGCATTGCTTGATGTGCATGTGATTATTGAGTGATGTTGTGATAGTTTCTTGTACATGTATTACTTTTTCGTTGATAGAGTGATTTCCTTTATCAATTCATGAGATTTATAGGCCCTCATTCGTTGGGATGAGAAATTTACTGTGTCGACCCATTATGTGACACATAAGTGGGCATTGTTTTTATTGATAGGTGTATGGGAACTGATTCATCAAAAATAGATATCCATTATTAAGTGAATATTGAATTATAAAATGAATTTATTGCATATAAAAATCCCACCATGTCTTGTTTATAAAAGGTAATGGAGTGAATATATAAATTAAAAACAAAATGGCGTGAAACATATACATGATCACTTACTAGTAGATAGTCATCTACATAGGTTGTTTGGGTATTATTCCTTTATTAGTGAGTATTCATACAATCAATTTCCACTAGTGATGAAATATTAGTCTTATTTGCTTATTATGAGGAATGTTCTTAGAATATGTAGAAGAATCCAACCATGACATCCTCGTGTCATTCAGCAGGATGGTGGTGATGACAATGTTAAAGACATAGTTGGCACTGAGTCACCAATCTTACCTCGAAGAGTTACACTATATAAATAGCCTACTGTACATTATAAAAGAACTTATTAAGAAGACCATGATATTTTATTAAGTCTGATTAAATCCATACAGGGTGCTTTATATGTTTCACCTACAATGGCTAATCTGACACACGAGTTCTAGTATCAGAATCCTCCTACTTTTTTAGGGGCTGACATTTGACAAAGCAAATTTATGTGTATATTATTGATCAAATAATGGGTATTTTTTAATGTTTTTCAATGATAAAACCCACAAATTTCATTGTTTTATTAATATAATGGGTAATTTCACTTTTATAATTAAAATCAGCAAAACTGAGAAAAGTGCATGATTCTATATTTTTTACAGATTTTAACCACAAGGGTATTTTTGTCATTTTTCATAAAATATATGTCCAAACATTGTGAATAAATTTTTTTTAGAATCTTTATTTTATTTACTCCAATTTTTTTTGTTGTGCCAAGAGCTGATGCGGCCATCTAAACGGCCTAAAAATTCATTGATGATGGAAATTTTTTCGGGCGGACATCATGGACCCCACCACCATAATGGATGCACAATTCGGTCTCCATAGCAACAATTTCGGTTCTTCAACTTGTATATGTAATATGACTCATAGGAGCGCAACCCCATTAAATTCCATGGATTTTTTCATCAATTAAGGTGGATATTGATCATTATACATTTAAAGGATGTTTCTAGGAAATTTCGACAAGAAAAAGTCCAATTCAATGAAAATTCTATAACTCCTACATCTGAGGGCTAAAATCACTAATACATTGAGGAGAGAGATCCAAGAGACTTATAAATTTCTTTTTGAATGAGGATACATTAAAACAAGTCATTTATGGGAGATAAAATGCATCACATTCATAAGGAAGAGTTATTCCTATAAAAGGAGAGAAGCTCATACCTCTGAACTCATTTCTTTGCATCCCATTCCAGCCAGTGACAAGGATCCTAGAGGAGGAGAAAGTCCTCCTACTAGTTCTTCACTCATAATTCCATCCTCCATGATTAATTTTTTTTTTTGAATTTGATGACCCCACCTTGCATGGAGGGGTATAATATTTTGTGATTGGGTTAAGGGAAGGGGGACCCAATTTTGTGATGTTTCAGTTTCTGAAGTTTAATTCAAAGGAATTGTTTAATTTTAAATGAATGAATATAAATTTAATTTTGTTTTGAATTTAAATTAAATAATATTGTGTTATTATTTATTCTTAAATATTAAATTTATTTGATTTAAATATTATTCTACCCTTTCTTGATCTATTCATTTTTACATCGATTGGTTAATCAGTGAAGAAAATCTACTAAGGGGGTGATTTGGTGATTGGTAAATCATGTTGGGAAATTAAGATAGAATTATTTAATTATATAGGGAAATCAGTTCCAGATTTATAATTTCCTATGTAACTAATATTAGTCCATTAATAAATCTACACTTTGATAAATAATTTAATCAACGATGTAATGAAGAAACAATTGTTATTCAATTCACAAAATTATTTTTTCTAAAACCAAAGGATTCATAATTTCTTAAAAACTATGATGACATCACAAATGGGAAAACCCAAACTAAATCTAATCACTTCTCTCACATATTGATTTCATAAACCATTTTAAGAAAACCACATGCTTTATTAAATCATTCAAATTTGTTATTTTTTAAGTTAAACCAAGATTAATAAACTGCTCCTTGGAGAACGAAATTATGGTTACCATTCATACTACACCCTTAGGAGGAATTAATTATTTTTCCCACACCTTACGTCAATCATGTGTCAAAACTGGCGCCTTTTCTAGGGATAAAGTGTAAATCTTCATGACCAGGACCTCTAATAAAGAACTACTTGATTTCGACCCTGAGATAGAAAGAACATTGTATACTAGGCTTAGGAATCTCAATCATGAAATCAATGTTGAATAAATATTTTTATAAGAATCAAGTTTCCACTCAAAACCACCAATAATGGCACATAACCCCCGACAAACCATGAGGAAATTCTTGTGCCCCGCAATTTGCTAACTAGTAGAATAAGTTAAACATGCATGAACAACCAAATGATTTTGAGTTATGAGTAGACATGATTTCTTTGCTACGTAAATTCCATGTCCTGGTAGGTGAGGATCCCAATCACCACATCCAATAATTCAGCCATGTGTGTTCAATATTCAAAATAGGAGGAGTAGCGGAGGAGAAAGTGAAGTGGAAATCATTACCTTTTTCACTTGAGGGAGCAGTGAATGAGTGGTTGTATTCCTTACAACCCGATGAAATCCAAGACTCGGATGATCTCCATCAAAGTTTCTCTCAATGGTTCTTCCCAGCCACCCAGAGTACATCAATCAGGAAAGAGATATACGCCATTTGACATGCTACCAGTGAGACTCTTTACGAGTATTAGGAATGATTCAAGAATCTTAGTACAAGTTACCCACACCATGAAATAGAGGTGCACCACATACTTGTCTTTTTCTACCAAGGAATCCTGGAAAGTAATGTGAACATTTTGGATGCATACTTCGGAGGAACATTTATTTTAAAATTACCCCGAGAAGACCGATTTGTGATTGATAAGATCTCCGAGAATTGACAACAATTCTTTCAAGGAGCACAGCTATAAGAGGGATACCTGAGGTAAGATCTTCTGACTCATCACCTCTACATACAACTGAAATTCAAGAACTAACTTGCCTTGTGAGGAAAATGACCATCAAGAAGGTGAATTATAATCCATCTCCACCTCAAGTATGTGGGATATGTTCATCACCAAAACATTACACTTATCAATGTGTTGAGATACAGGATACAAAAAGTTGTGCAGCTGCATTCCAACAAAGGAAATTCCCACAAAATCAACAATGGAGTGAAGTTAAAACCCCACAAGGATACATAGGACAACAAAACCAGGCCAGGAAACCATTTCAACTATAATTTTAAAACTATACACCATACAAGAAGTCTTTCCAGGAACAACAATCATTTCAACCACCACCTTTCCATTGAAGGAATTTTGAAGAGCCTCCAACATGTTCTGATAAGTGCCACCTATAAACAATGATTGAAGAGATGAAGAAGAATGTGAAAAATTAGGACAATAAGTTTAATAACCTTATGGATCTTCTGACTAGGAATCAAGGTAAACTCATATCCCAAACTATCCCAAATCCAAAGGAGAATGTTAGTGCAATCATGACTCGAAGTCGTAAGAATCTTCTACCACCTGATCCAAGTATGATGGATGATTCCAAACAAAAAACAAAATAAAAAATCATCAACCCCAAGAAGAAGGAAGAAACAAAAATTCAAATGCATCAAAGAGAGAAAGGGGTAAACCAACTACCATTCTCATCTGCAATAACTTGATCATCAAAGGTTGAAGAAGAAGAAAATCAATCGGGGATCTAGGAATCCTTTAGAAAAGTGGAAATCAACATTCCCATACTAGACTAAATCATAAAAATACAAAAATATGAAATGTTTTTTAAAGGAAATATTCATCGTGAAAAAAGAAGCACAATGAGGATGAAAAATTTACATTCGGAAAGAGTTTCTCAGCTGTTTCCACCCAACCTTTACCCAAAAAATTTCAAGATCCTATAACATTCTCTATTCCCTGTACAATGGGTTCCTTAGATATTTATGATGGTTTGTGTGACTTTGGTGCATCCATAAATGAAATGTCTAATTGTTTCTTCTGATATTTGAAAATAGGTGAGCTGAATCCCACTCCGAATGGAAGATGTGCTTGTTAGAGAACTCATTTTTTTCAGCAGACATTTATGTACACACCATGGATGAGGATAATTCTTCATGATATTCTCCCATAATTTTTGGAAGGCCATTCCTAAGAATGGAAAAAATAGTCATCGATGTGCATGAAGGAACCCTGACCATGGAGTTAGGAGATAGCAAGGTCATCTTCAATGTCCTTGACTGAAAAAGAAGCTCGTCAAGTGACAATTCCATCTTTTTCAATTTCCCATGGAAAAGCTAGTGATCACATCAATGATTTAGGGAGAAAAATATCATTACAGGAGCAAGAAGAAATCAGAATAGAACCTTTTGGTAATTCAAGGATTTACAAAAGAAGAACCAAGGTGGGACAAGATAGATTGATCCAACCAAATACCGTTCAACCAGGAGACCAAATTCTACTATACAATTCCAGATTGAAGTGAATTCTAGGTAAGCTTTGTTCAAGGTGGGATAGTCCATTTCATGTAACTAATGTATATCCTTCTGGTACCATTTATGTTGAGAAGAAAAAATGAAACCCATTCACTCTAAATTGGAAATAGATGAAGAAGTTATTCAGATGTTTACCTAAAGAACCATTGGAGGAGGTCAATGTTCTCCAACCCATCCACTTTTTTCATATAATAAGGTAAGGTCAAGACAACGACATTAAACAATGGTTCTTCTGGGAGGAAACCTAACTTTCAGTGTTCTCATTGGATTTAGTAGTCAATTACCTTTTACATCACCTAATTGATATATATTGGAATGATTTTTACACTAGTATGAGTGGTTTTATTTTTTCAAGAACCATCATGGAAGGAAACCACAAGGATGAACCACAATCAAGAGGAATAAGAACAAAAGCATTATGTCAAAAGGGAGTTCACTTTTCATGATTATCAATTAAACTCCCTCCATTGTTTCATCAAAATCATGTTTTGAGCTTTAATGTTGAAATTACATTCCCACACTTGAATTCATGTTTAACTTGACTTATCTAGGAGACACGAGGTTCTTAGGAACCCAGTGATGTAATGTTTTAAATTAAAATTTTTATATGATTAAATTATTGAAATATAGAATTGAATTTTTAAATATGAAGCATTGATATTGAAATTATGACACATTATTTGAAGGAATTAATTAATTCATGTGAATGAAATTATTCTACCATCCTTTATGCTTTGAATTTATAAAATTTATATGAATTGATTTTTTATTATTATTCATGCCATGACTGATTTTACAATGTTATATTTCACATTCCCATGAGTATTTCTAGACCAAGTACTACCTATTTATTCGTCATCATATTCCTTTAGTTATCATGGGACATTTAACCGACCAGAACTTGTATTGAAACTTTTGAAAGTTATAACGGTGCGAAAATACATTTAAAATGATTTAGTCATCCTTTAAAATGATAATTTTCCTTAAAAGACAACCTTTACATCAATCCTTCATTTAGACCATAGATACCATGAATGACCTTTATAGGGACAATCTATGTTTCAATCCATTTTTAATCATTCCTACCCAAATCTGGGTATTTGCATTATATTCTAACATTGAAGTGTGGGGTAAAGGGAATCATGGTAAATGGGATGAAACAAATTATGAGGAAGAAGTGTGGGGGTGTTACTGTGGTAATTGTAAATGGTTGGGAAATAATTTATTATACTCTATTATTATCCCTTATTGAATTAAAAAATTGAAAAAAATGACTAAAAGATCCAAAAAATAGAAAACTGGGTTTTGATTTGGGAGAACCTAAAATCACTATTTTCTAGATGAATGATCTTATGATCGTATGTGGTTAGTTGATGGATGTGAGGATTGATATAATCATAATTTTCAAAAAATTCAAAAAAATGTACAAAATAAAAAAAATCTAGAGGGTGCACAAATCATTCATTATGCATAATTTGATCATTACCTTTACTTAGAGTTTTGGGAAGTGGGTGTTGCTACACTAAAGAGTAGAATTTCATTACACTATTACATTTGATATCATGCATTGTAATTAAGAGATTAGATTCGTCCTTGATCCTTAATTATTATAGCATAAAATCCTACCAATCGTAATGCTTAGAGTCATTTGAACCTTTAATGCATGTCCTCATGATTTAATGTGTCTTTTGTTTTTACAAAGTGGAGAAAGTAATTCATTTACAAGCTTATGGATAAGATAAATGTTCTCATGATATGAGCCTAACTCAACTTTAATTTTATCATGAGTGATGAGAAAAAAAATTCAAAAGTGATGTAAATCATGACTTTCCATGCTTAATAATAATGATTCAAGGAGTTTGAATGAATGAAAGGAGAAGATCCATCCTTTTTCAAATCGAAAAAAGAAAAAAATGTTATTTATTTATTTCATTGAATAATGGGTAATTAAATTGATATTTTATACATATTTTTGAATGTTTTATTTCAAATTTAATATTTTTTGATTTTATTTCATTGAAATTAAAATATTGGTAACATTGGTGTTCTCTGATTTCCATGATGAGATTTTATGCTTGAGGACAATCACGGTTTAAGTGTGGGGGTATTTGACAGTGAAAATTTACGTGCATATTTTTTATCAAATAAAGAGTATTTTATAATGTCCTTCAATGATAAAACCTGTGTATTTCATTGTTTTTTTAAAATAATGGGTAATTACAATTTTATAATTATCATGAGAAAAACCTAGAAAAGTGCATAATTCTAGATTTTGGACAGATTTTGACCACAAGGATATTTTTTTTCATTTCTCATAAAATATAAGTCCAAACATTATGATTAAATTTTTCTTAGAATCCTGATTCTATTTTCTCCAATTTTTTCCTCTGGACCAGGAGCTGATTCGTCCATCTAAAGGGCCTAAAAATTCATTGAAGTTAGACATTTTTTAGAATGGACAGTGTAGACCCCACCACCGTAACGGATTCACAATTCAGTCTCCATATCTAAAATTTCAGTGATTCCACCTGGATATGGAAGTGGGCTCATATTTTCACTAACATATTAAATTAAATGGTGTTTTTTATCCATTAATGTAGATATTTTTTATTATACATTTAAAAGAAACCTCCTACAAAATTCTTCCATAAAAAAGCCTTATTCAATGAAAATTTCATAACTCCTACATCTGGTAGAAAATTCGCTGATATTTAGAGGGGAGAAAGCCAAGACATTTATGAAAATCTTTTATGAAATAGGAAATGAGAAAAAAAGTCATTTTTGTTTGATAAAACTCATCATATTCAGAAGGAATAATTCTTCCAATAAAAGGAGAGGAGCTCCAACTTCTCAATTCATTCATTCGCATCCCCTTCCAGCCAATGACAAGCATCCAAGTGGAGGAGAACATCCTCCAACTTGTTATACATTCATAATTCATTCCTTCATTTTTAATTTTTTATTTTAATTCAATAAACCTACCTTCCATGGAGGGTTAGAATATTGTTTTGTTGGGTTATGGGAAGGGGTACCCCATTTTGTGATGTTTGAGTTTCTGAATATTAATTCAAAGAAATTCTTTTCTTTTAAAGGAATGATTATAAATTTGATTTATTTTTTAATTTAAATTAAATACTATTTCATTTTGATTTATTCTTAAATATTAAATTACTTTAATTTAAATATTATTATACCCTTGCCGGATCTATTCATTTTTACACCGATTGGATAAACTATGAAGAAAATAAACTAAGGGAGTGATTTGCGGATTGCTAAATCACATGGAGAAATTTAGATAGATTAATTTAATTTTTTAGGGAAATCAATACCAGATTTGGTATTTCCTATGTAATTAATATTAGTCCATTAATATATCTACACTTTGATAAATAATAAAATCAAAGGTGAAAAGAAGAAACAATTGTTATTCAATTCACATAAATATTTTTTCTAAAACCAAAGGATTCATATTTTCATAAAAACTATGATGACATCACCAATGGGAAAACCCAACCTAAATCCAATCACTTCTATCACATATTAATTTCATAAACCTTTTTATGAAAACCTAATTTTTTCTTAAATCATCCAAACTTGTTATTTTTTAAGTGACACCAAGATTAAATTACTGGTCCTTGGAGAATGACATTCTCGTTAAAAGTCACACTACACCCTTAGGGGGATTTAATTGTATTTTCCAAACCTCATGAAAAGCATGTGTCAATAGCTCTCACATTGTTAAGTCATTGTTATAGTCTATTCTATCTATTTTTGAGCCTTTGGAAACACCTCTAGAGAAGAGTTTCAGGATTTCTACATGCATACTTTAGGATTCATCCATGCATTGGTGGGAGGTGGTTACACAAGCCGGTTGTCATCAGGGATTGTTTTGGGATTAATTCCAGACTGACTTCTACAATCATTTTATTCTTCATGAGCTGAGAGATAATAGAGCCATAGTTTTATTGAATCTTGAGTAGGGTTCTGTGTTAGGTATGTAATATTATTCATGTTTCACTGATTTACATTGAATATCACCACTTATAGTTGGTGATGATATTTCACATTCAAGATGTTTTGAAGATGGGATCTATTATGCCATCCCATCTTAGGAGAATGTCTTTCTCCATTCTACATTTTTATAAATAGTTGATCAGGGCCATATCACCGAGTCTAGCCTGGGGGTTGGCTCAAGTACCAGGATTCAAGGATCAGTGATACATCAGAACATCAGTTCATCTAGTGGTATAAAATGTTCCCTGGTGGTTTCACATCAGGGAAGTGGGTGACAGAGTATTCAGTTTGATAGCTCTATGGTGTTTTATCAATGTGGATGACTTGGGAATAAAAAAACCAATGTGACAAAGATTCTATGATGTGTTGGGATTTGTGAATTTATGGGTCATCTTCAATGTTATTTCAAGACCTTTCCACCATATTTTTGGGGGAATTTATCAACATCACCTCCAATTATTGGAGCATGTTCTTCTATGCTACATCAAGTGGGAGTTGGAATAACTCTGGATGGTCTGGACAAGGAGGAGGTCATGGTCGTGGAAGTCAGATCTATGATCACCAACAACCCAATCATAGCAGTCATGATCGTGGTCATCCATCTATTGAACATGGAATTGGATATATATAGGTGCTTCAAAATCATTATTTTTGTATCTATCTTGGAGTGTATCAGACTGGAGATAGATTATCACTATTGTTCAATGATCCTCAATTAGCTGTTGGGAATATGGATGAAGGGGATTCGCTAGTGCATGGATTGTCCCCTTTAGGGTGGTTGTTACAATTTCTTGTGGAATGTATTTTTCTCAAGATGAAAGGGATTGATTTAATTATAATGATTTGTTGGCCAGTCCATTATCAAGTCATTTTAGACTGAAATTGATGCAGGGTCTCTTTTACATCACTATATGGAAGTCGTTATCTTTAAAATAGTAGGTGGGATTTTCAGGATGGGAGAGTATGAATAAAGAATCAAGGGCCAGGAGAAGTGTCCACCATGATTGAAAATATTTAAATGTATGATCAGGGATTCATTCAAATTAATTCCCTATATTTGTTGATTGTTTTAGGGAAGTATTTCTTAATGAATTTTACTTTTTTACCTCATAAGAGAGAGGTAGAGATTTAAATATAACATCATATAGGAGCATATCTAGTGATCATTCCACTATACAGAATGGATCCTACTATTCTCTAGGATCTCAAGTGTTATATATAATTCCTAGAGGCCAATGGAATTATACAACCTAGTACTACCTATTTCGGTTCACCCATACTTTTTACTAAGAAGGAAGATGAAACTATTCTTTTATGCTTGGATATAAGATGGTTAAACCAGCTTACGGTTAACAACTGGTATCACTTCCCTGAATAGATGATCTATTTGACCAGATATGAGGAGAAAAGATGTTCTCTATGATCAACCTAAGATCAGGTTATCATCAGGTGCAAGTTAGACCCTCAAACACACATCGTACAACATTTTTTAGTAGTTATGGTCTATATGAGTATCTTTTTTTCCATTTTGAAATATAATCACACCGTATATTTTCATGGCTTTGATGAGTAGGTTTCTCTACCACTATTTAGTCAATTTTTTCGTTTCCTTTTTGGATGATGTCTTGGGGAATTCTCGCACTCATAATGACCATGAAAAACAAATTGAAATCTTTATGAGTACTCTGAGGGGGAATCATCTTTATTCCAAGCATGCTAAGTTAATATTTTAGATCAATTAGGTCCACTTCGTAGGAATTATTATCTCATAATAAGAAGTTTATATTAACCCTGAAAAGGTTTGTGTTGTAGTTCCCTAGTAGAATCCCAAAAACTTGTTTGAAATACAGAGTTTCATGGGGTTGGATGGATATTACATTCATTTCATACATTACATTTATAATCTTTCTACACATCATAATGTTCAAAAAAAGAATGATTTCATGTTCACATGGATAGCATAATGTGAGAAATCCATTGAAGATCTAAATGTGAGGATTTTATCAGAACCTATTCTGATTATTCTATAATTAGGAAAAGGATATATTGTATTTTTCAATGCATCATACATTTTCCTAGGATAAATGTTGATGAAGGATGAAAATTTCATTTTATATGGATCTTGACAGTTGATTCCTCGCAATAAAAATTACCGGATGCACAACCTCAATCTTGATGCATTTGTCCCTGCCTTATGTTTCTGGAGACATTATCTGTTGGGTGAGTGCTTTGTGATATATAAAGATCCCAAGATCCACTTTTATATCTTTTCTCAATTTGTATTGAACCTCAGATAGTGGAAATGGGTCATATATCTACAATAGATTGATTAAGAGCTTTCTTATACGCTTAGAAAATGATATGTGGTCACTAATGCACTGAGTCAGAAAACTAATATGCAGACCATACAAGAAGCCACTGATGAATGAAAGTTAATGGCCCTATTTTCTAAACATCATCTACACTCTCATGATAGTCACAAGTAATATTACCTCTTAGAAATAATTATTACATCATCCCACCTTGAGATGGTGAAAAAATGACAATTTTTTAATCCTGATGGTTTGGATATCCACTAATTTATATGAGAAGATAACCCACCTTCATAATTGACAGTGGACAGAGATGTCATACTGCATCAACATGGATTTATATGGGTTACTACAGATATAATAGTGGAGTTAATGATAGAGTTCACACTTTTTAGTGGTCAATTAATCGAGGAAACATATAGATATTTCGAGATATGTGATGCTAATATTGATGGACTGGAATTAAATTTCAGATTCTAGGCTTCATAAATATGTGTTAATCCTATCAGTAAGTGATGTTGGAGATGCAGAGACCAAGAGAATTGTTACAGGAACTTAGAGTCCCATAATGAAAATGGGAAGATGTTGATATGGATTTGGTAATTTTATTACCTAGGTCGTTGATGGGTAAAAATACAATCTTGGTATTAATTTTCCATTTAATGAAACCGTCCCACTTCATTCTTATACACGATACATTATCCAAATATGAGTTGTGAAAACTGTATGTCTATGAGATCATATGACTAAATGGGGTTCCACGTAATATTGTTTTACATATGGACTCTCTTTTCACATCATAGCTCTGGAAAGGATTGTAGAAAGCTATGGGGACTTTGGTACTTATAATCACATCCTTTCTCCCAGAGACTAATGGAAAATCAAAACATAGAATATATTTTCTAGAGGATATGCTCGGAGTATAATACCATGATTTTGGTGGTTCATGGGAGATGCATATCCCTCTTGTTGAGTTCTTTTATAATAACATTTTTCGGTTTTTTATTTGTATGGATTCATTTGATTCCATATATGGAAGCCCATGGTGTTCCTCATTATGATATCTAGAAGAAGGTGACATATCCCTATTATGTCCTTGTCTTGTTCAGAAGTCCACAGAACAGATACAACTGACAAGGAAGTGTATTTCCTCTGCTCAGCCTAGACAAAAATCTTATTACGATCACCATCGATGGAATCATTAGTTTGAAGTTGGGTATCCTATATATTTTTTGGGTATTTCACATATTTTGGAATAGATGGTTAAGATTGTAGGAAATGTTATCTCCTCATTACGTCAGGGTGTTGGAAATTATATAGGGATTCGGCATAGTTCCCAATCGGTTTCTACTGCCTCGGTAGTACCTTACCATGCACAACATCTTTCAGGTCTCACAGCTTTTCAAATATTATGCTAACTCATCTCATAATTTTTATGCTGACGAATATGAGTTAGATATTGATTCTACCTATGAAAAATATACAGTATGCATCATTGACCGGATCGGGATGGCTCCCAGATTCTAGTCAGTACATATCGTTTGGGTTCTATGGAACCACATCCAAGTAAAACACAAGGCTTGGGAGACAGAATATGGTGTTAATGCTCAGTTTCCATAGCATTTGTAAAACAACGTTTATTTACCCTTTGAAAGAGAACTCAAGGGGAGAGTGCTTTTAAGGGGGGTAAGACTGTAATAACCCAATATTTTACTTAGGTGTATATCTTTTAATTGTTTTTATAAATGATTAATTTAGATTTAATATGTATGCCTAATGAGTTTGTAAAGGTTTTGCTGGTGTATGGGTCTTGTTCTGAGCTTAGAACCCATCTTCTAGAAGAAAACAAATTGTGTACATGGTTTGTAGATAACCATGTGAATATTGTTCTTTGGGATAGAGAATCCTCACATGGGTAGCACGTGACCATGAGAAATAACTATGATAATGCCCCTTAGTCAAGGTACCCATGAATCTCTTTAACATTGTTTGATCAAACCATGTATCTAAACTAGTCGAGATGAGCCATCTTTCATGGTTTTGGCAAGGTTTGAATAACTGTGTGGACAAACCATTCATAGGGTAAATTTATGGATAAATATCTATTTTTCCCTTAATTATTGATTTAACTCCCCTCTTCTTCTCTAACTCATAATCCATAAAGGATTTCAACCTTTTCCACCCATTTAGATCTTTGTGATGGTCAAATCAAGGGATCATTAGATCTCCTTCATCCATCATTCGATCGATCTTTCATTCGTCATGTTGGATGCAAAATGGTACATTCCTGAGCCCACATTAGTTGATCTTCTTATCTCTTGCTCTCAACCTAGGTATCACCATCTGAGTGTTTTTCACATTTTCATAGATCTACTTTGATTGATGGAAAATCATGGTTTTATACCATAGGAGGAGGATTGTACAACTCAAAGGTTGGTGTTCTATAACTCATCCAAAATGTTCATTGAATTTGGAATATATTTCGGGGGCCCCTGGTTTTGTTGGAAAACATTTCTTAAATTTAAATTCAATCACTATAATTGTATTAATGGAATGGTTATTCCCTTTCAAAATTTGTGATTTTTTGTTAGTGGTTACACCAACCAATCAATATTACTGTTGTTGATGGTTTTTTCATATTTGGGTTTTAGTGTTTCAGAATGTTTGAGTCGTCATTCAGGTGTGTCTTTGATTGAATATTCCAAATGTGAGTCTTATTTTAATAAAAACCTAGTTATTAATAAGAATTTAATATTGGAATGTACCACTTATGCTCACCACTTGACCAGCCTAAGGTATGTTCTTCAAATTGATTATTAAATGAGAAGTGACAAATGTGGTATGGAATGTTTACTAAGTATATATCATGGCCTTATCAAATGTGTTTGAATAAAGGTTACATGTATATATCATCCCTTTTCATGTTGATGGATGGTATCATAGTGAACCTCAATAATTAAATATGACTTAATGGTTAATAAAGATATGATTAAACGGTTCCAATGCGGCATGTCCTATTCAAACAAACTAAATACAAAGCATGGATGAATAAATAAAATTTTGAAATTATTCGTGAAATATCCTCACTTGTTAAATACTAGGCTTGAGCATAATGAATGATTACATGATTACAATATCAATAAATATTGGACTAACGTGAGAACACACTAGATTGTAATATGAGAATACCTTACGTCTTTGTAACCCCATTCTAATTCAACGATGTGGTTTTCCAAATTTGATACCCACCTCAACATTGGTTCTTGTCAATTCCTTAGATGCTTAGTATACTACCATAGGGTCCTTTAATTATTATAGGATACCATAGACACACTCAATAGATCCAACATTAACTAGTAGGTTCCTTGGTGAAAGACCATAGGGCCCCGTCTTTTCATAGAACCATTTTACCTTGGTCAATCACCATGGATTCGACAAGGGTGTTATTAAGGAATTCATGGATTACACAACTTGGATTACACTATCACACTTTAGCTAGACCTAGATACAGTTTATTTAGACTTCCATGAGATTTGTGTTACCTTAATTATTACCCTGGAACTCCCTCACTGGATAACTTTTTTTAAGTTGTCTTGTTACATAATAGGACCATCACTACTTATACTATAATGAATTGAGGTCACTTCTGGATATACCTCACATAACCTTGTAATATTAAATGGTAATTACATAGTTAGTTAACTAGATACATGTCTATACACCAGGTGACGGTTGAAGAAGGTACATGGTTATTTAGTTACATTATAATGCTTTATTTACTTTATATATGCATTCATGCAAACTATTATTTTCATTACATATTCTGGTTATAACAGACACTATTTGTAGTGGCCCCCTGGGATTTATCTCACACCCTCTCTAGTCATTGTTTGGTACCCGGAGTAGATTACATGGTTTGGGGTGTTGAAAAAGGGAAGCATATGGCTTTAAACACATGATTACATACTAACTAGGATGAAGTGTGATAGTGGATGACCGATTTGGATCTAGGGATTCAGAGAGAGGTATTTTTTATTTTAGATTTTGGAACATGTTACGAATATGGTTTTCTATCAATGTTTTCCCATTTTCTAGTGAAATGAAATGACATCATCATTGTCAATGTTGATACAATTATGGTTATTCTCATTTATCTCTTATATCATTTTTCTTCTGCTATTTATTTATTTTTCTTCTTTTGTTTCCTTTTTTTATATCTATTCTTATATGAAACACTTTGGTAATGATAGAATAGCCTTTCTAGAGACACACCCTAGGTCCACACTGCTAGTCGATGGCCTCTAGCATTTGGGATATGTGCTTGAGGAATTATCTCCCATCAGGATTGGGGCACCCATTAAGTGGCATCCAGGTCATGGGTGTTACAAAACCCATGTAAAAGAAACACATTTTATATTCATTCAATAATAGAATAAACCATTAATATAAGTGTGATTCATCTGTTTTTTATCATGGTATAACCCTATGGATGTGAAATTAGTTTCATAAACATCATTAGATATTAACATTAACCATTCAAAGAGTCAATAAATATTGAATTATCGTAGAATATCCTCAATAATGAATAGTTAACAACAATATAGAACATAATTGATGGAAACTAATTTTAAAAGGTCAGTTAAAATAGTTATTAAAAGAAAATATCATTTTCCAAGTAGTGAAAAATATCATCATAAAAAATAAATCCTTTTGAAAAACTTTTATTTTATGAATATATTTTAAAAGAATATATAGTAATATTTTATCAAAAGATTGGTTATGATGTAATATAATTATGATCATGTCATACATGTAAAAAATAGTGTATCATTTTTCATTTGCGGTATAAAAAAGAAGAACATTAATTTTAAAACTGAATAAATATTTATTTTTCTTTTTTTTAGACTAGGATAAGATTTATATTATATAAATAAATATATTTTAATAAATAAGTATTAAAATCAATGTTAAATAATATTATTTTGGGAGGAAATATATTTCGGATCAATTTTATAAATAAATTAGTATTATAAAAAACATTGTTAAATATATTAACATAAAATCAGTGGAAAATGAAACCAAAACATAAATATTTCATAAATAAAGTGATTATAATAAAAATTATGATAAATATTCATAGGCTGAACATTATATTTAATCTATGGGTACTTAATCATAAATAATCACCATAGATGATTATATTGAAATTGAATATTTTTTCAACATTGGTAACAATTATCAGTAATCTCCTAGAATAAATAACATAAATTTTTCTGATAAATTTTTTATTCATGATATTATATGTCAAATAGTCATTATATAAACCTCATAATGGAATATAGGTGCCAAAAAAATGTTGGTCTGAATGAAAGAATGTTGAGACAAAATTACCTTACCTTTTATATTTACATCAGTAGTACTCATTAAAGTAAAATTTATAATAAATATTTGTTTATTATACTTTCATTAAATAATAATTTTCATATAAAATGTACTGTATATGTGTTTCTAATGACTTTTTAATATCTTTTATATAGTTATTCTATGTTAATGTCATGTTTCATGTAATAACAACATTGTTATTTATATGTCTTGAGTGGTTATGTTTCAGGACCTAAATCATTATTCCTTATATATGTATATATAATTGTTACCAAAAGAAAAATATTATATATAATTATTATATAAGACTTTAAAATAATTATAAAAAATATGTAAATATAAAACGAAATACATCGTTCATAGAGATGGTAGATCTTACAAATGCATAAAGAAAGATTTCATTTTCTTATTCGGTTTATGGGAATAAATATACATACATATGAAATAATTTCATCCAATTGTAATTTTTATTTCATTTATATCCCATATTATTACTAAAACCAACTTTATTACATTCTATGTAATGCGTTAATGAATCACATCGCTCCACGAGGATTTAGTACACCGTAGGCATGAATAACTTCATCGTCTTCCAAACAAATGGAAACAATGAATGTTTGCGTGATATTAAAATTTTAGATTCCTAATAACACCTTATATACAATATAAAAATATTATTTAAACTATAATTCCATATATTTATTGGTGATAATGGAATAATTTTCAAAATTAGTTTGTAAGATAGTAGTATGTGGTACACACGAATAATGATTTTGTAACCAATTTCATAGAGGTGTGTGGTTGTAGCTTCACAAAATTACATGAAATGATGTTGGTACATACAAAATACTATGTTTATTATATAACCATGATAAAAAATTAATATAATGGGTTTTAGGATGATGTAAAACCAAAATGTTCTTTGATTAATATTTCATCATTTTTGGGAATATCGGTTTGGATTACAGCAAAAGAATTAATTGATTGTATTTATACACATAGTATGTATTATAAGATGATGTTAGGGGTTTTTGAAAGATATTCGGATATCAATAATCTCTGAAAAAGGTCTATATAAGTGTTAAAATATGAGAAAATGGGGTAGCACAGAATAAGCGAGGTGACTGGCACTTTGTGTATATTCTGAATGACTAAAATAAAAAAACGTTTCATCATTTAATAGGGCTCCAATAATGTAATTATATTGATCATAGAATAAATAATGTCTATAAATTTCCATATAATATGTTTTTATGATGTTTATATTCCCTTTTTTGACATAATATTTGTGTTTTTTCACTTTGAAAAATAGTTTTTAAGTATTAATTTTTATCATAAATTAAGGATTAATAATTAATAATTATAATTTATGATGAAAAATTATGTTTAATACTTTTATCCAAATTCCAATAATATAATTGTAAAAAATTATATTATTATTAAATCTATATTCTAGACAAGAAAGATGGGATTTAATGTGAAAATAACCAATACGAAGATTACAAAAATTTTATATTAAATTTAATCATGAAGTTATTTTCAATGACATAATTATATTAATAAATGTATAATTGAAATTATAAAAATTAAATATAAAATTAATATACATATTAACATTACAAATAAATTAATGAAAATATTGGTTTTTAATTAATAATTAGTATTTTTCATTTTTACGGAACAAATAAAAAATTACAGAAAACTCCCAAAATATCAAACATATTTTTTATTAAAAATAGAAATAAAATATTATATACATTTAAATTTTTATATGTGTAAATATATTATTTTTATTATTATTCAAAAAATCATAGAAATACACTTTTTGAGAAAATTTTTATTTTAAATCATAAATTGAAATTAATAAATATTATGTGTTTTATTATAAATATGTTTTTCTATAGAACCACTGCACATAATATTTAATAAATAGATATTACTATTCACACTAATAGATTAACTAATATCTTATAATGACTTGTTTTAAAAAAATTATTAAAAAAATGTATAAAATTTTTTATAACTCAATGTTCAATGTAAGGAATGGAAATCACCTACTTCTTGTTGTGAATGAATATCATGGGGAATCATAAAATAAAAAAATTCAAAAAAATTAATTTATTTAATATAATTAAAAAAAACATGTTTCGTTACATTCTACATACCTATGAATGAATTTAACAATTTGAATTTGTCATTATGACTCAAAAACATAATGATAATTTTTCCTCATTGTATCCTCAATTTTCCATGATTCTTCCTCAAAATGGTTGTTTCACCAAAATAAATTTCCCATGTGAGTGGTCTAATTTTAATGAAATTTCTCTATATGATCCACAATATCCACCATGTGTTCCTTATAATATTTTTATTTCTATATTGGTAAGTCCTATGAGTTTAGTAAATATGAATTCTATGGTATATACTTCCTTAAAAGGGATATATATTCAATATCTCATTGACTTGGGATAGATTTCGTTGATGTTCTTAGAGATATGATACAATCCAATTATTTTTAATAATAAAACTGGTATTATTATACCAAATATTATATTCCATTTCACCCCGGATATAATAAACATCTACAATGGATAAATTCCTAGAAACTCTTTATAACTAGAATTATGTTCTAGAACATGTTGATTATTATTAACATAAATTTCCAAGAGACTCTAATATGTATTTATTTTCTAATAATTAGATATAACCTTCTTTGTAATTTCATTAGCTATCATAGGTCCCAATGGATTTATTTCTTATTATATTATCCAAAAAATTGAAATAAATATTTTTTTCTCTATAGAGATTCTTAAGGATCAATCTGACAACTTCAGTGAACGATATTGTTGTGAGAAAAATCTACTAAATGATTGTGCTTATACAAACAAATATTTAAATAAAAACAATAATATCCCAGAAACCATCAATTTTGGAACTATTATTTTCAAATGATCATCCAATACTGGGTGGTTTGTAGTCCTAAAATAAAATCCCTTATTAAGGGATAAGTGAATACTTCTCTAAAATAGTGAGTTAATCCTTTTATCATATTCTGATATAATGGGATTTGGCACTCCCTTAATCATCACCATATGCATAATGTATATCATGAAATGATGATTCATATATCAGTATTCTCTTATAGGTTTGAATTTTATTAACATAATAAGGTGATCTATTAGAACCCATATAACACTAAACCCTTTAGAAGTTATAGGGATTCCAAAAATAAAATCCAAAGTGATGTCATCCCATTTCTATTTTGGAAGGTGTAATGGATACAAATTCACTTAAGACATTTTTATTTCAGCCTTCACATGTTGATATTTGTGGTACTAAGATGCAAAATCAATAATATAAATCGTCATGACATTCCACCACGTGTATTCCTTCACGTCTCTATAAAAATTATCACATCCTTGATGAATAGTGAATAATGAACCATGAAATTCCTCCAAAAAATCCATCTTAATGTCTGATATTGAATGAAAAAATACATGTTTTATGAACATTGTCATTCCATTATGATCAAGGACAATCACATCATCATTTATATCATTAATGTGTATATCTACATCATCCTACCATGCCACATTATTTATAACAATAATACATGGTTGAATATTAAATTGATGGAGATAATAATTTACCCTTCCATTTGGATTTCATAAATCATCCATTGAAACTAATGACACATAGGATCTTTTGCGACCCTTATAATGGATAAGATTGAATCATGAATTTGACTTAAAGCTTCATTCACATTGTACTCTTTCTTAGTGTAGTAATGGATTGAGCATTCATAATCTATAATTATCACTAAAATTTTTATCTAGAACATGTTGAACTCATTTTTGGTGATTATATAGATCAAAATATTATTATTAGTATATCTATCAGACTATTCTCCATAAATATAATTCCTATATTTCATTAATTTAAAAATTACTATAACTTACTACAAATAATATTTTGTTTAATGATTATCATGATTTTTCAATTTTCATGTAGCTTAATCTATAACCCTGTAATTAAACATTAAATAATGTCCAAATTCCATCTTAGATTATCCAATAAGTGTTGTAATCCCTTTTCCACTATAGGGTAATATATTTATAGGTTCAATGCACAACCATCCCACTAGTTTTATGAAATTTTCCTAACATGAGTCTTTTTACTAGATCCCCCCCTTCGAGTATATGTTCTGATTTTAATATAATATCATGAGAAATTATCCATAAAATATATATAACAACCATATATATTATAAAAACTAGAGATCCTCATCATTGGGGTTTTTCTAAGCCAGTATTAAATTTCCCTTATCGATGAAGGATATTCTAATATTCCTTATCTTGATATTATTGGGCACATAAATGAATCATTTTTCATCCAAAATCCATTTACTATAAATTTTTCATATTTTTTCTCTTTCATAGAGTAATGAGTAAAATTATCAAGTTTTCATCACACACTTCATATATCTTCAAATTTATTATAATATCGTCAATAAAAACTACAAAAAACTAATTTTTATAATATCTAAGGATAATACTAATTAAATAAATGACCATAGAAGAGGAATTAGTAAGACATAAAGGTATTTAAGATTTCCATACATCAAATTATTTCATGTAATATCACATTAGATATATCCGCTTTTATGACCATCAATTGATGATATACCTAATGCAGGTCAATATCTGAAAAAGTATTGATCACCACAAAACAGATCAAACATTTAATCAATATTGTTAATGGGATACATTTTCATAATTTTTATCATGTTTAATACCTAATGATGAATTTATAGTCTCATTGATCCATTATTTTTTTGAAAACATATAGGTGCACACCAAGTTGAATCATAGGGTTGAATGAATCTCATATCCTGGATTTTGGTTTTCTATTTCAAACCATGATATTCATTTATTTAAATTAAATATGGACTCTTTGAAATTACGGTGGCACCTATTTTTTCTATTGATAAATAATCATAATGTTTTTGTGTATGAATATTAAATCAATAAAAAAGATATTAATAAAACCCCACAAAATGGGAATAAAATTAACGATGACTTTATCCATATAGATATGATGTAATCTCATATTCGTAATATAAACATACACACATACAATGTATTTAATCTCCATCATAGGTTTATTATTATTTTCAATATTAATCATTCACTACCATGAAAAGAATAGTTTTAATAGCCCATTGGAGAACTATGGTGACTCCAGATTCTATTCATTATTATCATATGAGGAATCAATCATTACCCATTGGATTGGATGGAAATATAATTATATCTCAACCAATCATACAATAAAAACATTACATGTGTGTGAGAAAAAGTTCACAAAACAAAAATTATATCTTCATATCATTATATCATATATATTGTAATGTATGTGGGTCTAAAAACAGTTTATCATTTCATTATAAAATAACCCAAAAAATGGGAATAAAAATTATCTCATACTCATTTTCATAATCTATCTAGATAAATAAAAAATATGGTATCATGAAACCATGAAATCATATTTTTCATCAAATTATGTGTCATTGATGAACCAATCAAATAAAGGATCAATGAAATATTTAATAGGAAAAACCAAATTCATTTTAATGTCATTTATTTATAATAAAAAATTAAAAATATTGTGAAAATATTTTATTATAAAATAAAAATTATATAATTTAATTTAATCATCAAATAATTGTGAATTTAAGACTTTTGAAAATTTTAATTCAGGTTGGGTATTTAAAAATAGTGATTTATTTAACATTTTTGTAAAAGCTTAAAAGAGCCATAGTTGGAAAAAGAAAATAATATTCCTTTTAATATTCTAAATAAATTTATATCGGATTAATAATTTATATAAAAAATTATTGAATATTAATAAAATAATTATTGAATAAATAAACAAAAAACATAGATATATTTTTAAAATTATTCTTGCTTGAAGAGAAAAATAAAGTTGGTTTTCCTTAAAAATATTCTCTTAGACACTTTAGTAAAATTATATGTAAAAATTAAAAGATAAAATCTACCATTATAAACTACCAAAAGAAAATAAATTTTATGATATTGTGGAGTGATATATTATAAAATATCATCAAAAATAATAACCATAAAATCGGAGAAAATAATGGCATTGTAATATAATTCCATTAAATCAAAATTAACTTCTTTTAAATTTTATATATCCTCATTTTTAATATATATAAATTAATTATATTTCTCTTCCATAACTATTTATATAATTATAATATTATATATGATACATTAATAATATTTATGAAAAAATATATTTATAATTTTTTATATAAATTGACATTTAATATTATCAAATGATTCATTATTCATGAATGCTTCTGTTTGGATGTTCTGGTACCTATACCTAGATAATGATTAAATAATTTTCCAAAATATAATCAATGTATTATAATATTTATATTCATGTTATAAATTTTTATAATCATCATTAATATTTTGATATTGAAAAATACATTACATCGTTCTTGGATACGGTTCCATGTATGTACACATCGACACTGGTTTTACTATCTAATGAAAATAATTAAATAGTAAAAATAATCATTTATAATTATAAAACATAATTATATCATAAAAATTAATCATAAATATTTAATTCATCATAATAACTATAAATTATTTTTGGTAGTCGAAAATGAATTATTCTCTTACAAGATGGTGGTAGACACTGAGTAGGAATTAGTGATAAATCCATTTCCCTAATGACATAAATTATGATGGTAAATTCTGGTTAAATAATAAAAAAATCAAAATATTTTTGATAATTTAAATATATTTTTGGTGTGAAAACTAATGGTTTAGAGTATATAGAAACAAAATTTAATGAAGTCGGTTATGAAAATTTACTAATTTCCAAAAACCTCAATTAAATCATTTTATAAGGTATATTTTGAAGGTCTTATAAGAATTCCATATCATCAAAATAATCGATATGTATGTTGACAATTTCATTTGGTTGGTTTTGTTTGATATATTATTCACAATGTGGTGAAATGTTGAGAATGGATGGGTGGTCATTTATGTGTGACATGGGAGACACATAAAGAATATTTGAAAGGATTCCAATATTGTTAAATAAATATCAGGTTTAATGGTTCCAAATTTCCATTTATTTTAGGTTTTCGATAACATTAGTTATATATATGTCCACTCATTTAGATTTAGATATTTTTACTTAAAATATCACCCTTATCTTTTGTTTTAACCGTTCTATTTAACATATGTATCCACATCTCATGTAAAAAAACTGATAGTAGTATTACTATTCATTATGACCATATATGGAATTGAAATTATTAAAAAAATTACATTCTTATTCCAATAATGGAAAATATTCACCAAAATAGATAGTTCTTCTTATACTCGGCATGGTTTTTGTTATTATAATATTCATTAGTTTGAAACATTATTTTCTTATCAATACCATCATATTCATTGGAAAATACAATATTAAAAATTCCATTGATATAAATATATTTATTTCTTTGTAAATAATAATTTACTTTAAATATAATACCTTTTATAGACAAATTTTGAAAACACTGATCAATCAATCTATATTTAATTAATTTTGAGTAATAGTTCTAGAATCATACCTCCCACGAAAATTAATATATTACACATAGGTAAGAATGGTTTCATAGTCCTTTTAATTTAGTTAAATGAATTACTTTTCAATTTTCATATGAATAATAGATGTAAATTACATACTATAAAATTACATTCCAATATCATCCAAATACATTAATTAAATTTCAACTATTTTATCCATAATTTATAATATTATTTTGTTGTTATTTATCACCTTATAAATAATTGACATCTAAAAAAACTTTTTCTTGATCCATTCATTAGAAAATAAATAATACATTTTCACTGGTACTGATTTATTTTCTGAGAATCATGTTGATCAGAGAGGCCAATAAAATAATGATTATTTTTTCTTCATAAAAGAGCTAACATAACAATGTTCGATCCTTTTAAAAAGTGGATGATGAAAATGATTCATTGATAGAGAAATTTATTTAATAATATCCATAAATTTTTTCATTATATTTTCCCAATGATTTATTTTGTGAAGATGAATGTCTTTTAATTTTCAATCTGATTTTGTGTTAATATGAATCCTTTGGGATCAATCATTATACTAAAATAAAATTTCATATTATGTGAAACAATAATGAGATTCAAAAACCAGAAAAATCCAAAAATTTATTTTTATGATATATAAATGAATCTAAATTATTTTATATCATTGACACATTCTATTTTTCTTTGGTTATCAATAGTAATAATCCATTCAATTCATTAGTAATGAACCATAATATAAATTTTAATTTACCCAATTATATCCCAATAAAGTGTCTAGTATGGTGTGTAGTGTTATACTAAATAAACTTTTACCGATGATGATCATATAAATACCAAATATTCCCTAAATATATTTGTTACCCCTATGATAATATTTGAAATAGTCACTTATAATTTCTATTATACCCACCTGGGATTGATTTTTAGAAAACCACACTTAATTATTTTCAATAAAATTAGATGTCCCCCATTTATTAGATGAATATTATTTTCAAAACACTATGATCTAATCATTTATATTAATGTATTAATTTCTCTAAAGACTTCGACGTAAAAAGATCAATTTTTTAGATGATCTACATAATCTTCAAAATTTTCATTATAATAAGGACATGTATTATAAATATCTTACTTAAATATTTCAATCGTAAATATTAAAATAGAAACATAGTAAAGGGTGAGCTGAGATGATTAATTTGTTCACAAAATAGATATATCATTATATGATCATATTAAAAATTATTTTAATAATAAATGTATGGCATCACAATCCTAACATACAATATTCATTCGAAATAAGTCAAATATATGTAATCGTGAATCATGTAAGATGTTTTTATGAATTATAAAATATTAGAGATTATACTAATTAATAATCAATCGTTATACATGATAATATATAATAAGGATTACAAAAACGTTATTTGGAATAAAATAATGTATGGAAAATAATTTCAATCATTATGGATCAGGCCATGATTATCATATCATATTGGATGACCAAGATTAATATTGTCCCAATTGGTATAAATTAAAATCATTTTACAAAAAATAAACTATTTTAATTTTAAAATGAATCCAAATCATAAAGGGGAAATTAATATAATAATAATGAATGGGTATATTTAATTAAAATTAGTAATATTAAATATTCATCCCAAGATATGGTTTTTATGAAAATAAAAAAAATCATCAAATATTTTTTCAATGTGATGAATTATATATAATATATATTTTATAAATTTTAACTTCATATGATATTTTATTTAATTGTAATATAATTGTTAAAAATTAAATAATGCCCAAAATTGATGAAGACATGATTTTGAATCAAAAAATGAATTTTATGAAAAAGGGGAATATAATTCTTAGTAATTATTCAATAAATTATAATAATGTAAATCCATTATAAATAATTTCATATTGTGATTAATACTATTTATACCCTCTATTCTAATAGATGTGAGATAAATCCAATATTAAAAAATAGGTTTCAATGATATATTTTTGATTGAATACACACATTGATTCGTATAAATAAAGTTATATATTTGTTCAAATGATATTTATGAGAATTATATTATAAATTAAAAATGATTCATATGTAGTGATTGAAATTTGTGAGCGTGAAAGGTGAAGAGGTTCCAATTTATAATTAAAGGAATGGCCTAGAATATTTTAATAGTTTTAAATATATCTAATGTATTTACTAGGATAAATCAATCCAATTTTGTATGGATTTAAATTAATTAATCTTTGGATGAAATATAATTAGGAAATATAATATATATAGGTTTTGGTTTCATTATAATCATTATTATTTTGTTAAACCACTTCGCTAACCTTAATTTATCATAAATCATTATAACACCATCTATTAATAATTAATGTTCACACACATATTTCATAGTTGTAAAGTTGAAGACAAATAGTTAATAAATTATAGTGTAAGTAATTTTCCTGTAAAATTTCATAATAATTTTTTTATCAGTATCTAAATAAATTATTAATTACCAAAAAAATATCATCATTATTATTTTTGTGGAAATTTAGATAATTTTAAATTAGATTAAATTACCATACAATATATTTCCATTATAAACACTTTTATAGTTACATAATAATTAGTTTTAACAATAAAATTCATTTAAAAGTATACTTAATCAAAAATATATTTTAATTAAAAAATTTAATGTGATTTACAAGAACATTCATACTCACTAAACAACTTCTATTTCATCTATATTTATGAATTTTCTGTAATTATACGAAAACGAATACTCTTTAAAAAATTATATTGTTTTTTAAAATTTTATATAAGATTTTATGTTCCTTAATTACATCAGTTTATCTCTATAATAACATAAATGTGAAAATGTAATCAATACCATGACATTTTGTATTTATTCATTATAAAATGTATTATAAATTTAAATATAAGTGAAATTCTGTACCAAAAATCATTATATTCTAAAACATTACCCAATATTTTGTACCCTATTTTACCCATTTTTTCTAATGGTTGGAAAAAACCATATCATGAATAAAATTATTATTGTAAAAATATAAATCAATTTTCTAAATTTTGACACAATGATTCAAAATAGAAAATAAATCTTTTCAAAAATAATTTTATTGTAATTGGTTAAATTAATTTTAATATAAATTCATATATCATTATGAAGAAATTATTTTAAAATATTTCCTTTTTTGAATAAAATGATCATATAACAAAATAAAATATTTTTTAGTTAAATTTTAATCATTCAGATTTATATTAGGAAAATTGATATTTGGTTACATTTATTACATATCTAATTAAATATTTTTCTTTTAAATTAAATTATATTATGAAAATTATTATTAGTTAAAAAATTAGTTATTTATCATTATTCATGTATAACTATATTTGTTTAAAAAATAAAAAATTCACCCATATATAATATATAAATGTTATTTGAATAATTATATACATTCTATTTTAAAAAAAATATTCACAATCGATGTCACGAACCGAATCTGGTCACAACTAGTACTGGCACCAAATCCAGCCCATGAAATTTCCCAAAGGGAATTCCCTATTCCCACATTCTGGCACAAGTTCTCAGGAATCAATAAATTAGGTTTTTCAATTATTGACCCATGTATGAAAGCATAAAACATTAAAAATAGTCAATATTGAGAATCTGATCATTTCATGCCAAATAAGTCTTAACAACACCAGATCTGAATACGAGGAATTAAATACAGTACAAGAGGTCCAAAAAAATAAATATAACATAATGAAATCCTCAATGACTCCACATGAAAATGGGGGCGTCACCCTCGAGCCGTCTCCACAGCATAGCAGCGCAGGAGGGGTCAAACAACCCAAACCGCCTTCACCGCAGGCTATACCTTAACCAGAGTCAAAAAACCATTTTTAATTACACAAAAGGGGTGTAAGTGGGGTTTGATAATAATTAAAATAAGGTACCATCCATATATTCAAAATTGTATTCAATTCAAAGTGATAATGAAAAAAAATTTAATATGTGAAGAAAAGCGGTGATGAAATCCATGAAATAAAATTATCAATTGAAAACAATTTTCAAACTAAAACAATCAAAATGTAAACACATTTAAACAATAATTTTTATCTACTTTGATGTATACCCTAACACACCCCATTAAAAGGGTAAATACCAGAAATCTAATGAACACCAAAACGGAGAACACCCCTAGGAAACTAAATAGTATCGGGACATATGTACCACGTACCTCATTGTAAAGTGACCATTGAAAAATCAGTTCCCATGAACGAGACACTTGTAAGGAACAGAACGATAACCAATTGGTCCCCTCTAAACTTCAATATAGTTTATGTAGAGTTGTCGTTATCTATTTTCTCAGTGAAATAGGGATAAAACCCATATGGTTCCCTAGAAGTACTAGTACATATCATCCCACCATGGTACACAGGCTTCTCCATTGTTATCAAACAAATCCTACAATAAAAACAAATTAATATTGATATAAAAGACACCAATACTATTCATACACAAACAACACAGTATATATACACACATTATTCCACTTAAAACACACAACAATTCATTTTAATTTTCAATAAAAAAACATCCCAAAATATATTCTTGTTTTTAAAGAAAAATATTTTGAATATCCACTTTTCACACCATGTGAAAACTTTTGTGTCACCAAAAATAATTCAGTTCAATACACTTCTATGAAACCACCATTGTTGTTATAGCGCATCCCCATTTAAACCAAGATGTTATATCTTTTAAAAACTCCCATTTTCACACAATCAAGGCATTTAATGTCCATTTTCTTCACAAACTCCATTTAAACAGACAATTTTTAGAAACAAATAGAGAGGATAGACATTCAAACCTTAATTTTCAACCCCAAAATAGTTCAATAATATCAACTTATTAATGATATGGAAGCCCCAAATGAACAAAGAAAATATTTATATCAAAAATTCCCAATTTTACAAAAAATTGGTTCTTAATTATATTTATATTACAAGAACAACAAAAACAATTTTTTGAGGTAATATAAAAATTAAATATATAACAAAATATCATTAACACAACATCAAGGTAGAAATGAATGAAAATACTATGGAATCTGCAACCAATGTAATGAAAACCCTTGAATCCATTGTGTAAAAACTCAAACGCACCACCGTCGCACCTCAAGGAAGGTAAAACCGACCTAAAACCAGAATTTTAGACCATGAAACACAAGATCAACCCTAAATTCGGAACCCTACTTTCTAGATATTCGAAACATCATGAATAATGGAATAAACCCTTAGCAAATGTGATAACGAAGGATGGAAACCCACTAACTTGAGTGACCATGAAGAAATATCCCAAAATACACAAGTAGAAAAATTTCTTGATTGCTAAAATTTAAATTGACTTTGTAAAAAGGATGAGGAAGTCATTTAAGAACATTAATGGAAGAAAATAGTGAGAAATTAATGAGTTATAACAAAAACAAATTACCTCTCTAAATCTGGAATATTTGAGATATCATGAGAAGAATTTCCCTAATTTGTGGTGGAAATGAGATCCAAATAGTGAGAAGCATAGCTAGGGTCAATCCTAGGGTTGTTTTTTCAAGTCGGAGGTGGAATCATAGAAAAAATGTTAAATATGAATTAGTTATTAAAAAATTTATTTTTAAAACAAGAAATGGGATTTTGGGCTAGCCAAATTACCTTATTAAAAACACGAATCGACAATAATTATGGATTACAAAAGGTTACATATTAATATTATGGTGTTAATAGGTTAGTGGAAGCCATTTTGTATGTGTAATGGGTGAAAAATATTGAAAAATTAATGATTTATAAAAGATACATAATTGGTTTCTAAATCTGGAAATGGGCTCGCGATTTGGCCCAAATCCTAAAAAATCTCCCATTCCTCAAAAAATGAATGAGAATCCCCAAAAAAATTAAATAATTGAAATTAAATTAAAATAATTAATGGGTATTTCTATTCTCGCCACCATGAAAGACTTTCCGCCTCATAAAGTCAACCTCAATCATGATCCAAAATCAAGAATGAGTATTATTCCTCAACCCATGAATTATTTTCCCTGATATCATGTGTATCAATCCCAAGCATCCAAATATCTTGGACTATTGGAATATACTTTTCCCAAATCACCTTTTATTGGGAGTCCACTATTCGTATAAGCCACTCAGTAACAAAAAAAATCAGGCTCTGTATCAAACTCCTCCAAATTCAGTACATGGGATGGATCTAGGTTGTATTTTTTCAATTTGGAGACATATATGACATCATGTATGGATGTCAACAAAGAGGGTTGGGTCAATATATATTACACCATGCCAATATGCTCTATAATCTCAAAAGGTCCAACATTCTACGGAGTCATCTTCCCTCTCTTTCCAAATAGACGATGGCTTAGATGAGGGGCCACATTAAAGAATACCCAATCACCCACAAAAAACTCTAGCTATCCACACATATTATTATCATTTGATTTATGAAGACTATGATCTCTAAATAAGTGCTTCCATATCAACATGAAATTCTCATATGTATCATACACAAGACTCGGCCATAGTAGTGAGGTCTCACCTACCTCATCCCAACACTATGGGACAGACAAATTCAGCCATAGTGAACCTCAAAAGGATCCAGTCAAATCAATTATTGGTAACTATTATTATAAAAAAACTCCACCAATAAAAATGTTTATCCTAGGAACCTCCAATGTTATGGACAAATGCACATAGCATATCCTCCAAAATCTGATTCACCCGCACTTTTAGTAATTCTATTTGGGGATGGTATGTCATGAAAATATTAATCTTAGACTCCAAGGATTTTTTAAGGCCTTACAAAAATTGATATGTGAATCCTGGGTCTCTATCTGAGACAACTGATGATGGCCAACCATTGAGTCACCCAACATCACACAGATACAGTGTCCCAACTCATCCACTTTTAGTGTATCTTTGATCAAAATGATGTGGGGTGATTTGGTTAGATGATAAATCACCAACCAAATGGAATTCTTACCCTGAGGTATATGAGTAAAACCAACAATGAAGTCCATGGATACCCCATACCACATTTTGGTAGGAATGTGTAATGGATGGAGCAAGCTGGGGGGATTATAATTCTTTACTTTCACTTGCAAGCATGTGTACCATCTCTACAAAATGTTTTCTATGTTCTGCCACATACCTGTCCAATGGAACTATGGTTCCATATCATAATACATTTTCATTTCACCCAGGTGGAAAACCCATAGATACTTGTGGATATCCCACATCACCACCTTCTGTAGAGATGACGACACTACTAATCAGCCCTTGATTCACAATATTCCCTCAGGAAATTATTGCCAATCATAGGAAATAGTTCCACAATTAATAAACATCTTCAACCACTGAAAAATCTCATCCATAGGGTTTTGTTGTTGAATAAACTCAAATAGGGAAGGAGTCAACTAGACACTCACTATGAACGCTCATTCATAGTGCTCACTGGTCTGAAAATGAATCTGATCAAAGAGTCACAAGAAATCCCACTCATCAATAGACATCCTCAAATCCTATAGTAGAAGACTTATTCTCAAGGAGTCATCCACCACATTACCCATTCCTAGGGTATAATCAATGTCAAAGTCGAACCCCTTCAAGTACTCAATCCAACGACGTTGTCTCATTTTGAGGTCCTTATGCGAGAACAAAAATTCCATGATTTCTTTATCAGAATAGACCAGTAACATTTCCCAAAAATTTAGTGAAACCCAGTATTCAATGCATAAATCACAACTACCAACTCCATTTAATGGTTCGGGTTGTACTTTTTATGTGGTTAGAGTTTTCGAGATCTATACACCACCACTTGATCATCCTACATAAGAATACACTAAAGACACATATTAGAACCATCACAATAGACCACATACCCCTTCACAGCCTTAAGAAGAAGTTAGAATGAGAATGGTAGTCAAATACCATTTTAAATCCTCCATGGATGTCTAACATTCGGGGCCCCATTCATACATAACCCCTTTTCGGGTGACCACGATCATTGTTGAAGCAATCCGATAGGAATCCTGAATGAATTGCTTATAATAACCATATAGACCAAGCAAAATCCTAATCTCGAACTCATTCCTTGGCTTCTCCCATGTCATGGAAGCACTAATCTTATTAGGTTCCACTAAATCCCCCTTTTCAGAGATCACATGCCCCAGAAATTTCACTTCCCTGATCCAGAAAGTGCACTTTGACAAATATTCATAGAGTTGGTGATATCCTAAAGTGAGCAAGACGATCCTCAAGTGATGTTCATGTTCCTCCTCAGAGCTAGAGTATTCTAGAATTAAATCTAAAACCACCACAACGAAATAGTTAAGATACTGATGGAACACATTGTACATGTGTTTTATAATGATCGATATATCATTTGTCTATTCAAAGGGCATGACCAAATACACAATGTGACCATTCTTTCTTTGGAAGGATGTCTTCGGGCACTCTACATATCTCGCCATGAGTTAATGGTATCTAAAAAACAAGTATATTTTTGAAAACCAAATTTCCCCCTTCAACTGGTCAATCAAATCATCTATCATGGGAAATGACATTTTTTCATAATTTTTACCTTATTCATCTTCCGGTAGTCAATGCTCAATCTAAGAGATCCGTCAACTTTTTTCGCAAATAAGACAAGAGCATAATAAGGATAGATGCTCGTGAAAATGAATCCCTTGAATGCTAAGTCATTCAAATGTATATTTAATTCCCTCTTCACGGTAGTGGCCATGCTATTTGTGGGAAGGGATATCATCTATGTTCTTGGTGCTAGTTCAGTCGAGAACTCCACATCTTGCTCTAGGGGGTAATGTAAAAATAATAATTTGGGAATACCTCCATAAACTCATTCACTACATGAGGTAGTTCACCATTAGGGTAAGTAACATTATCCTCTATTGCGAGCGACAAAAATCGAAATATAAGACATCTTAATTCTTGGACTGTAGGTCCAGAACGACCTGACAGAGGATCTAATTCACCACGAAAAGCCTGATGACTCCAATCAGGTGTTGTAAAACTCACACACAACCTGTAGCAATAAATGTTTTCCTGGAAGTGAACTAGAAAGTCCATGCTATCTATTATTTCAAATGGTTTTATATATAAGACCTTGTGGTCCCACTCCATCTCAACCCCTAACACAGAAAGAAAAAATTAAAGGGACCTGAGACCCTGCTCATTCTTCTATCCCAATGGCAACATAAACTCCATCAAAAAAGAAACAAACTCAATTTATGAATTCAGTTTTCCAAAAAAAGAGTAGAAATTAATTAAACAGAGGCAACAGTATCAAAAATAGAATTATTTATTGAAGATTCGATCAAAATGGTAAATCGAACTACCGACGATCCTATCTCTGATCTTGGCGGTTCCTGATCCACCACATGGAGATGTCTGGTATCTGCCTAAGGATGACTACTAGTGTGTGGTGGTTCCCAAAATATGATCTACCTAGAAGATGACCAAAACCAATCATCACAGCCACCAAACCGATATCCCCCTATCCTTGATGGCTCAGACTATGTCAGCACTCCTCTTGAAGCCACTAATGTTGTCCCACTTGAATATGGATGTGCCACCCTACTGAAGCACTGTAAATAACCCATACCTCCACACTAGTTACAAGTCTTCAGAGGAAGAAGAATTTATAGTCTTATGTGCCTCATATTCCCACACTGGTGTAACATGACCAATCTCACATCAGAAGCAGTAGATGAAAACTTCCTCGAAGAGTGGCCTGAACTGCCACCTCTTTTCTTCACTTGTTCCTTTCGCTTTCTTTTCTTCTCCGAGGAGCTGCCACGGACAACTACTAATAGTGATCTTGAGAAATTAGCTCTGCCTTTCTGTTCAATCTCCTCCATGCATTCCCAATCAACCATCTCATCATAAGTCCCCAGCTTGAACAAGAACACTTGGGAGTATATCTTAGGTCACAATCCATTCTCAAACCCTTAGGCCTTCTCTAGTTCATTGGTGATGTTTTAAGAAGAATAACAACCCAACTCAGTAAAATAGGTAGCATAATCCACCATAGAGAGATTCCCTTGAACAAGGTCGATGAACTCTTGGGACCTAGTATAATCCAACATCTTAGTGCATTACTATTCATTGAAGACAGACTTGAAATCTCCCCATCACATCTGGTCATTCTTCCTAGTTAGAAGTACTGATTCCCACCACCTACGGTTGGGATCCTCTAATAGAAAGGAGACACATTTCACATTTAGAACCTCAGGTGTATACAATAACTCGAACATGCACTCAATTTTTTCGATCCATTTTTATAATTCTTGGGGTTCTATTCTACCTCAGATGGGAGGAGGCTTATTTTTCAAGAACTCTTGGTCCTTGACCATTATAAGACCCATCACATCCTATATAACATTAGTTAGAATAGGAGATAGTTCCTATCTTATAAGCTATAAAGGACATACCATGGCCTCGACTAGCCTCTGATAAATTAGTGTTGGAGAACTCTCTTCTGCTTCCTCTTATGGGCTCATTGGAGCATTTAGGGGAGGCATATTGCTAAAAAATATAACATTTACAAAAATAAAATTCAATTCTACAATTAAAAAAAATAATCAAATACATAAAATATAAACAATATAAGCACATTCCAGTAATAATTGAGAAAACTACTCCACCCCCACCCAATGTCCCATGTTGTCTGCGGCCCCCACGTCTCACCTGGAAGTGAAGTCAATCATACAATTCAAATGCCCCTAGTAACTCATGTTCCTCCATGTGGGGTGATAGCTAAGAACCCATATCACATCCAAAACCCCAATTCCGGAAAATCCTCGATCATGTCTATCCTAACTCAACCCAAAGTAGAAATATAATCTAAAAACATCGATGGCCTCTGATATTATTTTGTTAAGAACATAATTTGGTCGCCACTAGTACCGGTAACAAATATATCTCATTAGAAGTCCCTAATGGATTTCTCTATCCCCACATGCTATCACAAGTGCCTAGAATCAATAAATTAGTTTAGGTAATGATTTACCCGACTGTGAAAGTAAAAAAATTAAAAACAATAAATAATAACAATCTGAAATTTCCATGCCAAACAAGTCTTAACAAAACCAGATCTGAATACATGAATTTAAATAATGTTTAAAATTTTAAAATACAGATAAATATAGAATCATGACTTCTACAAGGACTCTACATGACATGGGGGTCATCACCCCCAGGATGTGTCCACAACACAACACCACAGGAGGGGTCTAACAACCTTAACCACCTTCACCCAAGGATTTTCCTTTACCTGAGTCAATCATAACCAAGTAAACATACACCAAAGTGGTATATGTAGGGTTTTAGCCTAATAAAAATATAATAACACCCAAATATTCTAAATTGTATGAAATACAATGTGAAAAAGAATGCAGTTTTAATATGTAAACAAAAGCGGTGATAAATTCCAAGAAATGAAATTTTAAATTGAAAATTTTTTCAAACTAAATCATAAAAAATATTAACATATTTTAATTTGAATGTTTATATACTATAATTTACAACCAATTACACTCAAATAGAACTGTAAATACCACAAATAAAATTATAACCAAAACTAGGAACACCCCTTGGTAACTAGATTGTCTCCTGCCTTATTCACCTCATATATCGGTGTAATGTAACCAGATAAAAACATGTTCCCATGAACAAGAAACTTGTAGGGGTCATACCCATAACCTATTGTTCCCCATCATAATCAATATAGATTAGATTAATTTGACTTTATATATTTTGTTCAATGAAACAGGAAAAAAACTCATTATGTTCACTATCCGTACTAGTATATATCTCCCCACCTAGGAACCATTGCTTCCCCCTTTGTTCCCAAAAAAATTCAGAATAAAAAAAGTTATTTTTCATATAAAAAAACGAGTAATGGTCACACATATAAAATATTGTAACAATAAACACATTAGGCCACTTAAAAACAAAAAAAATCGTTTTCATTATCAATAAATAATTTCAAAAAATCATTCCTTATTTTACACCCAAAACTCTTTGAAATATCCACATTGCACATAATGTTCACGCTTGTAATCAATTGAAACAAAAATTTCAGTTCAATACTCTTCAATGAAACCAATAATTCGCTTATAGGGAATCCCCATATAAACCAATAAGTTATATCTTATAAAAACACCAATTTTCACACATACATGGCACTAAAAGTCCATTTTCATCACAAATGCCAACTAAAAAACTTTCTCAACAACAACCAGAGAGGAAAAATATTTTAAAAAATATTTTAATCCATAATAATGATCAATAAAATATACTAAGTAATTATAGGGATGACCTAAAATAAATAATAAAATATTTACATGAAAACCCCCAATTTCACATAAAAATGGTACATAAAATTTACTTTCATTACAAACACAATGATTTTTTTTTTGAAAAAATATTCAAATTAAATAAACATGAAAATATCATAAACACAAAATCTAGGTCAAAAGGATTTCAATCACAAAGTAATCACCTACCAATGTAATGAAAACCCTTCAATCCCTTCTACAGAAACTCAAACCCAATATTATCGCACCTCAAAGAAGGTAAAACAGACCTAAACAGATAATTTCATACCATGAAACAGAATATGAAATCCTAATTTTGAATCCCTACATTCGGAACATTAGTAACATCATGAATTTGAAAATAAACCCAAAAAAATGGGAACAAGAATGGTGGAAACCAAATTACTTGATGGATCATGAATAAATATTCAAATCTAAACCAGTATATGAATTTCCAAAAAAAACAATTAAAGTGTGGTTTTAAGAGGGATGAAGTGGTAATATAGGAACTGTAATGGGGGGAAAAGAGTATGAAATGTAAGAGTTATGATAGAAACAAATTACCTCTTCAAATATAGATTATTTTAGAATGATTTACATTATTTGATCTAATCCGAGATAGAAATGAGATTCAACGTGGTAGAATCTAATATGTGGTCCTTTCTAGATATGTTGTATTAGAGTGGGAGGTGAAATCACTGATAAAGAGTAAACAATGAATAAGTTATTTGATAAAGAAAATATATTTATAAAAATTGAAATGGGAATTTAGGATGGCCTGATTCCTTAAATAAAAACCCAAATCCAGCATGATTAAGTATTTCTAAAGGGTCAAAATTTATATAGTGGTGTTAATAGGTCAGGGGGGGAATTTTTAAAGTGGAATGGGTGAACGATATTTTAAAATTAAATATTTATAAAAGAAACAAAATTCGTTTTTAAATATAAAAATTGGCTCACAGTTTTGCCCAAATCATGAAAACTCACCCATTACGCCAAAAATGAATGGGAAACCCGCAAAAAAAGTAGGAATGTAAATTAAATGAAAAATACCCTTAAAATACGTCATGGATGTGACAATAAAAATGAAAGGAATTCCCTTTCAGAGTAAAACATTTTTTAAAATATAAAACAACTTTTCTGAAAATTGAGTACATATTTATCATGAATTAATGAAATATATAAAAAATTGACAACTAATTATAGAGGTTTTTTATACATCATAAAACTATAAATTAAACATATATAATTTAAAATTAAGATTAAAATAATAATATTTAATAGTATATCATACATCTTATAATACCCAATGTTACGTGTTAAACGAGTGGCCAAGAAAAATTATAATTTTAAAATAAATATTTTTGAATGATACATTCTCACTATAGATCTAAATTTAACCCTATAAAATTTTTAGCAGTGAAAATTAATGTTTAAATATTTTAAAATACCATTTTTTTACACACACACCATATAGTAAAATAATAATTTTTTTTGAAAATATGGAAATGGAAACATGTTGGTCACTTAAAATGATTTATAATTTGATATAATATAATGTGGTCTATGAAATAATAGAATATTTTATCATGGGGGATATAAAAAATAAGTAATTATTTTTACATGGTGATATGGAAGATGGATATTATAGATATATTAAAAACAAAAAAATAAATAAGTAATTGAAAATGAAGGATATAAATCGATTAGAATTGAAGGTAAAATAAAAAATATATATATTTCAAGATCATTTTCACAGTGATGAGGGACTAGTTTATTATTAATATTTATATAATTATAAAAATTAAATTAAGTTATTCATTAATTTTAGAATAAAATTTTGGTATATTTTTCATGAATTAATTTTTTTCATCTATCTCGTCACATAATCCATGAAATAAATATTCAAGATGAATTTTCCATTCATTAATATCTAATGATAAATTTTAATAGATCAAAATATCAAAAAATTGTATTAAATTTCATTCCTCATATCTATATACATATACTAATACCAAAATTGTTGGGACAAGTAATGATAATATCCAAAATATATTTTTCACATGATAAAGGAATACATGTCGTCTCTAACACCTCACCAATAACATTGAATGTTCAACATAAATCATTCCTTAAATAAATATTCAAAAAACCCATCAAATTTATTCTTGGTAAATTTATAAACTAAGAAAATAAAAAAGAATTGATGAATATTTATTTCAATATTAACCCAAGATTTATCTGAAAACGAAATTAATCATTCCAAATTTAATGTAAGAAAAAATATATATTACCAAATAAAATAATATCCAAAAAAATATATTATTTTCCTTAATTAAAATGAATTACTATAAAGAAATAAAAAAACAATCATTACATACTTTAAATAATAACAATATTTTTTAGAAAATTATATTTTACATAGTCATATAATGTTATTTGTATTGTGTACGTCTTTAAAATAACATTAATCACCTAATCACTAAATCTCTATTTAATTTTTTTGTTATGTATGAAATAAAATATATGTTCCAAAATTATGAAAAACTTTTTATCCTAATTAAACATTCTAAAATAATTGGTCATATTAATCCTAATATTAATCAATACCTTTCAATATATCCCAAAAAATATATAATTAATCCTCATTAAAAACCATTTCAATAATTAAAAAACTCAATAATGTGTTCTATTCACATATATATATATATATATATACAAAAATATCCTTAATAAACTTCAAAATCCATAACATGACTAATAAAAAGTGTAATTTTTGACAATAAACTTATGTTTAACATCATTCGTAGCATGACGTTGTATTTTAGGTTTCCCTCATATAATAACTGAATATTATAATTTACCATAGTATATATCCTCTCAATGATCATAATGGTTCAAAATGTAAATTTCTATTAATAAACTTATATCATCTAAAGGTGTCTACGTAGGTATATTGTTTTGGGCCACCTCATCATGCACCAATTACGATTAGATTAATAACCATTGAATCCTAAAATATTCCACAACCCAAGGTGAATATTTGACATAAATATAACTACTTTCTAGTACCCGTGAATATATTTATTACATTATAAAACCACCAAACCTTATCATTATCATTGATTCGAGATATTAATCAATACATTGGTATATCTCTAGAATATATCATTGGGGTTTTTTCTCTATTATATACATTCGCAAATCAGTCTCCAATTGGTTAGACAACTATTATTTTTTAGAAACTATAACAATTTGACTCTTATTACCTTGATGTTGTTAGTATTTTTTACAAATTTAACTAGAAAAAATGAACTAAATATAGAATAAATAACTATATTAATAGTATTTTGAGAATATATCCATTTACTATTATCATTATATATTTGACAACATGAAATAATAAATTTATATTATATAGTGAATTTATTTATTTCTTATGTAACATCTATAAAATCATCTACATATCCCATCACGGTATCTTTGGAAAATGTTAAATAATAATGTGTGTGCTCATAAGCTCAGTAATGAAATTTTTCCATTATAAGGTATCAAAAAATAAATAAATCGTGTATATTTAAGGAGAGGAGGAAAATATTCAAATAAGAAACTAAAATAATATCATAAATGGGGAATATATTTATAGATAATAGATAAATATAAATAAATGCATGGTTAATAGTAAAATGATTTGACAATGATGTGTTCAATATTTTCAGTCAATTTATTAGAAACATTAATGCATTTTTAGATGACATCATAAAAATATCATTAACGACTCATGCTAAGACATCATAAATAGATTGGATGTAAAACCAAAAATTACCTTGAAAGTATGTCCAATTTTCCTTATCTATGATTCTAGGGGGCTTAAACAGTAATTTCCATCATATACCATGTTTAGCTATTTCGTTATCTAAACAGTGTGAATAATAATTATAATACATTGTCTACATATATATCTGTATTATAAAAAAACCAAAGATAATAATAATATATTTTCACAAACCATAGAAACAAAAAAAATATAAGACATCACATGTAATATGATGCATAGTATTTTTAGATTATATCTCTAGTACAATAAAATAATCATTTTTTATGTTAATATAAATAAAAATATCTTCTTAAAATCCTCTTTGAAGAATATGGTAAAAATAAAAATTCCATTTTTGTAACATTATAATCAATTTATTTATAGAATATCAAGAAAATCATTTTCACATAAAAATTTCAAAGGAAAAATATAATGGTTTCATAAAATACCACATTATTCATGGAAGTGTAATTTTTTTTCATACTTGATAGGGTAAAAATATTACTTAAAACCATCAAAGAAAAGTTTGAAACACCAAATTAAGACATTGTTTATATAAATTATAATATTATTTTAAAATATAAAATAAAACAAATATTTATTTAAAATAATATTTCTAAAATAACTTATATATTTAAATAAATTAATTAAATAGTTTTTAAGAGAATAGAAACATATAAAAATATTCATCGACTGAAGAAATATTATGGACATAATTTTTATGAATTCATTACCTTGGTGATTTTTATAATTGAATTGTATAAATATTAAAAAAATTATTAAAAAATATTGGAAAAACCAAGAAATAAGATAATAATTTCTTTTTTATATATGATAAATATATCATCAATTATAAAAAATTTAGTTTTGAGAATCCTATATTGGAACCATATTGTAAAATAAATACATACAACTCTGTTAATCCCTTGAATAAAAAATAATCATAGAGGGAATCATTCAAAGATATTAAAATCCTCAAAATTACCCTGAGAATAATCTTAAATTACATTCCAAGAAAGTGTACTCATATTAAAATATATTTTAATATTGAATTTGCATCACAAAAATAAAATTCAGATGAGGAACACTTTCAAGGATCATAAAATTACTGTAATAATTTACCAATGAATTGATTATGTGTAAAAAATTTAAATCCACTTAATATAGGTTAAAAAACAATAAATAATTATATGTAATGAAACAAATAAAATATTAGTAATGTTTATAATTAAGAAAAATATATCATATTGAAGTTAAATTGAATTTTTCAATCCCTTACCTCGAGTATGATGTTCTATAAATATACTTCATAACAAGTATAATGAAATTTTTTGATTTAATAACTACATTATAATATTTCTCATTTTAACCCCTTATTGTTAACCCTTTTTTCGATTATTATTATTTCAAATATTTGTATTAAATAAGTGATTTTCTTGTCAGTTGTGTTAAGGATGATCAGTTCATAATAGAAAAAATACATTATTTGGTTGACCATGGATAATGTTCTCATGAATAAATAATATAAAAATTATTAATAATGAAAATATAATCATTTTTAATAGTTAAATTACGTTTTATAATCATCAATAAAATTGGTATATCGATAATGAATCAAGTCATTTTTTGGAGGTGGTATCCAAAATATATTTATTATCAGTGTTATCTCTTCTTTAGTGGGTAAAAGGGTACAAAGGTAAGTAATGTTTTAAAATAAATAAATAATATTACTTCATCAAAAAATAAATATTTGTTAAATATCATATGATATCCACAATTGTAAGGAAGTGATTAAAAAATATAGCTTTGTAGAGGTGGTAATCCATACAGACACACGAACAATGTTTTTGTTACCCATTTGGTAGAAAATTTGATGAAAAAGTTTATATCAAAATCCTAAATAAATAAAACTAAATTTTATATAAAAATATTAAAATATCATAATTTTTAATAATATTTAATATATTTAAGAGAAGATAAAAATGAAAATTCCCATCAAAGTGTTATATCTCTTCTTCAAAATATAAATTTTGGTTTCACATTAATCCATCTTGGTTGGACTTTTAATGAGGCTTGATCCGTCCTGACCCATCCTCGTGGCATGTGCCGTGACTACCCCAAGCCCGCCTTCCATAGGCCATGGAATGGAGACTTGCACGAAAGTTATAAATCCCAATAAAAAGGGAAGGCATTGCCTTTATAAAGTAAACAAACACAACAGAGTACACAACAGTAGAAAACACTAAGTAATGTTGAGTACAAAAGTAAGTGCTGAAAAGTAAATGGGTCCGTATACAAACCCAACTGTAATGTTCTGTACAACTGAAAAGATATTACAACTACAGTAAAGTAAAACAGCAACCACTGAGTCGTCCTCTGGGAATCCCACCTGAAGGGTGGGTATAGATGGCCTGCTCAGCACATCAGGTCTAGCCGTCCGCTCCATGTACGTCTCGCCAAGTGGTCCAACTCTGGGTACAGTCCAGCACCAAAAGACTCCACCTCGATCAATGTTGTCTGTCGTCTGCATCCAACACAACTTAGTACGGGCAAAGCCCGTACTGGGGTGAGTAAAGGATAATTAGTTGGGATCCCGAGTCCCCCGAAGGTCTCCCAAAATCCACGATGGATAAACCAGACTAGAAAGATACAATCACGAAATATCAACCAACTATACTTAGGTATATGCCCATACATATACATATGTTATCAATCACTGTTCAGATCCAACTCTCGAGCCCAGGAACAACCCAGTACACAAAAGATATTAAGTCAATAACATCGATGATTATGATTGAATGACAAGACTCATATCACATAGGTATACATCGTTCGTATAGTGATAGAGATGATTAGATGTAGTCCCTAATTCATCTATGATGTCAGACCTAGATAGGATACTAGACCAGCTAACCTGTTGGACCCATGTAGGATACTACACCAGCAACTCTATCCAACCCATGTAGGATACTAGAACAGATGTCAAATGTCAGACCGAAATAGGATACAAGTACAGTAGTCATCATTGTCAAACCCACGGTGGATTCCAGTACAGTGTTCGTCATTGTTGAACCCACTGAGGATTCCAGCATGGTTGAATTCATCGTCGAACCCATAGAGGATTCAAGTACGGTAGTAGTCGCAGTCACAGCCATCTTTAGGGTTCCCACACATAGCACGCTCAATTCCTGGAGCGTCCGCTTCTCAAACCAAGCGGTCGATACATCAAAATTCACGAATTCTAGAGTTGATGTATCCCGATGTTCCGTCTCGTAAAAAGGAACTGAATGTGATAGATGGCGCGTCAATCAGACGCCCGTTCTGAGAGATATTGGCTTTTCCATTCTAGGGGCCTGGTTGGAATTACGCTCATTCCAATCCCGGCCATTTTCCAAAGACATCAAAAACTCACTTAGAGTATCGCAAAAGGACCATCTCTTCACGAGGATCCTAGTTTCATAGATGGTGTGATGATCAGATGTGTAGTCTTAAAGATATTCACATTTAAGAATAAAGATCCTGCCCGTTAAGCCCATTGGGCTAGCGGGTCGAGTCGAACTGGTTTGGGTGGGTCCGACCCAGATGGTGTCAGACCGGCTCGGTGAAGCGCGCGGCCCAGCCCGCCCGACGCTGTGCGGCCCAGCCGGGCCAGCCGCAGCCTGGCCAGGCTGGCCGAGTGATGCAGGGGGGGCGGCATTCCCGAACCGGTTGTGCCGAGCGACATTGCCTTCTTAACCGGTCGGTCTTGCCGCCTTGAGAAGCCTGAACGGGCACGGAGTGATCCTTCCGTGGGGCACCTACAAGTTCCATGACCTCCATCAACCTAACTGGCAGGTGGCCGGCCGGCTCGCCGCTGAAGAGACCCGCGGAACGCGGGCCAAAATACTCTGTTACGCGGTGCCCCTTGTGGCGCCATGGTCTCTTCAGTCCAGCCATATTTAGCAGGTATGTTCTTCATTTACCAAGTGGCTCGTGATTACAGGTTTCCGTCTTCCTCTCTTCACACGACACCTAGTGATGTTGTCCTCTTCAGTCACCGCCATCTCTTCCATCACCGTCTCCATCGAAAAAATATGAGGATCAATGGAGGGTCGCCAGGCTGTGTTCGTTCGTCCTACACCCACCGCGTTAGGTGGTATCATATGGCCGAAGTTAAACATGCTTTCAATGATGTACGAAGAACAATTTTTATTCAATTAAAAATTGAAGCAAACCCCCTACCTTGATTAAGGTTCATTCATCGACGAGCAGCGGAAGACTAGTGTCGCGGTGGTTGGGTGTCGCGGATGACGGTGTCATTCCACCAACATTGGAGGAAGAGGGAGGTAAGTAGCATTCCATAAGGTGTTGCCTCCTTCCATGCCCTGGTTGATGTAGTGGAGGAAGGTGATCATGTCCCTCTCATTCTTCATCGGAGGAAGAACACTATTCTTCTCTTGAGATCTCCAAAAAATCCTCCCAAGAAAATGAGTGCCAAACTAAAATAATAGGTAAGGAGATTATTTTATTCACACATGTAATTCAAAATTCAAACAATTTAATTAATTAACCGGAGTTCAATTAATTAATTAAAAGAGTTTGAAAATATTATTGGGGGAGAGGGAGGTGATGAGATCACATTCATTAAGGGGGAGTTTTCAAATTAATTAAAGAGGTGTTAATGGGGAGTTGAGGGGAGGTGATAAGTTAGGGGATCATGTGGGCCTCACCTCAATAATTTCCTCTCATGAGAGGTTATGTGTGTGTGGGACCCACAAATAACATCCCCTTCTAGGATATAACTACCAGATAAAAATAAAATTGTGTTCCACAATTTTATTTATTTTATTATAAATTCCCAAAAATTATCCCTCAACCCACATAAAAACCAATAGCGGTAAAGGTCCCCTAAAGCGAATACCAGCACTGCGAGTTCATCGATGTCCTCAGTTTTCAATTATTTGCAACGATTCAATGGATAGAAAAACCCTCATGTGCGTTTACTGAACATACCAGAACAAAACATCAAAAATTGATTCCGGGAACACCGAGCCTTGAAATCATGTGCCGTCAAAAACCGCAGACTCATAAAATTCCCAAGTATTTAAGGAAAAAAAGTCCTTGAAATTTTCAGGCCTTTACATTACTCCCACATCAGGGCTTTATGTCCCCATAAAGCTAAAACACACACTAGGGAAACAAATGGGGGTACCGAGCTCACATCTGAGCCTCCCACTCCAACGTTCTCTCCTGAATGTTCCCGTGCTGCCATCGAATGCACACCAGAGGAATCGACTGTCCACGTAGGACCTACTCCTGTCGATCCTTGATCTCCACTGGGACTTCGTTAATGTATCCTCGTCATCGATGTCCATCTCCTCATGGTCAACGATGTGGGATGGGTCATTCACGTATCTCCTCAGCTAATATATATGGAAGACGTTATGTACCCGGTGATACTGAGGTGGAAGGTCAAGGAGGTAATCCACCTCGCCTACTCTGCTGAGGACTTGGAAAGGACCGATGAAACACCGAGATAACATGCTACCCCAGCCAAATATCCATAGACCTCGTCGAGGTGAGAGGTGTCAGATAATGTGGTCGCCATCCTCGAACTCCAGTGGTATTTGTCTCCTATCAGCATAGGACTTCTGTCTGCTCTGTGCAGTCTTCATCCACTCTGGGATGATCTGAACCTTCTCCGTCGTAGAAGGAACCATCTCTGGTCCTACAAGTGCTAAAACCCCTGGGACAGTCCAACCCAAAGGTGATCTGCAAGGTCGTTCGTACAGTGCCTCGTAAGGGGCCATCCTGATAGTGGAATAGTAGATGTTATTGTACGCAAACTCAACCAAGGCTAGGTGATCCTCCCAGCTACGACGATAGTCAAGGACACATGCACAACGCATGTCCTCGAGAGTCTGAATGGTCCTCTCTGTCTGGCCGTCCGTCTGTGGATTGATGGCGGTGCTTGATCATAGCTGCATATTAAAAGCCTCTTATAACCCCTTCCATAGCCGGGAAGTGAAATGAGTATCACAATCTAAAACGATAGACGATGGCACACCATGAAGCCGTACGATCTCCTGAATGTAGAGGCATCCCAAACTCTCTAATGAGCCCTGCTATCTGATTGGTAGGAAGTGGGCCGACATGGTGAGTCGGTCAACAATCACCCAGATAGAGTCATGTCCTCTTGATGTATATTGAAACCCCATCAAGAAATCCATTGATATCATGTCCCACTTCCACTCAAGGACCCCTAAAGGTTGTACCATGCCTGCTGGTACCTGGTGCACCACCTTCTCTTGCTGATAAGTGAGGCATCGTGAAGCAAACTCTACTACAACCTTCTTCATACCTGTCCACCAGTTATTTCATCTGAGGTCCTGATACTTCTTTTCCACTTCTGGATATACCGCTAGAGGGGAAGTGTTAAACTCCCTAATCACATCCTCCTGTAGTGCAACTGGTACCATAGTATGTCCCCAGAAGAGGATAACATGCTCCCCTCCTTCTAAAAATCCAACAGGTGCCTGCCCTGAGGATATCTGGGCACGTCACGTCTCACAGTCAATGTGCCCACGTTGTGCCTCCCTGACTCACTGATGTAGTGGAGGAATGATTGTGAGAGATTGAAGAAAGGATCCTCCATCTATATCCACAATGGATATCTTCAACGCGGCTAGCTACTCTGTCACCTCTCATATAAGTTGAATGACCGATCTCCTGCTGAGAGTATCAGCTACAATGTTCCCCTTCCCAGGAGTATAGAATATCTCAAAGTCATAGTCCTAGAGGAACTCGAGCCAACATCATTGTCTCATGTTCAGGTCCTTCTACGAGAATATGTACCTGAGACTCTAGTGGTCAGAGTAGACTGAAAAGCACTCACCCATCAAATAGTGCCTCCACATCTTCAAGGATAAGACCATTACTGCTCACTCCAGGTCATGGGTAGCATAGTTCATCTTGTTTTGTCTCAACTGCCCTGAACCGTAGGCGATCACCTCTCTCGATTGCATCAGGCCACACTTGTGTTCAGTCCCTAATGTGTCACAGTAAACTACGTACCATATTCCCTCCTCTGGTAGCCTTAATATGGGAGAACTGGTCAACCTCTCCCTCATCTATTGAATGATCTGCTGGCATCTATCTGACCACACGAAGGGTTTCCACTTCTTCATCTAAGATGAAAGCGGTGCTGCAACTCTATAGAATTCTGGAACAAATCTCTGATAGTACCCAGCCAAACCCAGGAATCTCCGTACCTCCGTCACACTCCTGGGTGGATCCCAATCAAGTACATCCTAGATCATCGATGGATCCACTGCTACCCCAGCCTTCGAGATGATGTGTCCTAAGAAGTGAACCTCTCAAATCCAGAACTAGAACTTAAGGATCATACCATAAATTTAGTTCTCTTGTAGTGTATCCAGTACAACCCACAAGGGGTAGGCATGTTCCTACTCAGTAGTCGAGTAAATCAGTATGTCATCGATGAAAAATACGAAAAATAGATCGAGGTAAGGTTCAAAGATCATGTTCATGAGACTCATGAACACCGTTAGAGCATTGGTTATGCCAAAGGGAATAAACCTGAACTTGTAGTGGCCATAGAGACACCTGAAGGCCACCTTCTGCACATCCATGTCCTAAATTCTAAGCTATTGATAGCTTGACCTGATTTATATCTTCGAGAACCATCGTGCTCCCTTGAGCTAATCCAAGAGGTCATCAATCCTTTGGAGTGGTTATGTGTTCTTCACGGTCACCTGATTCAGGAGACGGTAGTGGACACACAGTCGTAGGCTACCATCCGCCTTCTAGGTGAAAAAAATTGGAGATGCCTACGGTGAAACACTGGGTCGCATAAATCTGTTCCCCTGCAAGTCCTCTAGCTGTACCCGTAGCTCAAGAAGCTCAGCGGGAGCTATCCGATATGCTGGAGTAGATATCAGTGTTGTCCTAGGGTACATGTATATGTATAAGTCTACCTATCTATGAGGATGTAGTACTGGAACGTCGTCAGGAAAAAACATCCACATACTGATCCCCCACAACAGGTAAACTCGTACTCCACACATCAACCACTCCGAGGATGAGACTAGCCAACTGATGTGTGATCAGCTGCCCTCTCCTCTGCGAAAGACCATCCTGTGCTGTAAAAGCTCCCTTCTCGCCGGTGAAGGTGAACTTGGTCCCATCTGTTCCAACCCACCACACTTTCTGCCAAATGCAGTCAATCTGAGCATGGACCGTGGACAACCAATCCACACCCATGATGGCATCGTATGGCCTCGATGCCGCTACAAGAAGATCCCAGCTGAATCTCTTACCTCTTAGAGTAAGCTCACACTATCATCACCAGTGCGTAATGATCGAGACTACTCCCATAGGAGTCTCTATCCATAAAGATCGATCCAACGGCTCCATCGGAATCTCCATGCTCCGAACAAGGGAAGCAATAATAAAAGAATTACTCACACATGTGTCTATAAGTATGGGAAAAAGGGTGGAGTAGAAACAGATAGTACCTCAAATCATTTCAGGTGCGCCGTGGTCGTAGTCCTCGACTTCCAGGAGCTAAGCCTCCCTCTTCCCGCCAGCACCCTATGGTCGGGGTGTACCTCCTGGTGGTGGTGGTGGTGGTAGAGCCTCGAAACATTGTCCACCACCTACTGCTCTGCTAGCTCCTTTGCCTCATCCTCCTGCTCCTGACGGACCACCATTGTCGAACCTCTGCCTCTTCTTGGGAGGTCCCTCCACTGTCTTCTCCTCATTTGAACGGCGGTTCGGGTAGTCTCGAGCCATATGACCTTGCCCGCTGCATGCATAGCACTACCTGCTCCTTGTATAGCTAGCTCTATTTTGTGTGCCCCTCACAACCGAACTTGTATCCTGAGGTCGCTCACCCGATGTCCTGGTCCGTTGGACCTATGTGTCAACGGTCTACTGCCTGCTGCAGAAGACTCAGCTACATGTCACCCTGGGGTGGGTCTCACTGCTGGTGTCGGCTCAGCAAGAAAGCTCTCCACAAGGAGGGCCTGCTCTAGAACTCCCGCATGCATCAGAATGCTGAGGGAGATCATCGAATCCCTGATATCATTTCTGAGTCTCTTCTCAAAAGACTAAGCCAAAAAGAATGGGTCTCGTACCATGTCTGTGGAGTAGTGTGAGAGGTCGGTAAACATCTCTGAGTACTGAGCTATTGTCATGCTTCCTTGCCGCAGATGTAGTAACTCCTGAATCCACACCACACAAAGGGTGGCTGGAATAAACTCCAAGAGGAAGAGACTCTCGAAGTTCGTCCAGAGTAAATATGACTCATCATGAACCTCGGGCACCAGGCTCCACCATCTACCTGCTGCTGCGTGAAAGAGATTCGAGGCAAGGATTACCATAAGGTCGGTTGGTGTCCCTATCAATCTGAAAAATATGACGATAGTCTCCAACCAGTCCTCAGATTCTTGTGGGTCCATCTCTCCGCAGAACCTGCGTGACCTCTATTATTGAAACTCATGCAATGCACTCAGGACGCATTAACTCTATGCTGCTGGAGCTGGTGGTATTTTTGGCCCAACAGGTAGTGGTTCTGATGGTGCCTCCATAGTGACGGGGCCCTACACCAAGGCCTCATCGCTCGGTGGGATACCATCTCGTACGTAACTACGAAGCCTAGCTGGCTGCATTCATTGGTCTATCCTGAAAAGAAACAGGTGTTCCACAGTCAATACAGTATACCTAGTGAGCTGACACAAATTAATCACAAAGAAAAATTTTAAAACACACATGCAATCAGTGTTTTCATGCACTGATTCTGAAATAAAAGGTCAGGGTCCTGGTGAATGGATATGTCGGCCGCCGCACCAACACTGGACTCCCTGGACTGAATACCACACTGAATACACTTAACACTATTGTTTCACAGTAATGAAAGATCGAAGTCCAGAGTTCTGCGGTAGAACTGACTCCTCTGATACCAATTTGTCACGACTCGTCCTCGGGGCCCATGCCCTGACTACCCCAAGACCGCCTTCCATAGGCCAGGGGCTGGCGACTAGCACCAAAGGAGTAAATCTTGATAAAAAGGTAAGGCATTACCTTTATAAAGTAAACAAACACAATATAGTACGCAACAGAATAAAGCACTATGTAAAGCTGAGTACAAAATTATGTGTTGAAAAAAAATGGGCCAGTATACAAACCCATCTTTAAGGTACAGTACAACAAAATATCTTGTACAACTACACTAAATTAAAACAGAAACCATTGAGTCATCCTCCAAGAATCCCACCTGAAGCTTGGGTACAGATGGCATCCTCGGCACCTCAGGTCCGGTCGTCCGCTCTGTGTACGTCTCGCCAAGTGGTCCACCTCCGGGTACAGTCCAGCTCCACAAGCCTCCCCCTCGATCAGTGATGTACGTCGTCTGCATCCAACACAACATAGTATGGGCGAAGCCCATGCAGTGGTGAGTATACGATACTCAGTAGATACCCTGAGACCCCTGATGGTATCCCAAAATCCACAAAGGATAAACCATAGGAGAATGATACAATCATGAAATATCAAACAACTCTATATAGGTATATTCCCATACATATACCTATGTTATCAATCACAGTTTGACTCTAACTCTCGAGCCCAACCACATCCCAGTCCACACAGTATTGCAAGTCAATCACATCGATGATAGTGATTTAAATTCAATGCTCAGCTCACATAGGTATACATCATTCGTATAGTGATAGAGATGATCATATGTAGTCACTGAATCATCTAAGAGGATGGACCCACGTAAGATACTAGACCAGCTATGATGTTGGACCCACCTATGATACTAGATCAGCTACTCTGTCGGACCCATGTAGGATAATAGAACAGAAGTAAACTATCAGACCCACATATGATACATGTACAGTAGTCATCACTGTCAAACCCACAGAGGATTCCATTATAGTTGTCATCATCATCGAGCCGACAGAGGATTCCAGCACGTTTTTCGTCATCATCAAACCCATGGAGAATTCCAGTACCGTAGTCGTCGCAGTCGCAGCCAGTTCTAGGTTTCTTGCACACCGCATGCTCGATTCCGGGAGGGTCCGCTACTCGAGCCAAGGTGTCGATACATCAACTATCACGAATTCTAGAGTTGATGTATCCCGATTTTCTGTCTCGTCAAAAGGAACTCAACGCGACAGACGATGCTTCAATCGGATGCCCGGTTTGATAGATATTGGCTTTTCTGTTCCAGTTGCCTGGTTGCAATTACGCTCGTTCCAAACCCAACCATTTTCCAAAGTCGTCCATAACTCACTTATAGATTAGCAAAAGGATTTTCTCGTCGCGAGTATCCCATTGCCATAGATGGCGCGTCGATCAGACGTGCAGTATTTACGTTATTACCATTTAAGCTTAAGAGGCCTGACCTGTTAAGCCCAGTTGGCTGGTGGGTTGGGTCGACCCGGTTTTGGCGGGTCCGAGCCAGCTGGTGTCGTACCGGCCCAATGAAGTTCATGGCCCGGCCTGGTGGGGTGCGGCCCAGCCTGGTGAGGTGTGGCCTAGCCTAAGGGGTGCGGCCCGGGCCGGCGGGGCGCAGGCCAGCCCGACGTAGTGCGGCGCGGTTCGGCCCAGCATGGCGCGGCCTGGCCTGACTAGCCACAGCTCAGCCTGGTTGGCCGAGAGGCATGGCCCGGGTGGCCGAGCAATGTGGGAAGGGGGGTGGGTGCGGCCCCCCACTACCCCGATCTAGCGGAGCCGAGCGGTGTCGCCCTCCAAACTAGACGGTGTCTTCCCGGCTCGAACGGACCGCACGGCGGGTCGAGGTCATTCTGCGCGCCACCTACAGGTGCCGCGACCTCCAACAAACCGGTCGGCAGGTGGTCGGTCGGCTCACCGCCAAAGCGGGCCGTGAAATGCGGACTGTGGTCCTCTGCAGCGTGGCTCCCCTTATGGCACCACAGACTCTTTTTTCCTTCCGGCTTTAGCTGGCCTGTTCTTCGTCGCCTGAGCGGCCCGCCCTTGTGGGACGCGGTCTTTCCCTCTTCATGCAGCACCCGGTTCCACGGTCCTCTTCGGTCGCCGCCACCTCTTCCATCACTATATCCATTGAAAACAACAAGGATCAACAGAGGGTCGTCGGTCTGATTTTATTCGGCCCACACCCTCCATATAAGGCATTATCATATGGCTGAAGATAAACATGGTTTCAATGAAGAACAATGAACAATTTTTATTCAATTAATAATTGAAGCAAACCCCCTACTTTGATTAAGGTTCGTTCATAGACAAGCCACAGAAGACGAGTGTCGCGGTGGTCGGGTGTCGCAGATGGCAGTGTCTTTCCATCAACGTTGGTGGAAGAGGGAGGTAGGTATCATTCCTTGTGGTGTCACCTCCTTCCTTTCCCCGGTTGATATAGCAGAGGGAGGTGATCGTGTCCCTCAAGTTCTTCATCGGAGGAAGAAGATTATTCTTCTCTTGAGCTCTCCCAAAAATCCTCCCAACACATAGAGTGCCAAACTAAAATAATATCAAAGTCTATTATTTTATTCCACGTGTAATTAAAATTTCAAACACATTAATTAATTAATTGGAGTTCAATTCGTAAAATAAAAGCATTGGAAAATATTATAGGGAGAGAGGGAGGTGAAGAGATCACATTCATTAAGGGGGAGTTTTCAAATTAATTAATGAGGTGTTAATTTGGAGTTTAGGGGATGTGATATGTTAGAAGATCATGTGGGCCCCACCTCACAAATATCCTCTCATGAGAGCTTATGTGGGTGTGGGCCCCACTAATAACTTCTCCTTGTAGGATATAACTACCAGATATAAATAAAATTGTGTTCCGAAATTTTATTTATTTTATTCTAAATCCCAAAAAATTAACTCTCAAACCACATAAAACGAAATGCGATAAAGGTCCCCTTATGCGAATATCAGCGCTGTGAGTTTATCGGTGTTCTCAGTTTTCAATTCCGAGCACCTTTTCAAAAGATAGAAAAACCTGCACGTACGTTTACTGAACGTACCCGAAAAAAACATTAGAAATTGATTCCGGGCACACTGAGACAAAGAATCTACTGCCGTAAGAAACCACAGACTCATAAAATTCAAATGTATTTAAGAAAAAAAAATTCCTTGAAATTTCTTAGTCTTTACAAGATCCCCTCGATTATGTTGAGGATTTCAAGAAGGAATATAGATGATAATTTCTGGATTTATATAGCTCATAATTTTTTTGTGTGAGAAGAGTAGAGGTTCCCTTTTTAGTACATAGAAATGAAATAATGAAATTAGTTTAATGAAATAAATATAATTAAATTTCATTACATGTAAAATTCTTCCAACTAAAATTGGATTTGATTAAAAATAGGAAATGCTGGAAATATAAGGAACCAATAATATAATTTTAGGATTTTGTTTCAATATAAATATTATTATTATGTTTGATACCCTTTTTAACCATTTTTTAGTTAAACTAATGTAATCCATTTTTTAGTTTCTAACGATTATAAATTTACATATAATGGGATATGAAAATCTGAAATGGACCTTGATAAAAAAAATTAACATTTATTACTCCATCATTCCAATTAAAGTATATTTTTTAAAATATAATAATGTATTAGTTATCTTTAATATTTGTTAGAATCAAATCATAGAATAATCAATTAAATTATCATTAGATTAATTAATATTTCACTATATTTAAAATATGAAATATTTTACAATAAATCCTAATTTAATTTTTGAAAAAAATTTAATAGAAATATAATTAATAAAAAATAAATTTAATTTATTGTATTCCAATAATTTAATAAATTTCTCATATTTTCTTCAAAAGCAAAGAATTGTTATTTCTTAATCACTAATGGTAATTATAAAATTACTAATATATATATATATATATAATATTTTAACATGAAAAAAAAATTATTTATGTTAAAAATATAAAAAAATAATCTTTCATATATATATTTTATCATTATGTAAAATATCTTAAAAATAAAATCAATGGATTTACATTTTTTTCATTCATTGCATGATGTAATATAAGTTTAAAATTTAATTCAAAATTAAAATAAAATGATATTTTTTGTTATTATAGATATAGTAAAATATATCTCATATATAAAAATAAAGGAATGTGTATAATTAATATTGAGACTTATCCTTTAGATTTTACCTTATTTTCAAATTTTCATGTTTTTATAAAAAAATTTCATTTCCCTTATTTATATTCATAAGGACTAAAAAATGGAAATTTTTAAATTTACAACATCATGATTCTAAATATAGAATAAATTTTTCATACCTAAATTAATAAATATATGTGAAATCAATTTTAATAACTAAATTTACAACAAAATTAAAAAATTACTCTAAAAATATTGTGATTTTAGGAAACAAATATACTTATTAAAAAGTCAAATAAAATATTTTTTTTTTCTCAATATAATTATTTAGATTATTTTTATGAAAATAAACATATTTTAATTTAAAATTATATCCTATAAATAAAATGATTTTAAATTATATTAATTAAATAAATTAAATGACATTAAAAAAACATTATTTCTCACTAGTCCCTAAAAACAGAATCGTTTTTTAAATATTAAAATGTTACATAACAAAATATCTATATGTAGATTTCTAATATTATAATTCGATTTCTCAAATATATATTATGAAAATTTTTCCAATTAACAATACATTATATAGCCAAATTACATTAAAAATAGTTTTGGAATAAAATATATCTCTCAAGCATAGAATTAGATAAAAAATAATTATTATATATATTAACATTAATAATAAATATTAAATATATAAAACATATATATAAATATTCCATTATATATTTATTCATATTCATAATAAAATTTAATTACAGGGTTGAAATTTCAACATTTATTTAATTATATTTTAATAATATATTAGAATTTTGATATACCTAGTTGTAATGTTCTATGAAAGTGGCATAGTTATAGGGAATTTTATTTTTCTTATAGGTCAAATAATTTTTTTTTACAAAAACACCAAGCATGGTGATCAATTAATTAAACTAAAGTATTTTGAATATTTGAGGGAAAACCCACCAAGACAGTGAAATATGTTATTTATGATTTCATATGATTTGATTAATTTTAATTAAATTACATGTTAAAGAACCATATTTATTTTATTAATTTAAAAAAATGAGAGATAATAGAAGATAAGGTTTATTGAATAGAAATTAGATTGGAATAAAATAATAGGGTATTATAGTTTATGGTATTGGTGGAAATTTTATTTTATAAAACAAATTTATTAATTCATGTGATGTATCAAATTCGATATGAGGGAGATACAGTGGTTATAGTATCCCCTATTCGGTCTGGTAATCTTAATTTTTCATTAATGGCAACATTTTTGGGGTTTTATTCAGAATAATGTTTGAATTGATAAGATTTAGCTACATGATTACCATGATCGTGAGACTGACCATTCCTTGATGTAGGGTATCTAATTAGAAATATATAATATCTTATTCTGATTCAGATACCAATTCCCATGATTGATGTAAAAGAAATATATGAAAATTGATTCAATAAACTATAATCATTGAAAATACTTGATTCAATACAAGGAAATAAGTCTAATGAAACATTTAATTATCATCTATGTAACCATTGAATATGGCAGGGTTACCTCTTATCCTAGTGATGTGATAATAAGACAAAAATTATAATGAAAATAAATTCTTAATTAAAATAGAGATGAAACTATGGAGGACCTGGTAGAGCACTGCATATCACTCCAAGATTTAATATCTTTGATCCCTTCAAAAAATTAATTGGGACCATAATTTATAGGTTCTATATGAGATTTTCTATAATAAAATAAAATTATGGAGAGTCAAAATGTAGACATAGGTGGGTCCTTGGTTATAAAATATTTAATATATCCATGATATGTCATATCTGGCTGATTTCGATCTACAACATGCATTATACACTATGTAGTGATTATAACATGAGTAACCATGTTCACATAACTTCTGAAATACCTTCATTCTGGGGAACATCCCATGTTTCATGGATTGAAACATATGTTTCACTTTGGGAAACATATCATTTCGAATTCATGTTGATTTTCACAACTTCACATCCTATATCTCTTTCATGACTTGTACTATTACACGACCTGTAATATATAAATTATGTTTAATGTAATTTTTTTTCATAAAGCCCTTTTTCCATTGGTTATTAGTCTTGTTAATTTGATGTTATCCATTATGAATCATAAAATTCATGTGTCTCACTATAGGTGAAAAATGAAGCACAAGGTGTATTTTTCTTCATTATTTATATTTTTTACAATTTCCTTCCACAAATTAATAAAGGACATAACAATTTAAAATTTAAAAAGAATAATTTTTAAAATACATAAATAAATATATTAAAACACCAAAATAATAATAATTAAAAATAAATATAAAATATCCCCACACATGAATTCATACTTATCCCTATGGATGGAATCTCAACCTACTATAATTCATTTTTATAGTATAATTCATAATGTTCAATGTCAATAAAAAAATTGATCAAATGGGATTTCAAATGTTCAATCATAAAATTTAATAAATTTATAAAAGAATAATTTTTCATTAAATTCATATCAAACATGAATTTTACATTTAATCTTTTGAAATTTCCAAGCCCTGTATTAATCTATTTTTATTTTACAATTCATTATTTATATGTATTCCATTTTTAATTTACCTCATTTAATTTTTTTCTCATTGTCTAGGTTTGAATTAATAGAGTGGTGCACATACAAAATGAAAAAGAAACTTAACATTGGATCTTACGTAATGTATAATATTATCCATGTAATGAAATAATACCAACTAATCTTTTTTTCATACATCGTTTAGAGTATAATGAATCTAAGACAAAGGTATATAGTTAAAATATGTAAATAAGGTTAGTATCAAATGTTTTGTTTATAAATAAATTACATTTTATGATAATAAAAATATTTTAATAAATGTGTCCCCTACCCAAATTCTCTCAATGTGGGTTCATAATCAAATCAACTGAATTAAATAAAGCAACCTCTTTTGTTATTAGTCTTTTTGTTGTTGTTTTTAACATTTTATTTTATTTTGTAAGTGTTGTTGTTAACGATAATTGTCACAGAAATCACCAACCCCAAATGATCACCTAATGAAACGTTTGTTGATATTTATAACATGATAACCTGTCAAGAAATAGTGATTTTTTGTATTTCCCTAAATATGAATGTTTTTAGTTATTAAAATTTTTTGGGTAATAAAATAAATTAATTTCATATTCCCAAATGGAATAAAATTTCCTCATATATATTACTCATTACAAATCAATCATCTCTTCCACCATTCAACATCTCCCCCATGTGTATTTGTTATAATCATAAATTATATATAGTAGAATTTATATCTGTATAAGATATGATTTTAGCACTGATCATTTACAAAAATGGATATTTGTTGATTATATGTGATTTGAAATGATTTCTAAAAGGTGGGACATTGGATAAAAGGTTAAACAAAATAATTCCCCAACCATATGAAAACTAAAATAATATTCATGAAGATATATTTTTTATATTTCACAGGAAATATAATATAGAATGAATGGGTAATATTGGGCTTATAGAATGTCTCAAGAATGAGGAAAATTTTTCGGGCAAAAAATCATGAAAATTCATTCCAATAATAAAATAACAAAAGTTAAATACCATAAATTCAAGTAAATCCAAATATTAGGAAAGTGTCATTTAAAAAATTTAGCATGCTCCCTAAAACCATTATTTGTAAAATCCTAAATAACATGCTTAGATCTATAGATTATTTTCCCTATTATTTTATTTTAAATTTAGTAATAAATAATTTTAAATTCATTGAAAGATAATTTTACTACATAATTTATATCACATAGTTCAGTTAATTAAAGAATACATAAGTTTTGGGTATAAAATTTGAAGATAAAGCTCTATATTATTTAAATTTGGGTAATATAGTATAAAATATTTAAACTCTTACTCCCCTTAAAATTTGAACTTCAATCAATGATACATAGATTTTTCCTGTACCGTTACATGACTTGCACTTCACCCATGACATGTCATTTCCTTGTATCCACTTCTTGTGTTTCTTGCTACTTACTACTTTTAAAGACTCAGAAATTTCAAGGAAATTCTTTTTCTTAATTTTCTTTGGAATTATACAAGAACGCAGTTTCTGACGGCGCCTGATTCCGAGTCCCGGTGTGCCCGGAATTAATTTCCGAAGATTGGCTCCGGTAAGTTCAGTGAACGAACGAGCGGGAATTTCTATCTTTTGAACCGGTAACCGGAATCGAATTCCGAGGGCACCGATGGAACCGCAGCGCCGGTAATTGCTTAGGAACTCCTGTTCTGGAGTTGCGTTTACACGAGTGTTGATATAAAAATTGTGGAAGTTTATATTATAACTACACTACAATTTTTATTAACTTACTCTAAGTGTTAGCTCATGGTGGAAGTTGGGTAACCACCCAACCTCCCTTGGGAGGTTATGAGGGTGGTGGGGCCCACACAAACCCCACCTCTTCATATCCTCTAAAACCCCTCAACTCCCACTTATATGATTTTAACTTAGTTATAACTTATGTCTTAAATGATTTGATTTTAATGTGGTGAGTTGTGTGAGTCTTTTGAATTTCAAACACTTGAGTTTCAAAAGCCATGTGAAGTTAATTAAATAAGTGGAGAACTTATTTCATTTGTTTGGGTTGTGTTGTTTGAGAGCTTTTGGAAATAAGGCTTATAAGTCTTGAAGTTTCTTCATCCTCTTGACAAAGAACGCGAAGAACAATCAGACATCGACGAAGAACGCCACGTTCTCGGGAACCGTCTTCCGCGACGCCATACTCGCAATACCGACGACGTCTTCTTCCGTGACATCTCTTTTCGCGGCGCCGAATCTCGTCACCTCTTAAATCGAGGTAGGGGTTTTAACTTTTTTAAGTTATGTGGATCTCTCCTTCGAACTTGAAGGTTTATTTTTTGTCTGGCCTTGATTCCAAATCTTTTTATTTAATTTAAAAAATTGTGAAAGTTTATCGTTCATTAAAGGCCGATTGCTATCAATTTAACGCGAGGAGTTCGGACCGCACAAACCAGGACGACCCTCCACCTTTTTATTCGTGTTGAATCTTTGTGGATTGGTTCGGGAAGGGGTGGTGTCGTCGCACCATGCGGATTCAAGTGGAAGGAAATGTGCGGCGCCGTCGCGCCGCGCCGTGGAAAGATTTCAAGAACGCAACGCCGTCGCGTCCCGACAAAAGAAGTCAAAGGCCCCGCGGCCGGAGCGGGGCCGCAGCGGAAGGGGCGCGGTGCCGTCGCACCACGCCGGACAACGGAGGCTGCGGCCGGTTTCGGGCCGCGGCGGAACGAGAAGACCGGCGGCTAGCCGGGCCGCCGGTGTCGAATGCCGGAAGGGGGACCGGCCTTTGCCGGTCCCGTTGAGGATGAACCAGCCGGCCATGTCAGGCCGGCCGGAAGGGAGAAAACCGGGGAAAATAATTTCCCCCAGCCAGCCATAATGGCCCCCCATTATGAGGGGGGCCGGTTTTACAAAGGGGGGCAGGCGGCCCCCCGTTTTTTCTCGAAGGCAGGCCCCCACATGAGGGGGGCCGTTTCTTTTCCAGGCGCGGCAGGTTGCCGCGCCGCCAGCTGAGGAAAGGCGGGGGCTTTGCCCCCCGCGCGCGACGCTCACGCGGCACCCGGACCGCGCCGCCGCGCCGGACCGCGCCGCCGGGCCGGGCCGGATTTTCCGAGCCGGGCCGGATCGTCGGCCCGAGCCCAAACCCCCAGTTTCAGACCACTTTCGGTCAAATGCCCGTATCTTGGGGTACGGGCCTCCAAACGACTCGCCGTCAGCGGTAACGCGATCCTTGGATCGAGACGGTCGTTTCAGTATACTATACTCAAGGTGCACCGTCCTTTTCGGGAGCCTACGTGGTTAAAACTCCATAGTTAAGCGTGCTTGGCCTAGAGTAGTGATCAGGATGGGTGACCTCCTGGGAAGTTTCCCAGGGTGGGTGTGAGACGGAAAGGCCAATAACTAACAGACCGTGCGTCCAATTGACGCGCCGTCTGTTTCGTTGAATTCCTCTAAGAGAGACGGATCTTTTGGCCTACTCCGCCCGAGGTTTGGACGTAGGTGGAGTACGGTCGGGTTGGTTTTTCCTTAAAAACCAACCGGGCCCCTGAAACAAAAAAGCCAATAACTCTCAGACCGGGCGCCCGATTGACGCGCCGTCTGTTGCGTTGAGTTCCTGATGACGATACAGAACTTTTGGCATCCTTCGCCCGAGTTTTGGATGCAGATGGATAGTGGCTGGGTTGGATCGCACTGAAATCCAACCGGGCCCCTGGAACGGAAAAGCCGATATCTTTCTGACATAACCTCTGTTTGACGAACCATCAGCGGCGTTGGTGATCTCGTTGAGAAACAGTCCCTATGAGTATTCCCTATGAGAGTTCGGGGTACAGTTGAGATACGGCCGAGTTTGGTTCGCTCTCGAAACCAACCGGGCCCCTAGGACGAAAAGGCTAATAACTCACAGACAGGGCGTCCAATTGACGCGCCTTCTGTTGCGTTGAGACCCCTATAACGTGGCGGTACTTTGAGATACTTCCTTGTGGGACTTTGAGATACTTGGAGTATCGACCTGTAGCTCGTGGAGCAGACCCTCCCAGTGACGAGTGTGCGGAGTACGGAGACCGTGTAACTGGCTGAGACCTGACGACTGCTTGACCGACTCGACTTGGAGTGAGTCGACTAGCCCGGTGGATGGAGCACTACCGTCTGTGGTGCAGACCCATGGCGGACGGAGCACTACCTGTGTGACAGTGCAGACCCACGGTACTCGTCCGGAGAGTACCTCAGCAGGCTACTAGGGGGTGTGCACTACTGTGTTTGGGTGACATACCTCGGCGGGAAGCACTACTATGTCTGGGTGGCTGACCCGCGGTACTCGACAGGAGGAGTACATCAGCAGTCTTAGGTTAGTGAGCAGTACCTCGGAGTCGTGACAGGACCACTGTACACTCCAGAGACGGAGCTCATCAACAGTTACGGTTTTGATAATGAAAATCATGGTTTGAGCTGAGACTTTTGACCTTTGTGTCTACCTCATGATTGAGATGGGTCACTTGATAACTTAGGTATATGTATGGGCATATACCTGGGTAGTAGTTATCCGTTGATTTCACAATCCTTGTGTTTCCTCATGATTGAGATGGGTTACTTGATAACTTAGGTATATGTATGGGCATATACCTAAGTAGAGGTTATCTGTTGAGATCTTCTATGTGGTTATCCTTTTTGGTTTTAGTGAGACCTTGAGGGTCTCGGGGTCCCTACTGAGTATCGTTATACTCACCCCTACACGGGCTATGCCCGCACCTCATTGTGTTGGTTGCAGACGACGGGCAGTACTGACAGAGGCCGAGTGTTCGAGGACTGGACGGTACCTGGAGCTGGACTATACGACGAGATGGTACCCAGAGGAGGACCTCACGACAGGACGGTACCCAGAGGTTGACGTGACGACGAGGCGGTACCCGGAGGTGGACCACTGGGCGGGACATACTCGGAGCGGACAGCGGGACCCGAGGAGAAGAGGAGCTATCTGTACCCACCCTTCAGGTGGGATTTCCAGTGGACAGCTCGACGTAGCAGCTTTAATTTTCACTTGTTGTTTTCCCTTTCGAGTTGTACTTTACAGTTGGGCTTGTATTTTCGGCCCCTTTTTACTTTCTGCACTTACTGTTGTACTCAGTTTTTACTTAGTGTTTACTTCTTCCGCTTGTACTCTATGTGATTGTTTACATTACAAAGGAAATACCTTCCCTTTTTGCCGGGATTTACGCCTTGGTGCTAGTCGCCAGCCCCTGACCTATGGAAGGCGGGCTTGGGGTAGTCACGGCACGAGCCCCGAGGACGGGTCCTGACAAATTGGTATCAAAGGAGTTTGGTTCTACCGCAGAACTTATAACTTTGATGTTTCTTTCTATGAAGCAATAGTTTTGAGAGTACCGAGTGTGGTTTTCAGTTCAGGGAGTCCAGTGTTGGTGCGGGCGGCCGACGTATCCATACACCAGGACCTTGACAACTGATTTCCGACTTTGTGCACGAAAACACTAATTGTGTGTGTGTTTTCAAAGGTTTTCCCTTAAAACAGCTCAGACCAGGTCAGCTCACCAGGTATAAACGTTTGACCGTGTCACGATGTTTCTTTCAGAATACCTTTTCACGGACGACCAGCTAGAGCCCCGAGAGTGGTACGTACTGATAGCCCGCCGAGCGACGAGGCCTCAGTACAGGGCCCTATCCCAGTTGAGGCACCAGCGGAGGCACCAGCGGTACTGCTACCCGTTGGGCCACCGATGCCACCAGCCCCAGCAGTAGGCGATGCACGACGCTTGAGCGCGCTGCACGAGTTCTAGCGCCAGAGGCCACCCAGGTTTCGGGGAGAGACGGACCTGCAGGCGGCTGAGGTTTGGTTAGAGGCTGTGGAGAGAGTCTTCAGGCTAGTGGGGACGCCGTCAGACTTCATGGTGATCTTTGTTACCAGCCTCCTTCAGGCAGCAATAGGCAGGTGGTGGAGCCACTTGTTTCAGTTTTTCGACGGGATAAACTTCGCATGGGAAGACTTCGAGACCTTCTTCAGGGTGGAGTTTTTGCCAGTATCTCTACACCCTGAGCGTGTACATGAGTTTCTGCCTTTGCCGTGTGTTTTTCGATCAGTAGCCAAGTCATCTGTGGGCAGTAGACAGATGATGCAGAGGTCCAGGAGGACCAGACTAGAAGCTCTTGTGAGACTAAAGGAGGTGCAGTTCATCCAGGAGAGGATAAAGACTGCACAGTGCAATAATAAATAGAAAACCGGTTCCAGTTTTAGAGACTCGGGTGTGTTAAAGAAGAGGAATCTTAAAGGAGAGATGAGTCTACGAAGCAGCAGACGTGGAGGCAGAGCTAGGGGAGCAACATGAGGTGGTGTACATCCTATCATTGTACAACCACCCGCCTTAGTTATTCCGGCCAGGCTCAGGGAGCTGGAGGGCGGAGGAAGAGTGCGGCTGCATGCGGGCAAGGAGTGTGAACAAATGGCTCTAGAAATGATTAAATGGACTGTCTTTGTACACTACTAGCTGCTGTAGTAACGGACGTCGATGTGAATCATTCCTTGCTTTCACAAATCTTGTTCCAGACCTAGAGTTTCTGGTAAGCCGTTGACCCTCACGTCTGAAGATACCTTGGGAGGAGACTCGATAATCACACTTACGCTGATGGTATGGTCAGACCCTCGAGGCGATAGTTTCGGTTGGAATCTCTTGGTGGCAGCGTCGAGGCCTTACGATGTTAGTTTGAGTATGGAATGGGCAATAACTGTTCATACCCAAATGGACGGTTTTAGGAAAACGTCGGGATGGGTTTCCCTTGGTCGGCGGAAAAGGAATCCCTAGGCAGTACAGGGTAACTCTTGCATAGGAGGGTGCGACCGATCACTCTTGAGTCGGTAAACCTTACCCTCGTGGTAGCAGCCTTTCGAGTTCCAGTTCTAACAGAAAATGGAGACCTCTGGAGTTCGAGGCTGATGATCACGTCCTTATACGGGTCTCACCTCGATGAGGTTTACGGAGATGTGGCCAAGGCGGCAAGTTACCTCCAGGGTTCACCGGACCTTCTTAGGTCCTTAGCTGGGTAGGAGGGGTGGTTTACCGCTTAACCCATTCACCGCAGTTGCACCAGGTGCATGATGACTTCCACGTATCTCAACTAAGGAGATACATGCTCGACCCTCCGCATACCATCGACCATGAGGAGCTGGACGATGGCGATGTGGTGTCTTTCACGGAGGTTCCAGTGGGGATAGAGGATCGACAGGAGAAGATCCTATGAAGAAGATCGATTCCTCGAGTGCACTTTCTTTGGCCGTACAGAACCTCCAGACAAGAACATGGGAGCGGAAGACTCAGATGTGTGCTCTGTACCGCTTTTGGGACCCTAGTTTGTGTTTAAGCTTTACGGGGACGTAAAGCCCTGAGGTGGGAGTAATGTAAAGACCGGGAAATTTCAAGGAAATTTTTTTTTCTTAATTTTCTTTGAAATTTTACAAGAATGCAGTTTCTGACGGCGCCTAATTCCGAGGCCCGGTGTGCCGGGAATTAATTTCCGAAGTTTGGCTCGGGTACGTTCAGTGAACGAGCGAGCGGGAATTTCTATCTTTTGAACCGTTGCCCGGAATCGAATTCCGAGGGCACCGATGGAACCGCATCGCCGGTAATTTCTTAAGAACTCATGTTCCGGAGTTGCGTTTACACGAGTGTTGATAATAAAAATTGTGGAAGTTTATTTTATAACTACACTACAATTTTTATTAACTTACTCTAAGTGTTAGCTCATGGTGGAAGTTGGGTAACCACCCAACCTCCCTTGGGAGGTTATGAGGGTGGTGGGGCCCACACGAACCCCTAAAACCCCTCAACTCCCACTTAAATGATTTTAACTTTGTTATAACTTATGCCTTAAATGAGTTGATTTTAATGTGGTGACTTGTGTGAGTCTTTTGAATTTCAAACACTTGAATTTCAAAATCCATGTGAAGTTAATTAAATAAGTGGAGAACTTATTTCATTTTTTTGGGTTGTGTTGTTTGAGAGTTTTTGGAAAAAAGTCATAGAATTCTTGAAGTTTCGTCATCCTCTTGACAAAGAACGCGAAGAACAATCGGACATCGACGAAGAACGCCACGTTCTCGGGAACCGTCTTCCGCGACGCCATACCCGCAATACCGACGACGTCTTCTTCCGCAACATCTCTTTTCACGGCGGCGAATATCGTCACCTCTTAAATCAAGGTAGGGGTTTTAACTTTTTTAAGTTATGTGGATCTCTCCTTCGAACATAAAGGTTTATTTTTTGTGGGGCCTTGATTCCAAATCTTTTTATTTAATTTAAAAGATTGTGAAAGTTTATCGTTCATTAAAGGCCGATTGCTATCAATATAACGCGAGGAGTTCGGACCGCACAAACCCGACCGACCCTCCACCTTTTTATTCGTGTTGAATCTTTGTGGATTGGTTCGGGAAGGCGTGGTGTCGTCGCACCACGCGGATTCAAGTGGAAGGAAATGCGCGGCGCCGTCGCGCCGCGCCGTGGAAAGATTTCAAGAACGCGATGTCGTCGCATCACGACAAAAGAAGTCAAAGGCGCCGCAGCTGGAGCGGGGCCGTAGCGGAATGGGGGCGGTGCCGTCGCACCGCGCCGGACAACGAAGGCCGCGGCCGGTTTCGGGCCGCGGCGGAACGAGATGACTGGCGGCCAGCCGGGCCGCCGGTGTCGGATGCCGAAAGGGGGACCGGCCTTTGCCGGTCCCGTTGAGGAAGAACCGGCCGGCCAGGTCGGGCCAGCCGGAAGGGAGAAAACCGGGGGAAATAATTTCCCCCGGCCAGCCATAATGGCCCCCCATTATGAGGGGGGCCTGGTTTTACAAAGGGGGGGAAGGCGGCCCCCCGTTTTTTCTCGAAGGCAGGCCCCCACGTGAGGGGGGCCGTTTCTTTTCAAGGCGCGGCAGGTTGCCCGCGCCGCCAGCTGGGGAACGGCGGGGCTTTGCCCCCCGCGCGCGGCGCTCACGCGGCACCCGGACCGCGCCGCCGGGACGGACCAGATTTTCCGAGCCGGGCCGGATCGTCGGGCCGGGCCCAAACCCCCAGTTTCGGACCACTTTCGGTCAAATGCCTGTATCTTGGGCTACGAGCCTCCAAACGACTCGCCGTCAGCGGCAACGCGATCCTTGGATCGAGACGGTCGTTTCGGTATACTATACTCAAGGTGCACCTTCCTTTTCGGGAGCCTACGTGGTTAAAACTCCGTAGTTAAGCGTGTTTGGCCTAGAGTAGTGATCAGGATGGGTGACCTCCTGGGAAGTTTCCCAGGGTGGGTGTGAGACGGAAAGGCCAATAACTAACAGACCGGGCGTCCGATTGACGTGCCGTCTGTTTCGTTGAATTCTTCTAAGTGAGACGGATCTCTTGGCATACTCCACCCGAGGTTTGGACGTAGGTGGAGTACGGTCGGGTTGGTTTTGCCTTACAAACCAACCAGGCCCCTGAAACGAAAAGGCCAATAACTCTCAGACCGGGCGCCCGATTGACGCGCCGTCTGTTGCGTTGAGTTCCTGGTGACGATACGGAACTTTTGGCATCCTCTGCCCGAGTTTTGGATGTAGATTGATAGTGGCCGGGTTGGATCGCTCCGAAATCCAACCGGGCCCCTGGAACAGAAAAGCTGATATCTTTCTAACAGAACCTCCGTTTGACGAACCGTCAGCGGCGTTGGTGATCTCGTTGAGAAACGGTCCCTATGAGTATACCCTATGAGAGTTCGGGGTACAGTTGAGATACGGCCGGGTTTGGTTCGCTCTTGAAACCAACTGGGCCCCTCGGACGAAAAGGCTAATAACTCACAGACCGGGCGTCCGATTGACGCGCCGTCTGTTGCATTGAGACCCCTATGACATGGCGGTCCTATTAGATACTTCTTCGTGGGACTTTGAGATACTTGTAGTATCGACCTGTAGCTCGTGGAGCGGACCCTCCCAGTGACGAGCGTGCGGAGTACGGAGACCGTGTAACTGGCTGAGACCTGACGACTGCTTGACCGACTCGACTTGGAGTGAGTCGACTATCCCAGTGGAAAGAGCACTACCTCCTGAGGTGAAGACCCGTGGCGGACGGATCACTACATGTGTGACAGTGCAGACTCTCGGTACTCGTCCGGAGAGTACCTTAGCAGGCTACTAGGGGGTGTGCACTACTGTGTATGAGTGACATACCTCGGCGGGAAGCACTACTGTGTCTGGGCGGCTGACCCTCGGTACTCGACAGGAGGAGTACTTCAGCAGTCTTAGGTTAGTGAGCAGTACCTCGGAGTCATGACAGGACCACTGTACACTCCAGAGATGGAGCTCTTTAGCAGTTACGGTTTCGATAATGAAAATCCTGGTTTGAGCTGAGACTTTTGACCTTTGTGTTTACCTCATGATTGAGATGGGTCACTTGATAACTTAGGTATATGTATGGGCATATACCTGGGTAGTAGTTATCCGTTGATTTCACAATCCTTGTGTTTCCTCATGATTGAGATGGGTTACTTGATAACTTAGGTATATGTATGGGCATATACCTAAGTAGAGGTTATCTGTTGAGATCTTCTATGTGGTTATTCTTGTTGGTTTTAGTGAGACCTTGAGGGTCTCGGGGTCCCTACTGAGTATCGTTATACTCACCCCTGCACGGGATATGCCCGCACCTCGTTGTGTTGGTTGCAGACGACGGGCAGTGCTGACAGAGGCCGAGTGTTCGAGGACTGGACGGTACCTGGAGGTGGACTATACGACGAGATGGTACCCGAAGGAGGACCTCAAGACGACACGGTACCCATAGGTGGACATGACGACGAGGAGATACCGGGAGGTGGACCACTAGGCGGGACATACTCGGAGCGGACTACGGGACCCGAGGAGCAGAGGAGCTATATGTACCCACCCTTCAAGTGGGATTTCCAGTGGACAGCTCGGCGTAGAAGCTTTACTTTTCAGTTGCTGTTTTCCCTTTCGAGTTTTACATTACAGTTGGGCGTGTATTTTTGGCCCCTTTTTACTTTCCTCACTTACTGTTGTACTCAGTTTTTACTTAGTGTTTACTTCTTCCACTTGTACTATGTGTGATTGTTTACTTTACAAAGACAATGCCTTCCCTTTTTTCCGGGATTTACGCCTTGGTGCTAGTCGCCAGCCCCTGGCCTATGGAAGGCGGGCTTGGGGTAGTCACGGTATGAGCCCTGGGGACGGGTCGTGACACTACTAGATTGGGTCTCAATGATTCTAAAATTTAAAAAACAAATCTTATAGAACATTCCATTAATAATGAATTTTTAAATATTTTTTGTGATATAATGCATTCCATGAAACCAAATAATTAAAATAAAAAAAATATCAGGGATCTCTCATAGTCATATTTGATTAATTTTATTGGATTAACCTTTCCTCCCTTCAATTTAGCTCAAATGATTTGTGATTGAAATATTTTTCAAGGTAGAGGTCCATAAATTGTCTTATTTGTGTCATGTACATAAAAGTTGGTCCCTGCTCTTCCTCTCAAAATAGACTAATTATTTATGATGATAGTCATTTCAGGATCACAATTGGACTGATCCATCTTTTCATCATTAGTACTTATGAACAAATTGAACATTCATACAACATCCATACTTGTTTCTCTTTATCAAATGTTTTAGAACATGTTTATTATCTGGTGTTTGTTATGTTTATCAATATATTCTCTATCTTCTTTAATTGAGCATCTTTTTTAGACAACATATAAATAATGCACCAATTTACCTTCATTTATTCCTTCATCTTTAGGAGTTTTACATTCTCAAAAAACCATACCCTCCGACATATAATATTTAAAAAGTTCATATAATATGTTGAAACGTAGATGATAAATTCAATCTCTGTGAAACATTTATCTTCATTGAATGTCAGTTAGCACACTCCCAGTGGCTTAAAATGGTCTCACTAGATGGAGTTCAAATTTATCTTATCCAGATCTAGCAAAAGGTAGACGAAGTGGAAGTATAATTTTTTACTCAGATTAAGATACCCCAAATCATTTCTCTTGCGATTTTATTTTTTAGTCTTTTAATTAAAGAATTATTGTTTTGATATTCAGTAAATACTATTCAAAACTCATGAATGTCAAGTACGCCATGATTTTGACACTCACACCTATGTCAGAAATATATTTTCAACATTTTTAATCTCTAATAATTATTGTAGTTAAATATATACTTAAATAATTTTTACAAATGGTAGGTCCTTAGATCCTACCACCAATCAGTGTCATTTTAGTGTAATGGTGCCAATTTCTTCTAGATTATGGTTATTGGTTATTGGATAATTCATGACATTTTCATATGTTAGTATATTAATGATAGATAATAGAGTATAAATATTTAAATGATATTATTTCATGTGTTCAAAAAAATATACATTTCTAGGGACTTTTCATTACATTTTTATTAATATTAGAAAATGATGTCTTGGCATGTACTGTGGTTTTTCTTCTTCATCATATTCATAAACATTATCTTGAAGACATTCATCATATTTTTTCACTATATCCCACATATTTTTGTCTTATAAATATTAAAATATTTCCTTGAAAAAGTTCCCTCTTCATTATTGTACATCTACTAAATCATCATGGGAAAATAATTGAGGGAATCCATAAAGTACTCTATTGTGTCTCTCTCTATGATTATGAATAATTCGGACCACTTTATGCTCTAAAATATACTGGTTTGACTTATGAATGTTTAATAATTATTTAATTTTTGTCATTTAAACCCCATTTTATGTTCTTTATATAGTCATTTTCTATTCCACCACATGGTTTGGATCATCAATGTGGTCCCTTGGGGTTCATGTAATTGGTACCCCTATATCAATTGTTGACATCATAGTCATTTTTTTCAAGACCACCAACCTTGAATTTGATTTCCAAAAATTTAATCTCCAATGTTAAAATCATTTATATATTCACACTGGGGGGTTTAATGATAGCCTATCAGGATTTCTATATATATTGATAATTTATTGGGTCGTGATGTCTTTTATTTATAGTTTGTTATTACATGAACAATTTAATGTTAAATTCATTAATTTGACAAATATAATATTTTTTCCTCAATTGAATCTTACAATATATATATATTTATTTAGGATATTTTCTTATTAACAATCCAGCAGTCGTAAAATCTTTTTTTGAATAGTATCTATATGAAAAATCCTTTTATAATGTTTTTATTCGAATATATATATATATATATATATATCATATTGGGGGAATTCATGAGTCATATATATAATTTATTTCTAGGAGAAATAAATATATTCAACATGAAATAGATAATATATGATTATATTTACTAATATGCCTATTGATATAGAATGTGGAAATAATTTTGTAAGATTGTTACTGGAAAACTCATCCAATAATTTGATGGAATGCTAATGCATGATTTAGATACAAGAATGATCTATCTCACATAATGGAAATCATTAAAATTTTATTCTTAAGTCATCACACATAACATTAATATATTGGTAGTTGGTGCATTGATTGAATATGTCTCCCGTTATATGTTTTCAGATCTTCTTGTGGTTCCAATTGAATTAAACACTATTTGAGATAATAGAAATAATTTTCAGACTATTCACTATATTTCATTTTCTGCAGTTGGGAAATGTATGATTACCTATTGAAGTAATGTACTAGATAGATGGAAACATCCTATTAATATTAGTATCCTTTTATATCTTTTAAAAACTCTTCTATTAGGTTTTTATTTCATTTCATTGTATATAGTTATGTCTTCCAAAATCTTAATTCAAGTTTTCTAATGTACATATTTGATGTCAACAAACTCTTTTAAATTTACATTGGTGTTATGATTATAAATTTAATAGTATTATTATAATATACACCTCAAGAACACACATATTGAAAATATATAAATTTATTTAAAGGGAAAAAAATAAAAATCAAAATTAATGAAACCCTAAAACTAACTTTTAACCATCCATAAACACAACAATATTTTTGATACACCCACAAGGAATTTATATTTACCAACATATCCAATATAAATAAGAATTTATTAAATAAAAAATAATTCATCTCAATTCATTAAAATGTATTATGAGAAGCGTTTGTGGTCCAACCAATATATTCGTAAATTAGAGTTTTTAGGTTTAAAAAAATTTGATAACGTTTATTTAAATAATGAACTAAAGAATCTGATTAGATTGATTAATTAAATGAAATATATATATATGAAATGAAATTGAATTGATTAGTTTGTAAATTTTATTAGAAATGTCTCATACAATTTTTTTTTGGTTTGGGTGAAATTTGATTTTGGAAAGAAAATAGATTAATTTAGGTTATTATGAGACTATAAGAGGGATATCAAATGTTTACGATATCCCCACCACAATGTGTAAATATCATTTTCCTCCCACATAGGAAATTATGGGTTTTTTAATAATATTTGTCCCAATACCATTTTAATATTTGTTGTGATTAATGCGATAATGTTCATTCCTTATTTCTTGGTATCCATATTCACCCTTTATAATGTGTATTTAATATTCATAAATTACTTATCATGATAAATATAGAATAATTACATTGTAAATTCATTGCATATACTATTTCAATAAATAATAAATAAATAAATACAAATCTAATGGAACATTCTTACATAAGGTGTGTAACCCTACAACAAGGTGGGATTCTCCCATCCTTATTATGAGATAATAACAGGAAATAATAAATATATATTGAAAAATTAAAATAGATATAAAATGGGGAGGAATATGTATAGTGAAACTTCTCACTCTATGCTTTGGTCTTTAGGATCCATTAATAGGAGTAAGATAAACCTCAATTTATATCCTATATATGGTATCGTACAACATTTAATGAAATAATGGAGGGTCAAAATGTATTAATAGGTGGTTACCATGTCATAATATATTTAGAATCTTCATGGTACTTCAAATCTTGATGATTATGGTACATCGAGTACATTACAAGCCATGTAGTATTACTAAATGTGTAAATCTTGCAGCACACATTTGTAACTCATAGATCTCATGTGTTTTTTATGATCACGACTTCTTTTAAAGTATGACACATTTGTTTCACAAAATGAAATATATCACTTCCACTTTATGTTTATTATCTCTACTACATGACTATGGATCATTGATGACTTCCACTGTTGCAAGACATTTAATGATTTCTGAAATTGTATTACCAAGTTTCTTCCCTGAAATCCTTTTTCCACATTTAATAGTATTGTGCCCTACAATTTCTCCTTGATAATAAAAAAAATCTTGTTTCATGACTTAAGAGATAAAATAAGCATGAACTGTCCTTTTTAACTTTTTTTAATTATTTATTATCTGATTATATAAAATTGAAAAAGATTTAATACCAAAAAATTGTAAAGAATAATAAAATTAATAATGATATAAATATAATAAAAGAAAATATAATAAATTCATGATTTATAAATATATTAATAATATAAATAATAATATTCTTCAATGATATGTTTTCTTGATTTTATATTGATCATCATTTTAAACAACACATTCATCCACTTTCAAATTATTAACAAAATATACTTTATTGATATAATGAATATAGGTAGTTGAATAATAATATCTTCTATTCATTACATTATCATGTATCTACTTCATTTTCTCTATTATAGATCATTAAATATTTATTATCCTCTGAACTAATACCTGTATCATATTTTCACATTGAGTAATATAATATATAAAACAACAAATTGGATCACTTTTATTTTCTTCATATTTTAATATTTATATATATTATGATGGGGGATTATATTTCCAAATAAATTGCATTAAATTTTCCTAAAATCATGAGATAAAATACCTTTAAATAATTAAACCATTAAAATTATAAATATTATAATTATTCAACATAATTTCCTAGAAAATAGTATTAGGATCTTCAGGATACTGTATCTGCAAAAAAATATCCATCAACATTTATGTATTTATAAACACTAAGAAAAAAAATATATCAATACAATATATGATGTCCATGATTTATTTAAAGTATTTTAATTTGACAAATGTCTACTAATATGATATAAATAAAAATTACCTATTCATAGCCATATTTTTATAGTCCACATCTTTTTAAATTTTCAATTTTTGAGATGGTATATAATAAATTCACCATGATGTAATAATCCTCAAATCATAAAATAAATTTGATTATATATGTAATTCATTCATGCACTATTTTCAATCTTCCATAATTATTTTCATTATTTTAGTTCTCAATATTCATTTATATGACATCATGTCTACATGTAGCATAAAATTCCAAGAACAATAGATTTGTATATGGCTCGATCACCGATTTCAATTTTACCACATATGGGTATTTAGAATCCCAGCCCATCTCTCATGCACATTTAACACATATTGGTAATTGTAGCCTTCATCCCCGCCCCACACACATTAAACACATATATGACAATTTCCCATTTTCACATCTGTCAAAAGAACATAGAAAAATTCCACAATTAATTTTTCATATTCAAAAATTTTATAATATAATAAATCCATTAAATATAAAAACAATTGATTTATTAAATCAATTCGATTAATAAATTTAGTAATTATTCAATCCTAGTAATAAATTCCATTAATCAAACTATTACTTGATTTTATCATTTTATATAATTATTCAATAAATAATTAATTGATCCAATCAATTTCACAATGAACAAATATCCTTTAATTAATTTATTAATCTATACCTAAAATCACAATATCACTAATTTCACAATACCATAATTAATTAATCAAAAAAATTAATTAAATCAAATATGGGAACTCATTTCATAATCTTCTATATTCAATTCATAGAGTACATACATGTAATCAAAACAAAGGATTATAGATTTATATAAAATACCACCTATTTTTAAATTATGATACACGAAACCTTAAAAAAACAAAACCCATGGGGAAGAAGGTTTAGATTATTAAAATAAGGATCAAATGTCAATACTATTCATTATCAAACCAAAATTAATGCAATTGGTCAAAGGATTTCACTAAAAAAAATTAAGAAGAAATTAAATATAATATAATCCTAAAAAATGTTTTAAAAAGGATCACTCGTATAGATGATACATTCAAAAGGTTTTTTTTTCACCACAAAATCACCTAGAGAATGATCTAAAATCAAGAGGAGTATAGTTGTAGTTGGAACAAATAATATTTCTATCATAAAATAGATTTAAAATGTATAATCAATCATTTACATGTGGTTTAATGTGATTATATGATGTTCAAATGTTTTAATGTAATATGCCTAAAGACCCATCTCCTCAAATTTATTTTTGTAATACCCTCTATCAATTACCTGATGTATAGTCAATTACATGATGCATAATTGTCCAGCAGATGAATTATCATCACATTTTTTTAAATAATTGGAACCTATTTTAATGTTTCTCATCTATCTATAAACCCATGAAATAGTTAACCCAATTATACCAAGACTCCATTAACATAAACATACTTGTTAAAAGATGAGATATTACTTTAAATTTCCTCTATGATTTATGAATCAAATAGAAATATATATATATATATATTAATATGAAAATTAAAAAATATAAAAACATTGAAAATTAAAGGATAAATTTACTGTAATACTGTCTATTTTATCAATAACATTATTTAATAAACATCTATATTTTAATAATGCTATAATTTATATATTTTTCATTGTGGAGTGGTTTAGGGTGATCATTTTAATTTTATTGACTTTTGATATGTCAAATTTTTATTGTAATTTATAATAATCACCAGAACATAAAAATGATTTTTTATAAAGTGTTCAGTTATAAATATTGTTAACATGGATTTCATGATAATATCCCCTCAAATAAATTCACCAAAATAACTAAAAAAATAAAATATATATTTTTATCGTAATTTTTTTTATATTCTTCATTTAATATTTTACGCACCATATTTATAACAATCTACTAAAAAAATAAACTTTTATTTTTGATCTATAATGTTAATTGATTTTTAATTATTTTCATGAGACCCTAAAATAAAAAAAATTACATCAATTCAAAGATAATGAATCACCATCTCATTATGGAAATGAAAATCACATTTTCCACATATCTCTGATATTATGAGAAAAAAATATAATTTCATATATATTAAAAAAAATTCAAATTTATTTTTCATTAATTAAAATAAAATATTATCATACATAATAATTTTATCATTTCACTCTCATTTTATTACTAATGATATTAGATACTAGTATTTGTTATCCATTCAATAGATATAAAATTAAAAATCCCCTTAGAATTATCATTAATTCTGTTACTATTACAATCAACATCAATATGCATCCATGGAAAATTCCTATATATTCTAGTTAAAAACTGTGAAAATATATTCAACAAAAAAAAATTAAAAAATTATTTTTAATATAACAAAAATTAAACATTCATTGATTTTAAATATTGCTAATATTAAATTATTAATATGATAATTACATGAAAAAATAAAAGTGAATGTGATAAATAAATATTATTAAAACAACATTATATTTTATTTATTATAGTTTATATTTTTTAAATATATAATAATTTGTTAATCATGGCATATTTAACTTTTTAAATATTATAATTCCATGTGATTATTATTTTCTAAAATCATTAATTAAAAAAACCACTTTAAGTAAAATATTTTGATCCATGTAAAAAGAAAAATATATTTAATATTTAGTAATAAATTATTATTGAGTTATTAAATCAAGAAATATAACTTATATAAATTTAAATTTTTTAAAAAACAACATATGTTATTATATTTAGAATTAAATTTCTAAATAAAAAAAATATTTTATTAAATATAAAGAATTAAAACTTTTAATGATAATTAAAAATTAATAATGAAATTTAATTCAATATTAAATAATATTATAAAATGAATGAACTTTCTTTGGCCAGCACATCAAACAGTACGAGAACTAAAATTCTCCTAACCCAAACGACCTTCCAGATCTCCATAGGATGTATGTAAGCATCAGGTCATCAAATATGAGAATGTGATTAATTTTCCCCATAAATTACATTGAATACATGAAGATATTTTACCAAAAAATAAAGGATGACACATTATTATGTAATATTTCCATGAAAAAATATTATAATTTAAAAATAAGATAATAAATAGATAAGAAAATTAATATATTTCAAATAAATGAATACCCTATACTCACTCAAATGCTCTCGCACCTAAAACATAATATGAGTCCAATATACATATTTAAATATAATGAATCCAAAAGAAAATTATTAATAAATTATTTAAAATCCATATTAATCATATTATATTAATAGTTCTAAATATTATATATATATATATATATATAACTAACCTCAAAACCCCCAATTCAATCAGTACTCAACGATAATCCAAGATATGACCTTAACATCCCATAGAAAAAGAGATATATGAAATACAATAATAATTTTTATTTTTTAACTACCTCCCTCCCCCAATTTACTTTGATTAATTAGAAATCTAATTCATACTACTCGAGTAAAATTTCTAATATATAAGTTTATAGAAACAGAACATAAATAGACTAAAAAACATAATAATATGGTTCAATAAAAATTCCACTCATTTTTATAATATTAAAAATTAAAAATTGAAAGATATTATTTGATGACCCACAAACCAATCAATGTAATTATTTTAGATTAAAATATATATTTATAAAACTATTCAAATTACATTTTTACAACCAACACACAACATGAATAAAATATCCATAAATTGGAAAACGTCACAAATATGCCACTAGATTGGCATGTACAGAGATTTCATCAAGGGAACACACTATCATACACTATCACTAACAAAAGGGGATAGTGGTGCTGTAAAAATATTAATTGAAACATAATTCAACTCTTTTAACATTACTTCATTTGTTCCCATGATTATAAAAATATGAAGGTAAAAACATTTTGTTAAGAAAATAATAATTATTAATAATAATATCCAAACAACACTATCTATCTCTCTGAATATATCATTTCCATTACTCACATGAACACATAAAAAATAAACAATGAAAGGATGTTTGAGTTTAAAAAACCCACACAACAAAAAACAATATGATGGTTCACAAAAGGACACTATAAATACCACTCATAATACTTATCCCATTAATAAAATTTGAAAATAGATTAAAATGAATTTCGTAAAAGCTTTATCATTTGTATTATATTTTGAATTGAAGTTATGTCATAAATACCACTTTCATAGTGCATCTTATATATTATAAAACATTTATAAAATAAACCCTCAACCAAACTGTTCAAAACATTTTTTAGACACATATTTTAAATAAGAAAAATCTCTTAATATTTTTACAGTACATGTAAACACATAAATAAATTCTAATGATGTGTAGTAAATCTAATATGAAGAATTTATTTTCATAAAAATTCATGAAAATCAAGGAATAATTTTTAATAATCCATTCATTCCATTTGACAAATAATCAGTGTATAGATATTGAAGAATTAAATATTTTACATTTCAAAAAAAATTGAATAAATCACATCTTATGAAAATAATGATGGGATCTATTTAAAACATTAAATTAGATCATATAAAAAGTATGAATAAATTTTCAAAATAACTCAACTAATGTATCAAATATTAACATAAATGGATTAGGCAATGTAACATCCCTCCTACTTATTGCCTTGAGAATGTGAGATAATGAAATATTTATTTCGTTACTTATTCATGGTGCCAAAGCATGTAAATAAATGTCCATGGTCATCAATACATCTGTGGTATGATTTTCCCTTTAGTGAAAACCCCAACTAACCCAACCGATTGAATAAAAAAACACTATCTGATGCATGATAAACATGAATCACATCATCACATTTCATTTATCAAAATAAAACTAGAAATGTAGTACCATAGTGAAATAATTCAATAGAATATTAAATAGTTGATGAGAAACCAATAAACCCAAATTCAACCACAGGACATCATGATCCACATGCTCTACGATCCAATATCACTAACTAACTCGTGTATCAAGAGGTAGTGCTAAAGACCTGTGATATAATACCTTTTACCATGCCCCAATAGAATACATCTAAAAAATCCACAATGTTCCAATGTAGGGGTGAGTACTATAACTCAATAGGACTTCCATAATGACTTCCCTACTCAATCCCCTAGGATATAACAGTTAGTATAATTTTAAAAAATTATAAATATATATTAAAAAAAATCATAACTAAATATAATCCACATCAAAAATAGTTTATAACTAAATATAATTTTTTTATATTATCCAATTTTATAAGAAAACAAATTTTTTAAAGAATGCAACCAAAAAATTATTAAATACCATTCCACAATTTCTATTTAACATAATCATTCTATTCAAAATAACAAAATTACTTAACATTCATGAATTCTAATGAATGTTCTATACTGATGATAACTCTCTCATAGATCTACAATGTCTCCACAAGGTAATTATTTTTCATGTGCCATTACACCGTTGAAAATGATCGAAATGTCATATTTCTTCTAAGCCTCAAAACACAATATGAACACTCACACTATGTATGATCCAAAAAATACCAAAACTGGTTCAATTAAACACCGTTTATATTTAAAATCATTTTTGAACAATCCATTTCAAAAATATAGTATTTCTATATTTAAATATCAACATTTTAAAATAATTAAACAAAATCGGTTATAGAAAAAACCATGAAAATTAAACAATTTCAACAAATACTATAAGTATCCACTAAAGGAGATTTATATCATTCTATTCTCCATGATTCCATAATAAATATCAATCAAATAAATCAATTTTAAATGAATCCAAAAAAATCAAGTAAGGGGAGTCAAGCATTTATCCACCTACCACGAGATTTTTGGGGAAAATCATAAACGATATGAAAAATGTAACCAAAGTGGTTGGATCACCCCAAACCCACCTTATATCACTTCTTCTATAATAAAAAAACCCAAATATAAACTTATTTGAAATAAAAAACCTTATAACTAGAAACATTAGTCTTATATATAAGAAATTGGGTGAAGGGATAATTTAGATCTAAGAATAACATAGAGAATGAAGAAGAATAAGCCCATATTGTGGGAATCGGGATTTGATTAACAAATTGATGTATTCAAATTGCCTAGAATTATCCTGGGAGATGTTATCCAACTGTCAAGAGACCAAAATACCATATTCAGGAAATGTTGGGGCAAAATATATTGTTTAAACATAATAAAAGTTATAGGTACACTTAATAGGATGTGGGTTTTAACCCCTAAATTATTTAGACCCAAGGTTAAGAAAATTGTGTGCAAACTATGATCCATCTTTTTTATTCAGAAATTCATCACACGGTTGGATCACATGGGTGAAAAATTGTGCTTCACCCATGATAGCTCCATATGTCCATCATTTTAACCACACCAAATAGTTTCTCCTACACTTCTTCCCAATTTTGACAAACCGTGAGTATCATGATCACCTTCACATTAGCCCTTATGTCACGGTGCATAGTTTCCTATATGTGTTTCATAGTTTTCATAAACTTTGAAATAGTCATGAACCTATAGAAAATCCCCATTAATAAAGAAATGGGTACATACCAGAAACATGTGGTGTTAAATTATACCCCCCATTTGTCTTTTCATCTATAGAATGTAAAAATGCACCATTGTACTAATAGATTTATTGACATTGACCTTTAATTTCCTTCATCTGTTTACATGCCTCTTCTAGAATCTGACTATTTTACTAGAAAACCCACAATATGTAGATTATTTCTCCACATATGAAATTCTCTTACACATCCAACATCTACACTGGGATATGTACCAATAAAGAATCTATCTAAATGTCAACATGATCCCATCTGACAACATGGTTTGGATCAGGATGATTCATTTTAAACTAAGATATGTGGAAAACATTATGCACCACATTGAATAAGGGTGGTAATATCAACTGATATACCACCACACCTACCCATTCCATTATCTAAAATGGTCCTCTATATCTATGATATAACAATCCCTACTTCACTAAATGATGATTTTGATGCCCTTTATAGATCCTCAACAATACATTGTCACTAACTATAAACATTAATGGTAATCGATGATGGTCCCGATATGATTTCTGATGACAATGCACCATATCCATTATATTGATGATCATGTAAATCTTATTCATTTTTTCTGGGACATGGATAAACCCATCTAGTGTAGTGTAAACTTTTTCAACCCAATAATGTAGAAAATGTAAAATAATCCCGGATAATTCTTCAAAGAGAGACATATTTATTGATTCATGATAACTGTTGTTATATAGGAACTCAACTAAGACAATGATGTCTTCCCATTAGACGTAAAACAATATTAAGCAAACCAATAACAAGTCATCCAAAATTAAATTTGTCCTTTATTATTGTATTTATTTTTGAGGGTGATACACTATACTCATAGTAATTTTAATCCCAAGGGAATTCAATAATATTTTTAGAAATTAGATGTGAACCACAGATCACAATATATATGATCGAACATGATATTTCATGTCTCTTTACCACATCTTCTATATATATCATAGACAATTCCTCCAAAATATGAGATTCATGAATAGGGATTAAATGTGTAGAGTTTGTAAGTCGGTCCACTATCACCCATAAGACATAATGTTTTTGAACCATTCCTGGGAGACCTGTAACCAAATCCATCAATAACTTCTCTCATTTCGAAATAGGGATATGTGATGATAGTAAAATTCATATTATTTGATGATGAAATGCTTTAAATTGGTTATAAGGAAAATATATTGAAACCAACTCATACATATTATGTTTTATAATGACCCAATCAAATTTTATCTTCAACGCCTTTTATATATTACATATTCTTGGATGAACAACCCATCCCAAATGGTGGTAAGCATGAAGAAGTCACTCTAGACAAAAAATAGTTACCACCATAATATTCTTGAACCACAATAATGAAATCTTATACAGCTACCAACCCTCAATGGTCTCCACATCATTGGCATTTGAACTCATATCCTTATATTCTTTATCACATTTCATATTTTCTTTAACCAATTTTACCCAATCATGAACTATGGAAACTAAAAAATTATACAATAACACTACCTTAGTCATCACTTTCCACATGCTTATTGATTATGACCAACATCAACTACAACTCATATAAAGATTATTTTTCTAAATATTCATATGGAATTATGATTAAGGCAGCTTCCTCCATATTTCCATTATCAGGTTTATATAAGAAGTCAATGTAGAAAATCAAAATATATTCTATCCATCCTCTTTACCTCAATTTAAGATCATGTTGTGAGAAAATATACATCAAGATCTTATGATCCATGAACATAGTAAAATTATCACAGAATAGATAATGATTTCATGTCTTCAAGGCATGTAAAACTATATCTTATTCCAAATCATGTGTTGGGGAATTTTTCCCATTCACTCGTAAAAATTTTATGCCAAAAGAAAAAAAATCGTCCCTTTTCATGAGAACCAAACACAACCCAGATCTCAAAGAATAAAAATTCTCTATACTCCCATATCTTGATTCTAGAAAAATCATGATTGATAAGGATGTAAAGTGAACAATTACATCTTAAAAAAAATCTAGCATTCCTCATTCCAATGTAATGGTACATTATTCTTTTTCAAACCTATCATAGGTGATGAAATTGGTTAAATTTTATGCACAGAGCATTGGTATTAACTAGCTAGACGAGGGATCCTCTATATCCCAAATTCATTTTTCAGAGTTTTCCAAGACATATTAGCTTCTATCTTCTATAGATCAACTAAAACACCTCTTTTGATCTTTCTCCATAATTATTTTCTCATTTCATCTATGTCCATATCGACTTAGAGAGATGGGAGACCATCTATCTCTAAAAACCGCGATCATCTAGGGCTTGATATCTTTCCATTATCCTCTTCAATGTCTGATGTGTTCCTTGTGCTTGGGAGATTTGACTCCCACCTCTTCTGAAATCACAAATCTGATACACGAGAAAGTATTACTGAAAATAACGCAAGAAATCAGAATGATGGAGATCCCACACCTCCAGTCGTAGGGAGATGCAATGATGTCCCCTTCCTGGATGCTCTTAAAGGAACGAATCGCAGCAAAGATGTATTATCAACGAGACCCCCTCTCTTCAAGAAGCTCGATGGTGGTGGATTCTTAGTTGAAGCAGATCCAGTGGCACTCCATCAATGTGAGCTTCTCTGGAAATACTCCATCATGGGCTGCATCTCCTACCTGAAAGGTGATCGCCCCCGGACATTAATAAATCATAAACCTATGATTTCCTATTTTTGGGGTATATTGAACTGGAAACATGTTCCCATGGGTCGTGGATATTTCCAATTATTATTCAACTCTCAATCTGACCATGATAAAGTATGGGACACTGGTAACCTCCATTTAAATCCTGGTCTACCCAGGATTTCTGAATGACACAATGCATTCAACCCTTACATTCATAAGAATAAAATGGCCCAAATTTGGGACAAATTACATTGATTAAATTGGTTCTTTTGGCACCCCAAAATCCTTAAGGACATTGTGTCTTGCATTGGATTACCTCTTAAAATTGCCCAAAGTACACTAAATGCTGATTTGGGCCTATTTTCTCAGGTAATGGTTGAGGCTAACCTTGCTGCACCATTCCCTAATACAATAAGTTTCTTTGCTAAAGATTATTAAACAGAAATTAGGATCCAATATGAGAAAAAACAATCATTCTTTGAAATTTTAAAACTTATTGGCCATAGTATAAATAATTGTAGGGTGATGAGGAAGCAAGTAGTCCAACCGATAGAGACTGACTGGATGGAAATAAAAAATAACAAAAAAGGAAACCCAATCAACACTGACATCCCCAATTAATCGAAAAAAAACATGAGGTATGGGTGTAGAAACCCACTAAATCAAAATCTGTAACAACCTAGGTTGATCTTCTAGAAGATGAGGAAGATAAAATCCTTAATCCATATTAATCAACTGTTATGTATTTTATTAGATAATAGTAGGATATGGAACTTGGGGTGAATGAAATAGGTAAGGAAAAAGGGAAAGATACTCGGCACGTTGTTGGTAACCTGGTTGCAGGTCCAAAATTCCAACATGAGGCACCAAGCTACAATCATCTCCCCATATCCTTGGGTTTGGGTAGTGACACAACCTCTACTAGTGAACTCCTTCAGGATACTGCATCAAAAGTTCTACACCCACTGGAACCATCTGCAGGCTGTGACTCAAAACAGGTAGACACATCTTTACTAGATCGTAGGGAGAAAGCATGTATACACCCACTGGAACTATCTACAGGATGTGACTCAAAACAGGCTGACACAACATCGCTGGATCCTAGGTAGAAAGCATGTATGAACCCACTGGAACCATCTACAGGCTGTGACTCAAAACAGGCATACCCAAGTTCACTAGATCCTGGTCAGCAAGCAGGTATGCACCCACTGGAACCATCTGTAGGTTGTGACTCAAAACAGGCAGACATATCTTCACTGGATCCTCGGAATCAAGCATGTATTCATCCACTGGATCATGTGCAGCACGTAGGTATGCACCACGGAATTTTATCCCAAGGACCTGAATCAGTTTTCTATGGTACAAACTCTGTCAGCAACTCAGCAGATTTAAAATCTAACGATCATTTAATTCATGTGATTATTATGAACATAAAATCTTAGAATAGAGATAATCTTAATCCCAATAGCACTATAACCACCATGGAGTTTCTTTTCAAGGAGAAACTTAAGACAACATGATGGTAATCACAACAAGAACCTAATTTAGGCTATTATGCTAACCAATATAGCTCCTTACCTGGTCCCAAACAGGTTTTTTCTACTACACCTAAGCATAATAATCACATGCTAAAACCTGTCGCAGATGTGGAAAATGGTATATTAATTGATTGTGATGTTAAATCAATTGGCATAGGCAATGCTGAAAAAAGGAGGCTTTCACTTGATAAAAATTTAGGGAAACCCCCTAGAGTTTGATGTCAAGGTTTTTTAGTGAAAAGCATATGATGCTCAGAATCTACTAGATTCTCCACCACTGGACTTTAGGCTGCAACTAGAAAGCTGTTCAGGTACATAAACTCCTGGCCATACCCAAAATTTTCTAGGTACACAGTCTCTGCATTCAAGTACTAAATCAGTAGATATACATTGTAACAATATAATAACTGAAAAAGCAGGGAGCCTGAATACTCCAAATGAAGAAAAAAATGATACCAATTGCACTATAAACACTACAGATATACCCGAGAAGGAGATCTCTAAAATAGGTAGCACAAAGAACCCTCCTACTTCTACAAGTAGTCAAGATACTTCCAAGAGACAACCTAATTCTAAACCAATTAGAAGATCTAATCTACACAAGGGCTCAGGAAAAAAAAGTGGAGTTCTAACTCCAAACCTAGGTATAAATGAAGATAATATTTTTGAACTATCAGGGTATTGGAAAATCTGGCACACTCTCTATTCTAAAAAGAATGATTATCACTCACTACCTCATTTTGATTGCTATTGCGGAACCTAAGATCAGTTAATATCCTAAGTTCCACCACTTATGTTATTATGGTTATACCATCACTGGTGCTACTAAAAATTCCATTGTGATTGATACTCTTTGGATATTCTCGCACTCATCCATTCATTATGTCAATATTTTTAGCCTATCGGATCAAGTCTTCACATATGATTTTGTCTTTGAGAGCACTCATATTACCTTATCCTTTGTTTATGTCCTGAATAGATATCAAGATAGAAGACCTCTTTGGGAGGATCTCACCGATATAAACAATAGCACTCTGGATCCTTGGTTTATTATAGGAGAATTTAATGTTATTCTCAATTCAAGTGATAAAATTGGTCGCTCACATTCTATGATCTTCACGAGAGAATTAAAATCAACTATAGAATATAAAAAACTTATTGAAATAATCCTTACTGATTCTAAATACACTTGGTTTAGAAAGAAATACAATAGAGTGTTCGCCTCCAAACTGGATAGAGCCTTCACAAATGTTTTTGCCCTTGACAAATGGGACACTATTTCCAGAACCACCCTGCATAAGCTTCATTCTGATCATCACTGTATTTTGGTCAATATCTCCACTAATACTTTTAAGAATCCTCTCCCTTTTAGATTTAATAATTCTTGATTCTCTAACACTGAATGCACTGACATAGTTTGAAATTTTTGGCTTTCCATGACTCATTGAAATGATGCTTTTGCTTTCCCTTCCAAATTAAAATCCCTTAAGAAGATGATCAATGTTTGGTGTAGCTCACATGTCAAAGAAATAGAGAAGGATATTCTCTTCCTTGTTAACGGGTTGGACTAGCTTCAAAACCATAGCACAAATTCTGACTTTAGCACTGATCTGTACCATGAAATCAACATTTTTGATAAAGCTCAATTCTTTTCCCATATTTAAAGAGAGGATGAGAAAACATGTATTTATGGTAAAATGGTTTTCCGACGGGGATAGAAACACAATGTTTTATAATTCCCTTCAAAGAGATTGGAATTCTTGTAGACCTCTAGCCTCCTTAAAAGCTAGTGATAATATTTTAGACAATTAAAATGATATTTCCAACCATATTTTGTCTTATTTTGAATCTATATTTAATGGACCTGATAGAAACAAAGACCTTTTACCAAAGATAATTCTGGTGGTGGTTAGTGATGAGGATAAAAACTTTCTTCTTAGCATCCCGCTTGATCATGAAATTAAAAATGTTGTCTAAGGTGTAAATCATGATAGTTCTCCTAGCCCGGATGGTCTTAGTATTGGATTCTTTCAACACAACTATGATATTATTAACTTTGATGTTTGAATTTTGGTCAAATATTTCTTCACCAATGGTGTTCTCCCTCATGGCCTAAGTGCACAATTTCTCTCTCTATTTCCAAATGTTGAAAATGCCTCTGAGATACATTCTTTTAGACCCATTCCCCAAATCATCAATCTCTATAAAATCATCACGAAAATCATTTCTAGAATACTCTCTTCTATCACTAAAAAATTAGTTTCCTAGAATCAATTTTGATTTATCAAAGGTAGATCAATCCAAAATTGCATTTTTCTTCCTTCGAAATGCTTTAACACTTTAAACAAAAGCAATAGAGGTGGTAATATTTCCATCAAACTCGACATTACAAAAGCTTTCGATACCTTGGACTGGAGTTTTATTTTTAAGGTGAATCAATCTTCTAGCTATAGTGATGCTTTTATAACTACTATCCGAACTTTATTCAACCCGGCCTCTATATCTATTCTTATTAATGGTTCTCCCAGGGGTTACATCAAATGTACTAATTGTGTTAGACAGGGGGACCCTCTTTCTGCCATCCTTTTCTCCGATGTGGAGGACTATCTTAGCCGACTCCTCACATGTCTGGTTAATCATAACAAACTCAAACCAATCCATGTTTCGTGAAATATAAATGCTCCTACTCATTCATCGTATGCTGATGATATAATTCTATTTCTTCAAGGTGATAATAAAAATATTCGCACCCTTAAAAATGCCCTTGTGCACTATGAGGAAATCTATGGCCAAATGATTTGTAGGAATAAATCCTCTATTTACTATTGAAAGAATTTCCCATCAAATAGAAAATGTAGTATTTTAAATGACTTAGGTATTAAAGTGGGTTATCAACCTTTTAAATACATGGTAGTTCTCCTATTTTGGGGAAGACCCAAATCTTGTCACATTATGAAATTTTCAATCAAGCTACAAATCAACATTCCTCTTGGAAAGGCAAATCCGTCTCTATGGCGGGTAGAATCTGCCTTGTCAAATATACTATTATCTCTAAAATGGTATTTTTGATGATTGTCTACAATTTTCCCTCTATGTTTATTAAAAAAATGAACACCTTGATCAAAAATTTTGTTTGGACTGGTAGCCTGGTGGATAGAAAAATTGTCACCATTCCCTAGTCTAAAAGTTGTCAACTAATTGATAAGGGAGGTATTGGAATAAAAAATATTAAACAATTTAATGAGGATCATCAAGCTAGGATCACTTGGATCTTATTCTACAATAACAATGATTCTATCATCATTCTTAAAAATAAATTTATTCAGAATCTCAAGAAAAGAAACACTACCTTTCTTGCCTCCTCTATATGGCCATTTATAAAGCAATCATTTTCCTCTATCATGAGTAACTCTACGTGGATGGTCTCCAGAAACTCCACCATGAACATCTGTTTGGATAACTAGGCTGGCCCCCCTATAATTTCCCTGGTTTCCCTTGTCATAAGCCCTAGGGACATCAATCTCTATATTATAGATGTTCTTAACACTAGTAATGACCCTCTTACGGATAAAATTATGACTGTCATTGACACATACCCCTTCTCAAAAACTGATGATTTCATAGTTTGGTAACTTTCACACAATGGTATGCTTGATTCTAAAAACTTTTACAGCCATTTTTTTGTAACTCTGAATGTGATTTTGGGTGGTTGAAACTTTTTTACAAACCTTAGATAAAACCCTCAAGATTTACTCGTATATTTAGACTTTCTCATAACAGACTTCCCACTGATGACTGTCTGCAATCCTCTTGTTTCCAACTCTGTTCTAAATGCAGCCTCTACAATCAGCATAGAGAAGATGCAAATCATGGTTTTCATTCTTGTACCACTGCTTCCCCTCTTTGGAATTATATTTTTGAAATTTTTTACTACATATGGTGGATAAATGACACTGTCATAACATAATTAAAGAGGTGTGTGGATCTGGATAGTTCTCATAAAATCAAAAACATCTTTCTTGCTGCTGTCTCTGAGCTTCATCACGTGATATGGTATGATAGAAATGATTTTATTCACAATAAATGCTTACCCAATCTTAATGCATGAAAAACTCAGATTCTCATCCCCATTCGTAAAGCTGCTTCGATCCAAAAGGGTCAATGATGCAACACGGTGCAAGACTGTAGCATCCTTTAATGTTTACATATTGACAGAAAATATTTCTATCCTCGTCGTACTTTTGAGGTCTTCCGGTGTCCCCCTCTACCAAGATGGATTCAGTTTAATGTGGATGGCGCTTCCAAAGGAAATCCTGGTCATGTGGGGAGTGGCGCCATCTTCAGGAATCATACTATCCAGATCGTTGGTTTCTTCTATGAGTGATGTGGCATGGAACCCTCTCAGGAAGCTGAAATGATGGGTGTGATTCATGCCATCTCTTTTTCCTAACAACATGGATGGAACAACCTATGGATTGAGAGTGATTCGAACACTCATGTGCAAGCTGTTTGGAATGGTGTGATACATCTTGTGTGGTTGATCACCACTTGTTGGATGAGTTCCATCAATTATCTTAACGACATCAACTACATCATCACGCGTATTTATCATGAAGATAACATGGTTTCTGATGGTCTTGCAAACAAGGGAGTCAATCAAGACATCACCTGGCTTGATGAACTTCCTGATGACTTAGTTCCTTTTCAAAATAAATATTGTAATATGTTTCTGTCCTTTAGACTTTTTAGGTATTCTTCATTATATATTAAGTTCCTTGGTTTTCGATCCAGGAACCATATTTTAAAAAAAAACTAAAACACATCTTTTAGATATTATAAGGCCTTCATATAAAATCACTTCTAACAATAAATCACACTATGAAAAATTTTAACAAAAAAATTGGTCTCTCAATATTTCCCACATAGTCACCAAGTGTGGCTCATGCTCATCCATTGTAATTGAATACACCAACATTTCATCCACAAAAAATAATATAGATATATAAAAAATTATTTGATTCATTAATTCCATAAAGAGTTATGGTGAATTAATAAGTTAAAAAGGAATTACCAAATATTCATATTGTCCATAACTTCTTAGTAATGATAATTTCAAAATATGCTCCTCCCGAACTCATAATTGGTGATATTCGGAGTCTAATTCAATTTTAAAGAACCACTAAGATCCCCTAAATTGATAAAACTATTAATAAATACATGGATGTGGATATATATTATTTATATTAAGATTGATATGTTTATGATAATGGAGATAAAGAAGAACATTTCAATATAATTTCGTTTTGAACAAGACCAGTGCTACATAATATTATGTGATTGGATAAATGAATCTCTTACATTCCATATCATTGACCTTTACATTCTTCTAGATTAATTCTATGAGATCCATCCTATAATATATATAGTAAATATATAATTTCCACATAAAGAGATGAATCATAAATTTTAAGTCCTTTATAGGGGGTAACCCTGAGATGTTATTAGAAAAATCATCTGGGAGTCGATCCATAACTGGTGGGGAAATACTATGATCGATCTATTCCATCAATTCCATTGTAAATTAACCCTTTGTTATATTATTGTTCTAGATACTAGTCCTAATAATTCAATTTACCCTATCCTTACAGTCTTGAATCCTATAAATAAATGAATAATGCCTTTATTAGTCATGAAACTAACTATTCCGTAATAACAGTTGATGTGATCCATGAACATTGTCAAACAATTAATTAAAAGGATTATATACAAAACATCCATATCAATCATAGATAAAACCCATTTATTGTTATCTACATCAAGTGATAAAAATCATTCATTACACAAAAGGATTAACATTTTCTTTGACAAAGAGTAGTTTCCTGTTTTATCATAAATCACATTATCTCATGTTTTAAACATATTGAATCAACATCATAAGAAGAAATGATTTAATTTGAAGCAAAATTATCCAAAAAATATTAAGGGTATAAATATAAATAATCTTACCTTTCAAAGTATATTTTCAAACCATATTATCCACAATCACATGCATTGAACCATATATTTGTGGAATCGATGCACTATACTTCTTGTTTCCTAGAATAGTTTTACCTTACTAAGGAGTCACAAGATTCCTATAATTATCATGGAATGATCTTAAATAATAATGATACTGATTTTTCTATCATCAACCCATTGAATCATATAATGCTTGTGACAACTAAGAAATTTTTTCAAATACCGACCTTAGAGCACGATGACAATATGACTTAAGATTTTCAACATTAATGTAATTATCGAATTCTTAAGGTGGTTTTTTGTACTATTACTTCATGTGATCGAATGAAATACATTGAAAACATACAAATTTTTTCACCGGACTTGGAGGATGATTCACAGATCCAGTTGTCTGAATTAGGTTCTTACTTCCAACCTATAATTAGGTTTCCCTATTTCACATGCTCCTAGAATTGCAATTCCCATCAGTTCCCATGTGTGTAAACATAATTCCTCCCCCCATAGATCCTGAGATGTCATGTTCATTAACCATACCTATATTGAACATCTATATATAATCAGTAATAAATATAACAATAATAATTGAGAAAATATCCTTCCATATCTCATATTTAAATATGCATTCCGTCAAGTCCAGATTCAAATAAAATTCAGGTGAATTGAACACTAAATTCACAAATTTGTCCACGTTCATTGTGGTAGAGATATTTTCCTAATTTAGACTGAATATTTTCATCATTATCTGAATCATAAACATGTGAGGATATAATTATTTTGTTGAATAATAAAAAAAAATTGCGAACAACTAAGTCTTTAATCCACATTGGCATGTGTAGATAGATCTAATCACTAGAATTCATGTTCGTAGATCAAATACGTCACCACATTGTCATTTTATCTATCGTATTACTAATGTAATCAAGGATATGATTCATCATATTAATGAATTACTATGCTATTTCTGGTTTAGAATATCCCTAGAAAATGGATGGAATTCAATTTCTAGAATTGGATAGAATGGTCAACATCTCTTGGATCATCCTTCTAGTTCACAATGTCCATATCTAGAAATGATTGGTATATAAATTGTGACAATTGTTTGTTCACCCATGGTTTATGTGAACCCTGATTCACAACAACTTCTTCCAGTTTTTTTCGACAACTTTTAACAGGTGCTATTTTATACACAATCATAATGGTCATAAATCTCACTGTAATGAAAACTGATGGAATAAAATTTCAAATTTTATCAAATAACCAATAAATTTTTTTTTTTTAAATATTGAAATTCCTTGTTCAATAATTTTTTCTAGTTCAACATGATTTTCAAAATCATACCATTTATGAAATATCACAACCGTACTATTTTTAAAAAATCATTCATTTGAAATACATTTCCTCCATTTTCAAACATGATAACATTAGACCAAATCATAAATCATTACTCAAAATGATATATTCATTCATATATTGTTGTCATTAATATAATGCATGGAATGCTCATCTAACCATCTATACCCATGATATTGTTATTTTAATATCATGTATGTGACTGAAAAAAAAATTCTACCCAACTCCCTGGTGACATAATTTTTAGAATAAAAATGTTAGATATTCCCTTTATGCTCTAAATTGCATGTCTTGAAAATCCCAAAACATTCTATGTTCCCAACCCAAGGAATTAAAAATAACTAACTCCACTCAAAAACTGACATGATTGTTGACTACCTATTCCACATGGAGAGGAACATGTTGATACCTTTTATCTAATATGATGATTATTTTTTGAAGTGACTTTTTTGAGAAAATAAAACTGATACCATTTGTCTCAATAGAATTTTTGGACCAAACAAAATTGATAGCATTTATAACATCCATCCTTCTTCTTATTGGATTGTGAAGGAGGGAGTATGATACTTGGCTTTAAGACACATCCCCATAGTTCCCAAGGATAGTAATAAATGTAGAAGGATATTAATACATTTGGGGGAAAAATTCCATATAAGAATATACCAAATGACCCAAAAAATTGATACCAGACAAACAAATCAATGATGCAGGAAAACTATGAATGAAAACTCAACATTTAATTTATTCAAATCATAATTATAATAAAAGTAAAATAGAATAAATATAATAAAAAATTATATAGTAGAATACAAACTAAAAAAACAAAGACAACCACAAGACTCCATGGTAAACATTATCCATGATCCAACGTCACCAAACATCCCTTGTTTCATGAGGCACTATTAATGATGTAGGATAATTTACCTTTTCCCATTCCCTAGTAGATTAAATCATCAAAATCACTAATGTTTCAATGATATGGTGAGTAGTGAATCTCAGTAGTTTTCCCCAATAAAATATCCACTCATTCCAGTGGGTTATAGTATTTCTCTACATTAATATATATATATTTATATAAATAAATTTAGAAAACTATTATAATGAAAATAGTTAAAATTAAATAATATTTATAACTAAAACTGATAAATTACAATTTTGAAATAATTTCCAATGAAAACCATTCTTCAATGAAAAACCAAAAAAAATATATACAACTCATTATATAAGGTCCATTTCAAAAAAAAACCATTCCATTCCATATAACCAAACCACTAACGAATCCTGTTTTTTTATGAATGTTACTTACTCATGAATTGTACCTCATTGATCTACCAAGCCATTACAAGTTAATTATTTCCCATGTGCAATTACAACATTGGCACCGATGATAAGGTCATATTTCAACCAATCATCATAAATGAAAAATGAAAAATACATCTTATTATGTCCTAAAACTGTACAGAATCAATTTAAATAAAACACCCTTTTTCAAAAACCTATTTCAAATAAGAAACATTAAAATTAAAAAAAATTCATAGTTTAAAATTATGAAACCAAATCACATGAACAAAAAATCACCAAAATTAGACAATTTTGCCTATAATTCACGACTAAAGTTCATTTTAATATATCTTTGAAAAAATATTTGATAATAAATTTCAAATAAATAATAAAAATTGAATCTAATACATTCAATTCAAAATTTTATGATGAGAGTGAAGCCACCTACTTCAAGTGTTTTGGAGAAATTTGAAAACAAACCAAAAAAAACATCACAAAAGGATGTTGAATTTCAAGGAATCCACATTAGATCTCATGTTGTATTATTAAAAACCAAAAAATAAACTTATTAAGCACCCATAGCCTCAGATATACCCACTGCATGGATTGATCTATGAAAATGATAGAGGGTAAAAACAATATCGTACATTAACAACATATACAGTGAAGAATGGTCACATACCATGACATTCCGGCTTCATTCAACCAAGGGAAGGCTCATAATCACTTTAAAAAAGATAGGTAGAGGTTATCCAACCATTGAGAGACCCAATTCCCAATTTATGTCCATTTTAGGGAAAAAGGACAATGTTAAAAATGGGTTATATCCACTTCTTATGCTAGTGGTTTTGGACCTTCCCTTTGTTCGATCATAGTGTCAGAAAAATTGGGTGATAATAGTACTCTAGATTCTATATTATGAAAGTCCATGAATGGTTGTCTTTCAAAACATGCACACTATGCACCGACCATTCAAAAGATATATGCCTTACAATTCACCAGAATACATTGTTTCTACAAGGACTATACATAGTTTTGAAAAAAAAAATCATCCTTTTTCACCTGCTTTTTTCCTGTATCACAATATTCACTATTTTCTACATGTGTTACATACTTTTCACAAACCTTGAACCACATGTTAATCTATAGTAAATCCCAATAATACTTTAATAGTCCCACAATCTCTCCCAAACATCACCCTATTACGTTATGAACATAAAATGCCTAAGGAAATGGTTACATACTAGAAACATTGACTGATATAGGTAAACCTACATGGAACTGATGATATATTGAAATGATTATAAAATATATTATGAATGGATCTAAAAGAACCGTCCATACAAGCTAACCTCAAATGAATCAATAAAATAAGAATCTCTTTGAAAACATATCTTTAATTTATATAGGTATTATTCTTGGGGAAGGGATAATAGAGAAAAAATAGATAACGAAGTTTATCATATATCCTTCTTTGGAGTTTTGATCAGTAAAAATATAATAATCATGTTTAATCACCATTATGAATGATATCTGAAATAGGGATTGCATGATAAAGGGATTGGCCAAGGGGATGGTGTAAGGACCCGACCCCAGTTGCCTGGAGTCAATCCCTTATTTGATTACGTTGGAATACATTCAAGGAATATGAATCCTAAAGGACCAAGTTGTTTAGTATTTTTGTAAACATGATACATACATTAGTTTAACTTCATATATGTAAAGGAAAATACAACACTAATTGATTCCACTAGATTCATCACGTCTCCTAGGTTATGCTTGCAAGTCATTCATAAATTACTTCTTCATGTCCTGAGAAATTAAAACATAAGAAAGGGGTGATCTCAAATGATCATTAAGAGTAATAAACATAGTGGAAGATAATATAAACATTAGACATGGTGAATAATTTAAAACACATGCCTTTAATAATAAACAAGATCACATTATGGCAGGAATATGAGCTGAGTAAATAATTCCATAATAAAACATAATCATGGGTATTCTACTAGTCGAATAACCACATTAACATTCAAATGATAGCTTCATAATAATGGATGTCCATATGCCGAACATTATAACTATACCGTCCATGCATCATTCTAGGACCATAAAATAATCATTTTGTCAAGGCCCCATGCCATGGAAAAAGTTTATATCTTGAGACCTACTGATGCAAAGAGGGGCTATATAGGGCCCCACACAAAACATAATAAGTCCAATTCATTCCTCATATGATTTGGGATAAATATAAACAACAAATACATTCATATTGAAATAATCATATGAAATGTAACTATTTATCCCCTATCATTAAACACAAAACACTAACCATTCAGAATAATATGGTGAATGGTTTTAGGATAGATCATCAACAATAGAGTTAGTCATAAACCATTAAATAAAATATGTTAGATGACTTCATAAATTATTAAACCCAATATTTCCATGGAATCAACAAGAGTGCTTAATTGGATGAAAACACCCTTATAAAATCGTTAAGCAATTCTCGAGATAAATACTCTTTTATTTTGAAAAGAAGAGTTCTTTAGGAAAAATCTTTTTATAAAACCATAATTGAAGTAAGATAGTATATTCATGATAAAATGAGTGATTTTATAAAGACAATGGTTTCCAAAAACATATTATAGAGTTCCCTTGAAAGTAGGTAAGAATTTGAGAAATTCCCTTGAATCAGGCTTGCAATTTTAAAACAATTTTGAAAGTTCTTTTTAAAACATGTAACTTTCCATATAATAAGGAAGGATTATGGTTTTTAAACATATATATGATACTGAAACATAACATATGATGAGTACATAACAATACATATGAATTACATTGAGGTAATTAGAGAATGAAAGTGTCCCGAATGAAAGTGGAGGTTCGGGTGGAAAAAACCTTACCAAAACTCCAAACGTGTTACTCTATTGAACTTAAGCTCCTAGAATTTGAAATTATACTTATTAATAAATTATTTAGAAACCTATTAGACATGTACTTAGTTTATCATAATTCTTTTGAGATCATTTATGTCTTTATTGATAAGTTATTGTATTGAATTTTGTCGTTCTGGAGTGTTTGTTTCCTTTATTTTCATATTCGGATAACTTGTTTTTAAGTAATGATGTTTATGTGGAATGGTTATAAATCTCCTGGATTGGAATTATATATTATTAATGAACATAAATAATTGATAATGGTAATTTCTATCATTTGGTTACATGTAATGAGGATGAATCATTTGATGACAAACACTTTGATTATTCGGCGGTATTTGGAATATTTTGAACTAGTTTTGTCATATAACTTAATTATATGTACATATTCTGGTTGTTGAATCTTAATTTGGTTATAAAACATATATTATAGTCTGGTCCAACCATGAATATGGTTTTATTACCAGTAATGATGATGAAATTGAAGAACTAAACTTCGTCGTCCATGAAGGCTATAAATTGGAACCTCATGGACGTTGATTTCGTTTATAAAAATAAAAGGGAGAGAGTAAGAATATTTATCATGATTCTTCCATTCACACGATATAATTCCAGTACATATATGATACTGGAGCTAAAATTATCATTTCGATATATGAAGTGAGGTGAGGATAGAAATTAAAGATAAATTGAAATGAAACCAAATGAAAAATAATGGTGCTTTACCTCTTGAAATAACCTCCTTGAGATACTCCTTAAGGGAATGTGTTTTTTTATTTTGGAAATACCAGAAGCTTCTTGGACGTGGGGAGAGAATAAGGAAGGGTAATAAGAAAGAACATTGAGGAGATTAAAGGCTTAGATGAGTGAAGAGAAGAGGGAGTGGTGAGGAGTTTTTATAGTGGAGGAGATGAGTAAATTTTGAATATTTAATTCATTATTTTATTATTTCCCTCAAGACAACCAATAGTGTGGTTTCATGTGACCCCTAAAAGTAATAAGTGCATGTGAGTTAAAAAAAAGTGTCCTTGAGTCACTTGTGATGTCATGAATAGTCTATTTAACTGATAATTTGTATATACAGTATTTTATCATATTTCACAATTCATCAAAAATTCTAGAATTTCAGAAAAATCCAATAAATCCAACCCTACCATTTTTCGACATGTAGAATTGAAAAGTGAAATCATTTTTTCATAAATAATTTTCTAAATATTATTTATTTAATTTTTAAATATGTTTATATATAATTTGAAAAATTACAATCTTGAAGTGCAATTAGTTTTATGTGACATTTAAAAATTAATTAAGATCCCATTTTCATATTGCCTTAAGAAAATAAAATAATATTATTATTTACTATTCATAAGGTTCATATTACTATTAATATTACAATTCATAATAGTATGTTACTGTTCACTAAAAATCAAGTTTGTCCTATCATACTCTAAATGACTTATTGAAAACAACTATAGATGACCATTTTTCAAAATTCAAAACATACAAGAGGAAAAGTTGTTTTTAATTTTTAGATTATAAAATGGAATTCTATATTTTTTTTCAAAACCTTGGGGTGTTACATTCTCCCCTTCTTATAAAATTATTTCCTTTAAATTAACACAATATTGCCTAAAAAGATTCGATTATGCCTTTAACATAAGCTCCTCAGGCTCCCATGTTACTTCCTCCATCTTATGGTTCCTCCATAGAACCTTCACCAAACGAGTCATATGATTTCAAAATACTTGTTCTCTAGTATCAAGAATCTTGATAGGCTTTTCACAGTAATATAGGCCATGCTCAAGTTCCACTTCTTCATAAGTGAGTAAATTTTTTGGGTGTGGCATGCACATTCATAACATTGACACGTGGATCACATGGTGAACCTTGGAGAGAATTGGTAGCATTTCTAAACGGTAAGCTACAACTCCAATTCGATCCAGAATTTCAAATTGTCCAATTTACCTGGAACATAATTTTCCCTTCTTACCAAATTGTATAATACCCTTCCATGGAAATAACTTTAAGAAATCGTGATCACATTCTTGAAATTAGAAATCCTTTCATCGGTTATAAGCATAGATCTTTTGCCTACTTTGAGCTATTTTGATATGGTTCTGGATAATAATCACCTTTTCTGTTTTTTCTTCATCAATTTCTAGGACCATGAGCATTCATTCACCAACATCATCCCAGAAAGTTGGTGTACGACATCTCCTCCTATATAAGGTTTCATAGTGTGCCATCTGAATACATTAATGCAAACTATTGTTGTAGGAAAATTCCACGAGAGGTAAATACTAATCCTACATGCCTTGAAAATCATGTGAACAAGACCTCAACATGCCATACAATGTTTGAATTGTCCGTTCTAATTTTCCATCAGTTTTTGGGTGGTAGGCAGTGCTTAAACGAAGATTAGTATCTAGGGACTTCTGAATAATTTTCTAGAATCTTAATGGAAAATTTGGATCAAGATCAGAAACAATTTCTAGAGGTACTCTATGAAGTCTCACAACTTCATTAATATATAGTCTTGATAGATATTCAAGTTGTAGATCTTCCTCTATAGAATGAAAATGTGCTAACTTGGTAAGACAATCAACAATTACCCACATTGCATCGTTCCTTCTAGGAGTCTTTGGTAATCCCATGGAAAACTCCATCGTGATATTATCCCATTTCCAATATGGTATGGGAAGAGGTTTCAATAATCCTATATGTTTTTGCCTTCCAACTTTCACTTGTCGACAAACCATTCATCTTGACAAAAAATCAGCAATCTCCATCTTCATGTTTTCCCACCAAAAATGTTCCTCCAAATCTCTATATTTTTTACTACTACCAAGGTGTGTAGAGATATTGGAACTACGAGCATCATCCAACAATTCCCTTTTTAGATTAGATATATCAGGAACACAATGCCTCTTCCCAAATTTCAAAATTCCATCTTCATATACGAAGTCACTCAATCTCCCCTCATTCACAGCTTTAATCTACTTTTGAAACACCTCATCATCAGCCTGAGAAATTTTTATCCTTTCTATAATGATGTTTTGGAAACCGTTGGAAAAATCATTGATGTTTCACCTTCCATGGTTATTCCCATATCCATCTTTACTAGATCCATGAAAATATGATCCCTTTCAACTCTCATCTTGTTCAAAACTCCCTGATCCTTATTGATCAAGGAATCTTCCAGCTTATTTTCCTTCCATGGGTGATATTGTATCGTGCAATCATAATACTTTTGTAGTTCAATCCATCTACTTTTCCTCATGTTGAGTTATTTCATTGAAAAAATATACTTCAAACTCTTGTGATCAGTATAAATCTCACATTTTTAACCATAGAGATAATGTCTCCATATCCTCAAAGAATAGATTACAGTAGCTAACTCAAGATCATGAGTAGGATAGTTTGGCTCCTAAATTTTTAGCTGTCGTGATGCATAATCAATAACCCTATCATTTTTCATTAGGACACAAACAAGTCCTTTCTTTGAAGCATCACTATAAATAACACACCCGTCATTCTTAGATGGTAGAGTCAATATTGGAACATTATCTAATCTTCTCTTCAGTTCATTGAAACATTCCTAACAACATTATGTCCAAAAAAATTTAACCCCTTTAGGTGTGTGCTTCGTTAGCGGGTTAGCCAATCTGGAAAAATTCTGCACGAAACACAGATAATAACCTGCTAAGACAAGAAAACTGTGAACCTCAGTTATGTTTTTTGGTGTGGGACAACCATGGATTGCCTTTTTTATCATAGGATCAACTAGGATTCCATACATATAGACAATATAGCCATAAAGATAAAAATCTTGAAGGAAGAAGTCGCACTTGCAAAACATCCCAAATAATTCAGGTTTCCTAAGAGTCATCAGGATAATGCGCATGAGATTTTCATGATCTTCATAGAATTTGGTGTATACCAAGCTATCATCAATAAATACCACTAAAAATCATCGAGATATTCCTTGAAAACTCTGTTCATTGGATCTATAAATATAGAGGGTTCATTAGTCAATCCAAAAGATATCACTCTAAACTCGTAATGCCCATACCTGGTTCGAAATGCTATTTTCGGAATGTCTTCCTACTTTACCCAGAACTGATGATATCCAAATCAAAGTTCAATCTTTGAAAAGTATTGAGCTCCATGAATTCGGTAAAATAAATTATCAATGTGAGGTAGGGGATAATTGTTCATTATTTTTATAGCATTGATCTCCCTGGGGTCGATACATAACCTCATAGATCCATCTTTATTCTTAACAAAAGACAGGGGCTCCCTATGGATATAAACTAGGGAGAAAAAATCACATATTACTCAATTACTCTAGTTGTTTCTTTAGTTCCACTAATTCCACAGTGTACATTCTATAAGGGCTCTTTGATATGGGCCTTGAAACAGGAATTAAATTAATAAAAAACTCAATTTCGCGTTTTGGAGGATGTCCAGGTAAATCTTCTGGAAACACATCATCATATTCTCTCACAATAGGTATATCCTCTATTTGAACATTCCTTTCCTCACCCACAATTATTTCATTATCTTCCTCCAAAATAATTTAATTTAGTTGAGCTAATAGGGGTGGATCTAGATAAGAATCAGGTCGTGATGATTCTACTCTAAATATAGGGTGTTCTTTATCAACATCATCAAAAATCATAACCTCCTTCTTCTTATAATAAATTTTTTGCTTCATAGTCTGAAATAAAATCCATACCGATGATTATAACAAATTCAATCATGGGTATAATGAAGAGATCTACAGATAAAAAACATTTATATTCCCTAATGGGAAATGATTCACAGAACCTTGTAGCAATGATACTTCCCTTAGGAGTTTTTACTGAAAACTCCCTTGTTAAATCAAATTAAAAATTTCTTATCTTTTTAGAAAACTGGGAAGATATGAAGCAATGAAATGATCCAAAATCAAATAATGCATTGGATGAACTTGAGGAAATAATTAAAGTACCTGCCACCACGTCATTAAGAACTTCATCCTCTGCATTTGTGATTGCATAAGCTTTTCCTTAATCCCTTGGCCTTTTATATTTCATATTTCTTTGATGTTTTGGACAATCATTAACATAGTGTCCCATCTCCCGATAGCTATAGAATTGAACATCATTGTCTTCCTTCATTCCATTGAAATAACCAGAAATATGGCCTTTCTGACCACATTTGAAGCATACTCCTTTTCCTTTTAAGCATTAACCTGGGTTTTTCTTTCCACAATTGTCACATGGTTGAAATTCAACTCTTCCCTTCTTCCCCATTTCTTTATTTCCTTTCCCAGGGTTTTCAGCATCCCTCGTCTTTTCTTGATTTCCCTTATACTCATAATATTTAGAGAATTATTTTTCTGTCTTGATGGAACATGAAACTATATCCTCATATGATGATATTTTTTTGGTGACCAGTTGCTGTTGGAGGAATGGCTTTAGGCCAACAAAGAATCGATCAATTTTTCCCCTTGGATTTTGTATGTAGTCTACAACATGTCTTTCTAATATATTGAAGTTATCTTCATACCTTGAAACATTTTCACCTTCCTTCTGCCTCAGATTCAATAATTGTCTCTCCATATATGTTCTCTTCTCATGAGGGAAATATTTTTCTAGGATGACTTCCTTAAAATCCCTCCATTCCATATCTTCTATCTCTTCCTCCTCCTTTGTGTTTGGGATTAATTACCACCACTGATCCGAATCTCCCAATAGAAGATATACTGCAATGAAAAACATCTCTCTTTTATTACATCCCAAATCGAGAAATCACTTCTCAAGGGAACATGTCCACTGCTCTGCTACAAACGGGTTTGTATTCCAATTGAATGAAGGAGGATGTCATTGCATAAAGTGATCTAGCATGGCTCCTCCATGTGGTGGATCCGGATGCTCCATATGGTAAGGTTATTATTCATAAACTGAGTATGTTGTCCCTGTATAGTTATGAGTTACTCTACACCGGTCACAACACCAGAGCCAACATCATTCTCTTGCGTCGGACAAAAATACCTACAGGGGACACCTGTATTCGTGCGATTTCCATTCCATCTACTAGGCGTCATATCTAGATAATGGAATACACTATATTCGGTTATGAATCATAATCTATAATCGTAACTTAAAAATAATCAGAAAAATTGAGATCCTATGCATGGCTAATCCCATATTCAAAAAAATAGTTTCTATGAGGAATATTTTACATTTCAATCATTCATAATGGGTTTTAAACAAAATGTGAATTATTCTAAGCATATCCCCCTGGAGTTTTGTAACCAACAGTGCAGAAAGGACGGTTGTCATGCACCAGTCCCCGTTTGATTCTAGCTCAAAGAGGTGTATTTGGGTTTTACCCCTAGATACATCTGTGCCAGAGCCCCCTCTACATGCTCATATAAAGACAGGGATTTATTACTTGAAATATCCACGTAATATATTCCTTAACAAAATAGCATTATTTTATTATATGTATTTCTTCAAAGACTAACTTAGGGAAACTTCCCTAATTCTACGTTTTCTAAATCTAGTTTCCAAATTTTCTACTAAACATTCATTAATACCAATTGTAAGGACCCGACCCCAGTATCCTGGAGTCTGTTCATTATATGATTATGTTGACATACATACAAGGAATACGAATCCCAAAGGACCAAGTAGTTTTTTATTATTTTAATCAAGATACATACATAAGTTCAACTACATATATGGAAATGAACAACAACACCAATTTATTCTACTTGAGTCATCACGTCTCTTAGTATATGATTGCAAATAATTTATCAATTAGTTCTTCATGTCCTGAGAAAATGAAACATAAGAAAGTGGTGAGCTCAAATTATCAGTAAGAGTAAGCAATATAGCGGAAGATAATATAAACATTATACATGTTGAATAATTGCAAACACATGCCTTTAATAATAAACTTGAACACATTATGGAAGAAATATGAGATGAGTAAATAATTCCATAATAAAACATAATCATGGGTATTATACTAGTCAAATAACAACATAAACATTCAACTAATAGCTTAATAATGAGGGAAGTTCGTATGTCACACATCATAACCATACCGTCCAAGCCTCGTGCTAGGAGCATAAAATAGTCATTTTGTCAAGGCCTCACGCCAAGACCATAGTTTGTCTCATGATACCTACTGATGAATCAAGGGGATATAGTGAGCCCACCCATCACATAATAAGTCCAAAGCATTCCTCATATGTATGGGTATAATCATAAACAAAAAATACATTCATATTGAAACTACCATATGAAATGTAAATATCATTCCCTGATCATTAAATATAAAACTCTAACCATTCGGAATAATATTGTGAATGGTTTTAGGATAGATCATACACAATAAGGATAGTCATAAAACATTAAATAAAATATTTTATATGACTTAATAAATTATTAAACCCAATAATATCATGGAATCAACTAGAGTGTTGAATTAGATGAAACCACTCTTATAAAATCATTACGAAATTCTGTAGATAAATATTATTTTATTTTGAAAAGCTTTCTTTTGGAAAAATATTTGTATAAAACTAGAAGTCATGTAATATATTATTTTCAAAATAAATTGAGTAATTTTATAAATATTATGGCTTCCAAGAAAAACATATTATAGAGTGCCCATGAAAATAGGTAAGAATTTGAGAAATTCCGTTGAACCGGGCATGTATTTTTGAAAGAATTTTGAAAGTTCCTTTTAAAACGTGTAAATATCCATAAAATAAGGAAGGATTATGGATTTTAAACATATATATGATACTCACACATAACATATGAAGAGTAAATAACAATAATGAAGAATTACATTGAGGTAATTAGACAGTGAATGTATCATGAATGAAAGTTGATGTTCGGGTGGAAATATCATTACCTTAACTCCAAACGTGTTCCTCTCTTGGAATTAAGCTCATGGAATATAAAATTATACTTATTAATAAATTATTTAAGAACCTATTAGGAATTTATTTAGTTTATCATAATTCTGATTAGTTCATTTATTTCTTTATTGAAAAGTTATTGCATTGAATTTCGTTGTTCTGGAGTGTTCGTTTCCATTATTTTCATATTCGGTTCACTTGTTTTTAAGTAATGAAGTTCATGTTGAATGGTTATAAATCTCGGTGATTGGAATTATATAATATTAATGATCATAAATAATTGATAATGGTCATTTATTTCATTTGGTTACATGGAATGAGGAAGAATCCTTAGATGACAACCACTTCGATTATTCAGCTGCATTTGGATTATTATGAACTAGTTTTGACATATAACATAATTATATGTACATATTATGGATCATGAATATTAATTTAGTTATAACACAAATATTATAGTCTGTTTCAACAGTGAATATGGTTTCATTATCAATAATGAAGAATAAACTGATGAACGAAACATCGTCGTCCACGAAGGCTATAAATTTGAACCTCATGGACGTTGATTTCATTTATAAAAATAAAAGGGAGGGAGTAAGAATATTTATGATGGTTCATCCATTCACATGATATAATTCCATTATATATATGATACTGGAGTTAACATTCTCATTTTTACAGAGGAGGTGATGTGGGGATAGAAAAGAAAGACAAATTCAAATGAAACCAAATGAAAAAGAAGGGTTCTTTACCTCTTGAAAAAACCTCCTTGAGAAACTCCTTCTAGGAATGGGTTTTGGTCTTTTAGAAACACCATAAGCTTCTTGGACATGGGTAGAGACTTGGAAAGGGTAATTGGGAGGACCTTTGAAGAGCTTCAAGGCTTAGAGGAGTGAATAGAGAGGGAGTGGTGAGGGGTTTTTATAGTGCCGGAGAGGAGTAAACTTTGAATATTTAATTCATTATTTTATTATTTCTCTCAAGACAACCAATAGTGTGGTTTCATGTGACCCATAATAGTAATAATTTCATGTGAGTTCGAACCAAGTGGCATTGCATCACTTGTGATGTAATGAATAGTGTATTCTACTGATAATTTTTATATACGGTATTTTATCGTATTTCACTATTCATAAAAAATTAATTAATTTCATAAAAATCTCAAAAATTCACCCCTAACATTTTTCTACGTGAAGAATTAAAAAGTGAAATCCATTTTTCAAAAATAAGTTTCTAAATATTATTAATTTAATATTTAAATAAGTTCATAGTTAAATCGAAAAATAAGAATCTTGAAGTGCAATTAGTTTTATGTGACATTGAAAAATTAATTAAGATCCCACTATCATATTTCATTATAAAAATAAGATAATATTATTATTTACTATTCATAAGGGTCATATTACTATTCATATTACTATTCATAAGGGTATGTTACTATTCACTAAAAATCATGTTTTTTCTATCAGACTCCAAATGACTTACTGAACACAACTCTAGATGACAATTTTTCAAATTTCAAAACATAGAAGAAGCAAAGTTTTGTTTAATGGTTAGATTATAAAATTGCATTCTATATTTATTTTCAAATCCATGGGGTGTTATAGATGGTGGGTAATATAATTTGCGTAATAATAAGAAATAAATAGTAATGGGGTTTCATGAAATGTTTTATATTATAACAATGAAAAAATATCATTTTGTGTTAAACCGGAATGGTTAAAATCCACTATTTACTTATCTCTGAGTTAATTTAAAAGATTGAAATTGGAAACATAAACTCATTCTACATAGATTGACATAGGATTTTATATATTTTAACCAACTATTCATAAATAATGTCAAATAGAAATTCAAAGATCACAACACAAATGTAATGCATGGTATACCATGAGGGAAAATCGAGTGGTCCTTATAAAAATACTTTTTTTAGTTTTGAATGTTTATTTTTTACAAAAAAGCAAAATTATTCCTTACTCTCCAACATATCAACATTTTTTGACTGCATCACCATATTTTTTTACCACATTTTCAATAAACCAATCTCTAAAATATCCATCTTCATAGTGATTTAATTTGAATCCATAATTGTTAAATGTCAAAACATTATATTATAGTCTCTTCTTATCTCTATCCACCATTTCATCCTAGTTCTCTATGTATTATTCCTAAACCCTCTTTTATTGTACCCTTATCTATTGGATTGATTTATTTTTATTATTCAATTGATATTTTTATGTTTGATTTCTTCTATAGGCTGTTTTATTTCTCTATAAAATTTTTAAGACAGTAAGGACCTGTAAATTTCAATGAATTTTTTTTTCATAATTTCTTTGGGATTTCACAAGTACTCAGTTTCTGACGGCACCTGATTCCGAGGCCCGGTGTGCCCGGAATCATTTTCTGAAAATTAGCTTGGGTACGTTCAGTGGCCGAACAAGCGGGTTTTTCTGTCTTTTGAACCGATGCTCGAAATCGAAATCTGAGGGCACCGATGAAACCACAACGGTGGTTTTTTCTTAAGAGGACCTTTTCAAAGGTGCCTTTGCAAGGGAGGAGTTGTTAAAAATTGAAGATTAAATGTGAAGTAAATAAAATATGGGGAAAAAATTTTACATCTAACCTAAGTAGTTTTATCCTATGTATGGGAGTTGGTGTGGGATCCACTAGATCCTAACTCCTCTTGTTCGGATATTTTTGAGGTGGGGCCCACACGATCCCCACCCCTTCAAATTCCTTCAACTCCTCTAACCCCTCTTAATGTTGGAAACTCCCCATTAATTTGTAACTCTCCCCTCTCTCCTCTTTAATCATGCCAACACGCTTAATAAATTATATGTGTTATGTATTTTAATTTTAAAATTGAAATGCTTGGCATGTTATAATAAAATAAGAGTAAGTATTATTTTATTTCGATTTTGAGGATTGTTCTGTGGAGTCATTGGGGGAAAGAGCTCTTTTCTCTGGAAGAACTTCTTCTTCCTCATCGAAGAAAGCCAAGAACCCAGGTGCCAACCTCGGATTCTTTCTTCTCGACGTTGACGAAGCGAAGCCATCTTTCCGTGGCAACATCAACGGAACAATGAAAAAAATCTCCATCCTCCATCAGGCGATAAACCTTCTTGAATTGCGATAGGGGTGTGTTTATGTATGAGCAATGTTGGTTTCCCTTCCATGTTATTTTTTCTCTCAAAACCTTTTTCTATAGAAATAATGAGGATGAAACCAGACCAAACTAACACGATATGATTCCTCCTCTGTTCTTGTTGTACGGTGTTCTACAACTATTCTTGAGCGGTGAATCAAGACATGTTTTCGAAGCCGATCGGAGGCCCGAAAACATCGGAAATGTCCTCAGAAAGTCGGGATGACCTAGGAACAGGAGTTTTGTAGCAAACAGATCATAGAAACAAAGGACGGATGCCTCAGGAGGCGTGTTGGACAGAGGCTTCATTTCTGGAAAATTATAGAATACAAGACGTGTACTTCCAAAGCGCACGCCGTGAAGTACAAGCGTTCAACAAAAGAAGTAATGGACATCAGAAGAAGTGACAACCGAAGTGTGACACCGGTCACACTACATGTACTCTCCACACAGTTTGACAGAGGAGGCTTCGGTGGACCAGGCGTGTATTCAAGGGAAATACACAGACACAGATAGAAATACACGGCCACAAGGCACAACATGTATTATCTTCATCGAAAGGTAGAAGCAGCTTCATGAGGCTTTACGTATAATCTTGGAGATACACTAACATGGGAATAACCACACAGCCATGAGGCACGTCATGTACTACCACCACCATGGCAGAAGAGGCTTCATGAGGCTTGGCGTGTAATCTGGGTGATACACGAACACAGCAGAACCATACGGCCAAGAGGCACGACGTGTATTCTAGAAATACATGGGCACGGGGTGGAGTACACGTGCATGTACTCCACCACACAACCAGACTTGGATAGCGCAAATGGAACCGAACCTAGAGGTTTGGACATGGCGTGTAACCATAGTACACACTGTGTATTTACTTTTTACATGATCAGCCCCATGACACGAGCTATTTCACACGGGCAGTACCCGGTGTCTGATGACCAGGCATGTATTGCTTACCTACATGCCATGTACTTTTGGAAAATGGATTGGTCATCTTGTTCTCCGTGAATCGGGCACGTTTCGCATGGTTTTCTCCTATGTTGGGGGACGGAACATTGGGATACATCATCTCTAGTCATCATGACGGTTGATGTATCCACCCCTTTGACTCGAGGAGCGAACCCTCCCGGAATCGAGTGTGATGTGTGCGGGAACCCTAGAGATGGTTGTGACTGCGATGACGATGATGACTGTACTTGGATCCTACGTGGGTTTAGCAGTGTGAACAACTGTACATGCATCCTACGTGGGTTCGGGAGCGAGGAAGACTGTACATGGATCCTTCGTGGGTTCGGTAGCGACGAAAACTGTACTTGGATCCTACGTGGGTTCGACAGTGATGGTTATTGTACTATGATCCTACGTGGGTTTGGCAGTGATGACTTCTGTACTTGGATCATGTGTGGGTTCGGTAGGGGAGATGATTTAGAGGTTACATCTATCATCTCCACCCCTCTTCATGAGTAGTATACCTGTGTGAGCTGAGTCTTGACTTTCAATCATTATCATCGATGTGATTGACATGAATTCTTGTGTGGATTGGGTTGTGCTTTCCTATGTGGATTGGGTTGTGATTTCATATGTGGATTGGGTTAGGCTTTCTTGTGTGGAATGTGTTATACATGGGCTCGTGTGTTGGATCCGAGCATGAATTGATGACGTAGGTATATGTATGGGAATATACCTACGTAGAGTTGTTTTATACTTCATGTTTTTATCTGTCCATTGTGGATTCTATGAGACCATCGGGGGTCTCGGGGTCCCCACTAAGTATCGTATACTCACCCCTGCACAGGCAATGCCCACACTACGTTTTTTTGGTTGCAGAAGACAAACAGTGCTGATCTTGACTGAGGCATGTGGATCAGGATGGTACCGGAGGTGTACTATTAGGCGGGATGTACACGGAGCGGATGGTTAGACCCGTGGAGCAGAGGAGATCATCTGTACCCACCCTTCAGGCGGGATAGAAGGACGATGACTCGGTGGTTGCTGATTTACTTTACGGCTGTTGTACTTTCATTTCAGTTGTACTGTACTTTCAGTTGGGTTTTTATTCTGGCCCATTTACTTTCCATCACTTATTTTTATACTCAGTTAACTTAGTGATTACATCAGCTTGCATGCTCTGTGGTGTTTATTTTTATATATAAAGGAAATACATTCCCTTTTACTGGTATTTACTCCTTTGGTTCTAGATGCCAGCCCATGGCCTATGCAAGGCCGGATTGGGGTAGTCAAGGCACGGGACCCGAGGACGGGTCATGACAAATTGGTATCCAAGGAGTCAGTTCTACCTTAGGACTCAGGACTCTGATAATTTCTTCTATGTGAAATAATAATGTATAGGGTATTGAGTGTGGTTATCAGTCCAATGAGTCCAGTGTAGGTGCGGAGGCCGACCTATCCATACAAAAGGACCCAGACATCTGATCTCCCACTCAATGCACGAAAACATTGATTTCATTTGTGCTTAAAAAGTTTTATTTGTGATTACATTGGGTCAGCTCACCAGGTATACTATATTAATTGTGGCACACCTGTTTCTTTTCAGGATGGCCCCACAACAACATCCATCTCGGGTTCCGAGATTTGTGAGAGATGGCAGCCCACTGAGCGATGAGGCCTCGGTGTAGGGCCCCATTACGACGGAGGCACCGACGGTACCTCTACCCATCGAGCCACTGATGCCACCAGCCCCAGCAGCTGAGAGTGCACATCTCCTGAGTGCACTACATGAGTTTCAGCGTAAGAGGCCGCCCAGGTTCCGTCGAGAGACGGACCCTCAAGCAGTTGAGGATTGGATGGAGGCTGTTGTTCGAGTCTTCAGATTGGTAGGGACACTAGAAGATCTCATGGTGATCCTTACGGTGAGTCTCCTACATGGGGAAACAGGTAGATGGTGGAGACTGATGCTCCAGGTGCATGACGAGGCATATCTCCTTTGGACGGACTTTGAGAGCCTTTTCTGCTCAGAGTTCGTTCCAGCCACCCTTTGTACGGTGTGCATCCAAGAGTTACTACAGCTGCGGCAGGGCAGCATGTCAGTAGCCCAGTACTCGGTGAGATTTAGTGATCTCTCGTGCTACTCCACGGACATGGTACGAGACCCATTCTTCTGGGCCCGGACCTTCTAGCCGGGACTGAGACATGAGATCAGGGCATCGATGATCTCACTCAGCATTCTAATGTAGGAAGGAGTACTGGAGAGAGCCTTACTTGTGGAGAGAATCCTTGTTGAGCCTTCACCAGTAGTGAGACATACCGCAGGGAGGCACGTAGTGGAGTCTTTTGCTGCTGGTAGTAGACATACGTCACAGAGGTCCAAGAGGACCATGCTATAAGGTGGACGACCTCAAGACACTAGTTCAGATGTTCGGCGCACACTCAGTAGAGCCAGTCATACGAGAAGAAGACAGTGCTATGCATGTGGTGGACATGGCCACATGGCTCAGGACTGTCCTACCCACCATGCATAGGAGCAGCAAATGGTTGAGGGTCCACCCAGGCAGAGGCAGAGGTTCGATAGTGGTAGTCTACAGGGAGCATGCAGACAACGTATAGGAGATGGCTGAGCAGTAGGTGGTGGGCGACGCTTTGAGGCTCTACCACCACCACCACCAGGAGGTCCACCCCGACCATAGGGAGCTGGCAGATAGAGCCAGGCTCAGCTTCAGGCAGTGGAGGCCTATGACCATGGCACACATGACATGATTCTAGGTTCTATCTGTGTTTACTCCACCCAAGTTGCAGTTCTTATATACACATGAGCGAGTCATTATTTTGTTGAAAATACCCTTGTTCGGAGGTCGTAGATTCCGACAGATCCATTGGCTCAAACCTTACGGCTAGAGACTCCTACGCGAGCAGACTCGACGATTACACACTAGTGCTGACAGTGTGAGCTTACTCTAGAAGGAGAGAGATTCAGCTGGGATCTTCTCGTAGCGGCGTCGAGGCCTTACGATGTCATCTGAGGTATGGATTGGGTATCTATGGTCCATGATCAGATCGACTGTATTTGGCACATGGTGCGATGTGTTTGCACCGATGGGAGCAGGTTCACCTTCACCGGCGAGAAGGGAGCCTTTGCAACGCAGGATGGACTCACACAGAGGAGAGGACAGCCAATTACTCATCAGTTAGCTAGTTTCATACTATGAGCAATTGATGTGCAGTGTCTGAGTTTTCCTATTATGGTAGATCAGAATGCGGACGTTTTTCCTGGCGACGTTCAAGGACAACCTCCTCACAGAGAGGTAGACTTCTATATTCACCTATACCCGGGGACAGCCTCGATATCTACTCCAGCATATCAGATGGCTCTCACTGTGCTTCGAGAGCTACGGGTACAGCTGGAGGACTTTCTAGGCAATGGATTCATCGACCCAGTGTTTCACCCTGGGCTTCCCCAATTTTTTCTTCCAAGAAGGAGGACGGGAGCTTGCGACTGTGTGTCTACTACCGTCGCCTAAACCGGGTGACCGTGAAGAACATGTATCCACTTCTGAGAATTGACGACCTCTTAGATCATCTCAAGGGAGCAAGATGGTTCTAGAAGATAGACCTCATGTCAGGATATCATCAGCTCAGATTTCGAGATCAGGATGCACAGAAGACGGCCATCAGGTGTCGGTATGGCCATTATGAGTTCTTAGTTATACCTTTCGGCATAACCAATGCTCCAACAGTGATCATGAGTCTCATGAACAGGATCTTCCAGCCTTACCTCAATCGATTTGTTGTAGTCTTCATCGACGACATATTGATTTACTCGACTACTGAGGAGGAGCACGCCTACCAGTTGCGGGTTGTACTGGATACACTCTGAGAGTACCAGCTTTATGGTAAGCTCTCTATGTGTCAGTTCTAGATTCGAGAGGTCCACTTCTTGGGACACATCCTCTCAGAGGAGGGAGTTGTGGTGGATCTTGTGAAGATCGATGCAGTGATAGCTTGGGATCCACCCAAGAGCGTGACAGAGGTGCGGAGTTTCCTAGGTCTGGCTGGGTAATATCAGAGGTTTGTGATAGACTTTTCTAGAGTTTTACCACCACTTTCAGCTTTGACAAAGAAGGGTAAACCCTTCGTGTGGTCAGATAGATGTCAGCAGAGCTTCCAGGAGCTGAGACAGAGATTGACCAGTGAACTCATCTTGTGGCTACCAGAGAAGGGCATAGGGTACATAGTTAACTGCGATGCATCCGGGACTGGAATCGGGTGTGTCCTGATGCAGGAGCGGGTAGTGATCGCCTATGGTTCATGACAATTGAGGCTGCATGAGAAGAAATACTCTACCCATGACCTGGAGTTACCAGCAGTGGTCTTCGCCTTGAAGATATGGCGACACTATCTGATGGGCGAGCACTTTACAGTCTATTCTGACCACCAGAGTCTTATGTAAATCTTCTCACAGAAGAACCTGAACCTGAGACAGCAGCGATGACTCGAGTTCATCCAGGAATATGTCATTGAGATAGTCTATACTCCTAGAAAGGGGATGGTAGTAGAATATGCTCTCAACAGGAGGGTGGGCATTCAGCTACTTGGAATGGAGACAGAGCAGTTGGCCACTTTGTAGATATCCTTCGTGGATAGAGATGGAGCAGCCTTTCTACAGTCACTCACAGTCACTCCTCCACTACTTCAGCGGGTCAGAGAGGCACAGCATGGCGACATTGACTGTGAGATGTGACGTGCACAGTTATCCTCAGGACAGGCACCTGAAGTATTTTCTGTAGGAGAAGAGCATGTCATCCTTTATAGAGGACGTACCATGGTACCAGTTGCATTACGGAAGGAGTTAATGAGGGAGTTTCACACATCCCATCTAGCGGGAAATACTGGAGTAACATAGATGTACCAGGATCTCAGATGACAATAATGGTGGCCGGGTATGAAGAAGGTTGTGGCAGAGTTAGTTTTACGATGCCTCACCTACCAGCTGGTGAAGGCGGCGCACCAGGTTCCAGAAGGCTTGGTACAGCCCATAGAGGTCCCGGAGTGGAAGTGGGAAGAGATATATATGGATTTTGTGATGGTACTTCCACGTACTGCTAGAGGAAACGACTCCGTTTTGATGATTGTCGACCGACTCACCAAGTCGGCCAACTTCTTACCTATTAGAGAGCAGGGCTAGTGGAATACATGGGACGCCTCTATGTTCAGGAGAACGTATGGCTTCATGGTGTTCCGTCATCTATTTCCTCCTATCGAGATTCTCTCTTTATTTCCTGGCTTTGGAAGGGGTTGTAGGAGGCATTTGGGACGCAACTACTCCTGAGCACTGCCTTCCACCCTCAGATGGATGGCCAGACGGAGAGTACCATTCAGACTCTTGAGGACATGCTCCATGCATGTGTCCATGTCTTTGGTCGTAGCTAGGAGGATCACCTTCCCTTGGTGGAGTTTTCATAAAACAACAGCTACCACTCCACCATCGGGATTGCACCATATGAGTCATTGTACGTCCGACCCTGCAGATCACCTCTGTGCTGGACAGACCCTGGGGAGTCAGCGCTTGTAGGAAAATTGATGGTCAAGGCCACAACAGAGAAGGTGCAGATCATCCAGGAGAGGATGAGGACTACTCAGAGCCGACATAAGTCCTATGCTGACAGGAGGTGTAGACCACTAGAGTTTGATGATGGAGACCATGTTTACTTATGGGTCTCACCTTGATGTGGATTACGGAGATTTGGCCGAGGTGGCAAGTTATCTCCATGCTTCGTCGGACCATTCCAGGATCTCAATAGGATAGGTGAGGTGGATTATCACCTAGCTCTTCCACCTCAGTTTTACTGGGTGCACAACGTCTTCCTTGTGTCTTGGCTGAGGAGATACGTGCACTAAAAGATTCATATCATTGAACACAGGGAGTTGGATATCGATGATGGAGCGACTTTTGAGGAGGTCCTGGTGGAGATCAAGGATCGATATCAGTGGGTCCTACGTGGATGGTCGATTCCTCTAGTGCGCATTAGGTGACAGCACGGGAACCTCCAGGAGAGCACATGAGAGTGGGAGGATCATATGTGTGCTCAGTACCCTCATATGTTTCCCTAGTATTGTGATTTATCTTTACGGGGACGTAAATCCCTGAGGTGGGAGTAATGTAAAGACCCGTAAATTTCATGTAAATTTTTTTCTTAATTTATTTGGGATTTTACGAGTATGCTGTTCCGGACGACACCTGATTATGAGGCCTGGTGTGCCCGGAATCATTTTCTGATGTTTAGCTCAGGTACGTTCAATGAATGATCAAGAAGGTTTTTATATATTTTAAACTGGTGCTCAAGATCAAAATCTGAGCCACCGATGAAACCACAGCTGTGGTTTTTTGTTAAGAGGACCTTTTTCCAAGGTGTGTTTTCTCGGGAGGAGTTTTTAAAAATTGAGGATTAAATGTGTAGTAAATAAAATATGTGAAAAAATGATAATTCTAACCTAAGTGGTTTTATCTTAAGTATGGGAGTTGGGGTGGGACCCACTAGATCCTAACTCCTCTTGTTAGGATATTTGTGATTTGAGGCCCACACGATCCCCACCCCTTCAATTTCCTTTAACTCCTCTAACCCCTCTTAAAGTTGGAAACTCCCTATTAATTTGTAACTCTCCCATATCTCCTCTTTAATCATGCCAACACAATTAATCAATTAAGTGAGTTATGATTTTGAATTTTAAAATTGAAATGTATGGCATGTTATAATAAAATAAGAGTAAGTATTATTTTATTTGGGTTTTCAGGATTGTTGTGTGGAGACATTGGGGGAGAGAGCTCTTTTCTCTGGAAGAACATCTTTTTCGTCATCAAAGAATGCCAAGAACGCCGGTACCAACCTCGGCTTACTTCTTCCCGACGTTCACAAAGCGACACCGTATTTATGAGGAAACATAAAAGGTATAAAAAAAGAATATTCATCCTCTGTCAAGAGATCAAACATCTAGAATTGAGGTAGGGGTGTGTTTATATATGAGCAACGTTGTTTTCACTTCCATTTAATTGGTTCCCTCTAAACCTTTTTCTGTCGATCTAATGCGGATGAAACCATACCAAACTAACATGTTCTAATTCCTCCGACGTTCTTATTGTATGGTCCTCTCCAAACATTCTTGAGTGGTGAATGAAGACATGTTTTCAGAGCCGATTGGAGGCACGAAAACATTAAAAATGTCTTCGGAACATCAGGACGACCTAGGAACTGGAGTTCTGTAGCGAATGGATCATCAGAGTAAAGGATGGACGCCTTGGGAGGTGTTCTATCTAGAGGTGTCGTTTTTGGAGAATTATAGAATACATGGCGTGTACTTCCAAATAAAATGTTTTGTAGTACAAGCCTTCAGCAGCAGTAGTAACGGACATCAGAAGAAGTGACACATGGCGTGTGACACTGGTCACACTGCGTGTACTGTCCACACAGTTTGACATAGGAGACTTCGGTGGACCTGGCGTGTATTCAAGGGAAATACACAGACACATACAGAAATACACGACCACGAGGCACGTCGTGTATTATCTTCATCTAAAGGTAGAAGCGGCTTCGCAAGGCTCAGCGTGTAATTTGGGAGATACACAGACATGGGTAGAACCACAAGGCCACGAGGCACGGCTTGTACTACCACCACCATGGCAGAATCAGCTTTGCGAGGCTCGGTGTGTAATCTGGTTGATACACGGACACAGTGAGAACCATACAGCCAAGAGGCACGGCGTGTATTCCAGAAATACATGGGCACGAGGTGGATTACACGGGCATGTAATCCACCACACGGCCAGACTTGGCCAGCACACATGGAACCAACCCTAGAGGTTTTGGACACGGTGTGTAACCATAGTAAACGCCATGTATTTACTTTTTAAATGACCAACCCTTGACACGGGAAGTTTCACACGGTAATTACACGGTGGCTGATGACACGGCATGTATCTCTTACATACATGCCATGTACTTTTAGAAAATGGATTGGTCATCTTGTTCTCTATGACTCAGGCACGTTTTTCTTGGTTTTCCTCTATGTCATGGGATGGAACGTTGGGATACATCGTCACTGGTCTTCATGACGGTTTATGTATCCACCCCTTTGACTCGAGGAGAAGACCCTCCAGTAATTGAGGGTGATATATGTGGGAACCCTAGAGCTGGCTACGACTGCGACGACAATGATGACTATACTTGGATCCTACGTGGGTTTGGCAGTGAGGAAGACTGTACTTGGATCCTCCATGGGTTCGGCATAGACGACGACTGTACATGGATCCTACGTGGGTTTGGCAGCAATGGTTACTATACTAGGATCCTACGTGGGTTTAGTAGGGGAGATGATTCAAAGGCTACAACTATCATCTCCACCACTCTTCATGAGTATTATACCTGTGTGAACTGAGTCTTGTCTTTCAATCATTATCATCAATGTGATTAACATGCTTTCCTGTGTGGATTGGGTTGAACTTTCTTGTGTGTATTGGGTTGAGATTTCTTATGTGGATTGGGTTATGCTTTCCTATATGTACTGGGTTATACATGGGCTCATGTGTTGGAGATGAGCTGGAATTGATGACTTAGGTATATGTATGGGAATATACCTGAGTAGATTTGGTTGATACTTTGTGTTTTTATCCTATCTTTTTGGAATATCCTGTGTGGATTCTGGGAGACCATCAAGGGTCTCGGGGTCCCAACTGAGTATCGTATACTCAACCCTCCACGGTTTATGCCTGAACTACATTGTGTTGGTTACAGACGATAGACAACGCTAACCGTGGCTAATGCTTGTGGAGTGGGACAGTACCCGGAGGTGGACTATTAGGCGGGACGTACACGGAGCGGATGGCCGAACCCGAGGAGCTAAGGAGACCATCTATACCCACCCTTCAGGTGTGATAGCCGGAGGATGACACAGTGGATGGTGATTTACTTTACTGGTACTGTACATTCTTTTCAGTTTTACTATACTTTCAGTTGGGTTTGTATTCTGGCCCATTTACTTTCCAGCACTTACTTTTATACTCAGTTTACATATTGATTACTTCATCTTGCATGCTCTATGGTGTTTATTTTCTTATATAAAGGCAATACCTTCCCTTTAATTGGGATTTACGCCTTTGGTGCCAGTCGATAGCCCCTGTCCTATGGAAGGCGGGCTTGGGGTAGTCATGGCACGGGCCCTGAGGGTAGGTCGTGACAAATTGGTATCATAGGAATTGGTTCTACCGCAAGACTCAGGACTCTGATAATTTCATCTGTCTGAAGCAATATTGTTTAGGGTATTGAGTGTGGTTACCAGTCTGGGGAGTTCAGGGTAGGTGCGACGACAGACGTATCCATACACCATGACTGTGCCTTCTGATTTCCGACCCAATGCACGAAAACGTTGATTTCATTTATGTTTCAAATGTTTTATTTGTGATTACATTGTGTCCGCTCACCAGGTATACCATATTAATCTTGGTGAACATGTGTCTTTTTAGGATGGCCTGATGAGAGCATCAAGATGGGGTTCCGATCATTGTGAGAGATGGAAGCCCACCAAGCGACGAGGCCTTGGTGTGGGTCCCCATTACGGAGGAGGCATCGGCGGTACCTCTACCCGCTGAGCCACTGATACCACCATCTCTATAATCTGATAGTGCACGTTTCCTGAGTGAACTGCACGACTTTCAGCATCAGAGGCCGCCCAGGTTCTGCAGAGAGACAGACCCTCAGGCAGTCGAGTATTGGATGGGGGCAGTTGTTCGAGTCTTCAGATTGGTAAGGACACCAGCAGATCTCATGGTGATCCTTGTGGCGAGTCTCCTGCACACGGAAATAGGTATATGGTGGAGACTGATGCTCCAGATGCATGACGAGGCTTCTATCCTTTGGTCAAACTTCGACAGCCTTTTCTGCTCGAAGTTCGTTCCATCCACCCTCCGTGCGGTGCGCATCCAGGAGTTAATAAAGCTGTGGTAGGGCAGCATGTCAGTAGCCCAGTACTCGGAGAGATTTATTGATCTCTCACGCTACTCCACAGACATGGTACGAGACCCATTCATTAGGGATCAGACCTTCTAGTAGGGACTGAGACATGAGATCAGGGCATCAATGATCTCTCTCAGCATTCTGACGCAGGCAAGAGTACTGGAGCGAGCCTTACTTGTAGAGATCTTCCTTAATGAGCCTTCACCTGTAGCGAGACCTACCGCAAGGAGAAACATATTGGAGTCTTCTACAGCTGGCAGTAGACATACATCACATAGGTCTAAGTGTAACAGGCCATCAGGTGTACGACCTTAGGACACTGGTTTAGATGTGTGGGGAGCACATTATAGAGGCAGTCATACAAGAGGTAGACAGTGCTATGCCTGTGGAGGATAGGGCCACATGGCTCGGGACAGTCAGACCCACCATGCAGAGGAGAAACAGACGGTTGAGGGATCACCCAGGCATAGGCATAAGTTCGATCATGGAGTTCCAAAGGGAGTAGGTGGACGAGGCAGAGGAGCTGGCCAAGCAGTAGGTGGTGGGTGATGCCTTGAGGCTCTACCATCACCACCAACGAGAGGTCCACCACGAACACAGGGAGCTGGCGGGTAGAGGCACGCTCATCTTCAGGCATCGGAGGTCTACGACCACGACACACCTGAGATGATTCGAGGTACTATCTGTGTATACAACACCCTTGTATCAGTTCTTATAGAAATAGGAGAAAGTCCTTATTTTATTATCGCTGCTCTTTTCGGATCTCAGAGATTCCGACGGAGTCGTTGGCTCCATCCATAATACTAGAGACTCCTACAGGAGCAATCTTGACAATTATGCACTGGTGCTGGAAGTGTGAGCTTACTATAGGAGGTGAGAGATTTGGCTGGGATCTTCTCGTAGCGGCATCGAAGCCTTACGATGTCATCTTGGGAATGTATTGGTTATCTACGGTCCATGCTCAGATCGACTGTATTAGGAACAAGGTGCAATGTGATCACATCGATGGGAGAATGATCACCTTCACCGGCAAGAATAGGGCCTTTGCAGTGCAAGATAGACTCACAGAATGGAGAGGAAATATAATTACTAATCAGTTCTCTAGTCTCACCCTAGGAGGAGTTGACTTTCGGAGTCCGAGTTTTCCAATTATGGTGGATCAGTATGCAGACGTTTTTCCTGGTGACTTTCCAGGACTACCATCTCGCAGAGTGGTAGACTTCTATATTGACATGTACCTGGGGACATCCCCGATATATACTCCAGCATATCAGATGTCTCCCGCTGAGCTTCAAGAGCTACGGGTACAGTTGGAGGACTTGCAGGGCAAGGGATTCATCCGACCTAGTGTTTCACCATGGGCTTCCACGATTTTGTTCACCAAGAAGGTGGACGGGAGCTTGAAACTGTGTGTCGACTAATGTCTCCTGATCCAGGTGACTGTGTAGAACAAGTATCGACTTCTGAGAATTGATGACCTATTCGATCTGCTCAAGGGAGCACGATGGTTCTCAAAGATAGACCTTGGGTCAGGCTATCATCAGCTCAGAGTTCGAGATGAGGATGTGAAGAAGAGGACCTTCAGATGTCAGCATGGCCACTATGAGTTCATGGATATGCCTTTTGGCGTAACCACCGCTCCATCACTGTTCATGAGTCTGATTAACAGGATCTTCCAGCCTTACCTCGATCGATTTGTCGTAGTCTACATCGACGACATATTGATTTACTTGACTACTGAGGAGGATCACGCCTACCACTTGCGGGTTGTACTAGATAAACTCTGAGAGCACCAAATTTATGGTAAGATCTCTAAGTTTCAATTATGGATTTGAGAGGTACACTTCTTGGTTCATGTCATCTCTGATGTGGGAGGTGTGGTGGATCCTTTGATGATCGAGGTAGTGCTAGCATGGGAGCCACCAGGAGCCTGACGGATGTGCGGAGTTTCCTAGGTCTGGCTAGATACTATAAGAAGTTTTTTCCATACTTCTCCAGAGTTACAACACCACTTTCAGCTTTAAAGAATAAGGGTAAACCCTTCGTGTGGTCAGATAGATGTCAGCAGAGCTTCAACGAGCTGAGACGGAGATTGACCAGTGTACCCATCTTGAGGCTACCGGAGGAGGGCATAGGGTACGTAGTTTACTGCGACTCATCAAGGACTGGACTCGAGTGAGTCCTGATGCTGGAGTAGGCATTGATCGCCTATGGTTCACGACAGTTGAGGTAGCCTGAGAAGAACTACGCTACCCATGACCTGGAGTTAGCAGCAGTGGTATTCACCTTGAAGATATGGCGACACTATCTGATGGGCCAGCAGTTTATAGTCTATTCTAACCACTAGAGTCTCCGGTACATCTTATCACAAAAGGAACTGAACCTGAGACATCAGATATGGCTCGAGTTCCTCTAGGACTATGACTTTGAGATTGTCTATACTCCTAGAAAGGGGAACGTAGTAGGAGATACTCTCAGCAGGAGGATGGGCATTCAACTACATGGAGAGGCGACAGAGCAGTTAGCCGCTTTGTAGAGTTCCTTCATGGATAGAGATAGAGTAGCCTTTCTACAGTCACTCACAGTCACTCCTCCACTACTTCAGTGGGACAGAGAGGTAGAGAATGGGGACGTTGACTGTGAGACATGACATGCACAGTTATCCTCAGGACAGGCACCTGAAGGATTTTCTATAGGAGAAGAGCACATCATCCTTTATAGAGGATGTATCATGGTACCATCTGCATTACGGGATGTGGTGATGATGGAGTTTCACACTTCCCCTTTAGTGGTACATCCTAGAGTAGTGAAGATATACCAGGATCTCAGATGAAAGCACTGGTGGCTGGGTATGGAGAAGGCTGTGGAAGAGATCATTTCATGATGCCTCACCTGCCAGTAGGTGAAGGCGGAGCACTAGGTAGTAGCAAACTTGGTACAGCCCTTGGAGGTACCAGAGTGGAAGTGGGACAAGATATCTATGGATTTTGCGATGGGACTTCGACGTACTTCTAGAGGACATGACTCCATTTGGGTGATTGTCAATCGACTAACCAAGTCAGCACACTTCTTACCTACAATAGAGAAGTGCTCAGTGGAGAGATTGTGATGCCTCTATGTTCAGTAGATCATACAGCTTCATGGTGTTCCATCATCTCTTGTCTCCGATCGAGATGCTCGCTTTACTTCCCGGCTTTGGAAAGGGTTGCAGGAGGCATTTGGGATGCAGTTATGCCTGAGCACCCCCTTCCATCCTTAGACGGATGGACAGATGGAGAGGACAATTCAGACTTTTGAGGACATGCTCCATGCATGTGTCCTTGACTTTGGTCGCAGCTAGGAGGATCACCTACCCTTGGTGGAGTTTTCATACAACAACAGCTACCACTCCACAATCGGGATGGCACCATACGAGGCATTGTACGACCGACGCTGCCGATCACCTCTGTGCTGGACAGACCCTGGGGATTCAGCACTTGTAGGACCAGAGATGGTCGAGGCCACGATGACTGAGGACTGCTCAAAGCCGACAGAAGTCCTATGATGACATGAGGTTGAGACCACTAGAGTTCGAGGATGGCGACCATGTTTTCTTACGGGTCTCACATTGACATGGATTTCGGAGATTTGGCAGGGGTGGTATGTTTTCTCCTCGCTTCATCGGACCATTCTAGGTTCTCAGTAGGATAGGCGAGGTGTCTTATCACCTGGCACTTCCACCTTAGATGCACCAGGTGAACGACGTCTTCCACGTGTCCTAGTTGAGGAGATACGTGCATGACTCGACGCATATCATTGATCACAGGGAGCTGGATGTCGATGACGGGGCGACTTTTGCGGAAGTCCCAGTGGAGATCAAGTATGGATAGGAGTGGGTCCTACGTGGATGGTTTATTCCTCTAGTGTGCATCAGGTGGAAGCATGTGAACCTCCAAGAGAGCACATGGGAGTTGGAGGCTAAGATGCATGCTCAGTACCCTCATCTATTTCCCTAGTTTTGTGATTATATTTATGGGGACGTAAAGCCCTGAGGTGGGAGTAATGTAAAGACACGTAAATTTTGAGGAATTTTTTTTTCATAATTTCTTTTGGATTTTACGAGTACGTAGTTTCTAACGGCAGCTGATTCTGAGGCCTGGTGTGCCCAAAATCATTTTCCGACGATTAGCTCAGGTACGTTCAGTGAACGAATGAGCAGGTTTTTCTATCGTTTGAACCAGTGCTCAAAATCAAAATATGAGGGCACCGATGAACCCGCAGCAGTAGTTTTTGCTTAAGAGGCAATTTTCCGAAGGTGCGTTTTCTCGGGAGGAGTAGTTAAAAATTGATGATTAAATGTGAAGTAAATAAAATTTTTGGAAAAAATTTTAATTCTAAACTAAGTGATTTATCCTATGTATGGGAGTTGGGGTGGGACCCACTAGATCCTAACTCATCCTGTTAGGTTATTTGTTAGGTGGGGCCCACATGAGCCCCACCCCTTCAAATTCTTTTAACTCCTCTAACCCCACTTAAAGTTCGCAACTCCCCATTAATTTGTAACTCTACCCAATATCCTCTTTAATCATGCCAACACACTTAATCAATTAAGTTAGTTATGTATTTGAATTTTAAAATTGAAATTCTAGGCATGTTATAATAAAATAAGAGTAAGTCTTATTTTATTTGGGTTTTGAGGATTGTTGTTTGGAGACATTGGGGGAGATAGCTCTTTTCTCTGAAAGAACTTCTTCTTCCTCATCAAAGAATTCCCAGAACGTTGATGCCAACCTCAGCTTCTTTCTTCTCGATATTGACAAAGCGGCACCATCATTCCACGACAACATCAAATAAACAACGAAAGAATCTACATCCTCCATCAAGTGATCAACATTCTTGAATTGAGGTAGGGGTGTGTTTTGTATGAGCGACATTGTTTTCCATTCCATGTTATTGGTTCCCTCTAAACCTTTTTCTATCGAACTACTGCGGAAGAAACCAGACCAAACTAACAAGGTCTAATTTCTCTGCCGTTCTTGTTGTATAGTGTTATCCAACCGTTCTTGAGCGGTGAATAAAGAAAAGTTTTTGGATTCGATCGGAGGCCCGAAAACATTGTATATGGACTCGGAACATCGAGACGACCTAGGAATGGGATATTTGTAGCAAACGGATCATCGGAACAAAGTATAGATGCCTCAGGAGGCGTGCTATCCAGAGGTGTCGTTTCTAGAAAATTCCAGAATACACGACGTGTACATCTAAAGCACACACCATGTAGTACAAGTGTTCGGGATCAGAAGTAACGGACATCAGAAGAAGTGACATACGACATGTGACACCGGTCACACGACGTGTACTGTCCACATAGTTTGATAGAGGAGACTTCGGTGGACATGGTGTGTATTCAAGGGAAATACACGAACACAGATAGAAATAAATGGACATGATGCATGGTGTGTATTATCTTAATCTAAAGGAAAAAAGTGGCTTCGCGAGGCTCAGCGTGTAATCCGAGAGATACACGGACACGGGCAGAACCACACGGCCACGAGGCACTGAGTGTACTACCACCACCATGGAAGAAGAGGCTTCGCGAGGCTCAGCGTGTAATCTGGGTGATACATAGACACAGACAGAACCATATGGCCAAGAGGCATGGCGTGTTGTCTGGAAATACACGGGCACAGGGTGGAGTACACGGGCATGTACTCCACCACACATCCAGACATGGCCAACGCACGTGGAACCGACCATAGGGGTTTGGACACGACGTGTAATCATAGTACATGTCGTGTATTTAATTTTTACACGACCAACCCATGACATGGTCCGTTTCACATGGGCAGTACCCGGTGTCTGATGACAAGGTGTTTATCGCTTACCTACACGTTGTGTACTTTTGGAAAATGGCTTGGTTGTCTTGTTCTCCGTGACTCGGGATTGTTTTTCTTGGTTTTACCCTATGTCGTGGGATGGAACATTGGTATACATCATATATGGTCTTCATGAAGGTTGATGTATCCACCCCTTTGACTCGAGGAGCGTACCCTCTCGGAATCGAGTGTGCTGTGTGTGGGAACCCAAGAGCTGGATGCGACTGCGACAATGATGACGACTGTACTTGGATCTTACGTGAGTTCGACAGTGAGGACGAGTGTACATGGATCCTATGTGGATTCAGAAGCGAGGAGGACTGTACTTGGATCCTCTGTGGGTTTGGAAACGACGACGACTATACTTGGATCCTACATGGGTTCGACATCGATGGTTACTGTATTATGATCCTACGTGGGTTCAGAAGTGACGACTTCTGTACATGGATCCAATATGGGTTCAATAGGGTAGATGATTCAGAGGATACATCTATAATCCCCACCCCTCTTCATGAGTATTATTCCTATGTGATCTGAGTCTTGACTTTCAATCATTATCATCGATGTGATTGACATGCTTTCCTTTGTGGATTGGGTTGTGCTTTCTTGTATGGATTTGGTTGTGATTTCATATGTGGATTGGGTTATGATTTCCTGTATGGACTGGGTTGTACTTGGGCTCGTGTGTTGGAGCCGAGCTGGAATTGATGACTTAGGTATATGTATGGTCATATACCTATGTAGAGTTGTTTGATACTTCTTGTTTGTATCCTTCCTTTGTGGAATATCCTTTGTGGATTATGGGAGACCTTCGAGGGTCTCTGGGTCCCTACTGGGTATTGTATACTCACCCCTACACGGGCTACGCCTGCGCTGTTGTGTTGGTTGCAGACGACGGACAGCGCTGACCTTGGCTGAGGATTGTGGAGCGGGATGGTACCCGGAGGTGGACTATCAGGCGGGACATACAAGGAGCAGACAACCAGACCCGAGGAGCTGAGGAGTCCATCTGTACCCACCCATTAGGTGGGATAGCCAGAGGATGACTCGGTGGTTGTATATTTACATTACTGCAGATGTACTTTATTTTCAGTTGTACTTTACATTCAGTTGGGTTTGTATTCTGGACCATTTACTTTCTAGCACTTACTTTTGTACTCAGTTTACTTAGTTATTACTTCAGCTTGCGTGCTCATTGGTATTTATTTTCTTATATAAAGGAAATTCCTTCCCTTTTATCAGGATTTACGCCATTGGCGCTAGTCGCCAGCCCCTCGCTTTTGGAAGGAGGGCTTGGGGTAGTCACGACACGGGCCCCGAGGACGGGTCGTGAAAAAGACAATTTATTATTGGTTGTAATTAACTTTTCAAATTCCCAAACATTTAATTTTAGAACCCATTATTTATTACATTAATATTTTTTCCATTAACATTCCATGATCAAATTAATTTCATTATTATATTTCATGATTGGTTTTAAATGAATATATGTGTTTTCAATATTCAATGAAGAAAATATTCATTTAAATAAGGTACCCATATATGTTTTTTGTTAACTATAACAAATATCTTTTTATAAAATTTTATTCGATTTTTAATTTTGTTGTTTCCATTGAAATTGTAATTTTAAATGGTGGTATATATAAATACATTTCATGATTTAAAATCCATGTGATGTAAAAATGTTTCACAAATAAATTTAAATAAAATGGATGGTTGAAAATTTTTATACCATATTTGGGCCAAGTTATAAATTCTAAAAAAAAGTATTAAATCATTGAAAAAGATTTCATGATTTTTGTATTGATTTTATTAATTAATGTTAATATTGGTAACAATTATATTTCTTTATGAAATTAATTAATTTTGAATATATTTATAATTCCATAGAATTATATGGGGTTTTGTAAGAAATTTATGGATCCTTAATGTGGTTTAAAAATTTTAGTGTATGTGAGACCCTCAAGTCATCATTGTCAGTTGATGTATGTTGTGATCGAGTGGGGGTTATAAATTTTACATTATTGAGATGTCACTATAGGTGAAGATGAAATATTATTAAACTATGTACATTCATTTACTATAATCTCCCAATATCAAATTCATTGTTTCATTGAAACAAGGATATCTATGTTAAAATTCTGAAATTATATTTCACTAGATAGGTGAATGTTTTTATAGTCTCTTATAATTATTTATAGATCTATAAATGGTGTTCCCCAAATAAATTCCAAGAATATTTTATTATAAAACAATATTTTATGAAAAAATATAGACCAAAATGATTTTCTATTTTAGTAATGTGTATGATTTGTTTTACATGGAAACAATGATATATCACTTGAAACATACCCAATAAAAAACAATAAATTTTAATTTTAAAAAATAAAAATTATTTTTTATAAATCCATCTAATTATGTTATTTACTTTTATGTATTAATGTTTTATAAAATACTATATTTTAATAATGATATTTCAAATTTCTCTATATATTATTACAATTAGGTTTACTATTTTTAAATATATGTAGGGGCTTACGATGATTTTTACTCTCAAAATTATGTTTTAATTTTTAGATTAGGCATAGTACATATCAAACTTTATTATAGAAATTTATAGATTTTGAAAATTATAGATTCGTTATTTATTAATTTGCATTTATCATTCTCCATCATATCAGCTAAAAACACATTTTTCTGAATGTAGTTTTTATAACAACCCTTATCCTTATTATAAACGTAATCATGATTTATTAGACAAAATTTTAACTTGATACAACATAAAAGATAGAGATTTATAGTTTCATTGGGTCTTAGGAACAATAAATAAAAACTTATAACATAATGAACATCATCATTAATGAGAAAAGCTTTTGGATGACCACATCATTCCTTTGCACATAGCATTTCTTGGGATAACCTGAGGACATGAATAAGAAAATGGTAAATTATAACGCCTAGTAATTGAGTAAACAATGAAAATATGAAAAATATAGTAAATTCTAGGTACTCATCATATCAATGTATCACAAGATAAATATGTAAATAAAGGCATGATATAGCATGACTATCATAACATGGAAATGTCTCAACAACATTTAGAAATGATATTAGCATGAGCCATGACTCACATCAAATGTAGCTTGATTAAACCCTAATTTAAATTTAATTACAATGAGTAAACCCTCATTGCACTTGACATATCATGATATTAATCGTTACCCAATGCATTGGAGCGCTATTAGGGAGCACCCTTCTTAATCATTTCATTACATGCATAAGTGTGCCACATGGATCATAGAACACATATTCATTAAACATCATCATTTATTCCACTATAAAGGAATGTCAAATTTATACATGAAACTAATTAATAAATATGTATATTTTCATAAAGGTGAATAACCTTGATAGGGAAATGTCCATTGTAGTCACTACACAATTACATAGGCTTTGAAAATCATTGTGAAATTTTGGTATCATTACAATAAGACATACAAATTCCTAAAAATAGTTGACAAAAGTGAAGGGGATGTATTATCATATGAACATGAAATTTATATTAATGGGTTAATATATATTTATTTTCAAAAATACATAATGTAATTTAGATTCATAATAAAAAATAATTGCTCAAATGTAAATGAGGAGAGAGAAATACCTTACGGATTTTCGGCATGGTAATAGGTGTACATGGGAGGAATCAATGACTGAGAAAGGAGTATCTCATTATTCAAACATAAGTAGATAAGCATAGGGAAGGTTACAAATCATATTCCATCATTTTTAATTTAAAATAAAAGGATATATCATCATAATGAAACATGGAAAAAAATGAGAGAGGAAGAAATATCTTACTTGGAAATGTGATCCCAAAGGCATGGGAGAGGCTTGATAACAGATTTTTTGGAACTTGGGGTACCTTGGGATTATTCTAGAGATAGTATAGAAGGGTTTGGATGAGCATCAAATGGTTTGAGTAAAGTGTAATGTGAGATTGAGTGGGTTTACATATAAAAGGTGGGGGGTATTATTTATTATTTAGGTTTTTGACAGCACACATTAAACTAATCAAAATGGAAAACCCACCCGTGGTTTTTTCAAATGGGGTTTGAAAAAAATTATTTTATATGTAACATGGAAAAATGTATTACAATATTATTTTTCATATATAGAGGTGAGTAACACTATCATGGAAATTATTTTAAAAGTTAAAAGGTTTTATATGTCATGGAGGGTCCACTAATAAACTATAAAATTAATCAAACAAATCTAAAATCACATTATTTTTAAGGCAAAACATATATTTTCCGAAAACCATTTTTATGTTATTTTATTTCATCACTATTGGGAAAATGTGATGTGATAAAACATAATATATATTCAAACGGTATTTAATTTTTCGAAAAAATTTGGCTGTCTCATAAAATTATAAATAATTAACCATTGGACAATTTTAACATCCTAATTCCAAAAATAATATTCATTGTACTTAAATAAATTTATATATTTTTAAATTTTTTCTTTTTAAATAAAAACTCACATTTATAAAAAAATTCATCGGTTTTGACAAAAAGAGCTTTCAAACATTAATTAAAATTACAATTTTATTAATAAAAAATATACAATAATTTATATTTAATATGAAAATAATTTTGTAATAATATTTCCTTAAAATATTATTTATTTAAAAAATACGTTAATTCATCAAAAAAAGATTTATTAATTGAATATTAAATAAAAAAACTATTTGTGCTTTAAAAACTATTTACAAAATTACTATAATAAATTGAATGTATAATCTCTAATCCAAAAATAATATACATAATCATATTTCATGGATCATTCTACATAACCTCTTAAGACAACGGAATATTACATATGGGTAAGGTGTGTGATGGTGACAACCTCATGTGGTGGCTCAGATAACATCGCTCAGTGGTAATCTCAATTAACATCCACTTCTCTCGGAGGATTTTCTTTTCATTTTTAACATGTTGAATCTCATGTTTAAATTGTTCCATAGTGATGAAAATTGATGCTACATCATTTAGAAGATCAAATAAATGGGATTATTATGGAGAAATTCTACTGGATGAGGTCATCACTAACTTTGTCTGAGTAAATTGGATTTGTTAAAACCATATACTTATAATAATAATGTGATCACTCTTCAATGACTATATCATCAAAGGTAATAATTCAGAAAAGTATTTTGCAATTCAAAAGCATAATACCAAGGAATTTCATATTTTATTTAACCATTTTACATAATTAGACATTTAATTTAAAAATGTGTAATTTTTAATAATAAATGTTTCTTTCCTTACAATATTCCCAGGTAATGACCCAAACTTTTATTAATGAAAATTCCACTTGATCTAATTAAATGAATTATTATGAGAAATTTTTCTATTAAATATAAACTTCCTTGGTTTTATCTTTTTTTATTTCAATTTACCATTAATAATTGTTAATGTCTCTTATATAGCAGTTTAACAATGATCATAGGATTTGTATAAATATAGGGATTTAACGAATCCAATTAACTCAGAAAAAGGAAGTGATGGACTCATCTAGAAAAATTGATTTGTATGATTCCCATTTTTATAGATATTAAAATATTTGTTGTATCATTGGGCTTCTCTCTTGACAAATACTAATGTGAGTGTACGATCACCTATTTTGAATCGGGTAAAAATTACGAATGTTTCTAAAATTATTTTCAGGTTATCAACATGTTATTCATTTTAAACCAAGCAACAGAATTTTATTCTGCGTGTTGGATCACCTAAAGATGGATTTTTTTTAACATTGATAGAAGTTTTGAGGTAAAGGGGAAGTCACACGGGTAGCACCCGGTTTGTCTAACTGGGCAGCCAAACAGTGCGTAGTTGGTCTTGGAGATTGTAGCTTTTCCACGAGCGGCGCACGATATGTCTAACAGTGTGGCCAAACTATGCGAGAAGGCCGGTCGAGGCAGTCGCTAATGCACGGTTAGCGCACGGTTTGTCAAACCGTGCGATCACTTAAATGAGATTCTTAAATTCTGTATCTCTCTCGTTTTTGCCTTTAGATGGCTCATATTTCCTCGTAAGTATCCATACCTCGGGATTAATCATCCATAAAGGTAAGAGAACATTTAAAAATCATTTTAGAGGCGATCTGAAGGCTTCTCTTTGAAAATCGATGCTAGTTTCTTGAGGTAGGTAGATGTTTATCTTTGTTCTTGTTCAGTTTCTCAGATATAATTAGATCTACATCTCTTCTTCTAATGGTTTCTTATATATATGCCTGTTATGGGTATATCTAAGTGTTTGGATTATAGGTAGGATGATTTTTGTTCTAGTTCTTTCTAGGAGAAGTGATCTAAGGTGGGTTCTTGAATAATCAAACCATTTCTCTTGAGAGTTCTTTGTTCGTTGTGATTTCCGTCAAAAACTGAGGTGGGGTCCCAATTCATTAACACATTATTTATGAATTATAGTTCTTTAAATAAATTAGATTGTCTGTTTCCTTCATTATGATATGTCAATGAATGATACTTTTGATTTTATCAAATAATTCCACCTACATGAGATAATTGAGGACATGAGCATGTGTGGATTTTAAACATGAGCTACTTTAGGTAGTTAATGTGATATGATTAAATAGTTAAATTTTTTGAATGTGAAGATTGAGTAATAGGGTAATTAATTGTAGAATTAATTATCAAGTCATGAGTTGGAATGAGTTTGTGGACTTTACTAATTATTGGGAATAATGAATTTTTGAGATGTTCGGGAGATAATTTGGAAACTGGTAATAAATAATGGAGGGATTAATTATTACTTGTCAAATGATAAATGGTTAACTAATTGACGATTGTTTAAAGAGATAAGGTTTGATTAATTAAATGTGAATTAGTAAATTATCTTGCGTTAAATTAAGATTCTGAATTTTTTGTTTGTTACGGTTGTTGGCCAAGGGTACCTTTTTATGTGTGTTATCATTCCATGTGTTATGTTGTCTTAGATGGAGTTATTTGGAGATTTGATATGTTGTGTGATATGGTCACTAAATTATCTTGGCTTTGTTCAGCATGTTTTGAGATGATTATGGTGTGCTTTTAGATTGTTAAAGTCTTGGACGAACCATTGTTTGAATGGATGGGTTCAGAATTATTAAAGAATTTGGATTATTAAGTGCGGAGTTAATTATTTAGATGGCATGGTAAAAAAAATAAATTTTTAAATAATTATTAATTAATGAGATGTTGAATGGTCAATTAAGTGTTTACTTATCTGAATATTGTTTTTTGTTTTTAATTAATTGTTGAATTAATTAACGGATTGGTTTTTTGGTGTTAGACATAGTATTCTACACCAATGATAAATGTATATGTTTGATTGATGAATGGGTTGGGAGATAGGTACATATGCTCCAAGTACTCACAGGGTGTTATACATGATGTTATACACCAATGATAGAGGTATATATAAGATTGATAAATGGGTTGTGAGACAGAGACTGATGCTCCAAGTACTCACGGGGTGCTAGACATGGCGTTCTACACCCATCTTGATAGAAATTACTCTTTTACGGGACATGGAATGATGCTCTAAATACCCATGGGTTGTTAGACATGGACTGATGCTCCGAATACTCACGAGGGTTCTAGACATTACGTTCTATACCAATTAATTAACATTGGACTGTGGATCCAATTATTCATGTGTGAAATGACTTTTTAGTTAATGAAGGCCGTTGTGGCATGATGATTTGTGATTTGTTTATGAGAAAGGGTTCAAGAATATTAATGATTTGGGTTAACCACTATTAGTGGATGGACCCAGGAGAGAATCACTGTTTTACTGGATGGGTTTGGACATAATATATGAATGATTAAATTAAATAACTTATGATTCATTATCCAAGCCAAATCACATGATTGGATTCGGTCTTTACTTGATTACTTAGACGGTGTTTAGAGATATCAGTGGTGAGTGACTCATACAGGGGATGTCGGGCGTAGGCTGAATATAAAGACTTTCATAATTTATTAAAATTGGAATAATTGATCAACAATAAATGATTATGTAATGATTGTTGGGTGTGTATGATAAATGAATTTTTCATGTTCAAACACAACTAAGGGATGAAGCAGGTACATGGGTTTATAGTTACTCTATACTGCTTATTTCATTTTATGCATGCCTTCACATATTTTAAATTTGATTATTAAATGTCTTGATTTCGGGTCGAAACTGGTGGTCCCGACCTTCTGTGATTTATATCTCACACCCTACTCGGGCCGCCATTGCACTGGTTACTCGAGTAGATTATTTTTGGTTTCAAGACTATACTATTTTCATTTACTTGGGAGTTAGAAGCCAAGGACCGAGCACAGGCTTGGGATGCTCGAGGAGATGGCCCTTTGATATTTGAGTAACTATTTGATTATTTTTTGTATTGGAATGTAAAGCATGTTGTTTTATTCCCTATTTTTTATTTTGTATCATTTCCATGTCATGTATGCATCTGTTGTATAATTAGGTGTTGGCCACTTTTAAAACATGAGTATCATTTGTCTTCTATTGTTTTCCATTTTTTAGTTACTTATTCCGATATTGTTTGTTATATACACTGATATACCCCTGTGAAACGTTGATATGAGGGTATAGTCTCCCCACTGACTATCCATAGACCATTGCTGCTAGTCGGCAACATCTAGGGTAAGGGGAGACGCACTTGAGGTCATGTGGCAACAGGTCCAGCCACCGGTTTATGGGTGAGTCGTTTCAGGACGTTACAAAGTGGTATTGAAGGTTTATGTTTCATTCTTTTCATTGGTCATTCTGTTTTTGGGTTAGTAGACAGGAGACTAGGAATGTGTCAGTGCATGGGTTAATAGCCGTGTTGGGGCCGATCACCACATGTACGGGAGATGACCAAGTGGCCAGGGATGGGAATTGAGGTTTGTACTTTTTGTTGTTATAGTTGATATGATTTCACCTTGAGTGATCTGTGTATTTTCCATGGTTTATTGATTTTGAGAATTTTGAAAAGGGTAATTTTCTTGGCCTGATATGACAAGGAAGTTTCATACATACATCATCTTAGGCACTTAGTGATTCACATGTCATGCATATAACATGTGATCTATTGCATTAGTAGGGTGCTTGCTGATTTGGATTGTGTTCCTTTGGTGCAATTCCATGTTTGACTTTCATTAGAATGCCTCTTTACATAGCATGTTTTGGTGATAGATTTAACATGCTTGATTGATTATATGCCATACTACCTCAGTTATTAGCTTGTTTTGTGGTTCTGACATGATTCTGTGTTTTAGCATGTTGTTGCATTTCTACATATGCAAAGAAGTAAGAGATGTTTTGAAATGTGAATGTGGTGCTAAAGATAAAATGTTAAATAAATGTTGATTTTCTTAAATGGGAGACATATTCCAGTAATAAGGTGTATGGGTTCCTTATCAATTGGTAGGTGGCCACCCATTTAATTTAGACCGTTAGGTTAATTATTTAAATTTCTGAATTGACATTTGAATCGATTAATGAGAGCCAATTTTCAATCCATGGAGTGTATGTGCGCTTCTAGAATTGGGAAATGATGACTCATATTAAATGCGATGACATGATGCCTTGGGAAATGCTTATAAATGTGAAAGAAGTTTGTTGTTGATCTGAAATCATATGGCTAGTTTCCAAAATTCAATTGGACCCATGTAGATTAGGTGGGGAGTGTTTTTATGGGATAAACCGTTTGGGTGTTCAAAATTTTAATACCTGTGCATTTGCTATTGGGTTTTCTATATAATGAACCGAGGTTGGTTAAAATAGTATCCTTGTAGGTCTCCTTATCTTCTAAAAAGAAATTTATTTTGAAAAGTTTCCTGAAAATTACAGGATATAAACTAATGTAAATGTTTTAAAAAGGGAGTTCTATGAAACTTTTTGTTTTGACATGGGGAATTTTGAAAATGGTACTATGATGTTTTGATTAAATCAGTTGACGATTAATGCTTAAAAGTGACTAAATATAAGAGGTTGTAAATAGATCCTATTGTTGTGTCTACTATTTAAAACCCTCATGTAAAGGGCAATTCAGACTTCTCTTGAGTTTACTTGGAACGAAAGCATGAGTACTTTCCATATGCGTTCTTCTCCATAGAATTTGACTTATGTTCATATTTTGATCCCAGTGACTTCTTTGAAGTGACCCGGTTTATGGTGGGCACTTTTTCTTTGTAAAGGGATATCCTATGGTCAGTAGCGCCCTTAGAACATAAATTCCGTACTGGCACTATGACTTTTCTCACTCTTTTGGAGTTATTGGGTGTTGTTGTCCCAGGTAGGACTTCCAGTTTCTAATGAATCCTTTTTTCGAACGGGAAGTGATGTGTTTCTTAACCTAGTTGTGGGCTTGAGAAATGAGTAATTCTTTTTTTCCAGCTGGTTGGATGTGCCTCGGGCATGTTCAGCTGCTTTGTTGGTCCTTTGACCCTTTCCTCTTAGTAATGGATGACTGATTATGGTGTCGTCTAGGAAAAAGGTTGTATGAGGAAATATGACTCTATAATAACTCTTTTTATACAGTTGAGTATGGTCTCGGGACAACTCCATATATAGTAACTCGAGAGTTAAATAATCAGTTTCATTTCAATACATTGAATGGTTTTCGAAAGACCCAAGTGTTTTGATATGCCGATCTTGATATTAATCTAGCACGTTGGTGAGAAGATGATCTTTTCTTTAGACTTAATGGGATATCATATGGTGGGTATTGCCACATTGTTCATGATGAATATTTTGGAAGGTGATGCAGAGCTTTTAGAACAGAGTAGTCCGGTAATGATTTGACTGATCTTCTTCAGGACCTCAGTTTTCTCTTTGTGCACTCTTCTGGACATGACGATCATGCCCCCTATCTCGACCTTGTCATGGAGAATGTAAAACCCTGATATTTTATGAGAATTATATTTTTTTTATGCATTATGTTATACACAAAAGAATCTTTCACTGCACACAACACTGACTTGGCTTGCATTACACGCAATCGCGACCTTCCTCGATAGCGTGTGTAGTACGCAATACCGGGTTTCACTAAAAAATGATATATTATTATGTACTAGCCATTATGAATAGTATTAACTACATTTTGAATTTTATAACATTATTATTCATCTTACACATTTTCTAGAACATGGTAATAGAACAAAATAATTTTTTTGGGTCAAATAAGTATTTTTAAAAAAACGTTGTTTTTCTGCCTTTTGATGGCGCACCCACATTAAATCTAGTTTTGACATGTTTTTAATTTCAATTTGAATAAATAAAATTCTCTTTTGGAATCAGGATATAAAAATTTACTTTGGATAAATTTTCGATATTTTTCTGATAACATTCATATTTTGATGAATTGTAAAAATACGCTAATTTGTAGTTCAAAACAAATTTTTTATTGAGATAAATTATATGGTTAAATTATAATATTGAATGGTTTTAAAGTATAAATAAAATATATTTTTATGATTTAATATAATATATTTCATTATCATTAATTTCACATTGAATTCATGGGTAAAAACATTTCAATCTTTGTCAATGTTTTAACATCTAAAACCCATTTTCTTAACAACATGAATAATTTTAAACTAATTACTGAAACTTATGTGTTTTGAATTTTGAAAAATGGATTCCATATTTGGAATCAGTGGGTCCAAATTATGTTAATACTCTAATTTTTATTTTTGGGCATTATGAATAGTAACCACGGTAAATTTTATTTACCCAAGTTAAAGGTAAATTGGGTAATTAAGGGTAAATATAGGATTAAAAAATTACCCTAACACATTACAAAATCCTATTTGATGACTAAAACCCGAACAATATCACATAAGGGTCGGATTATATTCATTTAATGGAATTTTTTCAATGAAAATAATTTAATTATTATTAAAACCAAAGAAAGTGACAACATGTCACTTTCTTAAATCTTATAAGTATAATAATTTTAATTTAGTGATAAACTTAATGAAACTTCAAACTTGAATAGTCTCCAGAAATTTAATACAATTATCTAAATCATATGAATTTATTTATAATTTTTTGGGATTAAATAATTATCATTAATTATGACACATTAGTGATGTTGAAATTATTTTATTAATTAAAATATCAAATAAATGGTTTTAAAAATATTAAAATAAATATTATATGAACTATTTTAATTGATCCACTAATTTTATAGATACATATGAAAATTTAGTAATCCACTAAAGATTTTATTTCGAACATATATTCTGTATATATTTTATTTAAATTCGAATAAATGAATATTGTCAAAATTGACACTATTGTTGTTTTATAAAAATAACATATTATAAAATTGTTTAAAAATAACAAAAATATTTATAAATTATAAATTAAAATTTATATGGTCTAGAATATCATAAAGTGTCAAATTATGGAAAATTCACAACACAGATGTAATTATTTATAATAATTTAAAATTTAGAATATTATTACCACAAATAAAATAAAATTGATAAATAAGGATAAATCAAGTTGATAATGTTTAAAATAAATTCCGAACATGTCTGAATTTTATTGGTTGATGATATTACAACTCTATCTCATCTAATCTTCGGATATGAGTCATTTTTGAAGTTTTTATGTGGGTTTTGGATTTAATATAAACTAATATTTCTTATATTTCCAAAGGTGCCCCTCTCCTCCCTTATAACAGGGCACCTCCTCCCTCTCTTTCTCACACAACTTTGAGCCTTCAAGCTCGGTAAAAACCTACCAAATTCTCTTATCCACTTCCATAGAAATATCTTAGAGGTCCTGATCTTTTTCAAAGTCCAATTTTAGTGCCCTAGGAGGAGGTCTCAAAGAGGCGATTCAAAGAAGATGTAATGTCTGTTACCGATTCATTCAACTTTATTTCTTCTTCCACTTCTTATTCTTTAGTTTTTTCATTATGAAATAATAACATTAGTATCACTCATATACTGATATGTTATTATATGTATGAAACAACCCGATTTCACCATCTATCCATCCTACGTAAAATGAAATCACCACGCGTGCGTACTTACGGAATACTGTCTCCACGCCGTGGAGTAAACTGGTTTTCCACCAAAACCATACATGGATGGGTATAATAGTGTAAATAATAACTATATATGATTATTTTAAAGTTATATTGATTCTGAAATAGTATACATTCACTCCAATACAATTCCACAATCATGGGAAGGATATCATCGCCCGTGCGTACGTACGGAATACCGTCTCCACGATGTGATGCGACTCGTTCTACATGATCTTCATTTCATAATGATTATATAAATGAATTGAATGAATAAATATAATATATATTACACTAATACCATTTTGTAAATGATGTGTCTATAACCTAAAAATAGGAATAATAATTTATTCGACAAAACACACATACGAACATAAAGCAATAAACACCCGAATAAGAAGTAGCAATGAAATATTACTAATAAGAAGCTAAGAATATGACCATATATGATATCATAAAAATAATTATGATTCTGGAATAAGTAAATGTCATTATTTAAATCATTATACAAGAGGTTCAGACACTTACGAAGCAAATCGGACATAAGGTAAGGGAAAATCTCACAATCTCATTTTTATCCGAGATTGTTTATACATCAGAATTTACTGGGGAATATTTATCATCCACATCCATGATTCCTCAATATGTAATATTATTTCCATCCACCAACAATTTTTTAAATCCAATTTTACCCTTCGGTGAGTTTTTTGTAAAATATATCAATGGAATCTTTTGATGTTTTTCGTACGTGGTACTTTATGACTTTTCTGTCCAATGTACGGGAAGAATGTTTTTTTAACATATATGGAATGAATGGATTTTTAGAAAATTATTTCCATGAATCTTCCTTTAAATGTTTTCAAGTTTATTTTTAATCAACTTCTTTTAGTTCAAAATTATATGACGTTTTAATAAAGGAAATGTTTTTGAAGTAGAAATGATATTTTCCTCAAGAATGGAGTTCAAGTGTTTTATCAAAATTATTTCCCATCTATGATAATATAGGGTTCTGTTTATATCCCTATTTTAACATTTATTTTATTATGTTATGATGGAATTATTGTTACGATATCCTTTTATAGATAATGTTATGATGATGTCATGTTTAAGAATCATATTTTTATTACATGGGTTATGCAATGATGTATGGTTTATGATTTTGTGGCACTAATAAGAATGGTATCATTATGAGATGGGTGGGACCTAAATCTCCCACAAATTCATTGGGTAACTATTTATATCTCATGAGATAGACATGGCTGGAATGACAGGTTAAACCGGTTCAGTGAAATAGGACTGAAACGAGGAGTGATCTCGGTTCAGAAATGGACTTTGTCCTCTAAGATAGTCTTGGAAATGAGTCTTCACTACTAAGAAATGATTTTCTATGATTATGTGTGTATTACACAAAGCTTCAGGTTTAAAGTTATGATTATTGGGATTAAATTTCAATTCTATGATTTATCCCATGTTATGATCTGTTTTGCAGGATAGGATTTTCAAATTGTTATGTTCTTATGAAAATGATATGTTTGATATTTCCTTTGTTTACCCTTACTGAGCAATTGAGCTCAACCTTTTTTATGTTTTCTTTTCTCTAGGTCATGAAGAATGATATTAAGTAGGATATTCCAAAAATGAACTCTGTATATGATGATATAAATGGGAGACAATGTAGATTATTTATGAACCAGTTGTTTATGTTTCCCAGTTTCTAAATACACTATACCTATATGGTCCTTTCATGGTTTTGTTATATGTTGTAATAAGCGTGCTTTCAATTTTGAAGCAATAAAAATGAATGTAAAGTATTGGTCGTTATAGTTGGTATCAGAGGAAAGGTATAGTCAACCTTTGGAAACTAGGATGTGAAATCCATAGTAAGAAACCTAAGGATATGTCTATGCATAGAAAAAAAACATAGTGTATTAGAAATGGCCATGAACAACCTATGATAATACCTTAAGTGTGAAATTTTATTCTTGATTATGTGGTTTTCTTTTTTTAATTAGTGTTGCACACACTATTCTACTTGGTTTTTGTCAATGGCTGGATCTTGAAGGAACCGTGTTAATGAGGAATGTGACGGTAAATGCAATGATTGTCCCCCTGGGCAACCAAACATTTTGGGAGGTGGAATGCAGAATCTGATAGACATGCTCACACAACTTTCTCAAGCTTTGAATCATGATGGACTTCCAAATTAGCAAAGGAAAGAGAAACATTCTATTGAATCCTTCATGAGGAAGCGTCCACCTTCATTCACTGGGTCTTCTGATCCATTTGTGGCTGAACAATAGATCAGTAACACTGAAAATATATTTTCAGTTCTTCAATGTTCTGAACATGATAAAGTCATCTTAGTAGTATATCGTTTGGAATGTGATTATGATCAATGGTGGAATCTTATTAAGAATACGTGGAAAAGGGATGAAAATGAGTCCATGGAATGGGATGAGTTCAAGAACTTATTTTTCATAAGTATTTCCCTCGCATTCTTCGATCAAAGTTGAAGAGGGAGTTTCTTGAACTAAAACAAAAGGATGATGAATTTGTTGGTACCTAGGAATCAAATTTTACAAGTCTTGCAAGGTACACTTCCGGAATTATTATCCAACCTGAGAGTAAGATCGATCGATTCTTTAGTGGCATAAACCAAGTCTTCAAAGTGCGTTAGCCATATGGGACTTCAATAGATACGAGGAAATTGTTCGATGTGCTCTCAATGTTGAGATGGTGATTGGTGTAACCCATCAGTCACATGGGTTTGATAAGAAGTGGAAAATGGAATTCAAATGAAAATCTAAAGACCACACTGAAAAGAAGATGAGTTTTCCCTTATTCTCAATGTGTGGAAAGAAACATGGAGGAAATTTTATTAAGGGGACAAGCAAATTCTATAAGTGTGGAAAAGAAGGTCATCGGGCAATTGAATGTCGAAATAATGGGAAGAGATGTCTAATGATGCAAATAAAGAAAGGGATACATAGAATGAACCTACTACACTTCAATGATTCAAGTGCAAGGAGATGGGGCATTATGCCAATAAATTCCCAAATCCAAGGGATGAGGATGATGATCGACGTCAACAAACTCTTAAGGCCAAATAAAAAGGAATGTCACATGAAATTACTATCAGCGATGTGGAGTATGACAACAAAGTAGTGAGAGGTACACTTACCATCCACTCTAAATTAGCACATGTTTTATTTGATTCAGGATCCACCCACTCTTTTATTTCTGAATAATTTTCATAGGGTATCGCCGTATTACCCTAACAATTAGATGTTGAGTTAGCTGTGACACTTCCTAATGGCACAACGATTGCATCAAAAGTTTACAATTCTTATCCGATTGAAGTTTGTGGGAAAGTGCTTCCTGCAAATCTTGTGATCCTTCCTATAGTGGAATTTTATGTGATTCTTGGCATGGATTGGCTTTCTTTATATGGAGCTCATATCAATTTCCAAAGAAGGGAAGTCACATTTCATATTCAAGATCAATCTATATCTATCGATGCAAGGATGGACATAACCATCCACTGGAAATTTCATCCATCTTATGTGTATTGATTCCACTAAATGAAGGTTATTTACCTCAAATGGTTGGAGATAAACTCACGATTAAGAATACACCCATTGTACGGGTGTTTGATGGTATCTTTCAAGAGTAATTCTCAGGTCTTCCACCAAATCGTGAGGTTGAGTTTTCAATAGAACTCGTACCAGGTGCTATTCCGATTTCAAGGACACCTTATAGAATGGCACCAATTGTTTTGCAGGAATTGAAGAAGCATCTCCAAGAGAATCTTGATAAAGGATTCATACACCCTAGTGCATCACCTTGGGGAGAACCTGTTCTATTTGTTAAGAAGAATGATTGATCCATGAGACTCTGCATTGATTATCGAGAACTTAACAAGATCACTATCAAGGTCAAATATCTTCTCCCACCCATTGATGACCTATTTGACCAACTACGTGGAGATCAATACTATTCCAAGATTGATCTTTGTTCATGGTATCATCAATTAAATGTCAAAAGAAAGGATATACCAAAGAAAGATTTCTGTACAAGGTATGGACACTATGAATTTATAGTGATGCCATTTGGTCTTAGTAATTCCCCTATTATCTTCATGGATCTGATGAATAGATTCTTTAGAGACTATCTTGATCATTTTTTGTTAGTCTTTATAAATGATATTCTTGTCTATTCAAAGATAAAGGAAGAACATGAAGATCACTTGAAAATTGTATTAAAGATCCTAATAAAGGAAAATCATTATTCCAAATTTACCAAGTGTGAATTTTGGCTTAAAAAAGTTGCATGTTTTGGTCACATAATCTCAAAAGAGCGGATATCTGTGGATCCAGCAAAAACAGAGGTTATCGAATGATGGTCGAGACCAACAACAGTAACTGAGATCTGAAGTTTTCGTGGCTTGGCTTGATATTATCAACGTTTTGTGAAATATTTTTCAAGGTTATCTAACCAACTCACCAATTTGAATTGGAAAGGTGTTACATTTTTTTGGACAGAGGAATGTGAAGAGAATTTCAAAGAGCTAAAAAGAAGGTTAGCCAGTGCACCTGTACTCACACTACCTTGCAGTGGTGAAAGGTTTGTGATCTACAGTGATGCATCCAAGAAGGGGCTGGGGTGTGTTCTCATGCAAAATGATATGGTGATATCTTATACCTCACGAAAGTTGAAAATCCATGAGAATAATTACCCAACTCAGGATTTGGAGTTAGCTGCGGTAATCTATTCATTAATGATTTGGAGGCATTACCTTTATGGTGAAAGGTATGATATTTATACTGATCATAAAAGTTTAAAGTATATTTTCACACAAAAGGAGCCAAATATGCATCATAGAAGACGGTTGGAGCTGATTAAGTATTATGACTGCTCAATTCATTACCACCCTGGGATAGCAAACAAGGTAGCAGACACATTATGTTGACAAGACCATGCTAGCTTATCTATGATGAGGATCTCAAAAGATCCAATATTTATTGATTTACAAAGGATAGATCTTGGAATTATAATGGAATGGGAGAAATCTTATCTTTATCAAATGAATGTTCAACCATCTATACACGTGAAGATTAAAGAGGAACAGAAAGAAGATGTAGAGTTACAAAAGAAGGTGAGAAATGTTCCTGAACTCAACCTTGATTGTGATGGGATAATAAGGTTCAGGATTCGGGTTTCTGTTCCTCCCATCCATGAATTAAAGAATGACCTACTGGACGAGACTCATAGTTCTTCATTTTCTATTCATCCTGGAAGTACAAAGATGTATTGGGACCTGAAAGAGTACTTCTGGTGGGATGGAATGAAAAGAGATGTTGATGAATATGTCTCTCGATGCTTGGTTTGTCAGCAAGTTAATGCTGAGAGACAAAAGTCTAAGGAGATGTTACAACCATTACCCATACCAGAATGGAAATGGGAAAACATCACTATGGAATTTGTCACTGGACTTCCTAAAACATCCAAAGGCAATAATGCTATCTGGGTTATAGTTGATCGTCTTACGAAGTCATCACACTTCATTTCTATTAGAAAAGATTTTTCTCTTGATCAGATTTCCAAGATATATGTAAAGGAAGTGGTAAGATTGCATGGAGTACCACTTTCCATTATATCTGATCGGGATCCAAGGTTTACCTCGAAATTCTGGCAAAGTCTTCAGCATGCTAAAGATATGGAGTTGAATTTCAGCACTGCTTACCATCCTGAGACAGACGGTCAGTCTGAGAGGACAATTCAAACTCTATAAGACATCTTGAGTGCTTGCTCTATGGATTTCAATGGTGTTTTGGATCAACACCTATCTTTGGTGGAATTTTTTTTATAATAATAGCTTTCACTCTAGTACTCAGATGGCTCTTTATGAAGCCCTATATGGAAAGAAAGGCAGAACTCCAACTTGCTGGGATGATGTTTGGGAAAAAAGCTATTAGGACCTGATCATATTGATGGGATGGAAGAAAAGGTCATATCTATTCAACAACACATAAGAGTGGGTCAAATTCAACAAAAAAGATGTGCCGATAACCGAAGAAAAGCCCTAGAGTTTGAAGTGGGTGATAATGTGTTCTTACGAATATCTCCCCGGAAGAGGGTCATGTGATTTGGAAAGAAGGGAAAGTTAAGACCTAGATATATCGGTCCTTTCGAAATACTGGATCATGTTGGGATGGTAGCTTACCAATTGGCCCTTCCACTGAATCTCTCTCAAGTTCATGATGTGTTCCATGTATCTCTTCTGAGAAAGTACATACTCGATCATTCACATGTACTCAGCTCTGAAGTTGTACCGCTGGAGCAAGATCTTTCTTATAAAGAACACACGATAGATATTCTGGATTGTAGAGAAAAATACCTACGGAACAAGACCACTCGCTTGGTGAATATTTTATGGAGGAACCACCAATTAGAAGAAGCTACATGGGAACTTGAGGATATGATGAGGGAGAGGTATCCTCATCTGTTTGTTACGAAGTGACAAATTTCGAGGGCGAAATTAATTTTTAGTGGGGTAGAATGTAACACCCTGATATTTTATGAGATGAAAATTTTTTATGCATTATGTTATACGCAAAGGAATCTTTCAATGCACACAACACTGACTTGTCTTGCATTACACGCAATCGCGACCTTCATCGATAGCGTGTGTAGTACGCAATATCGAGTTTCACTAAACAACGATATATTATTATGGACTACCTGTTATGAATAGTATTAACTAAAATTTTAATTTTATAACAATATTATTCATCATACACATTTTCTAGAACATGGTAAGAGAACAAATAAATTTTTTAGGTAAAATAAGTATTTTTAAAAAAATGCAGTTTTGTCGCCTATTGATGGCGCACCCACATTAAATCTAGTTGTTGAAATGTTTATATGTTTAATTTGAAAAAATAAAATTCTTCTTAGGAATCAGGATATAAAAATTTAATGTGGATAAATGTTTGATATTTTTCTAATAACTTTCATATTTTGATGAATAGTAAAAATACGCTAATTTTTAATTAAAAACAACTTTTTTCATTGAGATAATTTTTATTGTTAAATTATAAAATTTAATGGTTTTAAAGTATAAATTGAATATATTTTTAGCATTTAATATTATATATGTCATTAACATTAATTTCACATTGAATTCATAGGTAAAAACATTTCAATCTTTGGCAATGTTTTAACTTTTAAAACCCATTTTCTTAACAACAGGATTAATTTTAAATTAATTACTGCAACTTAAATGTTTTGAATTAGGAAAAATGGATTCTATATTTGGAAACAGTGGGTTCAAATTATGTTAATAGGCTACTTTTATTTTTGGGCATTATGAATAGAAACTATGGTATATTTTATTTACCCTAGTTAAAGGTAAATATGGTAATTAAGGGTAAACATAAGATTATAATATTACCTAACACCTACAAAATCCTATTGGATGACTAAAAGTAGACCCATATCACCTAAGGGTCGGATTAGATTCATTTAATGGAATTTTTTCCATGAAAATAATTTAATTATTATTAAAACCAAAGAACGTGACAACATGTTACTTTCTTAAAGCTTATAAGTATAATAATTTAAATTTAGTGAAAAAATTAATGAAACATAGAACATGAATAGTCTATAGAAATATAATACAATTATCTATATCATTTGAATTTATTTATAATTTTTAGGCATTAAATAATTATCATTAATTATGACAAAGTAGTTATGTTGAAATTATTTTCTTAATTAAAATATCAAATAAATGTTTTTAAAAATATTAAAATAAAAATTATATGAACTATTTAAAGGGATCCACTAATTTTCTAAATACATATGACATTTTATTAATCTATTAAATATTTTAGTTCGAACATATCTTCTGTATATATTTTATTTAAATTCGAATAAATGAATAGTGTCAAAATTTACACTATTGTTATTTTATAAAAATAACATATTATAAAATTGATTTAAAATCACAAAAATATTTAAAAATTATAAATTAAAATTTATATGTTCTAAAATTTCAAAAAGTGTCAAATTATGGAAAATTCACTTCACATATGTAATTATTTATAATAATTTAAAATTTTTTATATTATTACAACAAATAAAATAAAATTGATAAATAAGGATAAATCATGTTGATAATGTTTAAAATAAATTCCAAACATGTCTAATTTTTTTTGGTTGATGATATTACAACCCTATCTCAGCTAATCTTCGTGTATGAGTCATTTTTGTACTTTTAATGTGGCATTGAGATTTAATATAAACTAATATTTCTTTTATTTCCAAAGGTGACCCTCTCCTATCTTATAAAAGGGCACCTCCTCCCTCTCTTCCTAACACCACTTTGAGCTTTCATGTTTATCCAAACCCTGTGAAATTATCTTCTCCACTTCCTTAGAAACATCCTAGAGGTCGTGGTCTTCTTCAAAGACCAATTTTAGTGCCCTAAGAGGATGTCTCAAAGAGGCGCTTCAAAGAAGAGGTAATTTCCGTTACCGATTCTTTCAACTTTATTTCTTCTTCAACATCCTCTTATTTAGTTGATTAATTATTATGTAATAACATCAGTATCAATCATTTACTGATATGTTATTATATGTATGAAACAACCCTATTTCACCATCTATCTATCCTACGGAAAACGAAATCACCACGCGTGCGTACGTACGGAATACTGTCTCCACAAAGTGGTGTAATCTGGTTTTCCACCGACACCTTACATGGATGTGTATAATGGTGTAAAGAATAAATATATATGATTATTTTAATGTGATATTGATTCTGAAATATTATACACACACTCCAATATAATTCCACAATCATGAGAATGATACCATCGCTCGTGCATACGTACGGAATACCGTCTCCACGATGTGATGCGACTCGTTCAATATGATCTTCATTGCATAATGATTATATAAATGAATTGAATGAATAAATATGATATATATTACACTAATAACATTATGTAAATGGGTTTTCTATAACCTAAAAATAGGAATAAGAATTTATTCGACAAAACACACATACGAACATAAAGCAATAAACACCCGAATAACAAGTAGTAATGAAATATTTCTAATAAGAAGCTACTAATATGACCATATATGATATCATAAAAATATTTATGATTCTGGAATAAGTCAATGATATTATTTAAATCATCATACAGGAGTTTTGGACACTTACAATAAAAATCGGACCTATGTTAAGGGAAAATCTCACAATCTGATTTTTATCGGGGATTGTTTATACTTCAGAATTTACTGGGGAATATTTGTCATCCACATCCATTTTCCCTCAATATTTTATATTATTTCTATCTAACTATAATTTTTTAAATCCTATTTTATCCTTCGGTGAATTTTTAGTAAAATATGTGAAAGGAATATTTTTTCATTTTTCGTACGATGTACTTTTTGACTTTTCCATCCAAAGTACGGGAAGATGGTTTTTTAACTTATACGGAATGAATGGATTTTTAGAACATTATTTCCAGGAAGATTACTTTACAAGCTTTCAAGTTTATTTTTAATCAACTTGTATTTGTTCAAAATTATATGATGTTTTAAGAAAATAATTTTTTTTGAAGTACAAAGGTTATTTTCCTCAAGAATGGAGTTCAAGTGTTTTATCAAAATTATTTTACATATAAGATAACATAGGGTTCTGTTTATATCCCTATTTTTACATTGATTTGATTATGTTATAATGGAATTATTTTTACAATATCCTTTGATGGATTATTTTATGATGACGTGATGTTTAAGAATCCCATTTTTATTACATGGGTTATGATATGATGTATGGTTTATGATTTTGTGGAACACATAAGAATGGTTTCATTATGAGATGGGTGGGACCTATATCTTCCTCCAATTAATTGGGTAAAGATTTATATCTCATGAGGTAGACATGGTTGTAATGGCAGGTTAAACTAGTTCAGTGAAACAGGACTGAAACGAGGAGTGAAATCGGTTTAGAAATGGCCTTTGTCTGCTAAGATAGTCATGGAAATGAGTCTTGACTACATATAAATGATTTTCTATGATTATGTGTGTATGCCACAAAGCTTCATGTTTTATGTTATGATTATTGAGATTGCATTTCACTTATATGATTTGTCCCATGTTATGATCTCTTTTGCAAGATATGATTTTCAAAATGTTATGTTCTTATGAATATGATATGTTTGATATTTCTTTTGTTTACCCTTACTGAGAATTTGAGCTCACCCTTTTTTATGTTTTCTTTTCCCCAGGCCAGGAATAGGGATATTAAGTAGGATATGCCAAAAAGTAACTCTAGATATGATGAAATAAATGGGAGACAACATAGATGATTTGTGAACCAGTTGTTTATGTTTCCCAGTTTCTAAAGACACTATACCTATACGGTCCTTTCATTGTTTTTTTATATGTTATAATAAGTGTGCGTTCAATTTTGAAGCAATAACAATGTATGTAAAGTATGGGTCATTATAGAGACAATAAGGTAGTGTTGGTCTTGTGTCACACTATAGTTTAAATGTTTTGGGCTTGATGGGTAGTTGTTATCTAGATTTCACGTGGGATGCATTGATTATTTGGGATACTTCCTTTTTCGTGTGTGGGAACGGTTGTTTTTCAAATATCCTTGTGATGGCTTGACTCAGAAAATTGTTCAGATGTTGGGTAAGTAATTCGTTATGCCGGAGGATGGTTTTGGAATAGTTACAATATAAAGTCGCTAGATAAAGGGGGAATGTGGCTTTTGGGTCCGTGAAATCTTTCAAGGGAAGCATGAGAATCTTGTTCTGTTGTTTGATCGAGGTTAAACCTTTTACGTACAATGTCCTTATAATTTCCTATGATATATGATGTGTTTTGATTTTTGATCATTAGAGTGATCTGTGGATCTATTTTAAAAATATTAGCCATCAGTTTAGAGAAGGGTTATAAGTGTTTTTGGCATTATAAACGCAACACGTCACTTCTAACAAGTTCAAATGACCTTGGTAGGTCAGTTGATTTAGTAGTGGTTTCCGATGGATTTTCCGGGATGAGATGTTTCTCTGGTGGGTATAGTGTAAGATTCCATGTTTTGAACTAGGTTAAAATTACGAATGTTTCTGAAATTCTTTTTCGGTTTATCAACGGGTAGTTCTTTTTAAACCGAGCTATGGAATTTTATTCTGAGTGTTGGATCATCTAAATATGACCTTTTATCAAACTTTGATAAAGGTTTTGAGGTAAAGGGGATGTCGCACAGGCGGCGCATGGTTTCTCTAACCGTACGACCAAACCGTGCATAGTTGGTCTTGGAGACAGTAGCTTCCACACAGGCAGGGCATGGTTTGTCTAACCATGTGGCCAAATCATGCGAGTAGGGTGGCCAGGGTTGTAGCTAATGCAAGGTTAGCACATATTTTTTCAAGCCGTGCGAACTAACTATGAGGGCACTTATACGAGATGCTTAAATTATGGATCTCGCTCATTTTTTCTACTATGTGGATCGTTTTTCCTCTTATGTGGCCACAACATAAGATTACTCTTCCTTTACGGTTGGAGAACCTCTCCCATGATATTTGGAGGCAATCCGAAGGCTTCTCTTGGAAAATCTATGTTGGTTTCCTGAGGTAGGTAGTTGTTCTTCTTCGTTGTTGTTCAGCTTCCTGGATCTACTTAGATCTGAATCTCCTCTTCTTAAGGATTCATAGATATACACCCATTATGGGTATATTTATGTGTGTGGATTCCATGTATGATGACTTTTGTTCTTGATAAATCTAGGAGAAGTGATATAACGCGGGTTCTTGAGGAATCTAACCTTTTCTCTTGAGGGTTCTTCATTCATTGTGGTTTCCCTCAAAACCCGAGGTAGGGCCGAAAATATTTAATACTTTATTTAAGAATAATAGTTATTTAAATAAATTAATAATGTGAGTTTCTCCCATTATGATATTCCAATGAATGACACTTTTGAAGTTGTTAAATAATTCCAACCACATGAGATAAATGAAGTCCTGATCATGTGTTGATTTTAAGCATGTGTTTCTTTTTATAGTTACAGTGATGTGATTAAACCTTTAATGATTAGAGTGGGAAGATTGAGTAATAGGGTAATTAATAGTAGAATTAATTATCATGTCAGGAGTTTGAATGAGTTTGTGGCCTTTACTGATTATTGGGAGTATTGAATTTTTGAGATGTCCAAGAGATAATTTGGAAATCGGTAATAATTAATGGAGGGATTAATTATTACATGTTAAAAGGTAAATGGTTAATTAATTAATGACTAGTTAAAGAGATAAGGTTTGATTAATTAATTGTTAATTAATTAATTAGCTTTCATTAAATTAATATTGTAAATTGATTGTTTGTTACTATTGTTAGCCAAGGGTACCTTTTTATGCATGTTATCATTCCATTCCTTAATATGTCTTTTATGGAGTTATTTGGAGATTTTATATGTTCTGTGAGATGGTCGCTAAATAATCATGGCATTGTTCATCATTTTTTGTGATTATTATGGTGTTCTTGTAGATTTTTAATTTCTGGGATGAACCATTGTTTGAAAGGACGGGTTCAGACTTGTTAAAGAATTTGAATAATTAAGCGATGAGTTAATTATCTAGATGGATTCCTAAGAATAATTAATTGTTAATTAATTATTAATTAATTATATCTTTAATGGTTAATCAAATGATGAATTATCTAAAGAGTAATTTGTGTTGTTAATTAATTGTTGAATTAATTAACATATTGGTTTTGTGGTGTTAGACATAGTATTTTACACCAATGATAAAAGTATATATTTGATTGATGAATGGGTTGTGAGACAGGGACTAATGCTCCAAATAATAACAGGGTGTTAGACATGATGTTCTACACCAATGATAGAGGTATATGTAAGATTGATAAATTGATTGTGAGATAGGAACTAATGCTCCAAATACTCACGAGGTGCTAGACATGGCGTTCTACACCCAGTCTGCAAGGAAATATTATTTTATGGGATAAGGACTGATCCCCCAAATACCCATGGGTTGAGAGACATGGAATGATGCTCCAAATACTCACAAGGTTGCTAGACATGATGTTCTACATTCATTAATTAACATTGGACTTTGGATCCAATTTTTCAGGCATGAAATGAGTTAATGGTTAATGAAGGCTGTTGTGACATGATGATTTGTGATTTGTTTATGAGAAAGAGTTCTAGCATGTTGATGATTTGGGTGAACCACTATTAGTTGATCGACCCAGGAGAGAATCACTATTTTAGTGTATGGTCTTGGACATAATATATGATAGATTAAATTGAATAACTTATGACGCGTTATCCAAGACAAAGCACAATCTTGGATTCAGTCTTTACTTTTTAACATAGATGGTCTTTAGAGACATCCTTGGTGAGTGACTTATACGGGAGATGTCGGGCATAGGCCGAATCTAAAGAATTTTATAATTTATTAAGATTGGAATATTTGATAAATGATAAATTATTATGTAATGATTGTTGAGTATGTATGATAAATGAATAGTGGAGGTTCAGACACCAGCTAATGGCTGAAGCAGGTACTTGGGTTTATAGTTACTTTGTACTGCTTACATTATTTTATGCATTCCTTCACGTGTTTTAAATTATTTATTAAATGTCTATATTTGGGGTAGAAACCTATGTTCCCTGCGTACTGAGATTTATATGTCACACCCTACTCAAGCCGCCATTGCACTAGGTACCCGAGTAGATTATTTTGGATTATAGGACTATGCTGTTTGAATTTACTTGGGAGTTAGTAGAAGCGGACTGATCGGAGGTTCGGGATGCTCGAAGAGATCACCCTTGAGGATTTGATACATTATTTAATTATTTCTGCATTGGAATGTAAAGAAAGCTATTTTGTTCACTGGTTTCTATTTTGTATCATTACCATGTCATTCATGCATCTGCTATATAATTAGGCATCAACCACTTTTATAAAAGGAGTATTATTTGTCTTCTTCTATTTGTCATTTATGAGTTACTTCTGCCACTATTGTTTGTTATCTACACGTATATACCACTATAAAAATATCATAGGAGGGTATAGTCTCCCCACTGACTATCCGTAGACCCTCACTGATACACGATAGTATCTGGCATAAGGGGAGACGCGCTTGAGGTCATGTGGCAACCGGTCCGGCCACCAGTTCAGGGGTGAGCTGGGTCGGGACGTTACAGTGAGATTTAATATGGTAAGCTTGAACGGAAACAATTACGGTAGAAGTGGAAGTTAAAATAGATAAACACACAAGCGATCTTATCTGATCCACCCAAGAGTCTGTCACCATCACAAACCTAACTATTAGATCAGATGTGGGTGTTATACGGGGTTATGTAACAAGACCCTAGAACTATTAGTATGTACAATTTTTTTACAATGAATATATATTAATTTTATTATTGTATCATTGTAAATAGTTTACAATGACCAAAATAATATTTTTAGTTAATATTCAATTAAGAAATCATTTTTAATGAATTAATGGATGTTTGATTAAAAGAATATTTTAATAAAATATTATTTATTAATTACATTTTTTGAAATATAAATGATCATATACTTTTTATGAATACAATTATAATATGTATTATGGATTGAAAGTTATTTATGTCCAATCCCATGAATTTTCTATAAACTTCTATTTTTATTTTAAAAGTAAAAATTCACATATTAATAAAAACATTTAGAAGAAATGAATATTATTTTTGGAATCAGGGAGCATAAATTATCTAATGGTAAATTTTTTATAATTTCATGAGAAATTTGACGTTTTGGGTAAAAATTAAATACCGTTTAAATATATAATGTGTTTTATGCCATAAAAATGACTATATAGTGATATAATAAAATAAAATGAAAGGTATTTTGGGAAAATAAATGTTTTATCATTAAAAAATGTTATTTTATATTTTTATGATTATTTTTATGGTTCTGTAGTGGACCCTCCAAAACATATAAAACATTTTATATTTTTTAAAAGATTTTCTTTTAGATTGTGACTCACCTCCACAAAAGAAAGTATTATATTTTAAAACATTCTTCAATTTTAGATGTCAAAGAATCGTATCAACTCCTTTTTGGAAAAACCATGGGAAAAAAGCCTCTTTTGGTCAGTGATTATGATTAGTTTAATATGTAGTGTCCAAAACCTAACTAATAATGATTTCCTTCTCTTTTCATATATAAATACACCCATCCTCTCACTTATATTCACTCAAAACCCATGAACCACGTCCCTACCTTACTCTCATCCATCTAAAATCCTCCCATGGTTACCCAAGGACCAATGAAGCCTCACCAATTCCCCACCAATGTCATTGGAAACACACTAAAATTTAAAAGATTTCTTCTTTTCTCATTTTTTGTCCAAATTTCTCCATGTGGTTTTACATTTTTTTTATAAATAACAAATTTTTGGATATACTTTCTCACCTCCCATATACTTACCTCATTATTTTTAATGATTAGAGACCCATTTATATGTCATTAATTCCTTTGATTTACACCTATTACCACACTGAAATTCTGTAATGGATTTCACTCTTGTCATTTAAATTAAATAAATTCTTTTATATTAAGAGTCTAAGTTCCACAACATATGTTGGGACATGTATCTATATGAACCCATTACTATCCTTTTCATATACATATTATGAGATATACCTATCTCTGTCATCCACCATTTTGTATAAATTCTTATGTCACATCGTTATGCATCCGAAATTACCCCATGATTTTCCCATCCAAAGTCGTTGTGTAGTGAAAATCATGCCCATTTTTCTATCAAGGGTATTCAATATCATGAAAATTTTATTATAGAGTGTAGATATTCATATATTAATTCCAAATTCTATTATCGTGAAAAAAATTATGATGTTTAATGAATCCATATTGTCTGGTCTATGTGGCAAACAAATGCATGAAATTAAATGATTAAGAAGGGTGTGCCCTGATAGTGCTCCAATTCCTTGAGAAAAGATTAATATCATGTTACATCATGTCCAGTGAGGTTTTAGTCATAATAATTAATGTTAATTGAGGGACTAATCATGATCCATGTTATGTTATCCATGGATCATACTAATATCATGTTAAATATTGTTTCCACATTCCATCTTATGATAATCATTCTATATCATGTCTTTAAGTTCATGTGTATCTTATGGTCCATTGATATTACGATTTCTTGAACATGTACTATATTCTTCATAATAATCCTTGATTACTACCTTACTAGGAATTATAGATCTCCTTATTCATATTAATTTCCTTAGTTTATCCCATACAATGCTACATATGATGGAATGTGTTTTTATGTAAAAGACGATTTAAATAAAGATGTCTATTTCATGATCTAAGTTGTTATGTAATTTTATAATGACCCAAAGTCACAAGACCTTTCGATATTCTATCTCATTTCAAGTGAATATTTTATGTAATAAATTATGTTTATGTGTTAAAAAATAGAAGGTTTGTTAAGTTGGTATTAGAGAATATGATTTTTTATTTTTGATACTATCATAAAAGAAACTCTAGTAAAAGTAATAGGTATAAGAATATGTATAATAAAAAACATCCCAAAATTTTGGTGAGAATTGAGTAAGTGGTTTAACAAAAAAAATACATCCATGTACGGATATGATCAGGTGGAGGCGGCTCTGGAGAAGATGCATCAATCGGTGAAATCGAAAAATGATACTTTAAGCTAGTCTTGTATTGGAAATGGTGCATGACAATGGGCCTTACTGGACTCTTGGTTATGAAATTACAGAGGGATATGCTTTTGTAAAATCATAATCATAATATAAACCGTTATTATAGTAATTATAAAATTTCCCCTAAGAATATTGTTTGGCATGTAAACCCTGGATAACATATATAAGTAATGGAAATAAATGTAATTTATATGTTATATCTTTTTTTCACTCGATTACCCTATATGTTTCACCCATAAATATCCTTTTATTCCATCCAATGTCCAGTTGTAGAAGGGCTCATTCTAACAGAAAATGCAAGGTTCAATGTGATCACTGTTCTAATGAGATTTTATATCCAATGGGAGGAGTGACAAACATTATTCACGATACTATCTTAGATAAATCATGTTTTAAACAGAAACAAGGGCCATGAGGAATGTTCAAGCCCTCCTAATAATGAACAATATGCAATCTAGATCTTTATGAGACAAATACTTCTTAAATTTTAGGGATTATATGATTCCTCAATCCCCGAACAGTTGATCAACTCCATTACGAACATCTTCTCCATCCTTCAATGTTCTGAACAAGAGAAGTTACTTTTGGCTGCTTATTGTCTGGAGGGGGAAGCTGATCAATGGTGTATATTGATAAAAAAATTGATGCCTAAGGATGAGATCTAAAAATTCGAATAGAAAGATTTATTGAAAATGTTTTTCAATAAATAGTTACCTAGAACCATCAGACATATGATGAAATGGTACTTTCTATCCCTCAGGAAACAATATGGTGAATCCATCATAGTGTACGAGGAAAACATCAAAAGGCTTGAACAATACACCTCTGTCATTGTAAATAACACCAAAGGCATGGTTCACTGCTTCTTTGGTGGTAAAAGGCCTAGCCTACAGAAAGCCCTAGATATCTGTGAAATTGAGAGATTTGAAAACAAATCAATATTCCATCAATGTTAAAATGTAGATTAGAGAATATCTGGTGTATCATGGGGATATGAAGTGTAAGGAGACCTTAAATTCATGCAGTCTGATGGATAAATCCAATGGTGCTAGGATAATCTAGCACCCCACTTTCCAAAGGTGAAGAATGAAGAACCTCCTAAATTTCAGGAAGGGGACAAGGAAATGTATTATGTGTTGAAGAGAAGGTCACCTAGACATTAACTTCAAACATCAAAAGAACTGCGACTACAAAAGATGTGAGGAACGCTCTATTCGACCCTCAACACATTGTTCATTACATTAACTACAAATATCCATGGCATATTGAAAACCATTTTCATATGCCAATGGTTTATGGAGACATAAAACAACATCCAATGTAGAAATGATAGACATTTTCAATCCATACGGTCAAAGTGAACCCCAACAACGAATTGGTGACAGATAAGATATTTATTCATTGATGAGTAGTGAAGATAAATTTTGAATATGGTTCTATGAATTATATTAAATCATGAATGTTTAGTAGAACAATTCTAACACCACCACAAATCATGGGAAAACAAATTTTAGTGAGAATGGAAAATGGGGTATTCATTTCATCCCATGATTATAAATCCTCCCCTATCATAATTTGTGTATCGAACTTCTTGGAGAACCTCTTCAAAAAACCTCTATATGAATTTGATGCAATTCTATGTATGGATTGAAATTTTTTATATAGATGAATCAAAAAATTCCATGAGAGGTAAATCAATATCCATATAGAGAATCGACCCCTAATTTTATATAAGTTCACAGATGATGAGGAATCTTATATAGCACCATCATCTCAAGTGTGGATATTACAACCCTATAAGAATGTGAATCTTGCTAAGATGACTGATTCTATGGATGAAACCATCCTTCAAGACGTGCCTATTGTGAGGTAATTCAATAAACTATTTCTCATAGAATTGTTTGGTCTTCCTCTTAGAATAGATTTTGAATTTTCTAATGATCTTATATTAGGGGAATTTCTAATATCCATGAATCCATATAATATAGTTATTGTGGAGATTTAGGGGTGAATAAACAATAAAATAATTTGGATGAATGATTTATACACCCATGTGACTCACCATAGGGTACAGTAGTCATCTTCATCCAAAAATTAGATTGTTCAACACTAAATTTCACCAATTATCGCAAGCTAAAAAAATCACTGTAAAGAACTAATATCATTTTCCAATAATTTATTACTTCTTCGAATAGGTATGTGGAGCACAATAATTCTACAAGGTCGATTTGTGGTTGGGATATTGCGATGTAAGGGTGAAGAATGAGGATTTCCCAAAGACCGATTATCGCACAAGATATGGGCACTATGAATTCATAGTATTGAATTTTGGACTCACTATGGCTACATCAATCTTCATGGACTTGATAAATAGAGTGTTTAGAGACCATCTCGACCAATTTTAGGATGTATTTATAGATGATATTCTTATATAGTCTAAAACTGAGGAATCAAATGAAGAATATCTAAGCACAATAATAGAGACCGTTTGAATGGAGAAGCTCTATGAAAAGTAAAAAAAGGGTGAGTTATGATTGTAGGAGGTATAAATCTTGGGCCATATCATTAAAATCAATGGGATATTTGGGTATCCCACCAATAGAGATGCAATTGTGGGATGGTGGAGGCCAACATCACTAAAAAATATATGTGTAGCTTTCTAGGGTAAGCTGGAAATTTTCTCTAATTTGTGATAAATTTATCATGATTTTCCAACCCTCATAACTAGATAAATTGAAAGAGAGTACTGTTATCATAGAGTGATGAATGAAAAGAGGTATTTATTTATTTGAAATAGAGGCCTATCCCTATGCCAGTTCTCAAACTACCCTCTTGTGGAGAACTATTTGGGGTATTTAGTGATGCTTCGAAGAAGCACCTGGGATGTGTGTTGATGCAAAATGACAATGTTATTGGATATATATCAAGAAACTTGAATGTTAATTATCAAAACAATCTGGGGATTCTATCACTGATGATAATTGAATAAGGATCCATTATTATTATATTTCATGAATATGGTCATGGGAATTATAAAAAACTGAACTTCATCAATCCATTCATAGATAATTTCACAACTGTCACGTTGGGAATGGTTATAAGATGATCAAAAGGATGATGTGGGAATTCAGAAGAATGTTGAAATAATAAAAAAAGAGAAATCCACATAGTTTAATGTTAATGAACAAGGAATTGTGATATTTGGGTCAAGAATATGTGTTCAATCATGTATAATGTTAAATAAAAAACATTTGGATGATTTACATAGTTTGAATTTCCCTGTTCACCCAGGAATCACAACGATGTATCGAGATATCTGAGGGAATTATTGGTGAGATAACATGAATAAAAGATATCACTGAGTATAAATCAAATAGCATGGTATGTCAAAAAATGATGTATGAGAGTCAAAAGTCTAATGGGGTGATTCAACCATTACCCATAACAACATGGAAATGAGATAACATCACCATGGAATTTGTTACAGGACATCTGAAGAAATCCAAAGGAGACAATGATATCTAGGTTATTGTAGATCATATAACAAAGACTACAAAATTCATTAAATTTTGAGAGGATTTCTCATTAGATCAACTGTCATAGATCTATATTAAAGAATTTATAAGGCATCATGGAGAACTAATATCTATTATATCCGATTAAGATCCATGAATAACCTCTATGTTATAGTGGGGACATCAACATGCTCTGAATACTAAGCTGAACATCGGTAAAACTTATTATCCTCAAAATGATGGCCAATCTGATCTGACAATCCAAAAACATGATGAAATTTTGAGTGCACGCTCAATGGTCATCAATGATGTATGGGATCAATATCTTCCTCTGGTTGAGTTGTCTTACAATAATAGTTTCCACTCAATAATCTAAAGGGCTCCTTATGATGCCCTTTATAAGAAGTGGTATAGAACACTGGCATGTTGGGATGAATTTGGGGAGAGAAAAATCCTTAGGCCAGAAATGGTTGATTAAATGGTGGAGAAGGATTAGAACATCCAAAAGGAAATTAAACCAGTTATGAGTCGAGAAAAGGGATATGATGATAATCATCGAGGAGAACTATTGTTTGATGTCAATGGGATGGTATTCCTTCTCATATCATCATGGAGGAGAGTTATGAGATTTGGGAAGAAGGGAAAGCTTGTTCTATGATACATCAACCATTTGGAGACCATTGATCACATTGGAGTAGTGGCCTATCGACTAGCACTCCCACCGAACCTATCTCATGAACATGATTTATTCATTTTAGCAATCATGAGGTGGTACATACCTAACCAATTTCATGTACTCAATCCAAATTTGGTACTATTAGATAGTGACCACTCCTATGAAGAGAAGCTAGTGAATATCATATATTGTAGATATGAAGTGCTATGAAATAAGACAGTCCCCATCCAGAATGTGTTGTGTAGAAACCAAAAGTTTTGATGAGAAATGAGGGAAATACAGTAAGTGATGAGGCAAAGTCAAACACATATGTTTTAGGGTGGGAAAAGAAAAATTTGAAGGTGAAATTTCTTAAATGGAGAAAGTTGTAATGACCATGACTATTGTTAATGAAAATTATTCTTAATCTAAATTAATTTATTATTATGTAAGATGGTTATATAAAATATGCAATTCAATGGTTAAAATTTTTTTTATTTCAAAATACGATTGTGAATTTTTACCATTACAAATATATTCATTGAATAGTGATCACATGAATAGTATAAATATAGGGATTTAACAAATCCAATTTACTCAGATAGATGAAGCAATGGCCGCCTACAGTAGAATGGCCATGTATAAAGAAAATTTTAGGATCTCAGAAAAGATGTAGTTTCACATGGATTTTCTCTGGACCAAGACAAAGCCAAGCATCAATATATGAAGCTTGAACAGAAGTGCCTAGGGGAGATGTGGGAGTTAATATAGATTATCACCTGAGCTGTGTTATCTGATCCATCCCAAGAGTCTATCACCATCACACAACTTACCCTTAGGTCATATGGGACTGTTATAAAGGGACATGTAACAAGATCTTAACACTATTATTATGTGAATTATTTATATATAATGAATATATATTAATTTTATTATTGTAACATTGTATATAGTTTTTAAAGAAAAAATTATATTTTTTGTTAATATTAAATTAAGAATTATTTTTTAATGAATTAATATATTTTTGTATTACATAATATTTTAATATAATTTTATTTATAATTACATTTTATTAAATATAATTGATCACATATTTTATATGAATACATTTCTAATTTGTATTAAGGTTCGAAAGATATTTTTTAACTGTTATATTTTTAGGAATTTATTTCAATGAAATATATAAGAATGATTGATATATGAAATATATTATTATTACTAAGTAATTTTATTTAGATTATAATTTTATTGTGTTACAACATAATAATTTGGTAATTGATGGATTGGGGGCTTAATATCACTATTATGTTAGATAAATTTTGTGGATATGAAATAGAAATGGATGATTTTGTGACTTTGTAAGCCATATGGTGATAGTTGGTGGTTTGTATTTTTATAGTGGTAGATGTAAATATTAGAGAATATTGAATGGGTTGTGTTTTATTTTCAAACAAGCATATTTATATTCTAAAATAAATAAATAAATTGATTAATTTAATAAAATATTAATTGATCTACATGTTAATATAATACTATACAAGACAGTGAATGTGATTAGAAAGTGAAAGTTTATAATGATATATCATGATCATGCAACAAAAATTTTTAATATAAAATCAACAACTGAAATACATATAAAATGAAAAAATAATGAAAATAAATATATGAAATTTAATTTAATGTGTATTCTAGTGGTAAATATTGAATTAAATAATGAAATTACAAGAAACGGTGTCGATATTATATTTTCTATATATTTTGTTCGTTTTTCTCTTATATATCATTATCATTTGAAATGGTGGTTGTTATGAGGTGAATGGATTAATGTGGTAGTTTTAGGGTATAAGATACATTGTGTGTCAACTACTATGACTATATTTTCATTGAATAATATATTTCTTATTTTTATAATAGTACAAAACCACCAATAACACATTATAATAACCTTATCAATTACAATATTAATTTGGGATTTTACTGTTTTCCTTAACATCAATATTATAGATGGAATTCATGGTAGAGAAATCTATTATACCCAATATGACATCACAGAATAATATATGATATAATGTATATAATATTTATTTTGAATTCTATAATTCTATAATTTTGGAGTTCTGCTTTTGTTATGTGTTTATACTGTTGGTGAATTTTTTTTTCAATATGATGTTGTATTATTTTTATGGGTTTTGTATTATGTGGATGTGGAAATGTTAATTTTCATAATATGAGGTTTCACATATATAAGGATGGGATATTAATTATAGGACATATGTAATTTGATATTGAAAAAAATTAGATATGTTACCAAGGTAAATATGGGGTTTGTTTTAAATATATTCCATAAATTAATGATTAAACTAATTAGAACTCATTAATACCTCATCTCTTGGGAATCATCTATATCATTCCATTATTTATATGTGTTTAAAATTCACATATATATATATCTCTCTCTGTGTGTGTGTGTATAATGAAATTTGGAGGGACCTTCTTATTATTTAAGAGAAACATTTAGGCTAAGAGTTACATCCTAACCTGGGTAATTTATTTTTACCTATCATATTATGGGAATAGTTCTTTGGTCACATATTTGTAATTTTCGATTCATCTACATTATTATATTACTTACTCACATGTACTTCTTCTATGCGTGATATACCATTTTTATTATAGTTAATTGAATACATTAATCCTCAAGTGAATTCAATTTATTTTTAAACATGCCAAACTCTCTATGAATGCATATTAATCATATTTTGTCTATATTTTCAGACTTGATTAACCATTCACACAATATACTATCTATATTTAATTATATATGAATTTTAGTTTGTGATATCATTAGAGTTTTTTATCTTTCTCTAATTTCTTATCCAATTTCAACTGATTTTTTCAAATAAATAGTAAAACCGTATTAACATTTTTTATCTTATCATAATAATAATATTACATAACTCTGTTATTTAGTTATATACAAAATAATTTAATATAAAATTTAATATATAATAATACCCCTACCATGAATTTATCAATTGAATGACCGTTATTCTTACTTCTTCAATAAATTTCATTTAAGAATTCTCAAAATTTATATCTTTGTACTTGAATGGATTTCGGTCATAATTTTTTATTCACATATTTTCACTACCAAGAACCGTTGATTTTTTACTATTTCATTTCACTAACATGTTATACCAACATGCGTCAGATTTTCATCCATATATTTCATAGTACCAATAAAAAATCTAAACATATATCTTTACATTGATATTTCTTTTATATATTTATGTTGATATTATACTTCATAATATAGAAGCTTAATTTCCAAATGTTTTCTTTATTTTCAAAAATTATTTAAGTATCCCTTTTTTAAATTATCTTTCAATTTTATTATTTGTAACTATTTGTTAACATCCCAATGATATATTTTATCATTCATTTCTTACCTGCTTCTCCTTTTGTTTCATTCATTTCAATACATTATCATATAATGTGGAAAAAATTTGTACATTCAACAATTCATTATTAAATTTTTAACTTACGAAAAATACTCATTTAAATATTGATATAATTAAAATATATGTATATTGATAGGTATATATTCAATGCATTTTTCCTATCTAGTATTTTTCTCCACATATTTTCATCTTCAATCCCCTTAAATAAATTATTTTTATTATTTTCAGGAAGTTATATTATATGGATGAATTCTAATTACGTATTCGAAAACATCTAAAAAATAAAAAATAATTTGAATGGATTAATTTTAGTTTCATGATTACTGTGTCCATATTTCATTAATATTAAGACATTTTGTTTTTGAGTTGAACCACCACTCATTTTCAAAATTCGTGGATAAAATATATAAATTCATCACTTATCATCCACCCTTGATTATATGTAATGATAAATATATTTCACCCTAAATATTTTAAAAAAATACGATAAAATAATCTATATTTGAAATAAACATAATTAGAACATAATATAGTTCATAGTTTATGCTGTACCGTATTTGTAGAGCCTTATTATATTTCGTTAGAGGATTATCTGATGATAATCATAGAGCCATTATCCTTAATGGATATACACACAATATCTTCTGGTTTTCCATATTTATTCGATGCTTTATCTATTTATGTTTCTTAATTATTCAGTCTCACATCCATCTTTAAATACTTCATGTTGACAGAGTTCTTATAATCCCCAATTTATATTAGAAAAACATACCAACACCCATCATATTCGTTACCTATTCATCATTAAATCATACTCAAAAATCAACTATTTATTCATAAACATCTATTTCTTATAAAATTTTATATATTATGATTCTCTAAATATCAAGTGTTTCTTTAAGTAATATTATCAATATTTCTTCTTTAGTTGAATAACCTTTCCTTCCATTCTGATGTTGATCGAATGTTTTATAAAATTGTATTTTCTATAATTAAATAAGTAAATAAATTTATTTTCACAATAACATAGTTTATTTTCAATGTTTAAAAATAAAATATTTAAAATTATATATGAACTACAATTAATTAATTTTTATAAGAAATGTGAGCGTAGTCATTTTCTAAACATTAAACATATTAATTGATTTTCCCACCAATATAACTATTTTAGTTTTTGAATATTCAATTTTAATTTTCGATTGAAATTTTCATACAAAATATTTTTGTCAATATTTTGATTATTTCTAGTTTCTAATTATATTGAAGAAAAATTACATTTTCCTTGATTAAATAAATGTTCAAATGATATTTCCAAAGTTATTTATTCTTATTTTTCAATATCCATTTAATAATATTTTTAATCCACTTAGATATGATCTTATGATAACATCACCTTTTTTATGGATTTTCATGATATGTTTGATGGATGTGTCTATTAATCTCCTTACATTCCTTTAGTATAATTATGTTGTATAGGAATAATTATGAAACCAATTTTATTTCAATAGTTCAGTCTAGATATAAATGGAATTTGGTTTTTTCTATAATTTTTATATAGAAATGAAATATATATATACATTATTCATATCATTGTTTTTGTAAAATATTAATGATGAATGGTGGTCTAGATATATATAATGGTGGTGACTAGTGATTATATAGATCACAATGAGATGTGAGTTCGAGTTAGCTATCTAATGCATTGGGTAATGTAATGGTGTCACCTAAATAGATGTTAATCCAATGTGATGATGGATGTTACTGAATAGATGTTACTTATAATAGATAAAATATTTATATAGATGGATGTTTTTTCTATTATAATATTTTAAACATCACATTTAGTTGATTACATGATTAAATTATGGTTTCCCATGGTTCTAAAACTACTTCTATATGTTTTCAATGAGTATTAATGAATCACATTTTTAAGAATCACATAAAATGTTTTAATATTTTTGAGTCATAAGATACTTGTATTACATATATTATTTATATCATAACACATGTTCTATGATCTATGATTTGATGGGAATCATTTCTCTTATTTTATGATAATTATTTCTATTATTCTTCCATACCCTTATCCTAATAATTTTTGTAAAAGTGATAATCAATTTATTTCTGTGGTGTTTTAAAATAATGAGATTATGAGTGGTCCCTACTATATTATTAATTGTATATTGGTAAATAAAATTTATTCTATATATAATTTTTCTAATTGGGTATTATGTGTGATCAATTTTTTGGGGATATGTTGTGGTTGTGTTATTGATGAATTATATATGGGTATATTTGGAAAATGTCAATGTGATGAGAAACAACTATGTTTTATAACATGAAAGATGATAGATAATTATTTTAAAATCCTATAAAAAATATTAATAATTGTATAATGGGATCAATGTTTTCAATATATAATTTAATTATTGATGGCTAAAAATGGAGAGTTTCAGTTTGTATAAAAAACACAATGTAACATATATATTTTTAGCAATATATTAAGGTTTATGGGTCATAGGTTGTCTAATTTGGTATAATGTTATGACATAAAAACAATATTTGTTAGGTTCATAAAATATAAGGATATTTTATAAAGAAATGATACCATTATAAGATTATATGTTTAATGATGATCAATAGTTTGAGGCCAATACCCTTTTTTTATGTTTATGGTGATATGATTCTATGGTGATTAATGAAATTTTTGGAAATTGTTATATGGATATAATATATCATTGCAGTATAAGTAACATATATTTTTTACATGTTATTGACTATTATGTTGTTCAATAATAATTTTATTCGATATATAATTAGAATGAAAAGCATAAGATTTATGGTTAATATTTTATTTGGTTCAATGGTATTAATTGTTAATGAGAAAATAAATTTACCCATTTTTGGGATATATGTTAATATATATTTGGGATTGAAGTTTGATTTGGGTACTAAGATAATGAATATATTTTTGAATAATTTCACTATTTTTGGAAGATTATAATATTTTCCCAATTATATATAAATTTTTTTGTATGGATTTTTTTAATGAATATATATTAAGTTAAATTATAGATTAATATGTTTCTTGACATAGATTTTTTAATTATCAAAATATTGGGAATTGATTAGAATATTTTGGAAATATATGATTATGGTATATGAATTTTTATATGTAAATTTATGAGTGATTTTAGTTATTTAATGATAATATTTAAGTAGTTCTTGAAATAATTTATAATAAATCATTTAAATATGTTTCAATTTTTTGTTAAATCATTGAAGATTATTGTTGTATTTATTAATATTTTATATTACCCTGAATTAGGCATACCATTTTTAGTTTTGGATAATGGGTTGGAATTGGTTGAATAATTTTCCATATATTGTAGTCCATTTTATCATTTATAAAATAAATTTTTTTCTTCCTGAAAATAAAAATAATTATGTATATTTATATTATAAAATGAATCATAGGTGAAAAACTATTCTGACCATAACTAAAGAAAAATTATTGGATGAATCGATGTATTAATATTATCTCACATTCTATATTGACGGTAAAAATATTTCAAAATATTATGATGCATAAAGATAAATTTATCAAGTCCCATATAAAAAATATTACTCTATTATGAAGGTATAATTTAGGAATCTCATTTACATGTATGATTCTAACTATGGTAAATGAGTTGTTTTGATAATTATTTATGAAATGGTAAATTTAATAGTCATAGAAATCTAGTAAATCCATTTTCAATGGATATTTTATCTATGTGGATTAAAATATATTTTACATGATACAAATGTATTTATATTCAACACAATATAATTTTTTATAAGAGTGTTTTAAACCATTTTATAATAAATGAGACAAATGTGTGAAGATGTAATTTTTTATCGTGGTATAATATAACACCCTAATATTTTATAATATATTTTTTATTTAATAAATACAATTACTTAGATATGATGTACAGAAAGAAACATTATAATATGGAATTTTATTGATACATTTTAAATAAAGTGAATTATATGGAATTAAAGGGAATTATAATTGTAAAAACCAATTTCTAAATCCCATATAAAATATTTTTGTTCCTTCAGAAATATTTTGGTTTATTTAGATTATTGGTTATTTCAATATATTGTGTTTTGAAAAATTATTCAAACCATTAATTTTTTGTTAAATTAATTTTCACACATTATAAGAATCAATTCATTTGTTAGTAATTTTTTAAAATGAAAATAAATGCATTAGTTATTAAAAATAGATGTTTTCTTAAAAAATAAATTTTCATGAAGTTTTTTTCAAAGAATAATAAAATATTCACATATATTGATTAATTTTTATTTAATGTGAAGATAATTTATTCATAATTTTTTTACATTCACCAATTGCTTCTTAAAATATATTTAATGGATATAAAATATTTTAAATTCGTAAAAATTAATTTTCTAATAAATGGTTTTTATTCATTCAATGTGAAATTATTAAAATAAATTTATGCCAATCCTATAAATGTAATCTTGAAAATTTCTTCCATAATTTGAATCATCTTAATTTATATTATTCAAAAACATCAGCATGATTATTTTTTAAAGAAAAATTGTGACCCTACTAATAACCCAACACCTCTATTAATTGTAAAATTGGATAAAAAGATTTAAAATTTTGTGATATGGAGTCAAAATCTCTAAAAAAACATTAATTGATATCATTTAGTGTTTTTATATTATCCATCACCATTTTAAAATAATAATTATTAATTTTTTACGCATTATGGTGATTATGAATATTATTATATTTTATATAATGTCTATTTAGAAAAATTCAATCCATTTAATTATAAATAAATAATAATTTTTCAAATGGATAATATGATTTCAAAAATCATATTATGTAGTTATTTTAAAGATGAATATATTATTTTAACAATGTTATGTTAGTTTTCATTTTTTATAATGGTCTAATTAATTAAAATTCTTATTCACAATCTATCTAGTTCTTATTGAAGCAGGTGATAAATTAAAATCAATTAATTATGATATTATTGATGGGTAAATATTTTAAAATTTTAAGTCTTCCATCACTATTATTGATTGAAACTATATTTATTAAATGTTTTAAATATTCATATATAAACATGATGTCAATATTTTTTTTAAAGTAAATTTATTTTAGTAGTACTAAAAAATAATTTTGATTATTTATTTAAAAATATTTTATTTATTTATTATTAACCAATAAAAAATTCATATGGATTATATTGAATGGGAAATGAGTATAATATCGTGAATTTTTTATATCCAGTAATAAAATATCAAGTATACCCAAATTTATTATTTCTTTTACTACATCCTAAAAATCATCATTAAAAAAATAAACCATGTGATATCAGTAAACATATACTACTAAAATGTTATTATTTTAACATAATAACCATTTTTTATTTAGTATCCATCCATAAAAATAAAAGCTTCACCATCTATATTTATAGATTATTATCTCCATGACTAAAGTAATTTAATTTTCATCACAAGGACTAATAGTTTGTTATGTATATATATTTAATTATTATAATTTTTTATTGTAAAATTTTTATGATCATATAATGATAAAATATTATATAACCTAGAAAACTCATTTATGATTTTTAATACAATTCAACTTATGGGTATGTATGGATTACCACCTACATTTTTAAATGCTATTTAATTTCCATTTTAACAATATATAAATCAGATAATTATCAATATAACAAATATATATGAAAAATATGATATAATTATAAATTTATAACAGTAATGAACCATAAATATTTATCACATTCTATCCTATTAAATGTGGTTAAAAACTCTCCAGTCAGTCCCTCAAAACAATTCAAGCTCATAAATTGAGAATTTTCATAGTTCGAGCATAGTTTGACTAACCATGTTTTCTCATATGAAAAACCATAGACCCTACTAGCATGGGGACATGGTTTGTGTGAAATGTTATTCTATCAAAGTAATCATACCTATAAAATATTTTTTTTATTTTTTATTTACTCTAAAAATAATTTATAAATTCATGATCCATTCTTTTTTCAATTTACCATTTTACAAAATAACTCCTATTATGTGGTTCTGAAGGCTCTAAAAATGGAAATTTGGCTCCCACAGACCCTTTTCTAGGATGATCTATGTGACTTTGATCTTATTCAATCTCATTTAGAAAATAAGATCTCTTATCATGTGGTTCTTTCCTATTTGCCTCTCTATCTTCCTTGGAGAGTGTTGAATTATCATGCTAGTGTTGGATCGAGATTCTGTTATTTTAGAGCCTGATGGTAGGATTAAATTTAATTTTAAATTTTCCTCATTATTCATTACTGATATTTTTATTGGTGTTTTTTAAAATGTTTTAAACGATAGGTAGACCATTATTTTTTCCATATGATTGAATGAATATAAAACTAGATTAAATTGATACGAGTTTTTTTTATTTCATTACACTAGATTAGAATGGACTTGTTGTTAGATTAGAAAATTCATTAAAATTTATTAGGAAATTACAATATTAATGTAACTAAAACGTGGGTAGATTTTTTTTTAAAAATGTTTGATTGAAATTCAAATTTGATATGATAAATTGATTTGGACATTTTTCCTTGGGAAATGTGTTAAAAACATTTATTTAATATATAAAAAATTGATTAAATTCATTTTATTTGTTATGAAAAGGAATGTTGAAAACTAAAAATTAGGAAATTTTATATTTAATTGATCTGAAATATTTTATACAATGTTTAAATTGATTATTTTTAATGAACTTATAGTTCTGGGTGGTTAGTGGTAATGTGGAAAATAATTATAGAAACATTATTACTTGTTAATGGAATGAAATTTATCACTCTAAATAAATAACTCTAGAATGAAAATCCAACATGGGCCCCATATTGCGGTGTATTTCCCAGGATGTGTTCATTTTTGTGGTGGTTTCTTAGTTCGCACCTGACTAAAGATGAGTTAATTTTTGAGAAGTGTGATCGTCATATTACAATAAAAACTAAAAAATTGTAGGGCCATTGTACACATTTATTTTTATGATATCTTGACATCATTATAAATTCCAATAATTATTGAAATATTTTACATATCTCAATTTTTTTATATATTAGATAAAATAACATTATCATTTTATCATTTTTGGATGATTTTTGACATTTCTACCTTCCTTTTAATTATTAAGTCTAATTTAAGTCTATAATATGAATATGAAATTCATTTCCTTCCATAATATTTTATGATAACAAAAAATGAAAATTCTTATGGTATTGAATATGGGACAATTTGCGGGACCACACTATGCATTATAACTAACACCTTAACGTTAACATTAATAATGTGTGGACATTATTATGCCAGATATGAGTAACAATAAATAATCATTGGAGGTGGCGGTTGTTCTTGATTATTGTCATCATCGATTTATGGAGGTGACTGCTTGAGATATTTTTAATTTGTTAAACAATATATTTTGATACATTTTTCTAGTTGACATTGTGTTTTACTTTTGGATGATTTCTATCATTCATTGTATTAGTTTACCTTTTTTACTTCTATCTTGGTCTACTGAGCATGCTAAATTTTTATAGGCAAATGAGTTAAAAATCTATAATTACTTATTCCATGTTGTTAATGGAGAACATTTTTACCTCTGTTATTGTGGTAGATGTTTATATATAATGTAATAATTCAAATAATTGCCTATATTTATATTAAAATAATTTTTTTATATGTTTAATTCAACTTATTTTACATTTCAATTTATATCATTGAATGATATATTTCTAATGGATTGTGATTTAGATTATATTATTTACCACCAACTACATTATTAAACGAATGAATGGTTGTTTTTATTTTTAAAAGTGTTTTAAAAATTAAATATATATTTAATAGATTTTAAAATATTCTTAAAAATGTATGAATTATTTATAAATTGGTTTTGAGAAACAAGGAATATTGGGAGCATTGTTCAGGTTGGGAAATGGACTTATTAACCATACTGTGTGTGGCAACACTTATGGTTCCAATTGTGATATCAATAGACATTGGAAGGACTAGATAGTTGTTGGTACTAATATACAGATAGTTTAGGATTATTATATGTCTTGTAAGTATTTAGATAGGCCAGAACCCAATAAATAGGTCCTTTTTATTTATGTTGTTTTTATCACATGATGGATTTTTTTTTTGGATTATTTCACCCATGTTTTCACATGAAGTTGGATCACATGGTTTTAAATGTGGATAAATTCATGAATTGTGTTTACATTCACATATAATGGTGTATAAATTTTTTTATTATGCTATCACTTATACAATTCATATTTATATTTATTTGAATATGAAAATAATTTATAAAACTAATGAAAAATAATTACAAATGGGTTTTTATTTACAATATTGACATAGAAAAAAAATTTCATCTTAAAAAAATAAATTCTTATATTATTGCTATTATAATTGGTATATACTCTTTGGTGGTATCCAACTAATCTTTGTTATCACAAACTTTGTATTCATTTTAGTGGTTTTATGTGTTGTATTAAAGTATATTGGTTACTAGAAAGAAATCATATATCAGGATCATAATCTTGTTTTCACTACCTCTATTTTATGATGGTTTAGTGGTAATGACTGGCCACCAGAAAACATATTGGGTTATATATTCATTCTATTTTGTTTTATTCGGTTTTTATTTTATTATACCCACCAAGGTTTTATTTTTTTTTTCATATTTATTTTCTATTTTAATGTCTTGTTTTTTATATTCATTCCTTATTTCCCATATATATATTGCACCTCTGAATCACAATTTATTGTATCAGACAAGTTTTTATGTTACATGGGGTGGTTTGTTTCAATTTTGTATTTGAGGGAATTATTATCCCGATGAGTGTTGACCCAACCGAGTTTTGTTCCATTTCATTGATAAAAATAGTTGGAACTATTATAATTCAAGTTGCAAGTGAAAAAGGGTACCTGAAAAACACATTTCCATGTCTGAACATGAGTTACCCTAGGTGGTTGGAAATTTTTTCAATGTTGGAATCTTTTTTATTGTGTTCATTGGAATGAACAGAGTTGTACATTTTTTATCTGAAATTATTCCTTCTAAAATCAATATATTTCATTTTAAAATTTTATAACAACCTTAAATTCATGATTTTTTCTAATGATTCACATGATTTATTGAAAATTTAACTGGGACTTTTTTAGATATTATTTCAAATTTATTTATGATGTTCTTTTTATTGATGTACAAAGCCACAGAGGACATCTCTTCTAAAATTGATTAACAAGGTTTTGAAATTGGATCCTCTGGTGATAATATTATGGACCTTTTATTTTTTGAATATTTAATCCATTATAATTTTTCACTAGGTTATCTGGGTGTTGGGAACATATGATTAGAATTATACCATGGATATAGATTAAAAATGAATGATTAACACATCATCTGTGGTAACAAGGTACCACATGATTCATAGTAGTAGCTTGAGTGGATAGTGGATCTTCAACATTTGTTGAGACTCATATATAATATATGGAGGGATTTGATTTGATTATTCATGAAGGAACATGATGGATATTGTGGGACATAATTGTGAAAGAAAAGTTACATGAGTTAATTATATGGAATTGATTCAATAAAAAACATACATCGACCGTTTTACCCAGAGATGTTACATGAATTGATAATACCGGAGTTATTTCCCTTGATGAAATGGGACCTTAACATTCTTTAGTATTCCACCCATTTTTATAAAAAAATTATCTGGGAAAGGAGATTGTCCCAAATTAGTACATAAAGGATCAATGTATTACACACCAAAAACACACAGAGGATCGTTGACACTAGAAAACACCTCTCCAAAATTTTCCATATTCTCTCATAAATGAACCAAGAGTGTGTCCTATTTCTTATGAATTGATTTGATTGGTTGTAGAACCCAAACAATGTTACAGATTATGAGTTTTTGTCCTTTGATGTTGGGGTCAAAAACTTGTCCGTGAAGCCCATTCGCGAAGCTCCCTCCTCGATCGTGGAGTGCCACCTTGGATCAAGCAGGAAGGATTTTCCGCTAACCACTTTGACGTTAGCACACCCACTATGGATGAAGGATGCGGGATGCTCGGTGAACCCCTTTGACATTCATGAACCCACCACGGAGCAAGGAGGCAAGATGCTCTATGAACACCTTTGACATTCACAATTCGCTGTCGAGTAAGGAGGTGGGATGCTCCACGAAAACTTTTGAAGTTCGCAACCCGCCACAGAGCAAGCTTTGTCCTCATGCTGAGCGGGCTCTTCTTCGTGGCGCCTCTCCCCTATAATTACCTAGATCACCCCCCTTCATTGGATGGTCACTCAACCCCTAGGCTGGCCGATCTATTATTTCATGGAGCTCTGCCTTCCTTCATGAAGCAGATCCGCGAGTCAATGCTCAGTGAGGACCTTCCTTCGAGATGTGGCTCCCGGAGACCTTGATCCGCGATTATCATCCTACGTGAAGCTTCTCCACGAGCCCCTGCTCTGTAAATTTCTTTGTTTGAAAAGATTCTCTGTGAGTCCATTCATCATGAGCAAAAATCCTATGGGAAGATGCTCTGCAAGACCCCATGATCCATGAGCCCCATTAATTCGTGAAGTTAATTCATGAAGAACTATTCTTTTTGAGGTGCCTACCTTGGCGCCCACCGGTCCATACCAAGGAGTCTGCGCCCCCACACCCACACTCTGCATCACTGCTAGGCTGCGGGCCCGACCCTCCCAGTCGGTCCATTTGCTACCATCACTGACCCCCATAATAAATTCAGAGTCTCATAGTGAACTTTTCGAGTCAGGACGTTGACATATTCCATTTTTCCCTTATGCGCACCCACCTTCCACCTATAGAATACCATGATTCGATATATTTCTCTACACACCATGGAACACCTTGAGTCAACATATACTTCATGGAATGTTTCTCATATCATGATTTGAGATTCTACTCATCAATTCCCAGAGCACCATGAGTCAAACCATTCATCAAGTAACTCATCCAAACCCCATAACATGGTTCATATTCCAGGTTAAACTAGGAAGATCCTCCCTTGATTAAGTCCCAACCCCAACCATTTCTAGGCACCTTATGCCTAATAGTCCTTTCTACATCACTCTAAAATTTAGTGCAGACTTTGTTCCAAACATAGGATGCCTCTTTCTCTAAATAAAGGATTCCTTATGCTCCAATCCTGAGATTCCAACATTCCTTTCTACATGACTCTAAACTATAGTGCACCCTATGTTCCAAAACGGAGAAAAGGTTGTCGGTTTGCCAACCCTCCCTGAACTATGTGGTCTTTGATCCATTCCAAGGCATGGTACGTAGGAAGCCTCCATTAGGTTCAATCCCACCACCCATTGGTGTTGAAAATCTACATGTCAGCTCACCAAAACCCAACCTGAACTATGTGGTCATTAATCCTTTCAAATGGAAGTTATATAGGTATCCTCCCTGAAGGTCAATCCAAACACCCTATTGTTTCCAATCCCCTTCATGTCGGACCACCTTTGTACCACATGACATTAAACTGCATGCCACCTCTTCATCCTGAATGACATTAAACCACATCCACCATCCTGCACTAGCTGTGATTTGATCCCTGTCTCCTAAAAGGATACGTAGGAAGCCTCCCTGAGGATTAGGCCCATCAAGTGTTAAGCTATTTTCATCCCGATTCGGTGGTAAGCCATTGAAATCCCCAAATCTATGGGAAACCATCTTCATATGAACTACGTAGACTTTGATTCCCAGCCATGTGGATAAGTAGGAAGCCACCCTTAGGATTAATCCCATCCATCGTGTCTCATCCAGATCTATCCCTCAGCCTTATGTGTTTCTATAAGGACATACCACAGCACATAGGTTTCACTTCTTCTGGGTTCCATCCATGCATCCATCCTCATAGGCCACCCCCTCAGGTGTACCATCATCCCATCAAATTACATTGAATTTGATTCCCTTCCATAGGGATACGAATGAAGTCTCTTCAAGGTTCAAGAACAAAATCCCCATCGTCCTCATGTCAGTTCCATCTCATTATCTCTCCAATTCATTCAATTGTCCGTCATCTATACTAATTATTAACCAGGACACCACTTCCCAATGGGATCATGTCATCAATTTCCTCACTGTTCCTTATAGTACCTAGGTCGCTATCCATGCATAATCCCCAAAATGTATTCGTGTTGTTTTCCTCCGTGTACACCTTGTTTCGTCACCCATTCAATATAAGTGTTTTTTGATCCCTATCATATACAAATGGTATCTAGGAAACCACCATGGGGTTCAATCCCAACCAACAGTAATCCATGGTGCTCTCCCATTCTAGGGTGAACTCTTTATGATCCACCCTTAGTGGTGTCCAAATCAGCCTTCATGGTGTCACATATTACCTTTATGGGACACACCATCTTGGTTCTTCTCTTAGTAAGTGTTCTGACCCATCCACCTGGTAAACCATCCAGGTGTCCCCTCATAGGGATGTACCAATCTGATACGTCTCTATGGGACGTTATGATCACCCTCATTCTGTCTTCGCAAGGCATTAAACTCACAGCCTACCCTGTGTTAATCATGAGATGCTTGAGGAAAAACTCTGAAGACATGCCTTTGTCATAACCATCTTGGAAAGATGTTAAAATCATGACATACCCCATGATAAAAATTTGTAGCTAAGAAAAACCTCAGGGACATGACTATGTCATATGATACACCACGATTGGTGTGGGATTTCTTGGGTTACATGCCCTTTGGATGCCCTATTATATGGAATAATATAGGTTCCCCAATGACCATGCTTCCATATATGCCCTGATTTTCCTGATGTTACCATCGACTCCAAGTGAATGTTGTTACCATGTCAAGACTCCATGGAATGTTCTAACAGAAGTAGTGTAATTAATTGGAATCCACAAAGAAATGGCACTAGGAATGATATTCATGAACCATGACTTAATCATTAAGGGAGACCTAGACTAGGTGATGACCTTCGAGGAGGAATCCATGGAAGGAAGAACCGGTATAACATTATCCCTTTTTGATCAAGGATAAAATTTCCCTAAAAAAGGAATAGATGCTACCCACCTTTGGAAAGTGGTTATGCGGGATAATAGCCTTGCGTCCTCCACTGACAGATGTGCGCACCCGGGCGAAAGCATCCAAAACAAAAAATGGGAACCTGAAGTGATGTTATTATCATCAATATGGAGATTAGTATTGTTCGATACATAAATGGATTAGTGTGTCACCGCATTTATCTATCCAGTGTCGGGTCCCACCAAGAAAATAGTGGGCTTGGCGTGAAACTCCCCAGATGTTGGGGCAGTAGAGAATTGGACATCTCGATCTGCGACATTTTCAGCATGGACCCCTCTTACCATTCATGAAGATGGGATGGTTATGGGTCACCAGTCATCGATTTATTTTTCCTTCCATTCTAATGATTGAATCTCCCTGCTCTTCAAAGAATCAAGTTGCTGCACTCAGAACACAATAACCTCCTTTATACCAACTCAGGGGTTGGAGAAGTACCAGCACGGCGGTCCCGTGTGCCTCTGTCTCTTTTGTGATAGTCTCAACAGCTATGACGTTGGGGCGCCCATGCCCAATCCCACCATTCAAGTTCGTCCAGTGGAAGGTGATCAATGACATCATATGCCAGTACGAAGAGGAGGGGGTCATCACTATGAGGGATATGTCCCTCCTTGATTTAGAGTCATCTGCGCCTCATCATCAATGCCACCCCTGAGAGTCATGTAGGGAGAAAATACTCCCCACTCCAACATATAATCATTTTAAGAGTTGGTCCCTGAAACACCTTCATAACTCCCTACCCTACACCAACAAGGTAGGGGATATCTAGGCCAGCCTATTCAGAGTCCCATTCCAGGGGCACCCAGTGAGGGCCCCCACCAGGTCATGCCCATGTCGCCACCCAGTTCAACTGGCTGAGGAGCAGGTAAGATCTGTACCTACACCACCGGCTCCGGTCCGTCTGGCCCGACGCTAGTGTCTGGCCCAAGCTGTAGGGGACTTCCACCGAGGTGTGTCAATGTCAGCGGATACTCTGGCATGATCCACTGTCGATGCATATGATCAGCTCCCAATATACATTGAGAAGGGGAATTTATATGCTTTTCATGGATCGAGGCACCAACGACCCCACGGGCTGGCTGAGTCGACTCTCTTGGTCCCCGAAATAGGCAGTGGCCATTGCGGACTAACTCATTGAAAGGAAACCCAGTATGGATGTCCCCACCATACCACTACAATGGAGAAGGCAGATCTTCCCCACATCCATGTTTAGCATGGATTTCCACCCCATGGTACATTAAATCCAAAAGAGGGTCCTCCCCAAGGCGGTGACGTTCAGAACCAAGGTGTCTGATTTGTCCACTACACTAGATATGGAGTCATTCCTCCTCCCACAGACCATTGGTATTAGGAAGATGCACATCTGGTCACTCTTCAATGCGGGGAACCTCCACGTGTCCTCGTAGAAGTTGTATAAGGTCCACATCACCCTAGAAATCAGAGGAGTAAGGGGCTGCTTCACTTCACCAACGCCCAACACGGAGGTCCAACCCTTGTTTAGCTTGACCAGAATGAGGACATTCCTCACACTAATGTCACTAGGGGAAACAATCACAAATTTCCTCCCCATGCTCTTACTAGTTATAGTGATGTTCTTACCCACTCCAATGCTACCCACAGAGGTCCTCTCCATGTCCCCATTGTTAAATGTCCCGGTGCCCCTTTCACCCTAGCTTACTCAGGTGGAAACCCTCTCTACTCCAGCACCAGTACGGCTGATAGACCTCCCCATGTAAAAAATCTACCCTATCCCAATGATCCATCCAGGGGAAGGAAGGTGGGTCGTCTCCTCCTTAAGAAGAATTATGGGAAGGTTCTTGCCGAGAGCAGACCAATCCACTTCTCATATTCTGAAGCTGAGTATGACTCGGGGCAGTAACCCTTCCCTCGATCCTTCGTGTCACGGGATGGGGTAGGAATGATTTTTTTTAGTCTCGCACTCCCAGAATGCGAGGTCCACCAGATCCCTACCACCCACCATATGTACATCCATGTGTACGAACATCTGTCATTTCTCTAGGGACCGACCATGAAGTCACCTCCGCCATCCCATGAAGCACCCTCTACCTCAACTAGAGACCTCATAGAGCTATTTTGGGGATCAATAGGGGAGGATCCATGACATTGTCAATCACCAGCATCCACTGATGTTAACCAAGAAACCCTTTTCGCCTTCCCATCATACCACGATGTGGTGTCTATTTCACTTAACACTTCAGAGGATAGACCGAGATTCGATGGACAGTCAACACATTCGTTTTATTCTCCATCCTCTAGCCTATTGTCCCATCAGTCCTTAGTACTGTTTCCAGTTCCTTAGCCACCCATAGTTAATGAATGGGGCAATAAAGGGCCAGAAACCTGAATCTAAGAAAATGATATTATAGAATATCCTTGTAGTGGACCAATTACCTGAGTTTTTTTGGCCGGTTGTGGAACTTAATTCCAGTGCACTGGAATCCCTTACCCAATAGAAGTTCGAATGATTCAGTGAAACCCTTTGGGAAACACACTTCTACCTTCTTCATCAACAAATGACTTATCCCAGGAGCCAAACGCATTTTGATGACATCAGCGAGAAATTTCTTCTTGTCAATCTTGTTGTGCTCCCTATGTCTCATCGTCGTCACTATGCCACAATATTTTTCTCTAGCATCAATACATTCAAAGTTTCAAGGTACTCCACAAGATTATCATGGAGGCTTCCCCACATGTGCAGGTCCGTGGCTAGGGGTAGTATGCTTCCCTCCTCTTCAGTCCTATCTAGCGGCAGCCTGACCTACCATGTGATATTGGGGACATGCCCGCCGATAGAGTCATGGTCAACATGGCCAACCTAGTGGAAGAGGAAAATGAACTTGAGCTCTTTGATGGAGACATCCCCCCTGAGGGTGTACCACCACTATTGGATCCACCGGGAAGGGTTTCTCCCCAACAGAGAAATCTGTTGGGCCTCCATGTGCCCACCGAGGCATTAGTCCTTAGCCAAAATCACGATAAGGGAAATGGGAATCCCAAAGCCGCCGAAAACTCCAACCCATTTTCCTTAGTGAAGAAGATGGAGGAAGACTCTAAAAAGGCTGCATTGCGTCAATAACGTTCCAAACAAAAAAAGTCAATTGACGACCTCCTGGATGAACATGTTGCAGAGCAATGGAAAGACTATGGTAATACAATGCTAGGACAGTAGGGGTAGGAACAACATACCCCCCTAAAGCTGCCTCCAGGTAACTTGGACCATCCTTCCCCCATGGATAGTGTTGATGCCGGAAAATATGGCAAGAGGGTGTGATATGTCTTGTTGAATCCTTTAGAAATCCATGAAAATAAAAGGGAACCAGCTCGGGTTCCCCTACCTGCCCCATGGGGTGTGCCACCTGCCACTCCTTGATCTAATAAGACTGATTACCATGTTGAAAAACCTACCAACGAACTTGTGGTCAGGAATCCCTGTCATGATAGGGACCCCCATCCAGATGATCCAATGGTAACACTCATTGCCCACCTTGAGGCATAGGAAACCCAATAGTTGGCACTCCCATGTCTGGGAAAGCCATATATGGAATTGGTGGATGATATTCCAGTACCCTCGGGTTTCCTAAATCCCACCTTCACCCCCTTTAATGGGACGGGGGACCCCCCACAACATCTGGACTACATTTATTAAAGGTGTGGGCCCATGTTAGGGACTCCAGTGTAGCATGCGGCCACCGAGATCTTGTGTTTAATACACACATTTGAAGGGACTACGTTTATCTAGTAGAGGCAAACTCCCCTTCAGGGCGATAGTGGGATGGGAGGATCTTCGCAGGTAGTTTCTATAATAGTTCTGCTACACCACATGGAAGACAAGCATCACAGACCTCTTCAAGTGAAAACAAAGGCATAATGAGCATGTCTCAGACATTATCACCCAATGGAAAGGGCCTATATACTCTCTTTATATGCCACTGACTCGAGAAAAATTACTAACAATGTGTTTAGGAAAGGTTACAACGAAATTTATTTCCCTCTCTGATCACCCAGAACTACCCTGGAAGATTTTGAGACTTCTCTGATAAGGCCCAGAGCCTAGAGGAAAAACTACAACAGGCAAGTCAGGCACATTTGTTGCCACAAAAATTCCAAAAAGGAGGGATGTATGAGCTGAGCCTTCCAAAGTTGACCAAATAGAAGCCCCCATAAAACTAAAATTTTTACTAGTGGGGCCACCTCCATAACCTCGCAGGGGCCGACCACCACAGGAACTACCTCCGGCCTAGCATCGGCTACCTCAAAATCAGTAGGCACCCCCGTGTAACACGCATCCACCACTCAGGTGGGACAATCAGGATTTTCATCCTTGACTGGCTCCTCCAGCTCCACGTCAGGGCCATGCTCCAATGCCCCCCTTTCCAGATAGAAGAAACTGGACCTACTAGTTCAATGAGAATCAGGTCCTCGGTTATTTCCGAATTACATTGGAATAAGAGAATTTTCATTTTATTGAGTCAAGAAGGATAGAAGTGGCGAACCACACAGAACTACCCAACTACTACCCTTATCATTAGATCATAGGCCACACCCATAAGTAGTGCTATGAGGTCAAAGACTGGCTTCAAGAACAGGTTGATAACAACACAGTTAGATTGGGCCCATCCCCGGCGTAGGTAGCATGCGTCATTGTGATGTTGGACAATAGCAATGATAGTGAGGGCAAGTGGAATCAGGTTTCCATTCATGGACCTCAGATGTATGATGAGTGGATTACCTGAAAAACAGTTGTCCATGCCCATGGTGTCATTCGGGCATGCCTGAATTGGCCAGAGCCTTTAGAGGTTTCATCCACAATTTCCGCAACATCATCTTAACCCACCACTTCCTAGAAATCTAAACACTGGTGACACAAGGGAAAGAAGTTTCCCATACTGATTCCATCGTCATCCTGTACTCCTGGCAGCTTCATTCCCCCAGATATGACAATTCCTCCCAGAATCCGTCCAGTAGTAGAACACTATACATGTGAATGTCAAGGGTACACATCGGTTAATACCATAATGGTGGTAATCCCCTACATGCCTCCCAACAATTGGGAGCACCCGCTGGATCTCACCAACATCCCCAGCCGATTCCAAAATCGGTGGAGTCGTGACCATATGGGTTATTGTGGTACATTAGTTAGTACTTCTAGCTAGGTCATGCATGCCATTGTGACCTGACAGAAGGCCCATTGCCAAGATCAGCACACGCCACCTCCTCATCTGGTGTCATGAGGCCCACCCCTACCACCGTTTGTGCTACTGGACCAAGCAATGCCACCAAGTCCTCACTGTAATTAGTCATGCTCTACCCCAAACCGGTCCTAGTCGGCTATCCCTAGAATTGAAGGTACTCTATGTGCTTCAAATACTAAGCAGTGGAAAATTCCCCACACGAGTCAACCGCCGGTTCAGCCAGCAGGGCCCGCCACAATTCCTATTATAGTTTTAAGATATTTTTATATGATACAATTTAATTTTTCAAAGCATTATAAAATGAGTTTTAATTTTAAAAACCGTAATTTTCACGTAAATTAAGATTTTAATATAAAAATAAATTAATTATATATTGAATTATTATTATTTTTCTAAAAAATGGATTTCATTTTTAGGTTATAAACATCTAATAATATTTAGGGATATTTTTTCATATTTTCTCTAAATATATTTAATTTTTGGTGATTATTAAATTTCTTAATTTACCATATTAATACATTGTAATTTAAATCCACTATTCATGAAATCACAAGTGATGTAAGAACCAAAATATTGAACTCAAATTCCTTATTTAAAATTCATGTTCGTTAAAACATCACTAATTATTATCTTACAGGAAATTAACAATCTAATGATTAAAATATTGAGAACAACCCTCTCCCCTCCACTATAAATACCACCATTTACACCCTCATTTCCTCACACATCTGAAGCTTCAAGACAATCCTAATCACTGACAACACATCTTATCTAGCCCCTCCACATGTTAAATATATTTTGGTTTCATCAAAATTTCATGCCTACGTTCCTTAAGAAAGATCTCAAGAGGAGTAATGAAGAGGTAATTCCCCTTCCCCTTTCTCTCTTCCCATTAATTTCCTTTAAATTTCATGTTCTATTCATAATCCCACTCAACCTATACAAATCAACATTGTATGGTCACTCTAATATAACACATATAATTAAATTTTATGATACTAATGGGAAAATATATCATCCATCCCCCTTCCCCTATTATTTTTAATTTATAAAATAAAACATTGTTTGTGATGGGTTAATTTATCACCATAAAAAACAACATGTATTTATTTTATTTTATTCCTATCATAACAGGTAATAAAAAAAATTTATTGTTGAACCAGATTATATTATATGTTTTTTATCATATTTAATTTTCTGGAGCTATCTTATATACATATTACTAAATGATTAAACTAAACAAGTTCGTTGTGTTAAACAAACCCACCGGAATTAACCCAAATGATCATCATTATAATAATATCAAATGATTCATAATAGTGTAATATAAAAAATTATTTATAAGATCGTTTCAAATTTTACAACATCATAAATAAAATATTATTGCAATTCCAGATGTTTATCCACATTTTAAATTAACTTCCATTCATGAATACAGGTGAATGGTTCAAGAAATCTATAACAATGAACATTCTGGAACAATGAATTCAAACACCATAACTCTTTCAAAAATCCCATAAATTAACATACTAAAACCATATAGAATCTTATTAAAGTATAAAATGTTATTTAATTGTTAATTAATGAATACAATGTCATTATACATGATATAAAATTAAACAATGCATTTTGATACATGTTAAGTGGAAATTTTTTAATACAAATTTCCTTCTTTGGGTTCTAACTCATTCACTCCATGTTCAGTATGGGTTCTCCATAAAAATAATTAATCATTATTATCATTAATTTTCTGTTTTATAAAATATTCGTAATTGATTTTATTAAAAACTATATGTTTTCATAAAGAACGCTTCTTTCAAATAAACATACCAATTTTTAATTCTCAAATATTGTTTCACTTTTCACTCATGGTTAAGGGCTCTAGGTCAAGAATTCTATTCCCTCATTATTTTTGGGAATCAATATTTATTAATGTATTATTTATTATGTGAAACACATTATTTTACATGGGACAGGTTATGTTCATGTTTAAAATATTTTTTAATGTGGCTTGAATAATAATGTCAATATTATGATGTGTTGGGTATGCCCATAATTATGTAGTGAAATTGGAATGATTGAATGTGAGAGGTGCACCCAAAATTATACGGTGCTTGAATTTATTTGGTAACGTGATGATTCTTGTGATTGATAGTGAAATGATGCATTAATATGATTCTATTTTTTTCACAATTTTGTGTGGTATTTGACCACTAAGGAAAGATTTTTTATTTTTATGAATTTCCAAATTTCAGGTCTGTAATACCCCAAGCTTCCATGGTACGTTTCCCTTTGAATAATGCAATATCTTGCATTGTACGCAATTTCAAGATTATAACACATCATGACCAATCAAACTTGCCATTTTGAATAGTAATACCCACTTTTTGATATTTTAAAAATATTATCTCTCAAAATGGACATCATTTTTGGATTCGGTAAATCAAAATTATCTTAGGTGGAAATTTTGGTACTTTTTGAATATCTTTTATATATTAATGAATAGTGAAAATTACTAAATTTTAATTAAATTTTTTATTAATAAAAATAATTTATAGTGATAAATTATGAATATGAGTGGTTTTAAAGTATATTTAGAATATATTTTTACCATTTAATACAATTTTGTTCATTGGACATAATTTCACAATTAAACCAGACACAAACAAGTGTCAATATTTTGATAGTTATTATTTCATAAAAACACGATTTTTGTTTTGACAGCGGGAATTAATTTTAAATTAATTTCTGCCACTTATGTTTTCTGAATTTGGAAAAAATGGATTCTATATTTGGAATCAGGATTTCTAAATTTTGTAAATACATATCTTTTTTTAGAAATTTTGAATATTTACTTCGGTAAATATTTTATTTACCATGGTTAAAGGGTAAATCCGGTAAATAAGGGTAAAATAATAATATTATAATAATAACAAAATTACCCTAAAACGTGTCCTAACCTTATTGGTTGATACATGTCCGACCATGGGCATCTTTGGAAATATTTTGGGACCCCATGGAGCCACCATTAGGTGATAAGGACACTTTATATTAATTAAGTTGAACTGAATACAAAATGACATAAGCATATATTTTCTAGTAAAACAATTTTTACATAGGGTTATATATGTTCTATTTTCGATTATAAATATTAATTAGAAAGATAAAAAAATTATACATAATGGAATTTTATTTATAATTTTTAGACATTTATTAATTAAATTTATATATGACACAATAATGATGCATCATTTCCTTATTAATGAAAGAATCAAATAATTCATATTATGAAACTTAAAATAAATGTAATTTTGATTTTTTGATGCCATACATGAATTTTATTGGATAATATAACATTTGAGGATTTCATAAAGGAATTTGGTTCGAATTAATAGAGTTGTTATGACTTTAACCAAAATCAATTATTAAATATTGTCAAAATTGACATAAATGAGTTTTTAAAACAAATATTATATTATTAATTGATATCCTATTCATAAAAATATAAGGTTTGTCCAAAGGACTTATATCATGATATTTATGTCATTAATTGACCACTTGGGGGTATCTTGGATGTATATAGTATGATTATTAACTATATAATATAAAAATACAATGTGACATGGTAAATGTCAATCTAATTAACTAAGAGCTAAAACTAAAAGATAAGGTTAATATAATGACCCACACCTGTCTAAAATCTATTGGATTAATTTATTTAGAACCATCCCCACTATATAATTTTAATAATACACTTTTAAGCCATTATAAACCGAATATTAATTTATTATAAATTAATACTTTATGTTTTTTCTAAAGAGCCCCTCCTCCCCCTTATAAAAAGTCACAACTTCTAAAAAATTCTTCACACCTTCAAAGCCTTTTGGTTTGGCCAAAACCTGCCCAAATACACTCTATGCTTCCCTCACTTAAACCCAGATTCCTTATTTGGATCATAAATCCAGCCTATAGAGCCCTTTTTATCAAATAAAAATGAAGAACCTGAAGAAGAGGTAATGTTTTCACCACCCTTTTTCAAGTTCCTTTCTTCTTCAACATTTCTTTCATTGTTATTTACTTTATAAAATAATAAATCCAGTATCTTATATATACTGTGATGTTATTATAGATATGTTACAATCATATTCCGTATTCTATCCATCCTTTGAGTGACATTTCACCATACATGCGTACGTACGGCTTACCGTCTCCACGTCGTGGTGCAATTGTTATTCAAAAACATTATTATTTGGATGGGTATGATAATGATATGTTATTGATTTAAATAATAAATATAACATGATAATTATTATGTATATATGATATACCATCAAATTATATATTATTTTAATATCAAAGGAATGATATTCTCGCTCGTGCAAACGTACGGACTACTGTCTCCACGAATGCAATGAGATTCATTCCACATCATATCCATGCAATTATAATTCTAATTTGATGATTAAAAATAATGTTCAAGGACTTTATATCATTCTAGATATGATTAATATACAACCTATACATAACAAACATGGCTTCTGTAACAAAATATATAAATGAAAATAAGTAAGTTAATACCCGAACCGATGATAATACTAGGATATTATTAACAAATCAATGTTAAAAGATCATATATGATATCATATTAAGGTATATGATTATTGTATAATTTAATAACAATTATTTAACCATTATAAAAGAGGTTAACCTACCCTCAACCAAGGAAAAGAACAAGGTAAGGGTTTATTTCAAAATCTCTTCATTATTTGAGGTTGTTTATACGTAATTATCTAATGGGACATTTTTGTCATCCACATCCATGTTTCTTAAAAATGTATTTCAAATCATTCATACTATTTTACAGAATATGGGTTAATTTCATCTATACCCTTGTTTGAATTTTTATAAGAAGGTTATAAAGGAATCTAAATGTCATTTTCCAAACAAGGTCCTTTTTAACCATTTCGACAAAATTCAGGTAAGATTGTATTTTTTTAACTTATACGGCGGGTGTGGCTATTTTCCACCATTGTAAAATCTTTGAAGCTTACCTTACATGATTATAAGAATATTTTCAAATTAAATGTTTTATTTTATAATTATGTGAATTTTAAATGATTTTCACATAAAGAGATATTTCTCTCAAATAGTTCTGATTTCATCTATGTCAACATCTTTTGAGGGATTTTAAGCTTATTTGATGTTTATTTATTTTGATACAAAACTTATATATTGTATTTTAGGTTTTGTGATATGTTTGACTGTGGATGTTTTATTATTATCCCATTCATGGTTTAAGGAGAAATTATTTACATTTTGTATGCTAGATTTAATACGAATGTTTATGTTATGTTTAAACATGTTCATATGAGAAATGCATTGGACTTAGTAAGTGACGGGTGGAGCTCGCTATAGCTCCTCGATGAATCAGTAGGTCTCATTAGAAAAACTAGTGTGTTGGCATGAGGCCTTGACAAAATCTTTTATGCAGTCTTGTCACGAGGCCATGGCTACGTGGTTATGATATTCGGGTATTATGCATTCCATTATTATGAAAGTGGTTATTGATATTGCATGTGATTATTTGATTAGTAGAATATCAATGTGAATATGTAAATGGAATTATTTCATTTTATTTATGAAATATTATGCTGAATTTAAAGTTTAAAAGGATTTTGTTTTAGTTATACATTGCCTTAAATTTTTATGCTTATTTATGAATGTTTCCATTATAATGTATTCCTTACTGGGAATCTAGGCTCACCCCTTTCTACGTTTTATTTTTCCCAGGATGTGAGGATGTATTTTATGAATGACTTACAGGGATAGTTTGAGGGGATATGAGTATGGACTATGGAGACTATGTTGTTGTAGTTTTCATTTTATGAGGTGATGTAAACATTATGTATGTATCTAGTGTTTCCAAGGCTACTAAACTAATCGGTCTTTTGAGACATGATCTTTTGTTATCATGCCAATGTTATGTAATAATGCTCCGACTCTGGGTAACTCGGGTCAGGGATTTATAGTTGGTATCAGAGGATGTTTAGTAAAAACTGTGGAAACTAGATTTAGATAAACTCTTATTAGAGAACATAGACCTAGGATGGAATTTGGGGATTAGTATAGAATAAATTCATAGAATTTTGGTATTGTAGATATTTTGTGAGTTTTCCAAGAAATACATCCCTGTATGGATACGAGAAGGTCGAGGCGGCTTTGGAACAGATGTACCTAGGGGTAAAACCTGAAACCACCACTTTGAGCTAGACTCAAACATGAACTGCTGCACGACAACGGGCCTTACTACACTCTTGGTTACGACAATCCGGAGGGATTTTCTTAGGATAATTCTCATTTTCGTTACAAATCATTATGAAGGGTTTATGAGTATATACTTCCTATAAGAAAACATTATTTTTATGAATATGGATTATATCCATAAATAGTTCAATTTATGTTAAGTATTATACAAGTATGGAATTAGGTATTTTGATTCATAAAATAATCTAGTATATGCCATTGTTTAGAAATGGCACCTAGTGGAAGGAATGGAAACCATATCAATGAACGCACTCTATGTAGGGATTTCCCCCATGCTAAAGATAATTATAGTGGAGATGGTGATGCAACTGCTGCTGATCAGCTAATCACCATACTAGGACAAATCACTTTGGTTATGAATAATAACCTTACACGTATGGAGCACCCTGATCTGCATCATGGAGGATCAATGTTAGATTTCTTCATGAGGCAGCAACAACAAACATTCAATGGGAGTACAAATCCATTAGTAGGTGAGAAATGGATAAGTTCCCTAGAGAAATTATTTCAGGCTTTGTGGACTATTGAAAGGGAAAAAGTTTTCATGGAATTTTATCGCCTCACTGGAGATGCTGATCAATGATAGTCATTGATAAAAAACATGAAGGAAGATGATGGAGTATCAAATATGTAATAGAGGGAGTTAGAAGAGATTTTCATAGAAAAATACATTCCTCAGGACCATCGAGCAGATGTGGAAAGGCTATTTCTGAGTCTGAGGGAAAAGTTGGATGAGAATATCGCAAAGTATGAGTCTAACATTAAAAGGTTAGCGAGTCATGCAGAAAATTATATACGTAACCCAAGAAGTAAGATTGATCGTTTCTTTGATGGGTTAAAACCATTTCCCCGTTGAGCATTAGTCTCACAATCTTTCTCATCGTACGAATATATTGTCTCATGAGCTACCAAGACAGAAAAGGAATTTGCTAAGTCTTAGGACTTTAAGGCAAAGAAAGAGATGAAGAGATCTGTTGACCACTCTAAAAATGGAAATAAAGGGAAGAAGTGAAATTTTGATTATCCATCCTTCAGTAAATGTGGGATGAAACACCCTGGTACTTTCTTGAAGGTAATGAGATTCTGTTACAAGTGTGGTGAAAAAGGCCACCAAACTCATGATTGCAAGGGAAAGAGAGATGTTGTCAATGTGGAATGCTATAATTGTAGATAGATGGGACATTATGAAAATGAATTTCCTATGAATTAGGGGAACGTACCTCAGAAAAGTCCAATGAATAAAGGCCAAAGCTATGCTATCACTACTGCTGAGGTAGAAGCTCCGAACGACATAGTGGCTGGTAATTTAATGGTTTCCTCAAATTTAGCAAATGCTTTATATGATTTTGTATCATCGCATTGTTTTATATCTTCCCAGTTTTCTATGAAAATCAGATATTTCCAATTTTATTTAACAAGGGAGCTGTCAGTTAAAACACCTAAGGGAAGTTTCATTGCTACAATGTTTTGGGAATCAGTCCCCATTAGAGCACATAAATGTTCTTTATCTGCTGATCTCATCGTCATACATATGACTGAGTTTGATATAATCCTAAGTAAGGATTCTCTTTTGGATAATGATGAAAGGATTAATTTTAAGAAGAAGGAGGTTACGATATTTGATGATGATGATGATGATAAGGAACACCTTATCTTTAAAGCAAGATCGTCACCACCTAATTCTTATCTAGATCGACCCCCAGTAGCTCAACTAAATTCAATTATTGGGGATTAAGAGAATGAAATGACTGTGGGTGAGGAAAGGAATGTTCAAATAGAGGATTTAACTATTGTTAAAGAATATGTAGATGTGTTTCCGGAAGATTTACCTGGACATCCTCCAGAACGAGAAGTTGAATTTTCCATTGATTTAATTCCTGGGTCAAGGCCTATATCGAAGACCCCTTATAGAATGGCCACTATGGAATTAGTTGAACTAAAGATAAAACTAGGGGAAATTAGTAATAATGGATTTATTCCCTCTAGTGTTTCTCTATGGGGTGCCACTATTCTTTTTGTTAAAAAGAAAGATGGATCTATGAGGATATGAATCGACTACATGGAGATCAATGCTATAATAATAAAGAAAAAATATCCCCTACCTCAAATTGATGATTTTTTTGAACAACTACCTGGAGATCAATACTTTTCAATGATTTAACTTCGATTTGGATGTCATCAGTTTTGTGTGAAGAAGGAAGACATTCTGAATACAGCATTTCGAACCAGGTACGGGCATTACGAGTTTACAGTAATGCCTTTTGGGCTGACTAATGCACCCTCTGTGTTCATTGATATAATGAACAGAGTTTTCAAGGAATATTTTGATGAATTTGTAGTGGTATTTATTGATTATATCTTGGTATACTCCAAAAGAGACAAAGATCATGAAAATCTGTGCATTATATTGAAGACTCTAAGAAGACATGAATTATATGGAATGTTTAGCAAGTGTGAATTCTGGTTTCATGAGATTTCATTTCCTAGCCATATTGTCTCTAAAAATGGAATCTCTATTGATCCTTCTAGGGCCAAGGGAATCCAAGAATGGCCAGTACCAACGAGTATAATCGAGGTATGCAGTTTTACTGGTTTAGAAGGTTTTATCAACGTTTCGTCCAGTTTTTTTCCCGGTTGGATAACCCATTAACGAAGCTCACACATAAAGGGGATTAATTTGTTTGGAAAAAAGAGTGTGAATAATGTTTTGAAGACCTGAATAGAAAATTATTCAATGCTCCTATATTGACTCTAGCATCATGGAATGATGGGTTCGTTATTTATAGTGATGCTTCAAAGAATGGACTTGGTTGTGTCCTTATGCAGAATGATAGGGTTATTGCATATGCATCATGACAGATGAAAATTCATGAGCAAAACAATCCTACTCATGATCTTGAGTTAGCTGTTGTAATCTTTTCTTTGATGATTTGGAGACAATATCTCTATGGTGATAAATGTGAGATTTATATTGATCAAAAGAGTATAAAGTATATTTTCTCACAGAATTAACTCAACATGAGGCAAAGGTGATGGCTTGAACTAGTCAAGGATTATGATTGGACGATACACTACCACCTGTGGAAGGAAAATAAGGTGAAAGATGCTTTGATCAGAAAGGATCATGGAGTTTTGAACATGATGATAATTGAAAGGGATCCTATTTTAATGGATCTAGTGAAGATGGATATGGGAATTAACATGGAAGGTGAATAATCAAGAATTTTTCAAATGGTTTCCAAAACATATTTACTAGAAAGGATAAAGAGTTCTCAGTCCAATGATGAATAGTTTAAAAAGAAGATTAAAGCTTTGAATGATGGGAGATTGAGAGACTCTGTGTATGAAGAAGGAAATTTTGATATTTGGGAGGAGACTTTGTGTTCCCAATATACCTGATCTGAAAAGGGAATTGTTAGATGATGCTCATAGCTCCAATTTCCCTATACACCCTAGGATCACCAAAATGTATAGATATTTGAGGGATCATTTTTTGTGGGACAACATGAAGAGGGATATTGCTGATTTTGTGTCAAGATGTATGGTTTGTAAACAAGTGAAAGCTGGAAGGCAACATCTTGGAGGCTTCATGCAACCTCTTCCCATACCTGAGTGGAAATGGGATAATATCACGATGGACTTTGTCATGGGACTACCAATGACTCCTAGAAGGAACGATGCAATATGGGTCATTGATGATCGTCTTACCAAGTCTTCACATTTTCTTTCTATAAGAAAATATTTACCACTTCAACGTCTTGTAAGACTATATATTAATTAAGTTGTGATACTTCATGGATTACCCCTATCGAGTGTTTCTGATCGTGATCCCCATTTTACTTCTTGATTCTAGAAAAGTCTTCAGAAATCCCTAGATACTGAACTTCGTTTGAGAAATGCCTACCACCCCCAAACAGATGGACAATCAGAATGGACTATTCAATCCTTAGAGGACATGTTGAGATCTTTCTCACTTGACTTTCAGGGTATGTGGGATCAATATTTACCTCTGGTGTAAATTTCATATAACAATAGCATTCATTCAAGTACTCAGATGGAACCATATAAAGCATTATATGGAAAGAGATGTCCCACACTAACCAATTGGGATGACTTTGTTAAAAAAAACTCTTAGGCCCAGAACTGGTGGAGGAAACGATGGAAAAGTTAAAGGTAATCCAAAACCACAATAAAGCATCTCAATGTATGTAAAAGAGCTATGCCGATAACCGAAGGAAGGATTTGGAATTTCAGGTAGGAGATCATGTTTTCTTGAAGGAATATCCATCGAAGGGAGTTATATGTTTCAGTAAGATGGGTAAATCAGGTCCCAGGCACATAGGACCTTTTGAAATTCTAGAACGAATTGGGGTTGTAGCTTACCATTGACAATGCCGCCAAGTCTCTCCAAACTTCACAATGTGTTCCATGTATCACTATTGAGAAAATACATGCATGACCCAATGCATGTACTCACCTATGAGGAATTAGAACTAGAAGCTGATTTGTCTTATTGCAAAAAGCCCATCAGGATTCTTGATACAAGAGAACATGTTCTGAGAAACCAGACGACTCGTCTGGTAAAAGTTTTATGGAGAAACAATAAGATGGAAAAGGCAACGTTGGAACCCGAGGAACTTATGATGAAGAACCACCCGAGTCTTTTAAGCAATAGTATTCTAGAAATTTCAAGTAAAAAATTATTTAAAGGAGGGGGCAATGTGACACCCAAAGATTCCACGGTACGTTTCCCTTTGAATAATGCAATAGCTTGCGTTGTATGCAATTTTGAAATTCTAACACATCGTGACCAATCAAACTAGCTGTTAAGAATAGTAATACCCAATTTTGGAAGTTTAATAAATTTTATCTCTCAAAATGTACTTAATTTTTGGATTCGATATATCGAAATTATCCTAGGGTGAAATTTTGGTACTTTTCGGATAACATTTATATTTAGATGAATAGTGAAAATTACAATATTTTAATTAAAAACAACTTTTTTAATAAAAATAATTTGTAGTAATAAATAATTAATTTGAGTGGTTTTAATGTATATTTAGAATATATTTTTACCATTTATTACAATTTTGGTCATTGGACATAATTTCACAATTAAACCGGACATAAACAAGTGTCAGTCTTTTGATAGACATTATTTCTTAAAATTACGCTTTTTGTTTTGACAGCGGGAATTAATTTTAAATTAATTTCAGCCTCTTATGTGTTGGTAATTTGTATAATTGGATTCCATATTTGGAGTCAGGATGTCCAAATTAGGTAAATAGGCAACTTTTAGTTTTTGAAATTTTGAATATTTACTTGAGTAAATATTTTATTTACTATGGTTAAAGGGTATATCCGATAAATAAGGGTAAAAAATAATATTATAACAATAATAAATTACCCTAAAACGTCTCCTATATATATGTTTTGATACATTCCCGACCATGGTCATCTTTTGGTTGATTTTGGGACCCCATGGATCCACTTGTAGGTGATAAGGACACATTATATTAATTAAGTTAATGTAAATACAAAATGACATAAGCATATATTGTTTAGAAAAACTATTTTTCCATAACTTTATTTATGTTATATTTTCGACTATAAATATTCATTAGAAATATAAAATTATTTCCTACATAATGGTATTTTATTTATAATTTTTAGACATTTAATAATTAAATTTACTAATGGCACAATAATGATGCAGTATTTTCCTTATTTATGAAGGAATCAAATAATTGGTATTATAAAAGTTAAAATAAATATAATTCGGATGTTTTGATTCCATACACGAATTTTATTGGTAAATATGATTTTTAAGGATTGCTTAAATTAATTTGGTTCGAATTCATAAATTTGTTAAGACTTTAACACATATCAGTTATTAAATATTGAAAAAATTTACATAAATGAGTTTTTAAAACATGTATTATATTATTAATTGATATTCTATTCATAAAAATCTATGGATCGGCCAAAAAACTTATATAAAGATATTTGTATCATTAATGGACCACTTTGGGGTCTCTTGGATGTATATAGTATGTTTATTAACTATATAATATAAAAATACAAAGTGACATCGTAAATTTCAATCTAACTAACTAAGAGTTGAAACTAAAAGATATAGTTAATATAATGACCCAAACCTATCTAAAATCTATTATTTTATTGGATTTTGATCCATACCCACTTCAGACTTTGAATACTCCACTTTGGAGACATTATAAAGCCAATGTGAATTTATTATATATTAATACTTTAAGTTTTTCATAAAGAGCCCCTCCTCCCCCTTATAATAGGACACAAATTCTACCCAATTATTCACACCATCAAAGCCTTTTGGATTCTACCAAACCCTACCCAAATACTCTATCATCTTCCCTCAATTCATCCTAGAGGCCTCAGTTTGATCATAAATCCATCCTAAAGAGCCCTTTTGATCAACTCAGAAGGAAGAACCCGAAGAAGAGGTCATGTTTTCACCACCCTTTTTCAAGTTCCTTTCTTCTTCAACATCTTCTTTATATGTTATTTCATTTCTAAAATAATAACTACAGTATCATACATATACTATGATGTTATTATAAATATGGTAGAAACATATTCAGTATTATATCCATCTTTTTAATGACATGTCACCATACATACGTATGTATGTCTTACCGTATCCACGTCGTGGTGTAATTATTATTCTAAAACATTATTATTTGGATGGGTATAATAATGATATTTAATTGATGTAAATAATAAATATAACATGATAATGATTCTGTATATATGATATAACATCCAATTATATGTTATTTTAATATCAAAATAACGATATTGTCCCTCATGCGTACGTACGGACTACCATCTCCACGAACGCGATGAGATTCATTCCCCATCGAATCCATGCAATTATAATTCTCATTTGATGATTAAAAATAATGTTTAAGGACTTTATATCATTTGGGATATGAGTAAGATACAACCTATCCATAACTAACATTTCTTATGTATCAAAATATATAATAGAAAACGAGTAAGTTAACACCCGAAACGATGATAATACTAAGATATTATTAACAAATCATTGTTAAAAGATTATATATGATATAATATTAATCTATATGATTCATGTATAATTGAATAACAATTATTTCACCATTATAAAGGATGTTAACCTACCATCAACCAAGGAAAAGTACAAGGTGAGGGTTTATTTTACAATCTCTTCATTATCCGAGGATGTTTATACATAATCATCTACTGGAAACTTTTTATCATCCACATCCTTGTTTCGTAAAAATGTATTTCAAATCATTATTACAATTTTACATAATATAGGTTAAATTAATTTGTAACATTGATTGACTATTTATAAAATGTTTATAAAGGAATCAATAATTCATTTTCCAAACAAGGTCCTTTTTAACGTTTTCGAAAAATTAAGGTAAGAATGTATTTTTTTTAACTTATACGGTGGGTGCGGTTATTTTAAACTGTTGTAAAATCTTCGAATCTTCCCTTACAAGATTATAATAATATTTTCAAAGTAAATGTTTTATTTTATAATTATGTGACTGTGAAATGATTTCAAAAAAAGATATATTTCTCTCAAATTGTTTTGATTCCATCTATAACAGCATCCTTTGATGGATTTTAAGCTTATTTGAAGATGATTTATTATGATACAAAACATCCATATTGTATTGAAGGTTTTGTGATATGTTTGACTCTGGATGTGTTACTTTTATACCATTCATGGTCTAAGGAGAAGGTATTTACATTTCGTATGCTAGTTTTAATACGAATGATTATGTTATGTTTAAACCAGTTCATATGAGGAATACATTGGACTTAGTAAGTGATGGGTGGAGCACGCTATAGCTCCTTGATGCATCGGTAGGTCTCATGAGACAATCAAGTGTCTTGGCATTAGTCCTTGACAATATGTTATTTGTAGTCATGGCACGAGGCCTTGGCTACGTGGTTATGATAGTCGGTCATTATGCATTCCATCATTATGAAAGTGGTTATTGATAATGCATGTGATTATTCGATTAGTAGAATATCCATGTGAATAAGTAAATGGTATTATTTCATTTTATTTCTGCCATATTATACTGACGTTCAAGTTTAAAAGGCTTTTGTTTTAGTTATACATTTCCTTAAATGTTTATGCTTATTTATGAAAGTTTCTTCTATATTATTATCCGTACTGGGAAGCTGAGCTCACCCCTTTCTATGTTTTATTTTTCCCAGGATGTGAAGATGTATTTTATGAATGACCTGCAGGGATATTATGAGGGGATATGTGTGTGGACTATAGAGACTATGTTGTTGTAGTTTTCATTTTATGATGTTATATAAACTTTATGTATGTATCTAGTGTTTCCAAAGCTAATAAACTAATCGGTCTTTCGAGACTTGATCTTTTTTGATCATGATAATGTTACGTAATAATGCACTGACTCTGGGTAACTGGGGTCTGGGCGTTACAAAGTCTTTTGTTAATGCTTCCTCTCATGTTCATGATCCTTTTCATAGGTTGGGATTTTGCCACACATTTTTATATTGTTCAAATCAATCATTTTATGTTTATTTTATCTCATCTCTTTTTGATGAATATCCTCATGTGACTACATGTACTAAGGATAGGTTAACGGACAATAAGAAGAAATATAAGACAGAATTAAATAAATGTTTATTCATTTTTTTGTGAATGTTATGTTTATTACATGTTTTCCCAAGACATTGAAACATTGTATCCTCTATTTTTATTAAATTATGTTTTTTATATTTATAATAATGTAACAGTAATGTAAGAAAAGGCTAGGATGCTATAGTTTGAATAATAGGAATGGTTGAGTTAATTTGGGAAATATTATTAGTGAACTCTGGTGAAAACGAATAGTATTAGACTATGTATCAATATGAACACAAGTAGATTTACATAAAGATCCCATAAGTTATTCTTTTAGTGAAAATATTATATATGAATAAGTTATTTATTCATTTTTCAATGTCTTATGTTTAGTTAAAACCATTTCTATTTATGAAAATTGTGTGAACTAGGAGATACTATGCCAACAACTCATGTGAGGGAAAGTGCAACGATTTCGCAAATAACATACAAAGTTCTTTGGGAGGTGGAGTTCAAAACATCATTGCAATTCTAACCCAAAAATCTCAAGTTAAGACAAATAACATGAATAATAGGTAACGTCCTCCTTCACCTAAGATGTGGAAATTATTTGTCGATTGTTTTATGAAAAAACCACTACCCACTTTTAGTGGATTTTTTATCCACTAGTTATGAAATAGTTTTTCAACTCTATAGAGAATATCATTTATGTGCGTCATTTTTCTGAGATGGATAATATGTAATTATTTGTTTATCATTTAGAGGGAGAGGCTGATAAATGGTGTTTTTTGATTAAGAACACCAAGCGAAGAGATGAAATTGAAGAGATTGAATGGGAAGAAATTAATATCAGGTTTCCTGACAATTATTTCCCACTATCGCATCATATGTGGTTAGGGTGGGAATTCATAGAGCTCAAGATAAATTAATGAGAATATATCATGACCTACGATGAAAATTTCACAAGGATTTCAATGTAATCACCATGTTTCGTTATTTAAATTGATAGAAATATTGTTAGATTCTATAGTGGGTTATAACGAAACCTTTAAAAGGCTCTTCAAATTCGTGGCTTTTGGAGTTATTAAGAATCATTCTTGTCTACCTTCAAAGTGGAGAAGGGGTTTGGAGAATGGTACCATGGATATGGTAATTTAAAATGAATGATGGATTTTCAATAAAGATGATATAATTATAATGGTGGGAAGAAACACCAATGACCCATATGTCAAAAATGTGGGATGTTGCATCATGGTAACTACCTCAAAGGGATGATAAAACTCTTCATGTGGGGGAAATAAGGCCACCATGCTCAAGATTGTTTAAAATACCACATAAGGAAGGATAATATAGTGGTTGAAAGGGGATAACCACCCATGGTCCAATTACACATCTGTAATGAGGAAGGGAACTATGAAATAAATTTCACTAAACCATGAGTCCTTGAGGGTAATTAGCGTTAGCTGCCTCCAAAGCCAATGGAACAAGGGAAGGTTGATTCCATCACTACTGTGGAAGTGGAGAAAAAAAATGATTTCATGTAGGTTACACTTTCTATTCACTCATGAATGGAAAAATTATTATCTGATAATGGTTCTAGAACTTCATTATATCTTGAATTTTTGTTAGAACTATAGAATAAAAGCACAAAACTGTTGAAGTAGATATATCAATAAAAACACAATGTGGTTCAATCATTGTGTCCCAAGTGTTTGACACTTCACCTATTGGCATATGTGGGAAGGTTCTTCCAGTGAATCTCTTAATACGTCCCTTGGTGGAACTCGACGCTATAATGTGGATGGATTGGGTCTCGTTATATAGACCACATATCAAATGTTGTGGAATAAAAATATTTATTCCTATTCTGATCCATCGATTTATCCTCTATAAATGTAAGGAAGATCATGAGTCCCCTTTGAATTATCCTTCTATAGTGTGGCTGTTGAATCCATATAATGAAGCATACATCTCCCAAATGTTTGAGTCAAAGGAATGTTATTTCCTTGCAAACATTTCCATCACGATAGAATACAATGATATATTTACCAAAGAGTTATCCAGATTCCATTTTATTTTTAGGTAGAGTTCTCAATAGAACACATACATTGAGTTATTCCTTTTGGAAAGTGTTCCTATAAGATCGATCTTATTGAACTGGAGGTGTTAATGAAGTATCTTGAAGAGAATTTGGTCAAAGGGTCCATATGTCCTAGTATAACACCATGGGGTGAACCAATGATATTTGTGAAGAATAAGGATTGAACAATGTGGTTGTGTAATGATTTATGGGAACTTAACAATATAATAGTAATGAAAAATTATCCTCTTCCAAGTACTGAGGACATGTTAGAGTATTTTATAGAAGCTCAATACTTCTAGATATCATTGGTTATGGTGAAGAAGGAAAATATTCATATGAATTCCTTTAGTATAAGGTATAAACACTATGAGTTTATTTTGATTTCATTCAAATATTCTAATTCCACTACAATCATTATGGACTTGATTAATTGTTTCTTAATAAATAACCTCTAAAAATAGGAGGTCGTGTTTATTAATGATATTATCCTATACTCCAAGAGCAATAAGGAACATGAATATCATCTAATACTTTTGTTGGTGACATTGAGGAAGGATATGTAGTATACCATGTTCTTCAAATGTGACTTTTGGATAAATCATGTCACGTTTTTAGGACATGTGATCACAAGAGAGGGAATTTCTATAGGACATTAAAAAAAGGTTATTTAAAAATGGGAGAAACCCTCTAGTGCCAAACAAATCTATAGTTATAATGGATTAACTAGGTCTTAAAGACGTTTTGTGAGAAATTCCTCATGATTTTCAGGCACGCTATATATATGTTATCAAGGAAAGGGTAAAGTATGGTTGGACGAAAAAATGCAAAGGAATATTCATGGAGCTAAATTGGAGGCTGATCACTACACATGTACTCACACTACCTAAATGTAGAGTATTTTTTATGATTTTTAATGATGCGTAAAATAATTACATGGGTTGTGGACTCTAAAAAATGATAATGTTATAGCCTATGCCTTGAAGCACTTAAAGATATATGTGTAGATCTAACCAACACATGATCTAGAGATGGAATGATGGATTTTTTCCATGAAAATTGGGATCCACTACATTAATGGAATGAAGTGTGACATATACCCCAACCACAAGATCCTAATGTATATATCCCCACAGAAGGACCTCAACATCTTTCAAATTATATAGTTAGAGCTAATAAATCACTTCGATTTCTTGATTCACAATCATCCTAAAAAGGATAATATGGTGGCCTATGCTCTAAGCAAAAAATATCATGCATATATATCCATTATACAGATTGAGAAAGACACTATCTTCTTGGATACAAAAAAAGGAAGAATTTGGAAATCCTAATGGTTGGGGATACATACTACCATTCTCAAATGATTGTGCAACCATCAATCCAATATTTGATTAAGGAGGGACAAGCATATGATCTGGAAGTACAAAATAATGTTAATATAGTAATGGAATAGAAGATACAACAACTTCTATGTAGATGATGATGGCGTGATTCAGTTTGGAATGTGGATTTGTGTTCCTTCATCGTCAGGGATAAAGAAGGTGCAATAGGACAATGAACATATATCAACATTATCTACACGTCCTGGTAGCACCATGATGTACATAGGTCTTAGATAACACATCTGGTGGAATACATGATGAAATATATTTTGGAGTATATCCCAAGGATCTTGGTATGTCAAAAATATATTGTAGATCAAAAAAAGTCTAAATGGATGATGCAACCATTTCCTATACCCATGTGGAAATGGAAGAATATCACTATGGACATTGTTATGGGTCTCCCAATTATGATGATGGAAAATAATGTGATAATGGTTATGGTTGACCGACTCACCAAGACTCCCGATATAATCAATATTCGAGAAGATATCTCTATTGAACAACTTGCAATGATATATATGAAGTAAGTGGAGGGACTTCATGGTGTTCGACTCTCGATTGTCTCTGATTATGATCAAAGGTTCATATATAAACTCTAGATAAGCCTTCAATATGATTTGAGTACAGAATTAAATTTCATCATGGACTATCACCCCCAAAAATTATGTCTATTCTGAAAGGATTGTTTAGACAAATGATTATATGCTATGATCCGGATCTTTAGAATTCAAAGGAGGATGGGATTAAGATATCCCATTAGTTGAGTTCTCAATAAAACAATATATTCCACTAAAGTATTCAAATGGTTCCATATGATGCTTTGGAAAGTGATGTAGAACTCCACCCTATTGGGGTGATGTTGGAGAGAGAAAGCTAAAAGGACCTGATCATGTGCAAGAGATGACATAGAAGGTTCAAGTCATCCAAAAACATATCAATGATTCTTAGTGTTGGAAAAATATCTATGATGTCTAACATCGAAGGGACCTGTATTTTTGCGTTAGAGATAATGTATTCCTATAAATATCATAATGTAAGAGAGTCATATGGTTTGGATGGAATGGAATGCTACGTTCAAGGTACATTGGCCCCTTTGAGTTCCTTGACCTTATAAAATATCTGGTCAATCAACTTTCATTTTCACCAAATATGGCTCACGTTCATGATGTGTTTCACGTATCACTCCTATGGAAGTACATACAAGACCCCTAACATGTATTGAACATAGAGGTGGTTCAATTGGAAGATGATCTCTCTTGTGAGGAGCAACCAAAAATGATTCCGGGTAGGAGGGATAAGGTCCTACAAAATAAGACAAGTCATCTCATTAAAGTGTTTTGGAGTAACCATAAGTTTAAAAATTAGACTTGGGAACCAAAAGAGGAAATTAAGGAGAAGTACCCACACCAATTTTTGTAAAAAAAAAAATTGAGTGTGAAATATCCTTAGTGGGGAAGAATGTTATGACCCAAATTCTTATAAATTAAATTCCCTTATTATAGTTATTCCTATTAGTATAATCAAACAAGTAATAACAATGAAATATAATGATAATAAATACTATGTGATTATTTAACATAATTTTTCTACTTCTATGTTTCGAATTTCAAAAATCTGACATACACAATTGTGATCAGTAAGATGTTTAGAGTCTGATAGGACAAACACATTTTTTTGTGAATAGTAACATACCCTTATGAATAATAACCTACCCTTATCAATATTAACCTACAATTTTGAATAGTAATATGACCCTTATTATTAGTACGTCATCCAAAATAATAGTAACTTTACCCACGAATGATTAAATAAAATTTAGGCAACTTAGAATTGACAAATTAACCATAGTAAATGTATTAGTATTATTATAAGTCATAAATAAATAATTACAAATAAATATTAAATTTAAAATAAAATTTACTTTCCTTGAATGCTTTCATAAATAAAAAAAATTATGTCTTCGGGTTTAATGATAATTTAATAAGACCGTATTTAATTTTTGAAATCATTGTAAAATCACTTCTAAATTTTAAAATAGTATTTTTCTTATAAATTATGATTTTAAATAAAAATAAAATTAATCATATTTAGAAAATAAATTTCAAAAAATGGAGATCATTTTTAGTGTTCAACACATTGAAAAATTGTTAGGGGTGAATTTTATGGATTTTTTAAAATACAAGAATTTTGGTGAATAGTAAAATACCTTAATTTACGATTTCAATACATTATAATGTAAACCCACTATTACTGAAATCAGAAGTGATGTTATCATGAAAATACAAAACTCACATAGACTCTATGATATATATTTTCATGGAATCATCACTATTTCTTTTTTTGGTGGATATTAATAAACTAATGAATAAAATGTTAATAATACCCCTCTCCCCTCAACTATAAATTCAACCCTTCACACCCTCATTTCCTCGCACCTCTCAAACATCATGCCTTATCTAAACATGGAAAAAACTACTTTTATATATTCTCTCAAACATCAAAGAGCTTCTGGTCTCATAAAAGGGACACCCCTAGGTTCTTTAAGGAGGATCTCAAGAGGATGAGTAAAGTGGCAATTCCCAGCTCTCTCTTTCCTTTTTTCCCTTTTAATTTCAAGTTCTTTTGATAATATATTCCAAATAATATACATCCACATTGTATGGTAACTTTTGTATCACAAATATAATTTAATTTTATGATACTATTGGGAAATTATCTCATCCAAATCAATTCCCCAATTATTGTTATTTTTGAAAAGAAAAGGTTGTTCATGAGGTTTTAATTTATCACCTCTAGGAAAAATATGATTTCTTTTTTTATTACTGCCTTAAGATATGGTCATAAAACCTTTTTTATGGTTGAAAAAGATTATGATATATGTAATAAATACCAGTTAATGTTCTGTAACTGACTTAGGTATATATTACAATATGATTATAGAAAACATTTTCATTGTAGTTGAAAAAATGCCTCAATTAACAAAAATGATCATCATTAAATTCTTATCTAATGATTTATTCTCTTGTTATATAAAAAATTATTTATAATATCAGATAAATTTCTATAACATTGTATATAAAAAATAATTACAATTCTAGATTTTATCTATGTTTTAAATGAACATTAATTCACGAATACAAGTGAACCATTCAAGAAAACTATAATAATGAACACTCATGAACAATGAATTTAAAATATACAACTCATCAGACATCCCATAAATGAACATAATAAAAATTTAATTAAATTATCAATATATATAATCCACAAGAATTGTTAATTAATGAATTTAATATCATTATACTATACATTAATGTGATGAAAGCCTTTAAAGATAAGGTAGGAGGAAATTCATGAACACAACTTTCATTCTTCATGTTCTCCCTCTTTCATTCCATAAATAGTATAGGTTATACAAAACAACAATTTATTAGTAATTACCTTATCTTTTCTAAGATATAAATGTTCTCTGGTTGATTTCATGAAAAACCCCATGTTTTCCTAGAGAACTCTTCCGTGAAATAAACATTCTCTATTTACTTCTTAAATATAGTTTCACTCTTCACTCATGGTTAATAGTTCAATATCAATAGTTCTATTCCCTCTTTATTTTGGGGAATAATTGTCTAAGAAAGTATGCTTAATTATGTGAAATACATTTCATTACCAGGGTTATGTTATGTTTATGTTTTCCAAAAAATTTATTGTTGCATGCATGATAATGTAAATATTAGTTTTGATGGGAGAACACATGAGTATATTGCGCAATGTGAATGTTTAAATGTTATGGGTGTGCCTAGAATTATATAGAACTCTAATGAATTGGATAATGTAATGAAACTATGGACTTAATGTAAAATGTTTGGTGACCATGATTCGAGATTTTTTTTCACAATTATGTGTTGTAGTTAACCACTAAGACATGTTTTTTTCTTTTTTATGCATTTCCACATAGCAGGTATTTAATAATGCTTCCAATCACGTTCATGCTCATTTTTCATATGTTGTGATTTTCTTCACCCATGGTTATATTGTTCATATCTATTATCTTACTGGGATTTTAGCTCACCAATTTTTGACGTATATCATCAGGTTACTACATGTCCTTAGGAGAGGTCAAGATCCAATAAGAACCTTGAGAGGACTGAATTTAAAAAATTATGCATGATGTTTTAAATGTTATGTTTAGTCATATTTTTCTGAATACACTAAATATTTGGATCTTCTATGTGTAATTTTATCATGTTTTTTATCATTATAATGATTTAATAGTAATATATGAAACGGTTGGGTCGTTATACCGTTCCCTGGAGCCCATATCGTGACTACCCCAAGCCCCCCTTCTATAAGCCAGGGGCTGGTGACTAGCACTGAGTAGACATATCCCAAACAGATGGGAGGAATTTTATTAAGTACCAATACACATACACAGAAAACCAAGCCATATATGTTGGATGATAAATACACCATCTAAACAAACACATAGTATGACTGTAGAAAATTGAAGGTAAACAGTACCAAAATGTAATGCCCCGACCCCAGTTACCCAGAGTCGGTGCATTATTACATAACATTGGCATGATCACAAGAAAGATCAAATCTCGAAAGACCGATTGGTTTAGTAGCCTTGGAAACACTAGATATATTCATAAGTTTTACATTACATCATAAAATGAAAACTACTACAACAACATAATGTTTCCACAGTCCACACTATAATCCCCTCATAATATCCCTTCAGGTCATTCATAACTTACATCTTCACATCCTGGGAAAAATAAAACATAGAAAAGGGGTGAGCTCAAATGCCCAGTAAGGATAACAATATAGCGGAACATTCAAAAATAATCATAAACATTTAAGGCAATGAATTACTAAAAAAAAGCCTTTTAAACTTGAACTTCAACATAGTATGGAAAAAGTAAAATGAAATAATGCCATTTACTTGTTCACATGGATATTCTACTAATCAAATAATCACATGCAATATCAATAACCACTTTCATAATGTTGGAATGCATAATGCCAGACTATCATAACCACATAGCCAAGGCCTCGTGCCAAGAATACAAATAATATTTTGCCAAGGCCTTGTTCCAAGACACTAGTTTGTCTCATGAGACCTACCGATGCATCGAGGAGCTATAGCGGGCTCCACGCGTCACATATTAAGTCCAATGCATTCCCATACGAAAAGGTTTAAACATAACATAAACATTCGTATTAAAACTAGCATACAAAATGTCAATAATTTCACCATAAACTATGAATGGTATAAAAATAGCACATCCACAGTCAAAAATATCACAAAACCTTCAATACAATATAGAAGTTTTGTATCATAATAAATCAACTTCAAATAAGCGTAAAATCCGTCAAAGGATGTTGACATAGATGAAATCAAAACACTTTTTAGAGAAATATCTCTTTCTATTTTTGAAATCATTTAAGATCCATATAAAATAAAACATTTTCTTGAAAATGTTCTTATATCCTTGTAAGGTAAGCTTTGACGATTTTATAACGGCGGAAAATAACCGCACCCGCCGTATAAGTTAAAAAAACATTCTTATCTTAATTCTGTCGAAAAGGTTAAAAAGCACCTTGTTTGGAAAACGACGGAATGATTCCCTTATAAAGCTCTTATAAAAAGTCAAACTAGGGAATTAATGAATTTAACCCATATTATTTTAGATATTATAAATGTTTTGAAATACATTTTGAAGAAACATGGACGTGGATGATAACGAGGTCCCAGTAGATAATTATGTATAAACAACCTCGGATAATGAAGAGATTGCGAAATAAACCCTTACCTTGTACTTTTACTTTGTTGGGGTAGGTTAACCACCTGTATAATGGTGAAATAATTATTATTAAATTATACAAGAATCATATACATTAATATGATATCATATATGATCTTTTAACATTGCTTTATTAATAATATCTTAGTATTATCGTCGTTTCGGGTGATAATCGATTCGTTCTTATTAAATGTTTGGTTACGTAAGACATGTTTGTAATGGATAGATTATATATTATTCATAATCAGAATGATATTAACATTATGTTTAACCCTAAAATGAGAATAAGACTTGAATGGATACAATGGAGAATGAATCTCATCGCGTTCGTGGAGACGGTAGTCCGTACGTACGCACGAACGCTACTTCCATTTAATTTTTATTTTAAAAGAATCGAATCCAAATGATACATAGGTATATTACTATTACAGTATAATATAATATTTTATATATGTTACTTAAGTTCATTAACACCATCCTTTATACGTTCCATGTGTGGTATGAACGAGTCATATCATTTTAAGGGGGCGGTAGTCCGCACTTCCTCAAATGAAATTATCGTATGTATATACAACATGAAACGAATAATGGTATGAAATAAAATGGAATTACAGAAGCTTATATATAAAATATATATAATTAATATCATATTTAATTACAGTGCCATCATAATGGCCACCATGAGAGGCGGTAAGATGTATTTGAACAATCATCGTTTCGTGAGGCGTTAGTTTTCCATCCACAGAAACATTATGTTCATCATCCATTAGATGGAGTTGTGTGTATGTGTTGTTTTAATACTTCTTATAACAATATCGTAGTATATTGTGGATACTGGTGTTGTTACAAAAGAAAGGAAATAAAAAGAGTTTGGGGGTTGGAGAAGAAAAATAAATGAAAATAATTTAAGAGAAATCGTTACCTTTAATTTAGGTAACTCACTTTGGTTGGAACCAAAGGACTTCTTCAAAGGCTTTCTGCCTAAGGGGAAGCTTCAAGGAGGAGTATAGGGATGTGGGGAGCTTATTTTGGCAGGGTTTGGATGAGCCAAGTGGCTTGAGAGGTGTGAGGAATGAGTAGAAGTGGTCTCTTTTTATAAGGGAGAGGAGGGGCTCTTCAGGAAAGAGTGAAAGTATTACTTTATAATATAATTATATTAGGTTTATAATGGTCCAAAAATCATTGAGGTCAAAGATAAGATGACTCATATTCTAAATAACATCAACCAATAAGAATTGGACAGGTTTTAGATAATATTTTAATCATTATAATCTTATTTATTTAAATGATTTATTAATGAGGTAAACATTGCATCATTATTGTGTCATTAATAATTTTAATTATTTGATGTCTAAAAATTATAAATAAAGTAAAATTATGTAGGAAATCGTTTTAGCTTTCTAATAAATATTTATAATCGAAAATCCAACATGTATAACCCTATGTAAAAATTGTTCCTTTAAAAGATGTAAGCTTATGCCATTTTTATTTTTATTTTAACATTATTAATATAATGTGTCCCTACCACATACAAGTGGCTCCAAGGGGTCCCCAAGTCGACCCAAGGATGCCCGTGGCCGGGTATGTGTCCACCAATAAGGTTAGGACACGTTTTAGGGTAATTTTGTATTATTATAATATTATTTTTTAACCCTTATTTACCGGATTTACCCTTTAACCATGGTAAATAAAATATTTACCGCAGTAATTATTCAAAATGTGTAAAAATAAAAGTTACCTATTTACACAATTTTAACATCCTGATTCCAAATATGGAATCCATTTTCCTAAATTCAAAACACAGAAGTGGCAGAAATTAATTTAAAATTAATTCCCGCTGTCAAAACAAAAAGCGTGTTTTTAAGAGACAATAACTATCAAAAGATTGACACTTGTTTATGTTCGGTTTAATTGTAAAATTAAGTCCAATGACCAACATTATATTAAATGGTAAAAATATACTATAAATAAACTTTGAAACTACTAAAATTCATAATTTATCACTATTAATTAGTTTGATTAAAAAAGTTGTTTTTAATTAAAATTTAGTAATTTTCACTATTCATCAAAATATGAAAGTTATCCGAAAAGTACCAAAATTTCACCTTAGGCTAAATTAGATATTCCGAATCCAAAAATGAAGTCCATTTTGAAATATAAAATATATATAATTTTAAAAAATAGGTATTACTATTCATAACGGCTAGTTTGATTGGTTGTTAGAAATCGGTGTTGCGTACAACACACGCTATTGTATTATTCAAAGGAAAGCGTACCGTGGAAGTTTGAGATGTTTCATTTTAAATTTTTTGATGTCCACATTTTGTCAAAAAGCTTAAAATATTGTATTTAAAAAGGGTTCACTATTAAAAGTTGATAAAAGTGCAATACTGAAAATGAATTTGTTCTTGCATTATATCTAAGAAACTCATAATATGGATTCTAAAATTATAAGGATTATATAAAGTTTAAAATTTAGATAATACTATTCATAACCTCTTTTGAATGGATTTTTTTTGTAAGTCATGGTGTGATTGAACTCGGTGTTGCGTGTAGTGCATGTTATTGAATTATTTTGAAGAAATAACACACTATGAAATCTTGGGGTGTTACATTCTCCCCTCTTTCAATAAATTGCGTCCTCGCAATTTGAAATTGTTCTTCGAAAATAAAAGGTTTAAAATAGAAAATATATTTGTGGGAAAACCCACATCGGAAATTGGGTTACTAAAATTTAGTCTTAATATGAGAAAATGAGAAATGAAAGGGTCACCACCAAATTATGATCTCGATTAGGAGAACATTGGTGGAAATTAGAGACATATAATTGGAGGAAAAACGTAAATATTTATAGGTAGTGATTGAAGTCATCAATCACAAACAATTATAAAATTGAGGTCCTTAAACTCATCAATCTATGATGATTTGAAATACCATCGGTTCAACAATACATAGGGTATTGGGATAACACGTTGTTGACGTTTCAAAATATCTTAGTTGAAATCCCACATCGAAAAATGAATTAATGAGGCCTCTATTTAAAACAAAAAGTGGAAAGTATGAAGATTACCGAAAATAACACATACTAGGGTTCCATGTAGGAAAATATGGATATGGAAGAAAAATCTAACCATCAATTATCTGATGGAGAGTGGTAGAGAACATGGCTATGAAAAGGCCAACAATCCCAAATCCATAAATTAGTGATGATTTAAGGTAACATCTAGGACAAAATTTTTGTTCTATGTTACTTTTCTTAATGTTGAGGAATTTATTTATGAGATTGGCTAAGATCATAAGGAGATATACTTACTTTATAAATAGATTTTTATCCATTAATAAATTTCTACCACAAACTCATCTTTCACTCTAAAAGATAATAGAACGTAAAAAATTCTATTTACACTATTCGTATAGGGTTCCAAAATAAATGAATTTATAATTCATCTACAAGATCTTTTAATAAAAACTACATTATTTAATCCAGGACATCTCGTGGGCCAGTGGTAGGTGATACACCCTTGTCGCCCTTCGGTTGCGGGTTCAAGTCTCGCAGCCTTGTCGGACGCGACAGGTTGCCGCCCGACCTCCGGGTTGTCCTTTTATGGCAATCCAAAATAATCCAAACTAGAACTATCCAAAATACATCTGTCCAAACTCACAGTCCAACATTTATAAAGAAGGTAAACATAATGTAGATCCTTTTTACCCCGTAATAGCATATGAATACCTTCATCATGTATTCCATTAATACACTGAAACATCCTAAATTACCATATTCCTTATTCTTTACATATATGCTCCCTTATTCCATATAGAATGCTGGATATACTTCATCAATCCAAAAATGTTTTAAACCCCAACAATGATGGAATATACAAATCATTAATCAGTTCCAAGGTATTTATGAATATCCAATATAATTTATCCAAAGCAATCATGTATTATTCCAAAATCACTACCTCGGTATCAGAACTATATTATGGTTTATCATTCTCTCAACCATATATTTTCCAAAAATTTATCCTGCTATTGAGTCACTTTTCTTTGTTCCACACAATCTCAAGTCCTTAATGAAATAGTACTGCAGTACAATCCTTATATACTCCATAATTATTATAACAAGTACATTGTTGATACAACACTCAATTGACATAATCAACATAAGAACTCTAATCATTCCTCTTCATCTATGGTAGTATCATAACTTTATTATTATCCAATAACATCATTTGTGGCATAGTCTGATGACTGGGACATAGGTTCGCGTAGTGTCCATACTCCTTGAAAATGAAGCATTGTACATTTGAAACCATTTTCTTACCCTTGCAGTCACGTACTTTGTGCCCTTTTCCTCCACACTTATAACAAACTCCCATTCCTTTCAGGCAAGTTCCAGGGTGTTTCTTTCCACAGTTACCACATATGGGAAAATTTTTCTTTTCCCTCTTCCCTTTATCCATCTTTCTCTCTTCCATCCTTTTCTTCTCTTGCTTCCCTTCAAAGCCATAGGACTCAGTAAACTCTTTACTTATCTTATCAACACATGATATTATTTTTCATATGATGATAATACATGGGAGACTATTTCTCTTATAAATTCTAGCTTAAGACCATGAATGATATGATCCTTCCTTCACTTTGGATCATGTGCATTTCTGGAGTTCTCATTCCTTCTACTTGGCGCCATTTCTAAACAATGGCATACACTAGATCAGTTTATGAATCAAAATACATAATCCCATACTTATAAAACACTTAACATAAATTGAACTATTTTTGGATATAATCCATAATCATAAAAATGTCTCATTTGAGGATGTATATACTCATAAACCCTTCATAATGGTTTGTAAGGAAAATGAGAATTATCCTAAGCATATCCCCCGGGAGTGTTGTAACGAAGAGTGCAGCAAGGCCCGTTGTCGTGCACCAGTTCCCGTTCGAGTCTAGCTCAAAGCGGTGTTTTCGGGTTTTACCCCTAGGTACATCTGTGCCAGAGCCGCCTCTACCTGCTCATATCTAGACAGGGATGTATTGCTCAGAAAACTCACAAAATCTCTACAATACAAAAATTCTAGGAAGTTCTTCTTTACTAATCCTCAAAGTTCATCTTAGGTCTACGTGCTCTAATCAGAGTTTATCGAAATCTAGCTTCCAAGGTTGGTACTAAACTTCCTCTGATACCAACTGTAATGCCCCAACCCCAGTTACCCAGAGTCGGTGCATTATTACATAACATTGGCGTGATCACAAGAAAGATCAAATCTTAAAAGACTGATTGGTTTAGTATCCTTGGAAACACTAGATATATTCATAAGTTTTACATTACATCATAAAATGAAAACTACTAAAACAACATAATGTTTCCACAGTACACACTATAATCCCCTCATAATATCCCTACAGGTCATTCATAACTTACATCTTCACATCCTGGGAAAAATAAAACATAGAAAAGGGGTGAGCTCAAATTCCCAGTAAGGATAACAATATAGCGGAACATTCAAAAATAAGCATAAACATTTATGGCAATGAATTACTAAAACAAAAGCCTTTTAAACTTGAACTTCAACATAGTATGGTAAAAGTAAAATGAAATAATTCCATTTACTTGTTCACATGGATATTCTAATAATCCAATAATCACATGCAATATCAATAACCACTTTCATAATGTTGGAATGCATAATGCCAGACTATCATAACCACATAGCCAAGGCCTCGTACCAAGACTACAAATAATATTTTGCCAAGGCCTTGTGCCAAGACACTAGTTGGTCTCATGAGACCTACCAATGCATCGAGGAGCTATAGCGGGCTCCACCCGTCACATATTAAGTCCAATGCATTCCCATACGAAAAGGTTTAAACATAACATAAACATTCGTATTAAAACTAGCATACGAAATGTCAGTAATTTCACCATAAACTATGAATGGTATAAAAATAGCACATCCACAGTCAAACATATCACAAAACCTTCAATACAATATAGAAGTTTTGTATCATAATAAATCAACTTCAAATAAGCATAAAATCCGTCAAAGGATGTTGACATAGATGAAATCAAAACACTTTTTAGAGAAATATCTCTTTCTATTTTTGAAATCATTTAAGAGCCATATAAAATAAAAAAATTTCTTGAAAATGTTCTTATAAGCTTGTAAGGGAAGCTTTGACGATTTTATAACGGCGGAAAATAACTGCACCCGCCGTATAAGTTAAAAAAAACATTCTTATCTTAATTATGTCGAAAAGGTTAAAAAGCACCTTGTTTGGAAAACGACGGAAAGATTCCCTTATAAACCTCTTATAAAAAGTCAAACCAGGGTATAAATGACTTTAACCCATATTCTTTTAGATATTAAAAATGTTTTGAAATACATTTTGAAGAAACATGGACGTGGATGATAACTAGGTCCCAGTAGATAATTACGTATAAACAACCTCCGATAATGATGAGATTGCGAAATAAACCCTTACCTTGTACTTTTCCTTTGTTGGGGTAGGTTAACCTCCTGTATAATGGTGAAATAATTATTATTAAATTATACATGAATCATATACATTAATATGATATCATATATGATCTTTTAACATTGCTTTATTAATAATATCTTAGTATTATCGTCGTTTCGGGTGATAATCGATTCGTTCTTCTTAAATGTTTGGTTACGTAAGACATGTTTTAATGGATAGATTATATCTTATTCATAATCAGAATGATATTAACATTATTTTTAACCCTAAAATGAGAATAATACTTGAATGGATACGATGGAGAATGAATCTCATCGCGTTCGTAGAGACGGTAGTCCGTACGTACGCACGAACGCTACTTCCATTTAATTTTTATTTTAAAAGAATCGAATCCAAATGATACATAGGTATATTAATATTACAGTATAATATAATATTTTATATATGTTACTTAAGTTCATTAACACCATCCTTTATATGTTCCATGTGTGGTATGAACGAGTCATATCATTTTAAGGGGGCGGTAGTCCGCACTTCCTCAAATGAAATTATCGTATGTATATACAACATGAAACGAATAATGGTATGAAATAAAATGGAATTACAGAAGCTTATATATAAAATATATATCATTAATATCATATTTAATTACATTTCCATCATAATGGCCACCATGAGAGGCGGTAAGATGTATTTGAACAATCATCATTTCGTGAGGCGTTAGTTTGCCATCCACAGAAACATTATGTTCATCATCCATTAGATGGAGTTGTGTGTATGTGTAGTTTGAATCCTTCTTATAACAACATCATAGTATATTGTGGATATTGTTGTTGTTACAAAAGAATGGAAATAAAAAGAGTTTGGGGGTTGAAGAAGCAAAATAAATGAAACTAATTTAAGAGAAATCGTTACCTTTAATTTAGGTAACTCACTTTGGTTGGAACCAAAGGACTTCTTGAAATGCTTTCTGCCTAAGGGGAAGATTCACGGAGGAGGAGAGGGATGTGGGGAGCTTATTTGGGCAGGGTTTGGACGAGCCAAGTGGCTTGAGAGGTGTGAGGAATGAGTAGAAGTGGTCTCCTTTTATAAGGGAGTGGAAGGGCTCTTTAGGAAAGAGTGAAAGTATTACTTTATAATATAATTATATTCGGTTTATAATGGTCCAAAAATCATTGAGGTCGAAGATAAGATGACTAATATTCTAAATAAAATCAACCAATAAGAATTGGACAGGTTTAAGATAATATTTTAATCATTATAATCTTATTTATTTAAATGATTTATTAATGAGGTAAACATTGCATCATTATTGTGTCATTAATAAGTTAAATTATTTGATGTCTAATAATTATAAATAAAATATAATTATGTAGGAAATCGTTTTATCTTTCTAATGAATATTTATAATCGAAAATCCAACATGTATAACCCTATGTAAAAATTTTTCTTCTTAAAGATGTAAGCTTATGCCATTTTTATTTTTATTTTCACTTTATTAATATAATGTGTCCCTACCACATACAGGTGGCTCCAAGGGGTCCCCAAATCGACCCAAGTATTCCCATGGTCGGGTATGTGTCCACCAATAAGGTTAGGACACGTTTTAGGGAAATTTTGTATTATTATAATATTATTTTTTAACCCTTATTTACCGGATTTACCCTTTAACCATGGTAAATAAAATATTTACCACAGTAATTATTCAAAATGTGTAAAAATAAAAGTTACCTATTTACACAATTTGAACATCCTGATTCCAAATATGGAATCCATTTTCCTAAATTCAATACACAGAAGTGGCAGAAATTAATTTAAAATTAATTCCCGCTGTCAAAACAAAAAGGGTGTTTTTAAGAGACAATAACTATCAAAAGATTGACACTTGTTTATGTTCGGTTTAATTGTAAAATTATGTCCAATGACCAACATTATATTAAATGGTAAAAATATATTCTAAATATACATTAAAACTACTAAAATTCATAATTTATCACTATTAATTATTTTGATTAAAAAAGTTGTTTTTAATTAAGATTTAGTAATTTTCACTATTCATCAAAATATGAAAGTTATCCGAAAAGTACCAAAATTTCACCTTAGGATAAATTAGATATTCTGAATCCAAAAATGAAGTCCATTTTGAAATATAAAATATATATAATTTTAAAAAGTAGGTATTACTATTCATAACGGCTAGTTTGATTGGTTGTTAGAACTCGGTGTTGCGTACAACACACGGTATTGTATTATTCAAAGGAAAGCGTACCGTGGAAGCTTGATATGGTTCATTTTAAATCTTTTTTATGTCCCCATTTAGTCAAAAAGCTTAAAATATTGTATTTAAAAAGGGTTCACTATTACAAGTTGATAAAAGTGCAATACTGAAAATGAATTTTTTCTTGCATTATATCTAAGAAACTCATAATATGGAATCTAAAATTATAAGGATTATATAAAGTTTAAAATTTAGATAATACTTTTCATAACCTCTTTTGAATGGCTTTCTTTTGTAATTCATGGTGTGATTGAACTCGGTGTTGCGTGTAGTGCAAGTTATTGAATTATTTTGAAGAAATAACACACTATGAAATCTTGGGGTGTTACACAAAATACAAACAAAAAAATAGAAAAGTAAAAGTACATGTCTTTGGAACTCCTGTATTGAAAACCATTTCTAAAGGGTAGGTGTAGAAATAACAGTCTAAAGTCACAGATGCACTGATCGTTTATTAGGTCACCCTAAGAACCACATGTCCCTAGTCCACCATGGACTCCGTTAATGTGTGGATCATTAAACCATGACACAACCCACGCAGATGAAACCAACGAAGGGGTGAGTTAAATAATTCTTAATAAGGACCCAAAAAAATAAATTACATTATTAATTGAAAATTTATAGGTAACCGTTACTTGAACAATGTATTGAAATACATTTTTCCATAGTTAAAATTAATATGGGTCAACTAAGGGTTTATAAAAATTAATTGGATTCAAATAAATCCATAAATTGTATAAAATATATTTATTTATAACATTAAAACACTATAGTATATTAAATTTCAATTATTTTTATTATTTATGATTTTGATTGATATTAATTATTTTATACATCATCTCTTGTTAAATTCCGAACGTGCCCTTACCCTATTTTATATAAGGTAACCTATGATTTTCTTTATAAACACATTATAAGCAATGTAGTTTGCCAAAAATATATCCACATCTCATTCTAACATACCGAAAATCATTCAATAAGACTTAATTTTGGAATATATCTACCCAATTATTTTTTTTGTGAAAATAAAAACTAGAAACACAAAGAAGAGTTATATTTAATCATTGAACATTTTCATTTTATTTATTACTACAACCCTATTAATTATTATTATTCCATAATTATATAGAAAAATTTAAAATTAATATAAAAATATTTTTGATGATATGTTTTGGACCTACACTAACACACACTTCCCTCAAATCGGTAATGAACATACAGTTCTTCTGTATGGTGAATTATCGCCTCACAAAACTGTGTTCTTTATTTTTCCATTATCACCATTAATTGTTAGAAAACCTTTGAAAATATGTATGAAGATTTTATATATGATATTTATGAAATATTTATTATTTTGTAATTATTATATAAAACATACATTCATTTTTTATAGTTTTTGTAAATTTGGTAACATTGATTATGGACGTGTGACTACCCCATCCTCAAAATGATGTGATTCATTCACACATTACATAGAATTTATTACGGATGTGTTTATTAAAATTATATGATATATAAGGAATAATAATTTTATTGTAATTATATGTTATCTACACATATATTTCATTTACATTTTTTTTAATATAAAATGAAAATGAAAACAACATTCATGAATATTTATAGCCTATCATCTTCCATAACAATGTATTTAAATTATATATATATATTTTATATATTATTATTAATACATATAAAATTAATATATAATATATTTATATCATGTTTATAATTCCATAGATGATGAAATTGTGATATAATTAAGAGGACAAAAAATATAATGATTCCAAACACAGGTGAAAAAATGATGAATTTTCTTGAAGCGTAACATTGACCTAGAATTATTAATAAACATATATTATAATGAAATAATTTTAAAATATAAGTAATTATATATAATATTATTATTATTTATATATTTATAATAAATTTATAATTATTATACATGATTTTTTTACATGTACGATTAGAGTAAAGACATAAGCTAATGGATTTTTGTCTCACATTTATTTTCCTGGAGATATAAGTCATGGTCACCACAAATTTATTTTATGATGAGTATATACTAATGTGAATATAATTTATGAGTCTTACACAAAATATTTTGGTTTTTACATATCCATATAATTTTCTTTCTTTCATGTGAAATATGATTCGACTGATTACATAGTTGTAAGCAGATTTCAACTCCCACATTTTTTTAGAGAAATATGCCATATTAACCACAAAATTTTTTTTTGTGGTGTATATAAATATTCTAAATGAGATATATTTTCCATATACTTATATTTATGGGTATTTATATATACAATTTATCAAATCTCTTTCATGGGTTTTGAGTTTAATTAATTACTAAATTCATAAGGATGTTTTGTCTAAATTTTCCTTCTTTGGGGGAAAAGATATATTTTGCACCTATATTCATTTTAGAGGATTATATAAAACCCTTTTAAATTATAATATAAATAATATAACTATTTTAATGATCTTATATGTTTAATTTAATTATATTCTATATTTTGTGATAAATTTGTGTTTCATTAAAAATTGTTTTCTAAAAATGTTTCAAAAATCTTTTTAAAAGATATATTAATAATGCTAAAGGAAAAATATTTACAATATGATTAGAATAACATTGAAATAATTATTTATAATTTTTATATATTTTTTTCAATGAATATGGATTTATAAAATTTTATGATTTTTAAAAGAAAAATTTAATTTGGGATGAATATTTTCATCAAGAATTATTTAATTGTTATTTAAAAAATAAATTTTCCCATTATGATGATATACATTTAAGTTAATAGTGACTTACTGGAGACATGATCGAAGAATAAAATTCATAATATTTCATTGAATGGATTATAATTTTTTGAAATTGTTTTTATGAATCCCAATACTTTTCAACGAGACAAACTATTACAAAATGTATATGAAATCCATTTTGGTTCATGAATTTTGATTCAAAAAATGTTTTATTATATTGTGTTAGACATATGACGTGACAAACCATTCTATACCACGATCATGTTATTGTTTCCAATAGGCCAAGCCATCTTTTATTTTCAATCACTAGGATATAGACCTCAAAAATCATCGATGAATATGAATCATGATGGGAGAGGTATCCACACCACCTTATTAAAGGGTGATTTGTGCTCCTCTTCATTAGTTGTGGGATTTACATAATCATGATTTTTTAAATTATAAATTGAATGAGGAGGAGCATGAATCCCCACTTTATATGGTGGTGTGGATTTCTATCACATCAATAGGCCACTTCATTTGGGATTATTGAACACTAGTTCCCATAAACAGAGAAACTATGCAGGCTAGGTCCAAAAAGGACAAATGTAATCATTAGATATATTGGTGCATTATAAGTGCAATGAAATCCAATTTCTATATGATGTGTTAGTGAATAATTTGGGCCCCTAAAGGGGGGGGGGGATTTTGTAAATCAAACATTGAGGGATGAGGATCATGAAGAACCCATTTATAAGGAGGTGGGGATACTTCTCCCATCATGAGATCTTTTTTGGGGGGATGCCTAAGGGCCCCAGCTCAGGGAAAGAAAAACATTAGAGGCTTGTAAATAAGTGAACAATATCATGATTGTGGGACGGATTTGGATGTTACAAATGTGTGGAATTATTTATTCCAATTGATGGACATATATATACCTCGAATGGATCATGTATATTTTTACAACTTATGATATATATATGTTATGTGGGAATACAATTTCATAATCACAGATCTATTCGTGGAAATAGGTTTTATGTCCACAATTTTATGTTTTGACCATTTTATCATGTCAACATAATTAATTATGGACCTTATTTTAATGTCTACATTTATGCAATGTCATGATTTCATGTCCCTAATTTAATGAGTGATGCTATTACTATTTATAAATTTTTAGAACATTACAATATTATATTTATGAAAAAAATTGATTTCTTCTACTTACGTAATGATCTCTTGGATTATGATATTTCATTCCATAATGATTCATGTCTAATTAAAATCCATTATTTATGAGATTAATCATGTACATGATCATTTTTATGTGGTATTTATTCTTCAAATATTTTTATAAAAATTTCATTCTCTTATTCTCCTGGTTGGATTAGGTATCTTCTATGTCTACCCTAACTAGACATCTGAGATCACCCATTTCATATGTTAATTTTTTGCAGCATATTAATGATTTATTTTAGTATTCTTCATCAAATATGTATTTTGATATGATGAAATTCATGAGAGATGATGTCGATGTATTATTAAACAGTTGTTTATTTCTCTAGCTTTCCAAAGGAACTAAACATATACAGACCTTGGGAATTTTTTGGGTATTCAATAAAATTTTTCAAATATCTCATTACATTAATTATGTTCCTTTTTAGTTGGTATCATAAATAAGGATTATCTTAGCTTTATAAACTCAGATGATAAAAATTAAGTGAGTTCCTTAAATAAATTTCTAGGGTGATGTATTTGGATTTCTCCAATTCTAATCCTATGGAATCATAAATTTAAAAATATGTGTAATTATTTAGGCATATAATAAGTAATTTTTCATGATTATGTGGTTTTATTATCGGATATTTTTTCATCATTATATAGTCTATAATCTTACCAAATAGTGTGAGCTTCATGGAACATGCCTCACATTGAATAATTCCGATGTGTATTGTATTGGAAATATGAAAATCGATATCCTAAATGAAAATATCATGTAGGGATTTAGTAAGGATTTATGTGTATTTTTTATATTGATGATTATAAAGAGACTGCAAACATATTCTATGAATCATGATTTGAATGAGGTTATGTAACATCAAGTCGTGATTCATATTTCATATTCTTGGGAAGGGCTACTGTGAAATAAGATGAAGAAGCCCGAATAATAGTTTATGTATAATATTGGATGATGATTTCATATGTAATCAAAGAAAATAATATTTTTGTAGACTTAAAATTAGTGTATTATAGAAAAATGTAACATTTAATTATTGGTCCACTATTATTTAGCAGTAATGATTTGATGTGTTGGACCATAATTATGAAAGAAACGTCAAAAAGCTTTTTAAGTAGGGTATTGATGGCTTTAATATTCTATTACATCCAGTGGAAGAGTTAGATTGTTTTTTTAAACTATATCACAATTAAATTTACTTAATAAATATTTTAACATTATTAATGATTTGAACTCAATCATATGTAATTTCTTTTTACCATGATAATAATTTTTCACTTAATTTGTAGATCATGTGATATATATGATGTCCTTGTTAACATGTCATTATTGATCAAAATCTACAATGAATGTAATGATGGGATTAATTATAAATTTATTTTCTAAAGATAGAGGCACGTAAATGAATCTGGTTGTTTTCTAAATTTGATGACAACCATATAGATACATTTATGCATGTTAAGTGATTCGATTAATTCATTTTGGAATAAAGAAAAATTTGTGTGATAATGGTAATAACTTTAAGGGTTATGAGTTACACATACTCATTAAAGTTCAATAGCCTTATTTTTTAGTGTAGTTAATGATCGGTGTGTGTGAATGTTGAATGCCATGTTTAGGTCCTAGATCCCAGTTGATATTTTTTCTATTGTTTTCATACATCTTGTTATGAGCCTGGATGGTTGTTGTAAGATTTGTGGGTATAGAGGCCCAATGGTGGTCAAAACAATTGATGCGTAGAGTGGTGAGATGCATTAGTTTATGCATGTGCATGTCAAAGATGACATCAGGGATTAGGAAACATGTTTAAACTGGACATACCATTGATTTGAAAGTGGTTTCTTGATGAATATTTTTTTAATTATCTACATTACTTTCCCCTCTTCTTAAAGAAGTTGGATTTCATAACCTTCTTCCAAAAGATGTGAATAAATGTGGGGTATGCCTTGTGTTTTTTGTGTTTATATTCTCAATGGTGGATTGGTCTACACTTCTTATATAGGATGCAATGACTAAATGTGTAGTTCATATACTGATCGTGGTGATCCCCTTGGTTTTATATTTTTATTTGTTTTCAATATTTCATGGAATATTGGAAAATTGATAATGCATTTATCAAATGATTGAATATCTTATGTTAACCCATGGTGTTGGAACTTTTTGGGATTCAATGTTGAGGATGAAACTTTAATGGAACAATGAACATGGTTTGGTTATTTATGTAGGGCATGCCCTTGTTTATATTGATAATGAAAAGTAATGTGGAAATGATAATGATTAATTAATAGTTAATGAATTAATTAACATAAGGTGAAAATTATAAAAATTGATAAGTAACATAATATTTCTCTTTAAATGGTTTTATTCTAATAGGATATATAGTATTAGTAGTGATAGTCAAGATTATGAGAGGTGTTATCTGCAGTTGAGTCTACATCCTGGTTATGCCCATATTTTGGATGTGATATATATTATATGGTGTAAATTTGGTGGTTTTATATGCTAATCCACCCTCTAAGATAGGGTAACTCACACCCATGGGATTATGAGCCCTAGGGGTGTTTTTCCACAACATCCCATGGGAGGATGGATTGCTGACAACCCCCTTTGGCCCATATCTTTACTCTTGGTAGTTACCTATACTGGTCGGAATGATAATTAGTATTCCCCATATATGTGTGTAGAGGGATGTATTGTATTGAGGTTATTGAGACACATATATTTTAGATATAGTTTCAAATGGACTACTATAGTTGTAATGTGTATAGTTTTTGATTGCTTGAAGATCCTTACATGGTGTATGTCATGTAAAGGTTTAAGGTATACTCCATGGCATATGATACACATTATGTGATATTTTTTTGGATCCATAAAACTACATGATTACTTTAGTTATGTGGTTGTAGTGGTTTTTTTGCACGAGTTTCATGTTGTGGGGTAACACCTCGGGGTATGTTGGAAAGCCTATTTGGAAGGAGATGCAAAGGACATGTGATATTTGAGAAAAGTGGTAAACCAGTGGGGAAGTTGTATCAGGGTACTCTTGATATATGTTATATTATAAACTCTTGTATGTGATTCTTGGTGAGAGTATACATGATGAGGACTAGTACAATGTATACCTGTTTAGGTGACGAGTTAGTTTCAATTGTGTTTTATTGACCATTAGCAAGAATTGATTATTTTTTCTTGAGAGGCTCAGAAGTGAATCCTAATAAATATATTCTTATACTCACCCTACATATAGAAATTTTTTTAGGTCACATGGAGGAGGTTTCAGTTCAGGTTACTCACTAATATCTTGGGGTTGCAAGATATATTTAGGCATCGTGGTTGCTGATGTTTTACTTTTTTTGTTTCATTCATATTCCATTTTCGTTGTAGTATTTCTTGAATGAAATAACATATATGTAATTGGGATTTATTTTATATTCTAGTCTTAGTTGAATTTGGTTGCAATCTGTTTTAACCCTATGTTTCGAATGTGTTCTCTTAGAGGGTCATGCCCCTCATTTATGTCTTTACAATAATCTCAGTGCTTTCTGCCATCCTAGGTCATATGAGAGGTAGCACATGGGGGTCACTATCTTCCTTCTCACATTTCTTGCCTATAAGGGGTATACATTCTATTTAGGGGGGCATTACAGTGTTGTATTAGATGGAAGTTAAGGGATATGATGTTGTTTGGAATTATCCAAAGGTGAGGTTACATGGGTTGGTTGGGAACTAGTGCTAGTCAAGTTTAACAAGAACTCTAAAAAAAGAGCCCAACTAAGACATTGATATTTAGGCCCCCCTATGATCTGAGTTTGGGACTTTTTTTAATGTGGTTACAAAATGTGGTGATACTTATTGCAGGGTAGAGACCTTATAAAGTATCATGCATCATTCTTAATTGATCATGTTTTTGAATGGGTAGGCATTGGGATATGTTAACCAAAATTGAATAATAGAAAAAAAATGACAAATTAATGTGGTCGTTCCATATTCCAGGTTTATGAGATAATTCTATTTTTTTAGGTATGGGTAATGGTCGACATCCTCTTCATGTTCGTGCATAAGATGTTCACAATGTCTTTCTAGAAAATTTCTTTAGAGTAGATGTTGACGATGATGAAACATAAAAGATAACACTTTTAGTGTTTCATTTCTAGAGCCAGCTGATTTTTGATAACTCCATTTCAGATGTAGACATCGAAGACTAGTTGGTGGATGTTTAGATAGCCTTCAGTTAGATACATGATCGAGAGTAGTATTATGGGTCATTGGTTGTGATGATGTTTAGTGGAGCAGCAAGGAAGTGGTTGTTCTTGTTCCTCTGGGATCACAAGGAGTCGACTATCTCATTGATGGAGTTCAGAGTCTAGTAAAGTATTGAGATACATTTTTTAACTCTAATGAATAAAATATCTAGTAGATGTATTCCTATTAACATGGCATCTCTTGTTCGAGATAGTTTGAAATATATTTCAGAAACCATTTATAATATGGTTTAAAACTACTTCTAGATGAGGAGGAAAGGGTGAATCGTTTAGAGGGGTCTTTGCATCGAGAGAAGATGTTCCATTTCACCCCATTTATGGTGAAGACATATCATGAGGTTCTAGAGAAGGAAGTGGTCATTATTAAGATGCTATCCAGAAACATATCATTAAAAATGGGTAGTTTGTAAGATTCCTCAAAATATGGAGTTGTGGTATCGGGTTCCCGGTTTTTAGGGAAGAGGTGTATCAGTTTAGTCGGGGGTAGGTCCCATCCATTGTTATCTCATTTCTCTGAGGAAACTGAATCAAGTACGTATGCCAAGGGATACCGTTCTTTTTTTATTATGGTGGATGATGTCATCAATTACACGAGTTCTAGACCATTCTGAGTAGTTGGTGTTCATCAAGTGTTCTAATTCTAGTTACCACATTAAGGATGTTCAAGTAGAGGTTGGAGAAGCAAGTTTCATTATCTTTGGATGAGAATATAGAAAATGGGGAAGGAATTGGATAGACATGAGATGCTCCTCGTCCTTAGAGATCAGAGATTTCCCATTTTGGTTATCGTTAGTAGGGTCAAAGAGGTTGTGGAATATGTTTTCTCCGGATTCATGCTTTAGTGAAGCCAACATCAAGGGATATAGAAATTGTTTGAGGTACACTTTTCATATTTTTTATTTGGTGGTTTTTATTTTTTGATTCATGGGTGACACACTTCTTTATATCACCCACCCTTTTCTAGGCATTTTTACTTGAGGTAGAGAGGCTTCTAATGACCATAGCGTTGACTACACCAGTTGGAGGTTGATATATATTTTTTGATGTATGTAAAGGCTATGAGATAGTGTTAGGGAAACACCAATATTTCAATGATTTACTATGTTTAATGATACTACTATATGATTACATCCTCTCTATGGATTTACAGTATTTAGTTTAGTCTATCATTGACTACTTTAGGTGGAAGGTGGTGTTCTTCGAAGATGATGGAGAGGAAGTTTTGTTTTTTGGTGAGTAGGACCCTGGGATTGGTCAGAAACGTGTTCCATCCCAGTCATATTTGATGGATTATGTGATGAATTTTTATTTGAGGATCAACATTTTGAATTTCTCTGGGCTATAGAAGAATACATTGATGTCTTTCTAGAAGATGATGTTGCATTACCCACATGATGAGTGATCATGTTTGGGATTTACCTACAACCAAGAGGGTATCCTATATCAGTGTTTTTGTATAGGATAGTGCACTATGAGTTTCAGGAAATATTTATAGATATCGATGGTCTGTTACATAGTTGTTTTGTTTGTCCGAGAGTTTCACTCTAGGGAACACCGGTTTTTTTCATCATGAAGGGTGACTGCAGCTTGATGTTTTATATAGATTATCATCATATGAATGAAGTGATAGTGAAAACATCCTATCATATTCCTAGATTATGGATTTACTCAGTCAAATTAATGGTGGATGTTGGTTCTCAAAGATCGACATAAGGTCATGATATCATCAGATGTGTGTGAATGATGATTACTTCACGAAGGAAACTTTTACTATATTAATTGGCTTTATGAGTTCATTGTGACCCTATTAGGTGTGAATAATTTTCCATATGTATTCATGGGTTTGATGAATCCAAGATTCCATTAGTCATGGATACATTCAGAGAGTTTTTCATTAATGTCATCCTTAGGTACTCCGCGTCTATGTAGGAGCATGAAAAGCATCAGCATGTCATTTTGGGAGGTCATCATCAACATTCACTATTTGGGATGTATTCAATGTTTGATTTTTGGGCTTGGGAAGTCACATTCATGGGGCGTATTGTATCCCAGCATGGAGTAGATAGTGATCCATCAAAGATAGAATAATTTGTTTCTTCGGTATCTCCAAATATATTGGTGGATGTGTGATGATTCCTTTGTCTTGTAGGGTATTATAGGAGGTTCATAGTCAATTTCTAATGGGTTTTAAATCCTCTGACATCAGTGGCATGAAAGGATTAGGCATTCAAATGGAATGATCAGTTTAGATAATATTTCATTCATCAGATGGATATGTTGTTCAGTGAATTAGTTCTTTTTCATCCAGTAAATGTGGTTCAATTTGACATATTCATTGATGCATAATGTTTAGGGATTGGATGTGTTATAATATAGTATAGATCTATAGTTTCCTATGGGTGTCATAATTTATGTCTCCATTAGTGAAACTATTCCTCCCATGATCTTGATAGGGTAGTTGTGGTGTTTTCCCAAATGTTGTTTAATCATTACCACATCATAGAGAACTTTGTGTTCTTCATCGATCATAAAATCATGAGGTATGTTTTATCCTTATGTTACATGGTCATGAGAAAATTTCAGTATATTGTTTTATTAAAAGATTATGAATTTAAAATAACATATACACATGGTAATGGGAATGTTGTAGATGAAGTGTGGAGTAAGAAGTCATTTAGTGATGCAGTGCGTGAATCGGGTCATTATTGGAGTATAATGGATGAATATTGAGAATTACATCTCGATTTAGGGGATGTTTGGGGAAGAGGTTTCTTTATCAGATGATGGTGTAGTCTTCTTATTGATGTTGGTTGAACATTCATAGTTGGGATATCATGAGGTGGAGTTCTAGAGTGACCGAGTGGTTTGTGGTGAGGCCTTGAATGGATGTTATGAGGATGAACAAGACCATGTGTTATTTTTTGTGAAGGTTTTTTCATCCTTTGGTGATACAAGATATGTTTCTCAAAGAGTTCCATAGTACTATTTTAGTGGTTCATCCTGCTGTAACTAAGATGTACCAAGCATTGAGAAATCAGTTTTGGTTTCCAGGGATAAAACGTGTAGTTTCAGAGTTTGTGTCTCGATGCTTGGACTTCTAAAATGTGTTGGCATAACACTGTGCTCCCAATCGTTTTACACAGTAGTTAGATGTTCCTCAGTGAAAATGTGGGAATATTTTGAAGGAATTTTTGACAGGTTTACCTAGATCATAGGAAGGAATTGATGATATATGTGTGGTATTAGATAATTTGATGAAATCATCCCATCCATTGAAATCAAAGAGTCAAGATATATGGATTTTTTAAGAAGGAAAAATCTAGATAATTTAGTGAGACTCCATGTGGTCTGTAGGATGATCATTTATGATTGTGATCCTTTTATTACCTCCAAGGTTTGGAGAGGGATATAACATATTTTTTGTTCTCATCTGTGCATTATCACTACTTTTTATCTCTATACAGTCGGTCCAAAATAGTGGACTTTCTAGACTCTGTATCAAAAGTAGTTTAATTGTGTCCTAGATTTTGGTGGCTTTTGGATGTGGTAATTACCCTTGGTAGAGGTCACATACACCAATAGATTCTACTCCACCATTAATATAGAATAGTTTGATGGATTATATGGATGACATTTAGGTTCCCCATGATGTTGGATTGGGGTGGAGAGTTAGAAATTCTAGGGCTGGAACTTGTAAAAAACACAACTAGATCATTTAGGTGATTCATGAGAGGATTAAGGTATCAAAATATCATTAGAAATCCTATGTCGATCATAGTAGGAGACCATTGGAGTTCCACACTTGGGATTAAATTTTTATGAATTTGACTCTCTATCATGTGAAGCAATGTTCTGGACGTGGGAGTTTGCTTTCTCCATGGTTTTTTGGGCCTTTAGAGGTTTCAGATTAGGTTGGAGTCATATCGTATCAAGTAACACTTCCCCCATAAATTTTCTGGATATGAGATTTATTTTACATGTCTCATATATTTCAGTATCTTCATAAAGAATCTTGCCTCATATATTTGGATGAGATCGATGATGAAGATTATGTGATATTTGAAGAGCGGCCTTTAGAAGTTTAGGGCTACAAGGAGAAGGTGATTCACAATAATTTTATCCCCACAGCTCATTTCATGTGGAGGTATTGTGGCATTGAGGTGAGTACATGGGAACATCATTAAAAAATACATGATTAGTACCTTGAGTGGTTTTATTTTTAGATATTTTTTGTAATGATCATGGTGTGGTGTTTTTAGTTATTTTCTGTTAGTGATATCAATTTCTCTTGTTACTTCTTCAGTATTTCTCTCTTTTGAGTGGTATCCCATAGGGAGAGTAGTTATGAGATCATTTTTGTTATCACATGGTTTGATGTTTTTCTTTTTAGGAAGTGTTTATGATCCATTTGTGGTGAGATCCACAAGTGATATCTAAAAGGTAACTTCATTGGACCCATTTTGTGTTTCCTCTCGGAGTTGGATTGGATTCTGGAGGAAAATAATGTTTTCTGAGGTATCGTATGTAATGTATTGAACAACTCTAGTCCATTGAACTGTAGAAATATTGTTTTTTAGGTGTGTGGTAGTATAATTTTACTTATCCCCAACAAATTTACAAATTTCTATTTCTATGAACAATGTTTTCAGATTTTTGAATAGTATTTTTGGTTAAATAGTTTTTAATAATGATGTTGTTGAGTAATAACCTTCTGTCTATGTCAGTGAGTAATATTTAAATGTTGGTGTTAGTGATTCAACTTCATCTATTGGTGTTGGTGTGTCATATACATCTATTAGTGTTGGTGATTCATCATCATCATTCGGTCTCAGCAAGTCATCTTCAACTACCTGTGTCGGTGAGTACTATTCAGCTATCAGTGACAACTATTTATCATCATGTGTAACTTTCACTAAGTAATATTTATCTGTCGGTGTTAGTGAGTCATGATTATCTATCTGTGTTGATGTTTCATCTTCATATATTAGTGTCATTGATTCTTATTCATCTTCTAGTGTTAGTGAGTCCTCCCCAACTATCTGTCTCAGTGAGTCATCATCATCTGTCGGGGTCAATGATTCATCTTAATCTGTTGTTGTCGGTGAGTCATCTTCATATGTCAGTATTAGTGAGTCATCTTCATCTATCTATATCTGAGAGAATATTCAACATTAGTTGATAAAAAATATGATATTTATAATGTGATGATCAGAAAAGAGACCTATAATTTAATTCTACATTAAAAAATTTGATCGTAAATCTCACATTTTTAAAACTTATAAACCAAACATAAGTTATAAATTATATTTTATATCACATCAGTGACAATAAAAATATTTTGGGAATCACATAAAAATTAATAATATATCATATATATAATATAAATTACTTATGTATAATTAGTATAACTCTAATACATTTAAAACATATTCTCTACATCATCATAAATAAATATTCAAAATGTTATCTATTACCTTTATTAAATTAATAATAACTCTAAAAATATTATTAATTCTATATATTATCTTATAAATAAAAATACAAATTTTCATTTGATGCATTTTTTGTTGAACATCAGTAAAAAAATATCTATAAGAAATATGATATATTAAATATAATTACTAAAATCATATGTTTAATATGAATAATGATGCATATCATATTGTGACATGTATACTTAAGGAATTTGTATCCATTTAATATGACATATCATATATAGTGAAATTAATTTTATAGAAAAAATATATATTCGTTATTTAATTTTTTAGATCAAAATTATTAATAAAAAATCAATAAATATCCTCATAAAAAACAAAAAACATTCACTAGGAATCATAAATAATTAAATTTCATCTCAAAATAACAAATTTTTTTTTTAAAAATTATTAGTTTACCTAAAATTCTCTTATAATGTATTTCTTAACCATTATATATTATGAGCACTCAAATTTCAATGCATCAATATATCATTATTACCACAACACTTATATTTTTTGAACAAGTAATTTCTCACAAATATGGGATCCTTTGTTAATCATTAATAAATATGTACCCATATTAATATTAAACATGAATCAAACAAACAACCATCATGTTTTGTGAATCAACATATCTTGCATCATTAATGACATATAATTTTTTTTGAACTCATTAATTCATCCAACCTTTTTCATTCTTCACATTAATTTAATTACATAATGATTCACTAAATTTATATGGTAGTCATCGTCTCAAACTTATATGATATTTCATGTTATTGACCTGAGAGCTACATAATTTAACATGTCATGGTTTTTTTCATTTCATTTACATGGTAGGATTGAGAATGAATTGGGAAGATAACTATAATGGTGAAGTCAATGATTTGTTAGAGTTTCAACATTAACCATACTTATATACATGTTTTTGGAGGGTTACACACATTATAACTAGGTTACACAATGTCTAATGGAAACTAGCAACATACCGTGATATTTATAGGATGTGATGTGTCATTACAATTGATGATTAAATTAATGATCTATTTTTAATTTTATGGGATGTGTTTTTCAGAGGGTGTATAAATCATATATTTCAAAAAATATAAATGGGTTATACATAGTGTAAAACACATAATATAGTTTTTACTCATTATGAATGAATCAAATCCTTTTTTCTTGCTTACTCCAATTTCATTTTTCCTAACCCAAATCCTTCCAAAACTGATCTTGTAGATCTCTAACACTTCTCTATCATTTCATTGGTCTTTGGATTATCATTTCCTTTGCAGTGCGATTCCATAGTATGTTTCTCCCTTGTTCTTCATCATTCAATATTCCAACTCCTTTGAAATTTCAATATATTATCCTGAAATTTATGGATCTGTGATCCATGATGTTGGATCTCAATTCTAGGATGCGTTTTGAGGTCTTCCACACCTTCTTTCACATTGATAGGTTCCATTTCAATAGTAAAATTTTGGAAGAAAAATATAGGTGATTCCATCCTATTATTTTTAATTTAATAATTTTGAAATAAATGATTTATTTTAATGATGATGTGTAATTTTAATTGTAATTTTGAATAAAATATGTCGCGGTATAATAAATGCTTTTTAATGTTACTATTTTTATTCCACATGAAATATGGAATAAGAGTTTGTCAATGTTAATGGATCTATTTTTGGATATTTCAATGCTATATAGAAAATATCTATTGTATTTTAATATTGTTAAATAAAATTTATTTTGTATATAATTTTAAATATTGTAATGATCATAGAAGATCATATTAGTTACTTAGAATCCCTGTAAACAAACCATAGAGTATATTGTTATTATGGATTTTATTTCAGATTCATTGGTTTAGAAAGATTATAGATTGTTATAATAGTAGTTTGGAAATAACCTATCCATTATGTTAGTGGTTATAAATTTTATTATCTATCATTGAAAATTATATTGTTTACAATAATATAAAATGAGTTCATTAGTTACAATGAACATGTTCAATACGAATGGAGTATCTTATAGAAATTTATGTTATGGCTCACAAATGTATTTTATCAAAATAAATTAAATAAATTTATATAAATTATATATATTAATGTAATATATATATATTATAGATTCAATTAAATAATTTTTATATTCATCAATAGATTTTTTTACATAAGATAAGATCAAAAACAATATTATGCTGAAATACCTCTATTTTTTTATTGGTAGTTTTACAGCCTTTTAATGAAAAACTCATTAAAAATCCATATTTTCAATCATTTACAGATTTAATATATCGAAAAAAATTTAATAATTTAAATATAAACATATTAATTATGTTAGGGTATACTTTTAAAATTTTTCTTATATTGTTTTAATTTAAAATAACCAGTTAATAATACTAAATTTTAATTCAAAACTACTTTTAAATATAATTTATTTATAAGGTTAAATAATTTTTCAAATTTTTTCAATTTACTATTATACAATATTTTCTTTAATTAACACTATATAGTTCATTTGAACCAATTACACATTGATATTTAATATAGAAACATAATAAAAATTTGATTTTTTTTACTGTAAAAACCTGTAGTGTCATCCCGTTATCGGGATTAATATTCAGTTATTTTTTGACATATATTATTGGAATATAAAAATGGATTCAATATTTTGAATAATAAAAATTTACTATTTATATTATAATTAATTTAGTTTTTTACCAAACATATTATTGAATGTAAGTAAAATTAATTACATCAATTAATGTAAAATTAAGCATAACTATGGACTAAATATTAAATTTAAGTCCCCAATCGACCTGGATACAGTTATAATAGGCCGTGTATGGTCATATCTAAACCATATTCTACCTTGAAATAATAAGTTAAATTATGGGATAAACATTTTTTGTGAAACTGTGTATTCCATTTCATTGTCAAAATATTATAAGAGTATTACTCCTCCTCCAATATAAAAGGGCATCCTCTCCCCCCACTGCTTCATACCACTCAATAAAAACTAAATCGACCATGAACTACACTATTAGATCATAAAATTAAATACTTTCATCATTTATAACATATTTTATTCATAAATACTTTTTAGGAATCCCATTGGTGTAAACCAATTGGAGTTACAAAATAAGTGGGTAACACCCACACTCAAGATCCTTTCATTTATTTTATCCATCCACTTACTTAATTAATCAAGTTAAATGATAAAAAAAGTATGTTTAATATACTGTAAATTTTTTATAAATCGGTTTCTACTGACACATATACTCATGTCTATATAATGATTAATTAACATAATGATTATGTGTATGGTGAACTACCACCTTATTAAATGATGTTTGTTCATTTTTTTTTCACCATATCTCCTGGAGGAAATTATGATGGCATATTTTAATATATATGATATATATTATAATTTTGAAATAATTATGATTCTATAATAATTTTACCAAACATACCATTATACCTTCAATTTTTTTATAAATATGATAATTTCGTTTGAGTAAGTACGGACTACTGCCCCCTAAAAGCTATGTGATTCACCCACACACCATATGGAATGTATTAGAGATGGTTTTAGTGAACTTATATGATATATATAATATATTAATTACAATGTAATGATGATATATTTATACACATATATATACATATATGTCATTTACTTTGTTTCATTCAATAGACCAATTTAACGGAAACAACGTTCATGAGTATTTATTTCCTACCATCTCTAGGATAGTTTTATGGCATTTCATATGTATATATTATATATATTATTATATCAATCATATAAGTAATATAAATGATATTTATCTCATTTTTTAAATTATTTAAATAATGATATATGTATAAGGGAAGAAATATATTACACAATAAGACAAATAAAAAACAAAGTGAACATTTCCAAATACAAAACCTTAACATGGAATTCAGAAAAAGAAGTAAATATAAATATATTATAAAAACATATATATTATTATATAGAAGAATATGTTTTTGTGATATAATTATAATAAATTTTAATTTATTATAAGGGATGATTTAATGAGTATGATGAGAGTCAAGATAGATGGTAAGGATATTTTATCATGTAATTTATTTTTGTGAGATAAATGTTTTTTACAACATATTCATTTAGTTTGGTGTGTATAATTCCCTATGAATTATTATATTATTGAAAAATTAAATTTATGGGAATTTAAATATTTATTTTTTGACATTTATTTCATTGTTTTTATTTTTATTATTTTAACAAATCGGTACGGTAATTTTGTCTCAATTTTTTATTTGATGAGTCATGTACCATGTTAAGAACCAATATTTTTTTATGAAGGGAATATAATTTATCTAAAATTTCATACCATTAATGTAATTAATTTCAATAAATTTTAATCTTAATATAGTTTTATATTCTATCATTGGTAATATGGTTCAATGTAACCAATTGGTAACAATTTATTAAAACAATCTCAATAAAATTTTATATTATTTATGTTTATGCTTCCTTTGAAGAAATGGTATAATAAATATGTATTGATCTATCATGAATTTTCTTCTTCTCTGGTTATTCGTTATATATTCACCCATTGGTATAATTATTTTATTCTTCAGTATATTATATATTTTTTATTTTTTTATGATATCCATACATTACCCACTCATCACATTGGATAATGTACTCATTAAAAACAATGATTACACAAAACTATTTCAAATAATATTATACTAAAATCCTATGTTCATTAAAATAAAATTTTACCCACTTTATATTTTTTTATTTACTATAACAAAATAATATTTTTTCTTTTTGAATGAGATATATTTCTATCTTTTTTACCTTGGAAAGCCAGTATCCTTTTCACCTCATATGACATGTACTTATATTACATAAATCAATTCATCAAAACATTCATTCAATGTTTCAAATGTTAGTTTATAATAATTATTAAAAGACATATCTTTATTTAAATTTTTTTTAACGATTTTTAATGAATCATTAATAAATATATAATTAAAAATGATTTCAAAATATTTTCGAGATCCTTTATGTATTTTACAATAAAAAAGTATTTAAAAATCCATTCAGTGATTAATATATAATATTTGATGTATATTTTAATGAAATTTTCTTAAAAAGCATTTATGTTTTTAGAAGAATGTTTATAATGATAAATTATTATGTTCACATTACATAATTTTAAAATATCATTAAAATTTGTTTTGGATCTAAGGTAACATATGTCAATGTAACACATTCCTCTTTAGGAAAATGATTCAATGGTTGGATTCATTTTCCTTCTATTAATGGTTTCGATTTTATAGCATGATGTTTACGAAATATGTTTCTATTTAACTAGTTATATTTCTTTGAATCCTATTTTTTCATGGGTTAAGATATAATTAAATGATTATAAAACACATTTAATTTTTCCACGGGTAACGGTATGATTTATATTTAGGAAACCCATTTCATTTCATGGGATATCATGGTATTTTTTATAATTTTTTGGGCACATGTATCTATAATTTCATTATGAAATGTGTGAGACCTATATGTCCCTCCAATTCATTGGGTAATAAATAAACTTTTTATCAGCTCAATGGATAAATGGTAAGGCATCTGCAGCTCAAAAAATTAGGGTGAATGGGAGGAAATCCCATGGTCGAAGCTAGAGGGTGCATTGGAGGAAATCATAATCCCAAAATAAGAGGGTACATATAAGGGAATCTCAATCCTGATGTTGGTACATGGCTGATTAACCCATGAAAAACATGTTAAAAATTATTTTTTATTCCACAATGACATTAGGTTTTTATATGCTTATGTGTCTACCACAATTACATGTGGTTTTCTTATTTTATTCATTCAAGTATCATGTACAGACCTAGATATTTCAATGATTTTTTTTCATAATTTATATGGAATTTTACTAGTCCTCAGTTTCTGACGGCACCTGATTTAGAGGCCCGGTGTGCCCGGAATAATTTTTTGAAATTTTGTTAACCTTAAATTAACGCATGTAAGCAATTTTAATGAAAAAGCAGAATAACTCTTAAACAGTTACTCAGATCTGAAATCTGAGGGCACCGTTGCACTCAGGATGGCTAGTTTACCCTAGGCGCGACTTAAATTTAGTTGTAGCGGGCCTCTAGTGAGAAATTCCAAAAATGGCATAACCGTAAATAAAATAATTAAATAAATTATTTTATTTTTCGAATACATAAAACTCAAAAACGGTAGCTCGGATTAAAAATCTAAGACCATCGCTGAACTCATGAGGGTTTCCATTATTTATGTTGATACTATCTTTGATCGGCGCGGGCCACCAGAAAAACTTATTTTTTGGTTGAAAATAAAATAATTAAGTGACAATTATTTTATTGTAAAATTCATATCTTTTAAACCATAAGTCGGATTGAAAATATGAGAGTACTGTTGGGTTTGTTGGGGCATGTTCTATTTAGGCAGAGCCTAACCTCGACCGACGAGGGTCGAGGGTGACTGATAATAATTTTCCAAACTTTTTTTCGAGTATGTTTAGTAAACGTATGAGAAGGTTTTTCTATCATTTGAACCAATTCTCGGAATTCAAATCTGAGGACACCGATGAACTCACAACGCTGGTAATTCCTTAAGAGGTCCTTTACCGTAGATGCGTTGTAAGAGGGTTGGGAATTTTTATTTGGGAATCTAGAATAAAATAAATAAAATTGGTAGTGTAAAATTTTATTTATATCTATGGATGTTTTATCCTACAAAGGGGAGTTAAGGGTGAAACCTAACTACCCATGTGTGGATATATGAGAGGTGGGGCCCACATGAGCCCCAACAATTCATCTCCCTTGAACCCCCCCTTAAACTCCCTTACATTTATTTTGATAACCATTCACTTTATTTGGATTGTTAAACTCTCCACCTTTCTCCCAATTAAATTGCCAACACATTATAATTAGTTGGGAAATTGTGGTGTTGGACAAAACCTAGGAAATCTCTGGAGATATATACAATGAAATTGTTCTTCTCTTCTCCGCGACATCATTCTTTGCGTCACCATCTACCATGATGTTCGTCTTCCGCGGATCGACGATGTGTGACAACTTTGTGAGGTAGGAGAATATTGTATATTTCACATTAATGTTGTTTATACCCTCGAGGTTGAGCATTTATTTGTAGGATATATCATTGTGGATTACTTACCCCGGTTTAAATTTCTCATAATGAACGCGAATTAAATAAATTAATTCGCGGATCGATACAAAATTGATTGAACTATGTTTCTTCTTGTTTATCTTGAATTTGAAATTATTGAAACATGATAAATATTTAATTTCCAATTCCCCATTTCTTGATTCTCAAAAATTATGGCCAATCTAAAACGGCTATCGATACGCACTTTGACCATGAACTTTCCTTATTCATTGTCCATGCATTCTTCGCATGTTCATCATCCCCAAATAATTAACTGTGCTGGAAACTCAATGTTTCCCTGAGCTCGACATACGGACGTGAATATCGCGAAGAACCGACGCGAAGAACCCCGATCCTCACGGCCTCGCGATGCTCCAGAGGCGGTAATCCTCCGTGAACGCATTTGACGTTTGCGAGACGCCGCGAAGCTCCAGAGGCGGTAATCCTCTGCAAACGAATTTGATGTTCGTGAGCTGCCACGAAGCTCCAGAGGCGGTACCCTCCGCGGATGACATTGATGTTCGCGAGCGCGCCGCGAAGCACCAGAGGCGGCGCGCGAGTTCTGCTTCACGGAGCCCCTTTCCTATAAATATTGGACTCCCCCTAAGTCCCTAGGATGGATAATCCGACCTCTCGGCTTCTCTTCTCCCGAATCGCGAAGCACTCTTTTCCCCGGGAATCATGAGCTCTGCGAGGTACTTCTACTTTGCGAGACGCCTCTGCATTGTCTCGTTTTGAGCCCCTCTTCCGAGAGGGATGCCCTTCGCGACGCTCAAGGGCATTCGCGAAGGAAGGGGATTCCCATGGTAACCCGTGCAGCCGTAGAGCGTTTATGCTTCGCGAAACACCCAACCAATGCTAGTGATCCCTATGCTAAGGCAGGATCGCTACACATCGTGAAACACACTACTTCGCAGGACCCTGCTTCGCGAGTCACCTCTTTTTCGCGAGGCAGTTCTCCGCGAACACTGTTCCACTTCGCGAAGCACCTTCCCCTCATACCTATGCCCCATGCTATGGCCAAGGCACTCCACTTCACAAAGCACACTCCTTTTCTTAGCGATTCCTCTTCCCGTGCGACCCTCCAGGTTTGCACGACGTGATTTCAAAGTCCCATGGACAATACCACCCGTAGCGTTGCATCACCTAATGCTTCTTCTCATAGGCACGCTAACGGCTATTGCTTCTTTGCATAGCCATGCTAACGTGGAGCCCTTGATGGTTCGTTCCACAACCCCCCTTAACCATGGACTTACTGGTACCTTCCCTTCCCCAAGGACCAGAGGGTACCGGTTATGTAAGTCCTAGGGGTGTGGAGTGAACCCACCTCGTCCGAGCTGCAGGACGTTAAACTGCCAAGCACCATGTCCTCAACACATGACGTTAAACTGTGACCCGACCTCGTGCCCCTTACGAAGGGTCCCCCCAACTCGAACATTATTTACACCACTCCTCTCCACAGGAATGGAATCACACATCCACAAGGGATGATATCCTCCTTCTTGGAGTGGCGTATGTTCATGGGAGAAGGGCGACCCTAGTTCCCCAACGGATGGCTGCACCTCTGCATCTCCGTACTCCCCCACTACCTAGGTCGGTGGAGGGCGTGATAGGGTACAAGGCACCTCCCATCATTGGACCAAGGTCCATCTTTCCCGCGCTTTGTCGCACCATGGGCCTCCATCCTAGAGTAAGCCCCAACACCATGGGCCGCCTAACGCGTAAGTCCCCCTTCGCTTCTCACGGACGCATCATTCGCGACGTGATCATCAGGTCCTTGCAACCTCTTGTTTCTCACACCGAGCATGACTCACGTGGGCTTAGAGTGAGCACTGACCATGACCCCCAACCCTCTAGCGAACTACGAGGACTTTGATCCATGTCAAGGCATGGTACGTAGGAAGCCTCCATGAGGTTCATGCCATATTGCTCGGTCGTTCATTCATGTTGAGTTTTGCCCTCGTCCAGCATGACGTTAAACTGTATGTCTCCGTCCCGCATGACGTTAAACTGCACGCCCCGTCCTGGAAGACGTTAAACTGCATGCCCTCATCCAGCATGACGTTAAACTGCATGCCTCCTTTTGTCCCGCATGACATTAAACTGCACACCCATTCCCACCTGAACAATGAGGTCTTTGATCCATGTCAAGACATGGTACGTAGAAAGCATTCCAAAGGTTCAAGCCCATCACCCATTGGACCAAGGTCCACTTTCACGTCGGTTCGCTGACTAAACCCAACCCGAACTACGAGGTATTTCATCCATGTAAAGACATGGTACGTAGGAAGCCTTCCAGAGGTTCAAGCCCACCACTCATTGGACCAAGGTCCACTTTCACGTCGGTTCGCCGACAAATCCCCATATGAACTACGAGGTCTTTGATACATATCAAGGCGTGGTATGTAGGAAGCCTCCACGAGGTTCAAGCCCACCCATCATCTGATTCACATTGTGTTCTACCCACGTCTAGCACGACGTTAAACTGCAATTCCAGTCCGACGGCAAGCCGTTGTGACTAACCCAAACTACGAGGTCTTTGATCCAAGTCAAGGCATGGTACGTAGGAAGCCTCTACGAGGATCAAACCCACCATCTGGTCGTTCCGACCTCATCCACGTTGGTTCATCCCCATCCCGAATGACGTTAAACTGTATTCCCCAATCCGAACTATGAGGACTTTGATCCGTGTCAAGGCATGGTACGTAGAAAGCCTCCCTGAGGTTCAATACCAACAATCATTGGCCCAAACCGTCTCCTAGTCGGTGTGTCAGGCCCCATTTTCATGCCCATTTCCCATTTGACCAAGGTCCCTCATTTACGTCATTCCACTGACACCCAATGCCCATCGTTTATTCACGTCAGGGTTCACTACCGTCCCGCATGACGTTAAACTGTATTCCATCAATCATTTGAACTACGAGGACTTTGATCCATGTCAAGGCATGGTACGTAGGAAACCTTCCCAAGGTTCAAGACCACGATTAGTGGACCCACGGGTCTACTTTCACGTCGGTTCACCGATGAAACCATTTGAACTACGAGGAATTTGATCCATGTCAAGGCATGGAACGTAGGAAGCCTTCCAGAGGCTCAATCCCACCACTCATTGGACCAAGGTACACCCTCACGCCGTTATGCTGACGATGCCCATCAGACCAAGGTCCACCCTCACGTCGGTACGCTGACGATGCCCATCGGACCAAGGTCCACCTTCACGTCGGTTTACCGGCACCATCCCGAACTATGCGGGCTTTGATTCCCTGCCACGGGGATACGTAGGAAGCCTCTTCACAGTTCAAGCCCAACTTCCTTGTCGCCCCTGCGATGGTCCCACTCCATTCCCCCTCTACTTCATTAATCCACCTACAGCCCATCCTGATTCTCGCCTGGACCGTCATATCCAAGTGAGACCATGTCGGTACGCTCTTCTTCACAGATTCCCTTGGGCTGGCCCCGGTATCGACATCCCTTCAAGGAGAATCCCTCAATCCGATCTATCCTATGTAATGATCTGGTTGGGTTGATCCGTCTCCGCTAGACGTTAAACCCACGACATACCCTTTGTTAAACACGGGAAGATGAGGAAAACCTCAGATATGTGTCTATGACATATAATTCCCCACGCTCGATGTGGGATGCCTCGGGCATCCACGCCCTCGAGAAGCCATGTGACTAGGGATAACAGACAGACATGCCAGGTTCCCCAGCATCCAGACACGCTACTGATGCCTCAACATGACTAATCCCCCGACCGAAGGTTGCTGCTCGTACTGGACCCTTTGGAATGTCCAAACAGAAGCAGTGTAATTAACCGGCGTTCATGGAAACATGGCACTGGGAAGAGTTTCACGAACTACGTATTAAATATAGGAGGGAGACCCGGAATAGGTGACGAGTTCTGAGGAGGAATCCACAGGAGGAAGAACTGACATCCCATCATCCTGTTTCGATCATGGAGCAGACGTCCGTGAAGAAGGAGCGAATGTCGCCCGCCTTTGGAATGAGGGAATGCGGGGCAACAGAGCATCGTGCGTCCTCCTCCACGGATGGAACAGATGCGTGCGCACGCCTCGGCGAAAGCATCAGAAACATAAATGGTGAACCCGATGTGAAATTCTTCTCCTCAATATGGAGATTAGTAGTGTTCGAGACACCAGTAGATTGACGTGTAACCAGATCCAGATATCCGGCGCCTGGTCCTGCCAAGAAAATAGCGGGCATGTCGTGAAACTCACCGGAAGTCGGGGTAGTAGAACTTGGGGCACTCTGTTCTATGGCATGATGGCGTGGATACTTCTTACAGACGTGGAGAATGGAAGGACGCTAGGGCACTGGCTGTAAATCCTTTTCCTCTCAGTACTGATGAGTTGATCCCTTCGTTTCTCAGGAACCAGGTTACTGTTACAGAGGCGCGATCACCATCCATTCCTCGCCCATGCAGGGGCAGGGGCAACACCGCCACGGCCACCCCACATAGCGCCGCTACCGCCACGATGGCCGCCACATCACGGAATACGGGGCGCCCACGTCCCCTTTCCCCATCAGAGGTCATCCAGCGAAGGGTGATCAACAACCTCGTGCGCAGGTATGTGGAAGAAGGGGTCATCCCAACTCGGGATATGGCCCGCCTGGACCTAGAGGCCTCCATGCCCCGCCGTCAACGCCGCCCTAACAGGACGCGCTGGGAGCCCCTACTCCCCACCGCAACGTTCAACCGTTTCAAGAGCCTGTCTCCGGAACGCCTTGACGACTCCTCGCCTTATGCCGAAGAGGCGGGCGCCATCCGGCTCAGCCCGCTTAGGGTCCCGACCCAAGGGCTCCAGGCGAGAGCTCCCGCCTGACCGAATCAGCGCCGCCGTCCGAACCTGCAGGAAGAGTAGGGAGGCTATGTCCCTGCACCACCTGCACCAGCTCGCCTGACCCGACGTCAGCGTCGGGCCCGGGCTGAGGACGCTCACCCAGGCGCGTCAACGTCGATAGCTACAGTGGCCCGAGCCACCGCCGATGTGCATCGTGAAGCCCATGCATACACAGAGCAGGGGCACTCCTTCACCCCACCAGGATCGAGACCCCAACCGCCCCATGGGCAGGCTGGGTTGACTCTTCGGGTGGCAGGCCCAAGTGGTGATCGCCGCGAACTAACACGCGGTAATGTCACCCTGTACGGAGGTCCTCCCCGTACCACTACCCCACAGATCGTGGACCTTCCCAGCTCCGAAGTTCGTCATGGAGGCATGCCTCGTGCTACCCCCATCCCAAAGGAAGACATGCCCTGCGGCAGTGACGCTCAGCGCAGAAACCTTTCCCGCGCCCATTATACAGGGTATGGAGTCCATCCTCCTGCCCCCGACTGCCAACCTGAAGGCACCGTCCATACAGTCCATCTCCAACGTGGGGGACCTCCCTATGTCCTCTCTATAAACGGTGAAGGTCCTCCTCTCCCTAGCAACTCGAGGAGTGAAGGTCAGCCTCGCTCCACTCGCATCGATCATGGAGGTCCTCCCCATGCTCCTGCTGGTTCCAAATGAGGCTTCACCTATATGGGTGTTGTTCATGGAGGTCCTCCCCATGTACCCATCGACATTTTCCCCGGTGCACCTCGTACCCCGGCTCTCTCGAGTGGGGGCCCTCTCCACCACGGTGCCAGCGCCTCCCCGAGGCTGCCTAATAGGAGTCAACCATGTCCCGAAGAGCCACCTTGGGGCAGGAGAGCGGGTCATCGCCACCACAAGAAGAACACTGGGAAGGCCTAGGTGGAGATCAAACCTTCCCGCTTCTCCGACTCGGAAGCGGAATGCGATTCAGCGATGGAACATTCTCCCCGCTCCTCTATATCAAGGACTGGGGCAGGAACCAGACGTGTTAGCCTCATTCTCCCAGAATTTGAGGTCCACCAGATTCCCATCTCCCTCTGCAGGTACATCCAAGAGGAATAAATCTTGGGAATTCCGCAGGTCTCGACCACGCAATCACCACCTTTGTCACCAGAAGCGCGCTCTACCTCTACCAGAGATCACGAAGAGTTATTTTGGGGGCCAACGACGGTAGAGCGACGACATGACCTGTCGCCGGTAGCCACGGCTCCTGTTCCAGAAGTTGTGGTTATCATCCCGTCATATCGTGACATCGTGGCCAGGTCACCTCACTCTTCGGAGGATGGCCCAAAATTCAGCGGCCAGTCAGCTCGTTCGCCGTATTCTCCACCACCGAGCTTACTATCCCAGAGGTCCGCCTCGGTACCGCTACCTGTCCCTCAGCCTCCCCCGATTGACGAGTGGGGCAACACAGGGCTAGACCCTGAGTCCGAGCCCAGGTGATTCTAGAGTATCCTCACAACGGATTACTTCCTGGAAAAGTTCTGGCCGATGGCAGTGCTGAATTTTCACGTACCAGAGTCTCTTACCCCTGAAGAAGTGGGGTGCTTTTGTCGAACCCTATGTGTGACACACTTCCGCCTTCGTTACGAACGGGTGGTGTACCCTAGAAGTCGAGAGAACATCGAAGAAATCAGTGAGCAGTGCCGCCTGGTCGATGTGGCCGCACTCCTTGTGGTCCAGCACACTGATTCACCAGGCCACCAGAGCGCCCTTCAACGAAAATGCATTCAGAGTTTTAAAGCACTCCGCAGAATCGTTAGGGAAGCCACCCCCAATGTGCATGTCCGTGGTTGGGGACACTATGCCGATCTCCTATTCGACCCTATCAGACGGCAGCCCGATTCGCTATGCGACATCGAGGACATGCCCTCGTGAGGGGTCGCGGTCCACATGGCTGATGTCGTGGACAAGGAAGATGAGCCTGAATTAATTGATGGAGACCTACCCCCCGAGGGCGTACCGCCACTGCTGGACCCATCAGGGAGAGTTACCCGTCAGCAGAGGAACCTGCTAGGCCTCCCCATACCCACCGAGTCACTGGAACTCGGTCGATACACCAGAAAGGGTAAGGAGCATGTCGGAACAGTCAAGCACTACGACCCGTCCGCCTCTATGCAGAAAACAGACGAAGATCCCGAGAAAGCCACGTTACGCCAGCTGCTTGCCGAGCAGAAGAGGCTGGTTGACGAACTTTTGGCTGAGCGGGTCGTAGAGCGGCGATCCGACTATGGTAATCCCAGGCTGGGGCAGCAGGGGCAGGAACAATTTCCCCCAGTGAGATGCCTCCGGGAAACCCTGATCATGCTACTGCCGCAGACAGGGCAGAAGCCGGAACGTATGGAAAGAGGGCGCGATACGTCTCGCCATATCCCCCCGAGCGACGGGGCAATATGAAGAATCTAGTCCGAGTTCCCCCATTCGCCCCACGGATCGTCCAGCCAGTTGACCCACGAGCGGCCGAAGCCGTCTACGGTGTTGAAGAACCTCGCAATGCACTTGTGGTTAGGGATCCCGATCAATACAGGGACCCCCACCCGGATGATCTTATCGAGGCACTCATAGCCCACCTTGAAGCGTTGGAAACACGGCAGGTGGCAGTCCCACCAGATGGAAAGCCTTATCCCGCATGGGTGGATGATATGCCCGCACCTCCAGGTTTTGGGAACCCCACATTCTCGCCTTTTAACGGGACAGGGGACCCGCTGCAGCACTTGGCTCATTTTTCTTCCAGGTGTGGCCCCATGCTGGGGACTCCGGCTCAACAAGAAGCCGCCAAGCTCCGATGTTTTGTACAGACATTGTAAGGTCTGGCATTCGTCTAGTACTACCAGCTCCCTATCGGATTGGTGACCGGTTGGGAGGATCTTCGCCAGCAGTTCTTATACCAGTTCAGCTCCACCACGCGGAAGACCAGCATTGCAGACTTCTTCAAGTGAAAGCAAAGGCCTGATGAGCGGGTTGTAGATTTCATCGCCTGGTGGAAGGGACTTAAATATTCCCTCGATATGCCACTGACTCAGGAGCAACTACTGATGATGTGTGTAGGGAACGTCAAGACAGAGCTGGTACCCTCCCTGAATACCCAGAACTACCCTGGAGGGTTCAGAGATTTCTCAGATAAGGCACAACGCCTTGAGGAAGCCCTGCAACAGGCCAGTCAGGCACGTTTGTTACCCCCTATGATCCCGGCCAGGAGGACCGCCAGGGCTGAACCAGCCGCGGTGGACCAAATAGAAGCCTCGAGGCAGCTGGAGTTACTGCCGGCGTCACCACCCCCGCAACCCCGCAGAGGTCCTCCACCACAAGCACAGGCTCCTGCCCAACAGCGACCGCCTCAAAACCGACAGGTTCCCCCTCGCAATGCGCCACCGCCACCTAGGTGAGACAATCAGGCGCCGCCTCCTCGGCAGGCCCCTCTAGCCCCTCGTCAGGGCCAGGACCCCAGGGCCCCCTATCCCGAAAGAAGGTACCAGACTTATTCGTTCAACGAAAATTAGGTCCCTGGTTACTTCCGAAGTGCTCTAGAGCAAGGGATTGTGTGTCTGCCTAAGTGCAGAAGGACGGCAGAGGGGAATCTCACCGATCACCCCAACTACTGCCCTTATAATCGGATCCTGGGGCAAACTCTCAAGAAATGCTATGTGTTTAAAGACTGTCTTCAAGACCAGGTCAACAACAACATAGTCAAGTTGGGCCCAGCAACAGCGCAAGTGGCAGGTGTCCTTGCAGGATCAGAGATCGGCAGCGACAGTGAAGGTGAGTGGAAGCATGTCCCAGCCACGGATCCTAGAAATACAATGACTGGATGGCTCGAATAACCGTCGTTCTTGCCCATGGTATCATCCGGGCGCGCCTAAAGCAGTCGGAACCTTCAGAAGAAGTAGCCAGTGCCTCCGCGTCATCTTCACAGTCGGCCTCTTCCCAAAAGGGCAAGCATCGGCGACGTGAGAAGAAGCAACGCGCATCGCCGGTGCCATCGTCATCCCGCACTCTAGGCAACATTATGCCCCTTGAAATGGGGATTCCTCCCAGAATCCGCCCAGTTGTGGATGACTCCTCAAGCAACAGCCTGGGGTACGCTTCGGTTAACACCGTGGAGCTGGTAAAGCCCTATATGACCCCCGACGAGGGGGAATGCCAGGCAGACCTCCCCAATGTTTCCAGCCGACGTCAACGTCAGTGGAATCGCAACCGTGCCGGTCATCGAGGTACGTCAGCAGGCACTTTTGGCCAAGCCGTGCACGCTATTGAGACCAGGCAGCAGGCACAGCGCAGATCTCAGCACACGCAACCCCATCTAACACCCTCGGCTCTACCTCCACCGTCGTTCGTGCTACTGGATCGGGGGGAGCTACCTCGTTCATATCACATTCAGTCTTGCCCGGCTACTGGCCAGCCTCCGCTGTCTGATCCTAGTCTGGCGACTACTCTCCAGGCTTCTACTAGTAGGCAGCAAGATGTACCCAGTACCAGTTGATCACCGGTTCAACCAGTAGGGCCCGCTATGCCTCCAAATGCCGAACGACCTCCTATAAGCAGAGGTTCGCGTTTGGCACAAAATTATGATGTCCTGAAGCACCTGGATGGCATTCCGGCGAGGCTTTCTATCCTTGAGGCCCTTCGCCTGTCATCCGAAATGCGAGAGGCACTTGTTGAGGCCCTAAGGAGCCCCCTCCAGTTTTAGACGGAGGTAGCAGCTGAAGAAGCCTCCCATACCGAGACGATTGAAAACGCCGAATGTCAGGTAGTTATCTCGTTCTCTGGTGAAGATGAGGACCCTCCTATACAGGGGCACATTCGCCCATTGTGCATCACTGGCCACTTCAATGGTAAGGAAGTCCGCCGCTGCCTCGTTGACACAGGTTCCAGAATCAATCTAATTCCGACCCGGACGTTGCGAAAGGTGGTTCTGTCTGAAGGTGATTTAACTCCCTTTGACCTCAAGATCCAGGGGTATGATAGGACAGAGCAAACCCCAGTCGGCAAGATCTGCCTGAAAACTCAGTTCGGGGGCTTAATTGCCAGCACCGAGTTCATGGTTGTCTCTCAGGACACCACCTACAATGCATTGATGGGTAGGCCATGGCTCCATCTTCTTGCAGCGGTCCCTTCGTCGTATCACCAGTGCCTCATGTACTCGCTCAATGGTCGAGTTGGCGTGCTCCAAGGAGACGTGTCCCCTTTCGCTTCTTGTGAGTCCCGCTATCTGGATGCGAGTTATTACAAAAGTAAGGGTAGGAAAATCCTAGTAAGCGAGGATGAACCCACACCGGTCACAAGTGATCCCTGGGCAAGCATGGATGACGCCTACATTCTACCGATCCACCGGTTGGAGGCCACGACCCCCGACATGGGGAAATGATTTGTTGTTTCGGGTACGCAAGGAAGGCATGTTCCCGTGTCCATGCGACGACGAAAAATCACCTCGTACTCCTATATCAACTAGGATCAAGTCATCCCCGAACCTCCTACCCCTATAAGGTACCGGGATTTCAAGCTTATGACAACGGCGGTGCGCCATACATGTCTCTTCCGCCGTGATGGAATCAACTGACTCAAGATGACACGTCACCACTGCTTTGATATTATCAAACGCGGCCCCTTAGGCCGAAGGCCAGATGGGATAGGGTCGACCGCCTTCATTGCTATGGTCTCAATGGTGAGTGAGTCTCCCGATGTGATGCCGCTACTGCCCAGGCCGACACTAGTTGCCCCTTGGGTTTTGATAGCCCAGAAGTATCTTCCGTCACGGGACGTCCCCCCACGGGTGGGGAGAAAGACCTGGAGGATGCCCCCCCCCCCTCCGCCTTTGAAGAAGGCGTCTCTACCACGGTTGATGAACTAGTACAGGTGAACCTTGGTAGCAAGGAAAATCCGAAACCCACTTTGATCAGTGCAGCCATGTCCCCTGAGGAGCAGCAGCAGTACGTAGACTTCCTCAAACTGCACCGTGATGTGTTTGCTTGGAGTTACAACGAGATGCCAGGGCTAGATCCCCAGGTAGCCGTTCACCATATGGGCCTCCCAGTAAAACATCATGGGTTTAATCAGCCTCCCAAGAAGATACACCCTTCCATGGTGCTATGGTTGAGGCCCAAGTTGACAAGATAATCAAAACCAAATTCGTCAAGGAGGTCCAGTACCCCAAGTGGCTTTCCAACATTGTGCCAGTCAGGAAGAAGAATGGGTAGATCAGAGTCTGCATTGACTTCCGCGATCTTAATCGCCACTGCCCAAAGGATGAATTCCCACTCCTGGTGATGAAGTTGTTGATTGACGCCACAGCCGGGTTCCAAGCCCTCTCTTTCATGGATGGGTATTCCAGGTATAACCAGATCCGGTGGCCCCCGAAGACGAGGAGTCCACTTCCTTCAAAGCTCCCCAAGGTACCTTTTGCTACCAGGTTACGCCATTCGGTTTGAAAAATGCAGGTTCCACTTATCAGAGGGCCATGCATCGCATATTCAAGCCGATTCTCGGGACATTGGTGGAATGCTAAGTGGATGACCTCGTAGTCAAATCATGTCAGCGCCAAGACCATCTCAAAGACCTTGAGAAAGTGTCCGGTTTCCTCCGCTCCCATCACCTGAAGATGAACCCGCTGAAGTGTGACTTTGGGGTGACCTCTGTGAAGTTTCTGGGTTTTGTTGTCAGATACCGAGGTATCGAGATCGACCCAAAGAAGATCAAGGCCATCAGCCAAATGCCTCCCCTGAGCAACATTCGAGAGATTTGAGGCCTTCAAGGCCACTTAGCTTATATACTCTGATTCATCGCGAATCTGGCCGGCAAGTGTAATCCCATTTCCCAACTCATGAAGAAGGGTGCCGCCTATGAATGGGATGAGGAGTTTCGGACCGCCTTCGAGGAAATCAAGCAGTATCTACTCCATCCTCTGGTCTTGATGCCACCCGTCTCCGGAAATCCGCTGGTCCTTTATGTGACCGCCCTGGAGAGATCTCACGGTGCGCTACTCGCCCAGAAGAATAACGAGGGTACTAAGAACAGTCTCTACTATCTCAGCAGCACGCTTCTCGATATGGAGGTCTAATACTACCCTATCGAAAAGAGCTTCTTTGCGCTCGTCTTCGCCGTGCAGAAGTTGCGACATTACCTGCAACACCATGAGGTGCAATTGGTCTCCCGAGTAGACCCACTGAAGTACATCCTGAACTTCCCTATGCTGACTAGCCGACTAGCACGGTGGGCAGTGATTCTCCAGCAGTTCGATATCAGGTTTGTACCTCAGAAGGCCATTAAGGGACATGCATTGGAAGACTTTTTAGCTGCCCATCCAACCTCCACAGATCAATCCCTGGACCTGGATTTCCCTGACAAGACGATCCTCTCAGTCGATTATGTTGTCCCGTGTTGGAAAATGCATTTCGACGGCGCCTCCCGGAGCCCCACCGGTAGGAGGCTCAACGATCCCAAGCTCAAAAGATTGGGCCTGGGTATTGTCTTCATTACCCTGGCACAAGCCGTCCTACCATACTCGTTCCTGTTGTCAGAAGGCTATACGATCAACGAGGCAGAGTACCAAGCCCTCCTCACCGGCCTCGAGTTGGCCCTTGAGATCCATGTGCCCCATCTACATGTGAAGGGAGATTCCAAGCTGGTAATCAAACAGGTTAATGGCGACTAAGTCGTCAGGAAGCCGGAGCTCGCACCGTTGCTGGAGTACACCCTCCACCTAATGGCCCAGTTCTCTTCTGGACCAGAGGTTACACATGTCCCACGGTCGCAGAACGGCCAAGAAGATGCCCTGGTTGGCTTAGCCGCATCGCTCGCAGAACACGAGCAAGATGATTTGATCATACATGTGGCCCACCGGAGAGTCATTGCCCCCACCACCCAAGAGGACAATGATGGCCTGCGGGTAAGTCATCTCACCGCCGGACCCTCCACGTTAGGGGCCCCGGGTTCATCAGACGCAGTGGTTGAAGCCACTCCCGACTGGAGATCACCTTTTGTCGAGTATCTCCAAAATTTTCAGCTCCCGGACGACCGGGCCGAGCGCGAGCGAATCCGACGCCGCGCACTGCAATTTACCCTCCAGAGCGGCCCCAGTCTTGAACAAATCCTTTATAAGCGGATTTTCGATGGTGTCCTCCTCCGTTGCCTCCAAGGAGGGGAGATACCTCATGTTATGCAAGAGGTTCACGCTGGTTCCTGTGGCGCCCATAAAACTGGGCCGAAGCTTTCCCATCAAATCCGGAGATTGGGGTACTTTTGGCCCTCTATGATCCATGATTGTATTGGATATGCCAAGAGATGCAACGCGTGCCATGTAAACGCCAAATTCTTACATCGGCCGCGGGAGCCCCTCCACCCCACCAAGTACTCTTGGCCATTTGCGGTATGAGGACATGATGTGGTGGGACCGTATCCACCGGCAACAGCCCGCCAGTGTAGGTTCATCCTGACTGCTACAGATTTCTTCTCCAAGTGGGCAGAAGCAGTTCCGCTCAAAGAGGTCAAGGCCCGTTCCATCGTTGACTTTGTGGGCTCCAACATTATCCACTGGTTTGGGGTACCTCACGCCGTCCTCACCGATAATGACACCAACTTCTGAGTAGCTGAATTGAAGAAATTGTATGCCAAGTACCACATCAGGTCGAACCATACCTCCCGCTACCACGCGCATGCGAATGGACAGACCGAGGCGTTCAATAATACCCTCTCTAACATTCTGCAGAAGATGGTTGGTCAGAACAAGAAAAGTTGGCCGGACCAGCTCCCCAATGCCCTCTGGGCTTACCGAACAACGACTCGCAACTCTACCCAGGTGACCCCATATTCCCTGGTGTATGGAGCTGAGGCCGTCCTACCAATTGAGATCTAGCTGCCATCGTTACGCACTACGGTTTATGACCACCAGACAGCAGATGAGGTAGCCGAGATCCGTCTACCTGATTAGAAGCACTGGACGAGAACCGGCTTCGTGCCCTGCACAATCTGAAAAGGCATCATGACAAGATAGAGAGGGCCGTTGACAAGATGGTTCGTCTCCTCTTTTTTCTACAGGGCGACTTGGTACTGGCCCTTCGAGCGCCAATGATTCCCGGTAGAAAGCCGCCCAAATTAGAACCCAAATGAGAATGGCCTTATATCATCCATAAGGTTTACCCCAATGGAGTATACTCCTTGGTGACCATAGATGGAGAGCGTATAACCCCTCCCACCAATTCCAAATTCCTTAAATGATACATTGCCTAGGGAAAAAGGGTCCTGCACGACCCTAAACTGCAAAATGGTCCCGCATGACCTTAAACTGCATCTTCGTCCTGCAAGACGATAAACTGTGAAACGGTCACGCATGACCTTAAACTGCACATTATGGTCCAACATGACTCTAAACTATAAAGTCCTGCACGACCATAAACTGCATCTTCGTCCTTACTACAAGAAGTTAAACTGCAAGCCTGTCAGGCCTTCCTGACCGAGGCTTAGCCTCAGGCCCCTTGGCCTCCTCGGCCCCCGGCCCCCGTCCTTACTGCAAGACATCAAACTGCAAGCCAGTCAGGCCTTCCTGACCGAGGCTCAGCCTCAGGCCCCTTGGCCTCCTCGGGCCCTCGGCCCCAACCCCCGTCTGCACCGCGAGACGTTAAACATCAAGCTGGTCAAGTAACCCTGACCGCGGTCCGGCCCCAGACCCCCTGGTTTTCTCCGATATACCCTCTTGCGGGATTGTATGGTATAGTGTAGGACTACGTCCTCATTCATGTCGGATTACTCGTCGTACCGTACATATCCCCTAATGTGATGCTTCTCATCGTCCCACATGACATTAAACCGCATTTCTTGAACTACGTGTGGCTTGATTTCCATCATCATGGGATACATAGGACTGCTCAGACGCCTCATCTTGAGCCCAGCCCCAAGCTTTGATATTCCACTATTCCCCCTAGGAATAGTTTCCTTGGAGGATCTTTGTGTAGCAGGGAGTAGGCTTTCTTGGCCCAACTCATGCAACCCCACTCGCACAAGGATTGTAAGGGTCGCACCATGTGCCCACTCCCGTTCTTCTATCCTCCCACGTCCTTACCGCATGACGCTAAACTGCATGGCCTTCAAGAACTACGTATGGCTTGATTCTCATCCTCATGAGATACGTAGGAACGCCCGGGCATTTCATCCGTTGGCCTAGCCCAAAAGCCAAAATCTGCCCCTCGGGTCAAGACATGGCAGGGTGCACACTTTTGCCCCGACTCACATCGAGCAAGCCTCGACCCTACTGCACATCCCCCTTTCAGATGTTTGCCTCTTTCATGGATGGATACAGCTATTCTTCACCCACTCCTTGACTGGGATTCCACCATTTGTTTCACACCCAGAGGGATCCACAAGAACGGCCTAGATACTACGCCCAAGGGCTCTCCTACCGATACGGGCCAATTCCCCTAAGGTTTTTCAAGCAACAAGCAGATACAAGTCCCGCGTTGCGAATTTGGTCAGCGGTCGATACTCATTTGTTGCTCCCATAACGGGTCACCATAGGAACGCTGTGTTTCGAACATGGTCAACAGTGTCCTGGACCTTCGGGTCCACCCCGAGATGTCCCAGACATCGAGTGCAGTGATTCATTCTGCCCCATCCCGAGGTGACAAACTTCCCCCCGGGTGGTGCTAGCGATCGGACCCACGGACCCGATCTCCCATAGGGGTGTACGGTGTGTTGTGAGACTATGTCCTCATTCACGTCGGCTTCTTCTCCATACCGTACGCCTTCCCTTACGAGGCCCAGCCTCAGGCCCCTTGGCCTCCTCGGGTCCCCGACCCCCGTCCTCATGTAAGACGTTAAACTATAGACCCGTAAGGCCTTCCTGACCGATGCCCGACCTTAGGCCCCCTGGCCTTCTCGGGCCCCTCCACACAACTTCTTACCCGGAGTGTACGGTGTGGTGTGGGACTACGTTCTCATTCATGTCGGGACCATGTACCATACCGTACGCCTCCCCTTACGAGGCCGAGCCTTAGGCCCCTTGGCCTCCTCGGGTCCCCGACCCTCGTCCTCATTGCAAGATGTTAAACTACAAGCTGGTCAGGCCTTCCTGACCAATGCCTAACCATCAGGACCCTTGGCCTTTCCGGGCCACGACCCAGGTCCTCTCTTATAGGAGTGTACGGTGTGGTGTGGGACTACGTCCTCATTCACGTCGGCTTCTTCGCCATACCACATACCTCCCTTGTTTAGGGGTATATTACTCCCTTTCTCGTCCAGTATGACGTTAAACTACATCTAGAGAACTACATGTGGCTTGATTCCCATCCTAATGGGATACGTAGGACCACATGAATGTCCAAGATACGGGTCCAGCCCCATCTCTCGGGAATCCTCATCCCATCTCGGCCCCTTGGCCTATCCTTCCTCCATGAGGGGATTATATGGTGTGGTGTGGGATTATGTCCTCATCCACGTCGGACTTGTAGTGACCACGCCATGTACCTCCCCCTACTGAGTTGTTTCGCCAATCCCTTTTTAGCGGTTCACCAATGTGCCTAAGAGCACTCTAGTTTATTACCTGGAACACCATGCTTTACTCAGACACGTCCGCACCCGCCTTCCAGGCTTTGTGTACCCCTGCATAAGGGCTTTCATAATCTTTCATACCCGGAGGGACCCCCAAGAACAGCCTGGATACTACGCCCAAGGGCTCTCCTACCGTTACGGGCCAACGCCCCCGAAGGATTCAAACAGTGAATCGATAAAATCCCGCGTTGCGAATATAGTCAGCGGTCGATGCTCGTTTGTTGGTCCCACCTCAGGCTAGCACGATATGGACGCTGTGTTTCCACCATGGTTAACAGTTTTCCTCTATCGCCACGCCAACCCATTAAGCCCAAAATGTCGGGTACACGATTCACACCCTTCATCACTTCATCATGTCCAAGTAGAGTCTCGGGACACTCTGCCAACTCCCCTTTGATGGACGCCCCAAGTATTGCAATAAGGATCTTCCCCCATTGTTTCCTACACCGAGTTTATCTCACGTGGGCTTAGGGATTGGGTTGACACCTGTGCTTACTCGGGGAGTTGTCACCATCCACGGTCTGAGCTCTAAGACCATAAACTAAGATTCTCATCTGGAACTACATTCAGCTTGATTCCTATCTTGATAGGATACGTAGGAATGCCCAGACCGCTTGTCTTTGGGTCCAGCTTGAGTTCAGCTAATTCGCCTCTCGGGTCCTGCCATTGGAACCCCGACCACGGGACCACGTGGAGTATTGTAGGACTACATCCTCATTCACGTCCGGTTTGCAATAGCTGCACCACGCGCACCCCGTTCTGAGAGTTAGCCCTCCTATTCCCTATCCCGCATGACATTAAAAGAAACCCGTCAGAACTACGTGTGGCTGGATTCCCATCCTCATGGGATACGTAGGACCACCTGAATGTCTATGATTCGGGTCCAGCCCCACCTCTTAGTGATCTCCTGATCTCCCGGTCACCTAGGCCACTCGGTCTATCCCTCTCCAGGAGGGGGATATGTAGGTATGATACAAGGTTTCAAGCACCATGCCCCATTCCCCGGGAATCTGCCATCTCTCGATCACCCTCAAAGGTGAGTCCCTTGAATCCTTGAATCTACCAACCCATGTGTTAAGAGTACTCTGGTCTAGGACCAAGAGTGTCAGATTCAACTTGATCAAGTTCATTCCACTTGTCAAGATTTGTGTTCCCCTCCATTTGGGCTCCCATCACCTTTCACACACGGAGGAACCCCCAAGAACGTCCTGGATACTTCGCCCAAGGGCTCTCCTACCGTTACGGGCCAACTCCCTCGAGGGTTTTGGACAACAAATCGATAAAATCCCGCGTTGCGAATACGGTCAGCGGTCGATGCTCATTTGTTTGTCCCCATTTCAGGCTAACGCGACATGATGCTGTGTTTCGAACATGGTCAGCAGTAATCCTCTGTCGTCACTCCAGCCCCTTCAGTCCTCGAATGTTGGTTGCATGATTCACATCATTTTCCACCCCATCATGTCCAGGTGGAATCTCGACACTTTTCTCACTATCCCACAGTGCACCTTTGCATGTCAGGGGGACAAAGATGCAATATGGCGTCCTTCGGGGATCCCATAGTCCGAGCTCTAAGACCATAAACTAAGATCCATTCAGAACTACGTGTGGCTTTATTCCCATCCTCATGAGATACATAGGACCGCCCGGACGCCCTGTCTTCGGGTACAGCCCATTTTGGGAGCCAGTCTCTCCCCCGGTTTCACCTCTTACCTCTATATAGGCCCCTCGGCCTAATGTTTCCCTCTCTTGATGGCATACAATTTGATGTGGGATCATGTCTCCGTCAATTGTGTTTTATAACACTGCACACATTTCCCACCTAGCATCGTCTCTGCTACGTCTGCGCTGCATGACGATAAAATGCATGCTTAGTCCTATCATACGACCCTAAACTGTGACATTATCGTCCTGGCCGCATGACGAAAAACGACACTGTATTGCGGTGACCTCGTTGTAGAGGACATCACGTTGGGTATTGACCACGTACCATGCCATTTTTCAACGCCCATCACGGCTTGATCCTTGTGGAGACATCACAGCCTACTATTCTTGGCCTGTCGCTTCACAAAAAAAACCATTCACCTTAAAGAACAAATAAGATTTATCAAATTCCTCTTATTTTAGTGCAAGGGCCATGCCCGCACTCCCCTTTTCCCCGGCACTGGTATCTTACCGTGTCACCATTCAGAACTACGTATGGCGTGATTCTCATCCTTATGAGATACATAGGAGCGCCTGAGCACTTCCCCACGGGCCTAGCCTAACCTTTGTGTTCGGTCCCTCGACTCGAGCATTTCCCCAGAGAACGCATGGTAAGTAGGCCTTAGGTCCTCCTTCACGTCGGTTTTTGATGCCATGCGTCCCCTGCTCCCTTTACCCATTTATGGTCTAAGGTCCTTCAAGAACTACGTAAATCTTAATTCTCATCCCTATGAGATACATAGGAGCGCCCGGGCACTTCCCTGCGGGCCCAGCCTAACTTTCACTTTCAAAACTCTCCTAAGGAGGTCGTGCGGTGTGATATGGGATTGTTTCCTCATTCACGCCAGGTGTTTGAGTTACTCCCCCATGTGCCTCTTATGTCTCTTCCCATCCATGGTCCGAATTCTACGACCCTAAACTAAGATCTCCCCAAGGGAAAGGAATCTGCTCCCTCTCTCTAATACGTTTCGTTGTCGTATTCAGATGTGTTTCGACAAAGAACCCGAAGTGTGGAATTTCATACGGACATTCCCTTCGTCCCACGAACAATCATTATGAGCTCGCTATTTGGATCCTATTTCTCTTCCACATCCAAAAGGACCCCCAGACGACATGGATACTAGGCTTAAGGGCTCTCCATGAATGCTGGACCTAAGGTCCCTTCAATCGTTTCGGGCCAACGTCCCTACGGATATTTTACAACATTTGTGATATGGTCCTGTGTTTCGAACATGGTCAACGGTCGACCCTCATTTTCATGTCCCCATTCTAGGCTAACGGGACAAGATGCTGTGTTGCGAACACGGTCAACAGTTATCCTCCGTCGTCACGCCGCCGTCATCGTGATCTGCATCTCGAGTTCCAAGATTCACATGTTTCCACTTCCTCATGTTCAAGTGGAATTCCATCATACTCGGCTCTTTCTCTTCGCGCATCTAGGTGCGCTAAATGATCGTGTTAGTTCCACTAGGCCGGTATTTACCGAGCGTCCCTTTGCCCTAACCTGCCCCTTTCTGTGTTGGGAAATTCCCACCAGTACTGCTTGTTTCCCACACCGAGCACGACTCACGTGGGCTTAGTAGTTTTGGTGGGATGTATACCAACACGGTCAGGCTGCTCCTCGTCCTGCATGACGTTAAAATGCGCTTCCAGAACTACGTATGGATTTATTTCCATCCTCATGTGGTACGTAGGAACGCCCGACCACTCTGCTTCGGGCCCAGCCCAATCCTCACTCTTGGTCCCTCAACCTGAAGAGTTTCCTACGGGGTATGTGGTATGATGTGGGACTACGTCCTCATTCACGTCGGTTTCATATCTACCTCACCACACGCTTCCTTCCCTTTTATTCCACGTCATATCGTATGACGTTAAACTACATGAGTCTGTGTGTCCTCAACGCATGAAATTAAACTTCGGTTCTACCATGAACAAGTTCAGGATGCCCCATGATCCCACTGGGAAGTGACAGATCCCCTCGCCAGAGAGGCCCTGTCTGAAAGAAGGAATGATCCATGATCAAACCGATGCGCCCATCTGGCGTACTCCCACCACGGTGGTGAAACTACCTAAGTGTTGGATTCTGTTCGGACAGACCACCACTCCATATTCCACGCTTTGCGTGCCCCTTATTCGGACCCTCGTCCCCTTTCATGTCTGAAGGAACCCCGTAATGACTTGGTCTCATGCCGCAATGGCTCACCTACCGTCCTGGGCCAACGTTCTGGAAGACGGGTCATATCTGGAAGGACCCCCTAACAGTATTGATTTTTGACCTATGGTCCACCAACTGTCCTGGGCCAACGTCCCGAAGGGTTGATCAACAACATTTGTGACATGGTCCCGTGTTTCGAACATGGTAAACGGTCGACCCTGATTTGTTGTCCCCATTACAGGCTAACGCAGTAAGGGTACCGCTTCTCCTCTAAGGTTAACGGTTGTACCTTATTGTCACGCCATCCCCACAGTGTTTCGAATCTTGGATATTGTAATTCACGCTTCCCATTTTCATCTGTTTGGACCGATTTTAGCGCCCCTAGAGTTTCCCCGTTCGTGCATGAGAGCACGTTGAAGAAACGGTAATTCGGCTACCCTGAAAGTTACTTCCCCCATCAAGCCTCTCCCGTCTTTCAGAAATTCGGACTGGTAATCTGAATCTCGGACATCGGGCTCGACCCACGTGGGCTTGGGGAATTGTCGTCGAACGTCCCGCAAACATTGTAGGGATGTAACAAGGCAATTTAACAGTGGAAATCGTGCATGCTATGACATTCAAAACAGAGAGAAAATTTTGAAGCACAAAAGTACCAATAAAAGTTTTTTGGGTTTGTTACAATACTCGAGGGTCAACTCCCCCCATGGACGGGTTGACCCCGTCAAAAGAGCGTTGCAGCTCTGCCACCCATTGGCTTGTGGAATCCAAGGCTTGCTGTCGCTGACCTTGCTCCCACTCCTCCTCAGCAGCGGCGGGGCACAGTTATTCAGTCCTGGCTTTGGCCCTCTCTACGCCAGCTCGAATGACAGCCATCTCTCTAGAGGTCTGCCTCATATGCTCTTCTGCCTCTGCCAGCTGGGCCTTCAACCGCAAGACCAACTCAGATTGTGCATCAAGAGAGGCTGAAAGCTCGTCTGCTCGGGTCTGCATCTGTTGAACCTCGCCTTCAGCCTCCTAGAGCTTCTTGATACTGGTCGCCTTCCTCCGCTGCCAGCCCACACCGAGCCCACGATCATGCTCCCGGATCTTCTCAGACATAAGATCTCGGATGAGTGAATGAGGACGTTGGGAATCCACTCCCCCAGCACATAGTTCGCACAACCGCGAGTGAATTCTATCCATTTCGGCTAGCAATTGCGCTTGGGCAGTGTCATTGATAAAGCGTGTGATCAGCTTCCACGGCCGGCGGCGGACTATGCTGATGTCTTCCTCATCGGAGGTCGTTTCGTCCCAGTCTGCGTGATTGGAAGGCTCGTACGCGGGGTACGCCCGCAAGAAATCCTCGGCAGGATCAACATCCGGTGTTGAATCCAGTATGGCACCTGGCACCGAAGCAGGCGTGACAAGACTGGGATTGACCGGTTGATCCTCTTCCTCGGAGTCCACCTCAATGACTTCGGGTACGGCCCTGCTGGTGGTCCCGCCAGTGATGATGTGTGTCACAGCATGAGGAGATGGGGGGACTATCGCCACCATCACCGGCATTCCCCTAGGAGGGACACCACCAGACATCCCGACCAGTCTTGCCGCAGCGGCCCACGCCAGTCGAAGAACTGTACGACAGAGAGGGACAAACGTTAGTTGGCATGGTCTACATGTGACAACGAGGATACCGGTAGAGGAGACATATTGAGATCGACCTCCTGGTGTTGCTCTTGAGCCGATACTGACATGACCCCAAGGCGAGGCCCTCCGTATACTGTGGGAAGGTCTGGAGATTACGGAGGAGCCACCTCGGGAGCTCTGGTCCCACCAGACGCGGAACTGGACACAGCCATAGGCGCGGGTTCTGACGGTCCCGCATCATCACCTGCCAAGGAGCGAGAATGAGGCTTGCGAACAAGTTCCTCCTACATGGCTCAAACATTGGTGAGAAGTCCATAGTGACCCAAGAACAGATCGTAAGGAGAGAAGTTCGGAATGCCACCTCGAGAGCCTCCGCAGAATCGTCAGATTCTAATCCTCGGTCTCCGACCTCTCCCTCCTCTAACGGGATCCCTCCTCCAGCCTCATCCTCCCGAGAGGAGTCCTCTGATTCTTACGGCAAGGGGAAGTGCTCCCTCAGATCGGCAGCCGATAACTGTGTGGGGACCGTCTGATTCAACAGTAACCTCACCCAGTCTGTCATTGGGCGAGGGACACCACTGGAGTGGACCTAATCCTCCAGCTCGTCCAGGTATTGTTCTGCCTCCGCCGGAGACGCCATGAATCCAGCCCAGACTGGGCCTATGCCCAGTAATTCCATCCCGAGGCAATTCAGGTGGGCTCATATCTCGGGTGGGCTGAGGAATTGTCGGTTGACATCCCAAATGCCCCAAGCTTCTGGGAAGACGACATCTTCTGCCATGTCAATATGACGCATGCGCTTCCCCGGAGCCTGAGTAGATATCCTACGAAATCCCCTCGGTGGTCGTCCCTCCGGATGACCCTGCTCTTCCGGAATCACCGGATCCACCCCTGCTGCCATACCCTCGGCTGGTGCGGGTCTCGCCGCCATGGCAGCCCCGCTACCGCGAGCGGCCCTAGCTGCCCTCCGACCCCAACCTCGAGATAGAGGAGGCCCACCTTCACCGACCCGGATAGTTGGTTGCTTCAGCATATCCCCTGGGTAAGAAGCCTCCCAACTGATGGCGTACTTCTTCACCAATCCGAAAGCGGCGGTAGATGGAGGCAATGAAATCCGCATCTTTCCATCTTCCCATGTGAACATGAGTCATAGCTGCCTCATCACACACGGGTGCTCCTCGTGACGCACCTCCCAGTAGACCTGCGGGGTCAGCCGCTAGAGGCACCAGAACTGCCTCGCAAACCGATGCGGGGTGTACGGTTCACAGAGCGGCTCATGATCAAGAGAGGCTGAAAGCTCATCTGCTCGGGTCTGCATCTGTTGAACCTCGCCTTCAGCCTCCTGGAGCTTCTTGATACTGGTCTCCTTCCCCCGCTGCCAGCCCACACCGAGCCCACGATCATGCTCCCGGATCTTCTCAGACATAAGATCTCGGATGAGTGAATGAGGACGTTGGGAATCCACTCCCCCAGCACATAGTTCGCACAACCGCGAGTGAATTCTATCCATTTCGGCCAGCAATTGCGCTTGGGCAGTGTCATTGATAAAGCGTGTGATCAGCTTCCACGGCCGGCGGCGGACTATGCTGATGTCTTCCTCATCGGAGGTCGTTTCGTCCCAGTCTGCGTGATTGGCAGGCTCGTACGCGGGGTACGCCCGCAAGAAATCCACGGCAGGATCAACATCCGGTGTTGAATCCAGTATGGCACCTGGCACCGAAGCAGGCGTGACAAGACTGGGACTGACCGGTTGATCCTCTTCCTCGGAGTCCACCTCAATGACTTCGGGTACGGCCCTGCTGGTGGTCCCGCCAGTGATGATGTGTGTCACAGCATGAGGAGATGGGGGGACTATCGCCACCATCACCGGAATGCCCCTAGGAGGGACACCACCAGACATCCCGACCAGTCTTGCCGCAGCGGCCCACGCCAGTCGAAGAACTGTACGACAGAGAGGGAAAAACGTTAGTTGGCATGGTCTACATGCGACAACGAGGAGACCGGTAGAGGAGACATATTGAGATCGACCTCCTGGTGCTGCTCTTGAGCCGATACTGACATGACCCCAAGGCGAGGCCCTCCGTATACTGTGGGAAGGTCTAGAGATTACGGAGGAGCCACCTCGGGAGCTCTGGTCCCACCAGACGCGGAACTGGACACAGCCATAGGCGCGTGTTCTGACGGTCCCGCATCATCACCTGCCAAGGAGCGAGAATGAGGCTTGCGAACAAGTTCCTCCTGCATGGCTCAAACATTGGTGAGAAGTCCATAGTGACCCAAGAACAGATCGTAAGGAGAGAAGTTCGGAATGCCACCTCGAGAGCCTCCGCAGAATCGTCAGATTCTAAGCCTCGGTCTCCGACCTCTCCCTCCTCTAACGGGATCCCTCCTCCAGCCTCATCCTCCCGAGAGGAGTCCTCTGATTCTTACGGCAAGGGGAAGTGCTCCCTCAGATCGGCAGCCGATAACTGTGGGGGGACCGTCTGATTCAACAGTAACCTCACCCAGTCTGTCATTGGGCGAGGGACACCACTGGAGTGGACGTAATCCTCCAGCTCGTCCAGGTATTGTTCTGCCTCCGCCGGAGACGCCATGAATCCAGCCCAGACTGGGCCTATGCCCAGTAATTCCATCCCGAGGCAATTCAGGTGGGCACATATCTCGGGTGGGCTGAGGAATTGCCGGTTGACATCCCAAATGCCCCAAGCTTCTGGGAAGACGACATCCTCTGCCATGTCAATATGACGCATGCGCTTCCCCGGAGCCTGAGTAGATATCCTACGAAATCCCCTCAGTGGCCGCCCCTCCGGATGACCCTGCTCTTCCGGAATCACCGAATCCACCCCTGCTGCCATACCCTCGGCTGGTGCGGGTCTCGCCGCCATGGCAGACCCACTACCGCGAGCGGCCCTAGCTGCCCTCCGACCCCAACCTCGAGATAGAGGAGGCCCACCGTCACCGACCCGGATAGTTGGTTGCTTCAGCATATCCCCTGGGTAAGAATCCTCCCAACTGATGGCGTACTCCTTCACCAATCCGAAAGAGGCGGTGGATGGAGGCAATGAAATCCGCATATTTCCATCTTCCCATGTGAACATGAGTCATAGCTGCCTCATCACACACGGGTGCTCCTCGTGACGCACCTCCCAGTAGACCTGCGGGGTCAGCCGCTAGAGGCACCAGAACTGCCTCGCAAACCGATGTGGGGTGTACGGTTCACAGAGCGGCTCACGATCTATTCGGGCCACCAAAACTCCACCTCGGAAGGCCAGGAGGTAAGCCCGATGTTCTTCCGTTCCCCTTCCATCATCAGTAAGCATCCCCATCGGCAATGGGAAAGGGTGGAAGTTGAACTCATCCGCCCTCCACACCCGATTCAGCACCATCGGAATGGCTATTTTGAACGGGATGCTCCCAACCACGTTCAAATGGAGGGGCGGAAGTTTGATCCCGGCGGCAAAATAGGGTTTGGATACTCGTAAATCCCCCTGATATGCATTGTGATCCACCCATACAGGAGGTGGAAGGGCCCGCATATCCTTGGTGGTTTCTTGCCCTCGCTAATATGCCGCAGCATTCTGTACAGTTTGGTGAGCATCGGAATACCCAGACTGATCTGCTGCCCCATGGCCATCATCGACGCCATGATAAACAAGCCGGGTTGTACCCCCATGCTTGTATCTCTCACCGGTAGGATCCAACCACAGATGAGAGTTGTGATGAACGCCGCCAGCCTAAATATCGGCTATTGTTCAGTGCTGACACTGAAACCGCAAGTCTTCCATTGGATGTCCTCAAAGACCCGCCAATACGAGTGCCCCTTGCCCCGTTGGGCCGCCCTTGGACAAGTTCGAGGCCTCAGAGAGAACTCTCGATTCTATGGGAAATTCAGGAAGCACTTGAACCATCTCCTAAAATTGACATCCCTCACTGCCTCCTTGTCCTCTCCAGGGACAAGTTCCATCAGCGCGGACGCCAGTCGCGGCATTTTCTCCATATCCCCCCACGCGCTGACGACAGGGAGGAATTTTTCATACATGGCCCCCAAGATCGGAACCCCAGAAATCTGGTGGAAATCCCACAGGCTGATGCCCACCTCCCCGTGATTCAGGTGAAAAGTGTTGGTCGTGGATGACCAGCTGCTCAGTAATTCCGGCATTAGCTGCTTCGGTTGGTAAATGTGGAATTGGGAGGCCCATGACGCCTCATACAACCCCACTCTCCTCAGCTCGGCCCCAATCTCCTCGCATGAGGCGCCTACCCAGTAGGCCCAGGACGTGTCATCGGTAAAGTTGCCGCCCTGGCGCAGGTCCCACTCATCGGACCATCCCTTCTTCGAATCCTGCAAAGCTTCCTTCAGCATGGTATGGTAGAGGGGAGGGGAGGTCTCTGGATGCAGTGGCTTCCCGTCAATGTCGTTCACATGGTTATAGAGACAGTCAGCAGTAACGGGTGTGAAGTTCTCTTGTGCGTGACCATCGGTCGCCCTGAACCATTGGTGCTGGAATGGTATGCTCCTGAACCAGCAAGCTGGTTCATCCCTACTCGCCTCAGGGATAAAGACGTCATCCCTCAGCCCGAAGCCGTACAATGGGAGTTTCTTACACTGCAGATAATCCTTATGACCCTCTGATAGAAGATCTGTCAGAGTAGTGTGGTCCGAGTGGCTTCAGATCATCTCCCCTAGGCCTGGATAGTTGGCCATCTCATCCCGATGAGCAGCATCTGCAAGCACCCCCAATACAGCTTCTTGATGGGCCATTTTAACTCTGGCCCTCAGAAAAGAATTATTTCAGCTGGATCGCGAAGCTCGACCGTGAAGCTGAATCACGAAGCCGGATAGCAAGGATCGGTCACGAGACCAAGCCGCGAAGTCTGGCCAAGGCCAACAAGCCGAGGTTGGCTTGGCGCGGACGCAGAGTCGGAGACCCGTGGTTCGCCACGAAGCTCGATTCGTGGAGGGCTGTCGCGGAGTACGCGGAGCTTCGCGAAGTCGAGAGCACAAAAAGACAAGGAAGGCACGTGAAGACATAACAGGTCGACCCCCCTATTTATAGGCGGCCACCCTAGAGCATCGCGGCGCGCCTCACCCGCGCGGAGCATCGCGGCGCGTCCGGATCTGTGGCCCCCGTCAGCACCGCAGGCACCCTTCGCGAAGCCACATCGCGAACCACCGACAATTTTGGCGATTTTCCCTCAGACTTCGACCCTTCGCCCTCCGCAGCTCCAAGTCTGAGGGGGGAATTTGTTGGCGCCAAAATAATATGGCACGAAAGGAAGGAACGAAAAAGAAGGCTGGCACGCTGCCTCGTGAATTACCGCCGCGAAGCACCGTCGGGAAGGACCGACGCGAAGAACCCCGATCCTCGCGGCCTCGCGAATATCCAAAGGCGGTAATCCTCCGCGAACACATTTGACGTTCGCGAGCTGCCGAGAAGCTCTAGAGGCGGTAATCCTCCGCGAAATTATTTGACATTCACGAGCCACCGTGAAGCTCCAGAGGTGGTACCCTCCACGGACGACGTTGAAGTTCACGAGCGCGCCACGAAGCACCGGAGGCGGCGCACGAGTTCTGCCTCACGGTGCCCCTTGCCTATAAATATTGGACTCCCCCTGAGTCCCGAGAACGGACAATCCGACCTCTCGGCTTCTCCTCTCCTGAATTGCGAAGAACTCTTTGCCCCAGGAATCATGAGCTCCACGAGGTACTTCTACTTCGCGAGATGCCTCTGCATTGTCTCGTTTTGATCCCCTCTTCCATGAGGGATTCCCTTCACGAAGCTCAATGGCATTCGTGAAGGAAGGGGATTCCCAAGGGAACCCGGGCAGCCGCAGAGCGTTTATTCTTGGCGAAACACCCAACCCATGCTAGTGATCCCTTTGCTAAGGCAGGATCACTACACATCGCGAAGCACACTGCTTCGCAGGACCTTGCTTCGCGAGTCACCTCTTCTTCGCGAGGCAGTGCTCCGCGAACACTGTTCCTCTTCGCGAAGCACCTTCCCCTCACACCTATTCCCCATGCTAAGGCCAAGGCACTCCACTTCGCAAAGCACACTCCTTTGCTTAGTGATTCCTCTTCTCGTGCGACCCTCCAGGTTTCCACGATGTGATTTCAATGTCCCATGGACAATACCACCCATAGCTTTGCTTCGCATAATGCTTCTTCGCATAGGCACGTTAAGGGCTATTGCTTCTTCGCATAGCCACGCTAATGTGGACCCCTTGATGGTTCGTTCCACAACCCCCCTTAACCATGGCCTTACTGGTACCTTCCCTTCCCCAAGGACCAGAGGGTACCAGTTATGTAAGTCCAAGGGGTGTGGAGTGAACCCACCTCGTCCGAGCTGCAGGACGTTAAATTGCCAAGCAACACGTCCTCAACACATGACGTTAAACTATGACCCGATCTCGTGCCCCTTACGAAGGGTCCCCCCAACTCGAACATTCTTTACACCACTCGTCTCCACAAGAATGGAATCACCCATCCACAAGGGATGATATCCTCCTTCTTAGAGTGGAGTATGTTCATGTGAGAAGGGCGACCCTAGTTCCCCAATGGAATGTTTCACCTCAGCATCTCCGTACTCCCCCACTACCAAGGTCGATGGAGGGTGTGATAGGGAACGAGGCACCTCCCATCATTGGACCAAGGTCCATCTTTCCCGCGCTTTGTCGCACCATGGGCCTCCATCCTGGAGTAAGTCCCAACACCATGGGCCGCCTAACGCGTAAGACCCTATTCGCTTCTCACGGACGCATCCTTCACGACATGATCGTCAGGTCCTTGCAACCTCTTGTTTCTCACACCGAGCATGACTCACGTGGGCTTACAGTGAGCACCGACCCTGACCCCCAACCCTCTAGCGAAATACGAGGACTTTGATCCAGGTCATGGCATGGTACGTAGGAAGCCCCCATGAGGTTCAAGCCACATTGCTCAGTCATTCATTCACATCGAGTTTCGGCATCGTCCAGCTTGACGTTAAACTGTATGTCTCCGTCCCTCATGACGTTAAACTGCACGCCCTGTCCTGTATGACGTTAAACTGCATGCCCTCATCCAGCATGACGTTAAACTGCATGCCTCCTTTTGTCCCGCATGACATTAAACTGCACACCCATTCCCACCTGAACTACGAGGTCTTTGATCCATGTCAAAACATGGTAAGTAGGAAGCCTTCCAAAGGTTCAAGCCCACCACCCATTGGACCAAGGTCCACTTTCACGTCGGTTCCCCGACAAAACCCAACCCGAACTACGAGGTCTTTGATCCATGTCAAGACATGGTACGTAGGAAGCCTTCCAGAGGTTCAAGCCCACCACTCATTGGACCAAGGTCCACTTTCACGTCGGTCCGCCGACAAAGCCCCATATGAACTACGAGGTCTTTGATCCATGTCAAGGGGTGGTACGTAGGAAGACTCCACGAGGTTCAAGCCCACCCATCATCCGATTCAGGTCGTTTTCTACCCACGTCCAGCACGATGTTAAACTGCAATTCCAGTCCGACGACAAGCCGTTGTGACTAACCTGAACTACGAGGTCTTTGATCCATGTCATGGCATGGTATGTAGGAAGCCTCTACGAGGTTCAAACCCACCATACGGTCGTTCCGACCTCATCCACGTCGGTTCATCCCCGTCCTACATGACGTTAAACTGTATTCCCCAATCCGAACTATGAGGACTTTGATCCGTGTCAAGGCATGGTACGTTGGAAGCCTCCCTGAGGTTCAAGCCCAACAATCATTGGCCCAAACCGTCTCCTAGTCGGTGTGCCGGGCCCCCATTTTCAAGACCATTTCCCATTGGACCAAGGTCCCTCATTTACATCATTCTACCGACACCCAATGCCCGTCGTTTATTCACATCAGGGTTCACTACCATCCCGCATGACGTTAAACTGTATTCCATCAATCATTTGAACTATGAGGACTTTGATCCATGTCAAGGCATGGTACGTAGGAAACCTTCCCAAGGTTCAATCCCACCATTAGTGGAACCACGGTTCTACTTTCACGTCGGTTCACCGATGAAACCATTTGAACTACGAGGACTTTGATCCATGTCAAGGCATGGTACGTAGGAATCCTTCTAGAGGCTCAAGCCCACCACTCATTGGACCAAGGTCCACCCTCACGTCGGTACGCTGACTATGCCCATCGGACCAAGGTCCACCCTCACGCAGGTACGCTGACGATTCCCATCAGACTAAGGTCCACCTTCACGTCGGTTTACCGACACCATCCCGAACTATGCGGACTTTGATTCCCTGCCACGGGGATACGTAGGAAGCCTCTTCAAGGTTCAAGCCCAACTTCACTGTCGCCCCAGCGATGGTCCCATTTCATTCCCCCTATACTTCATTCATCCACCTACAGCCCATCCTGATTCTCGCCCGGACCGTCATATCCCGGTGAGACCATGTCAGTACGCTCTTCTTCACAGCCGCCCATGGTCTGCCCCCGGTATCGACATCCCTTCAAGGAGAATCCCTCAATCTGATCTATCCTAGCTAATGCTCTGGTTGGGTTGATCCATCTCCGCTAGACGTTAAACCCGCGACATACCCTGTGTTAAACATGGGAAGCTGAGGAAAACCTCAGATATGTGTCTATGACATATAATTCCCTGTGCTCGATGTGGGATGCCTCGGGCTTCCATGCCCTCGAGAAGCCTTGTGACCAGGGATAACAGACAGACATGGCAGGTTCCCCAGCATCCAGACACGCTATTGATGCCTCAATGTGACTAATCCCCCGACCGAAGGTTGCTGCCCTGACTGGACCCTTTGGAATGTCCTGACAGAAGCAGTGTAATTAACTGGCGTTCATGGAAACATGGCACTGGGAAGAGTTTCACGAACTACGTATTAAATATATGAGGGAGACCCGGACTAGGAGACGAGTTCTGAGGAGGAATCCACGAGAGGAAGAACAGACATCACATTATCCCATTTCGATCAAGTAGCAGACATCCCTGAATAAGGAGCGAATGTCGCCCGCCTTTGGAAAGCGGGAATACAGGGCAACAAAGCACCGCACATCCTCCTCCGCAGACGGAACGGATGCGCGCGCGCACCCGGACGAAAGCGTCGGAAACAACTAATGTGAATATAATTTATGAGTCTTACACAACATATTTTGGTTTTTACATATCCATATAATTTTATTTCTTTCATGTGAAATATGATTCGACTGATTACATAGTTGTAAGCAGATTTCAACTCCCACATTTTTTAGAGAAATATGCCATATTAACCACAACAAATTTTTTTGTGGTGTATATAAATATTCTAAATGAGATATATTTTCCATATACTTATATTTATGGGTATTTATATATCCAATTTATCAAATATATTTCACGGGTTTTGAGTTTAATTAATTACTAAATTCATAAGGATGTTTTGTCTAAACTTTCCTTCTTTGGGGGAAAAGATATATTGTGCACCTATATTCATTTTAGAGGATTATATAAAACCCTTTTAAATTATAATATAAATAATATAACTATTTTAATGATATTATATTTTTAATTTAATTTTATTCTATATTTTGTGATAAATTTTTGTTTCATTAAAAGGTTTTTTCTAAAAATGTTTCAGAAATCTTCTTAAAAGATATATTAATAATGCTAAAGGAAACATATTTACAATATTATTAGAATAACATTGAAATAATTATTTATAATTTTTATATATTTTTTCCAATGAATATGGATTTATAACATTTTATGATTTTTAAAAGAAAATTTTAATTTGGGATGGATATTTTCATCAAGATTTATTTTAAGTGTTATTTAAAAAATAAATTTTCCCATTATGATGATATACATTTTAGTTATTAGTGCCTTACTGGAGAAATGATCAAAGAATAAAATTCATAATATTTCATTGAAAGGATTATAATTTTTTGAAATTGTTTTTATGAATCCCAATACTTTTCAATAAGATAAACTATTATAAAATGTATATGAAATCCATTTTGTTTCATGAATTTTGATTCAAAAATGTTTTATTATATTGTGGTAGACATATGATGTGACAAACCATTCTATACCACAATCATGTTATTGTTTTCAATAGGCCAAGCCATCTTTTATTTTCTTTCACTAGGATATAGACCTCAAACATCGTCGATGAATATGCATCATGATGGGAGAGGTATCCACACCACCTTATTAAAGGGTGATTTGTGCTCCTCTTCATTAGTTGTGGGATTTCCATAATCAAGATTTTTTAAATTATAAATTGAATGAGGAGGAGCATGAATCACCACATTATATGGTGGTGTGGATTTCTATAACATCAATAGGCCACTTCATTTGGGATTATTGAACACCAGTTCCCATAAAAAGAGAAACTGTGCAGGCTAGGTCCAAAAAGGACAAATGTAATCATTAGATATATTGGTGCATTATAAGTGCAATGAAATCCAATTTCTATTTGATGTGTTAGTGAGTAATTTGGGCCCCTAAAGGGGGGGTGGGATTTTGGAAATCAAACATTGAGGGATGACGATCATGAAGAACCCATTTATAAGGAGGTGGGGATACTTCTCCCATCATGATATCTTTTTTGGGGGGATGCCTAAGGGCCCCAGCTCAGGGAAATAAAAACTATAGAGGCTTGTAAAAAAGTGAACAATATCATGATTGTGGGATGGATTTGGATGTTACAAATGTGTGGAATTATTCATTCCAATAGATGGACATATATATACCTCGAATGGATCATGTATATTTGTACAACTTATGATATATCTATGTTATGTAGGAATAAAATTTCATAATCACAGATCTATTAGTGGACATAGGTTTTATGTCCATAATTTTATGTCTTGACCATTTTAACATGTCAACATAATTAATTATGGACCTTGTTTTCATGTCTACATTTATTCAATGTCATGATTTCATGTCCCTAATTTAATGAGTGATCCTATTACTATTTATAAATTTTTAGAACGTTACAATATTATATTTATGAAACAAATTGATTTCTTCTGCTTATGTAATGATCTCTTGGATTATGTTATTTCATTCCAAAATGATTCATGTCTTATTAAAATCCATTATTTATGAGATTACTCATGTACATGATCATATTTATGTGGTTTTTATTCTTCAAATATTATTATAAAATTTTCATTCTCTTATTCTCCTTGTAGGATTAGGTATCTTCTATGTCTACCCTAACTAGACATCTCAGATCACCCATTTCATATGTTAATTTATTACAGCATATTAATGATTTATTTTAGTATTCTTCATCAATGATGTATATTGATATGATGAAATTCATGAGAGATGATGTCGATGTATTATTAAACAGTTATTTATTTCTCTAGCTTTCCAAAAGAACTAAACATATAAAGACCTTGGGAATTCATTGGGTATTCAATAAAATTTTTCAAATATATCATTACATTAATTATGTTCCTTTTTAGTTGTTATCATAAATAAGGATTATCTCACCTTTATAAACTCAGATGATAAAAATTTAATGAGTTCCTTAAATAAATTTCTAGGGTGATGTATTTGGATTTCTCCAATTCTAATCCTATTGAATCATAAATTTAAAATTATGTGTAATTATTTAGGCATATAATAAGTAATTTTTCATGATTATGTGGTTTTATAATCGGATATTTTTTCATCATTATATAGTCTATAATCTTACTAAATAGTGTGAGCTTCATGGAACATGCCTCACATTGAATTATTCTGATGTGTATTGTATTGGAAATATGGAAATCGATATCCTAAATGAAAATATCATGTAGGGATTTTGTAAGGATTTATGTGTATTTTTTATATTGATGATTATAAAGAGACTACAAACATATTCTATGAATCATGATTAGAATGAGGTTATGTAACATCAAGTCGTGATTCATATTTCATATTCAAGGGAAGGGCTACTGTGAATTAAGATGAAGAAGCCCGAATAATAGTTTATGTATAATATTGGATGATGATTTCATATGTAATCAAAGAAAATAATATTTTTGTAGATTTAAAATTAGTGTATTATAGAAAAAGGTAACATTTAATTATTGGTCCACTATTATTTAGCAGTAATGATTTATGTGAATTTGTTGAATGGAACTAGTAACTATGAAATTTGATTGAGATAGTAAGGTTATATTCATGATAATCATACTATAAGGTATTAATGACCCATGACATGTTCCTTATATTTAGAAAATTAATTATCTATAATGATATGTTTCATATGAATATGTAAATTAGATATTAATAATTACCTTGGATGTGATTGAGGATTTTTTTATTGAAAATGACATTTTGATATCACTTATAATTGCAAAAACCACTCAGGTCCATTCCATTGTAGAAAATTGGTGATTTAAGTGTTTGGGGTGGTCTATCTAACTTATCCCCAACACATTTCCAAATTTCTTGTTCTTTGAACAATGTTTCCTATTTTATGAATAGTAATGTCAATGAGACAGATGTGAATAGTGTTTTTAGTGAGTCATCATCATCTATTAGTGTCTTTGAGTTATCTTCATATGTCGGTATCAGTTAGTCATCTATCATGGAGTTTTCATTGACTGTCGGTGAGTGATTATAAATTATTGGTGTCAGTTTGTGCTAGAGTGTTTCCTGATCAACTGGTTAACAATTTTTCCATCTTCCAACAATTTCCCCCCTTTGATGATTTTATTGACAAAAAATTATTTCAAAAACAATTTTAAACTATATAAGGATGATTCAAACACACAAATCATATGTTATTTTTCCTAAGCGTTGGTATTCTTTTACATGGTCAAACCAGGTGTTTAATGAAATTAGTATTATTTGAAATTATTATTTGGTTGAAATCCCATTCGTTTAGATATAATCATTCATTGTATGGAACCTTCCCTCCATTAATTCCATATAATTTTTCTCAGAAGTGAGGAACCTAGATAAATTATTCCCATAAGAGTAGTTTGATTGAAGAATAATATTTGGATCATTTCCACATTATGATCATTCCTATCACATGTGCACCCCATGAATTGGTTCAAGTAGCTATTGATGATCCATAATCGATAGAAGGTATGCTCCACCTCATATCATGTTTTCTCATTGATCCATATTTTATTGATTCTCATTGACATGTGTTGGAAGATATTACCCAGGTTTCTATTTGTGATTTCATGGTGGTTGGTTGATGTGGTGTGTCACGACATCCTCTGGTGGATGATATTGTTATGGGGAATGTGATCATGATTTGATGTGTTGGACCATAATTATGCAATAAACGTCAAAAAGCTTTTTATGTAGGGTATTGATGGCTTTAATATTCTATTACATCCAGTGGAAGAGTTAGATTGTTTCTTTTAAACAATATCACAATTAAATTTACATAATAAATATTTTAACATGATTAATGAATTGAACTCAATCATATGTAATTTCTTTTTACCATGATAATAAATTTTCACTTAATTTATAGATCATGTGATATATATGATGTCCTTGTTAACATGTCATTATAGATCAAAATCTACAATGAATGTAATGATGGGATTAATTATAAATTTATTGTCTAAAGATAGAGCCACGTAAATGAATCTGGTTGTTTTCTAAATTTGATGACAACCATATAGATACATTTATGCATGTTAAGTGATTCGATTAATTCGTTTTGGAATAAAGAACAATTTCTGTGATAATGGTAATAACTTGAAGGGTTATGAGTTACACATATTCATTAAAGTTCAATAGCCTTATTTTTTAGTGTTGTTAATGATCAGTGTCTGTGAAGGTTGAATGCCATGTTTAGGGCCTAGATCCCAGTTGATATTTTTCTATTGTTTTCATATATCTTGTTATGAGCCTGGATGGTTGTTGTAAGATTTGTGGGTATAGAGGTCCAATGGTTGTCAAAACAGTTAAGCGTAGAGTGGTGAGATGCATTAGTTTATGCATGTGCGTGTCAAAGATGGCATCAGGGATTAGGAAACATGTTTAAACTGGACATACCATTGATTTGAAAGTGGTTTCTTGATGACTATTTTTTTTATTATCTACATTACTTTCCCCTCTTCTTAAAGAAGTTGGATTTCATAACCTTCTTCCAAAAGATGTGAATAAATGTGGGGTATGCCTTGTGTTTTTTGTGTTTATATTCCCAATGGCGGATTGGTCTACACTTCTGATATAAGATGCAATGAATGAATGTGTAGTTCATATACTCATCGTGGTGATCCCCTTGGTTTTATATTTATATTTTTTTTCAATATTTCTTGGCATATTGGGAAATTGATAATGCATTTATCAAATTATTGAATATATTATGTTAACCCATGGTGTTGGAACTTGTTGGGATGCAATGTTGAGGATGAAACATCAATGGAACAATGAACATGGTTTGGTTATTTATGTAGGGTATGCCCTTGTTTCTATTGACAATGAAATGTAATGTAGAAATGATAATGATTAATTAATAGTTAATGAATTAATTAACATAAGGTGAAAATTATAAAAATTGATAAGTTACTTAATATTTCTCTTTAAATGGTTTTATTCTAATAGGATATATAGTATTAGTAGTGATAGTCAAGATTATGAGAGGTGTTATCTGCAGTTGAGTCTATGACCTGGTTATGCCCATATTTTGGATGTGATATATATTATATGGTGTGAATTTGGTGTTTTTATATGCTAATCCACCCTGTAAGGTAGGGTAACTCACACCCATGGGATTATGAGCCCTAGGGCTGTTTTTCCACAACATCCCATGGGAGGATGGATTGCTGAAAACCCCCTTTGGCCCATATCTTTACTCTTGGTAGTTACCTATACTGGTTGGAATGATATTTAGTATTCCCCATATATGTGTGTAGAGGGATGTATTGTATTGAGGATATTGAGACACATATATTTTAGATATAGTTTCAAATGGACTACTATAGTTGTAATGTGTATAGTTTTTGATTTCTTGAAGATCCTTACATGGTGTATGTCATGTAAAAGATTAAGGTATACTCCATGGCATATGATACACATTATGTGATATTTTTTTAGATCCATAAAACTACATGATTACTTTAGTTATGTGGATGTAGTGGTTTTGTTGCACGAGTTTCATGTTGTGGGGTAACACCTCACGGTATGTGGGAAATCCTATTTTGAAGGAGATGCAAAGGACATGTGATATTGGGGAAAAGTGGTAAACCAGTGGGGAAGTTGTAACAGGGTACTCTTGATATATGTTATATTATAAACTCTTGTATGTGATTCTTGGTGAGAGTATACATGATGAGGACTAGTACAATGTATACATGTTTAGGTGACGAGTTAGTTTCAATTGTGGTTCATTGACCATTAGCAAGAATTAATTATTTTTTCATGAGAGTATCTGAAGTGAATCCTAATAAATATATTCTTATACTCACCCTTCATATAGAAAAAAATTTAGGTCACTTGGTGCAGGTTTCAGTTCAGGTTACTCACTAATATCTTGGGGTTGCAAGAGCTATTTAGGCATCGTGGTTTCTGATGTTTTACTTTTTTTGTTTCATTCATATTCCATTTTATTTGTAGTATTTCTTGAATGAAATAACATATATGTAAATGGGATTTATTTTATTTTCTAGTCTGAGTTGAATTTGGTTGCAATCTGTTTTAACTCTATGTTTCGAATGTGTTTTCTTAGAGGGTCATGCCCCTCATTTATGTCTTTACAATAATCTCAGTGCTTTTTGCCAACCTAGGTCATATAAGAGGTAGCACATGGGGGTCACTATCTTCCTTCTCACATTTCTTGCCGAGAAGGGGTATACATTCTATTTAGGGGGTCATTACAGTGTTGTATTAGATGGAGGTTAAGGGATATTATGTTGTTTGGAATTATCCAAAGGTGAGGTTACATGGGTTTGTTGGGAACTAGTGCTAGTCAAGTTTAACAAGAACTCTAAAAACAAGAGCCCAACTAAGACATTGATATTTAGGCCCCCCTATGATCTGAGTTTGGGACTTTTTTTAATGTGGTTACAAAATGTGGTGATACTTATTACAAGGTAGAGACCTTATAAAGTATCATGCATCATTCTTAATTGATCATGTTTTTGAATGGGTAGACATTGGGATATGTTAACCAAAATTGAATAATAGAAAAAAAAACTGACAAATTAATGTGGTCGTTCCATATTCTAGGTTTATGAGATAATTCTATTTTTTAAGGTATGGGTAATGGTCGACATCCTCTTCATGTTCTTGCATAAGATGTTCACAATGTTTTTCTAGAAAATTTCTTTAGATTAGATGTTGATGATGATGAAACATAAAGGATAACACATTTAGTGTTTCATTGCTAGAGCCAGCAGATTTATGATAACTCCATTTCAGATGTAGACATCGAAGACTAGTTGGTGGATGGTGAGATAGCCTTCAGTTAGATGCGTGATCGAGAGTAGTATTAGGTGTCATTGGTTGTGATGATGTTTAGTGGAGCAGCAAGGAAGTGGTTGTTCTTGTTCCTCTGGGATCACAAGGAGTCGACTATCTCATTGATGGAGTTCAGAGTCTAGTAAAGTATTGAGATACTTTTTTTAACTCTAATGAAGAAAATATCTAGTAGATTTATTCCTATTAATATGGCATCTCTTGTTCGAGATAGTTTGAAATCTATTTCAGAAACCATTTATGATATTCTTTAAAACTACTTCTAGATGATGAGGCAAGGGTGAATCGTTTAAAGGGGTCTTTTTATCGAGAGAATATGATCCATTTCGCCCCATTTATGGTGAAGACATATCATGAGGTTCTAGAGAAGGAAGTGGTCATTATAAAGATGCTATCCAGAAACATATCATTAAAAATGGGTAGTTTGTAAGATTCCTCAAAATATGGAGTTGTGGTATCAGGTTCCCGGTTTTTAGGGAAGAGGAGTTTCAGTTCAGTCGGGGGTAGGTCCCATCCATTATTATCTCATTTCTCTGGGGTAACTGAATTAAGGACATATGCCAAGGGATACCGTTATTTTTTTATTATGGTGGATGATGTCATCAATTACATGAGTTCCAGACCATTCTGAGTAGTTGGTGTTCATCACGTGTTCTAATTCTAGTTACCACATTAAGGATGTTCATGTAGAGGTTGGAGAAGTAGGTTTCATTATCTTTGGATGAGAATATAGAAAATGGGGAAGGTATTGGATAGACATGAGATGCTCCTCATCCTTAGAGATCAGAGATTTCCCATTTTGGTTATCGTTAGTAGGGTCAAAGAGGTTGTGGAATATGTTTTCTCCGGATTCATGCTTTAGTGAAGCCAACATCAAGAGTTATAGAAATTGTTTGAGGTACACTTTTCATATTTTTTATTTGGTGGTTTTTATTTTTTGTTTCATGGGTGACACACTTCTTCATATCACCCACCCTTTTCTAGGCATTTTTACTTGAGGTAGAGAGGTTTCCAATGACCATAGCGTTGACTATACCAGTTGGAGGTCGATATATATTTTTTGATGTATGTAAAGGCTATGAGATAGTGTTGGGGAAACACCAATATTTCAAATATTTACTATGTTTATCGATACCACGATATGATTACATCCTCTCTATGGATTTACAGTATTTAGTTTAGTCTATCATTGACTACATTAGGTGGAAGGTGGTGTTCTTCGAAGATGATGGAGAGGAAGTTGTGTTTTTTGGTGAGTAGGACCCTGGGATTGGTCAGAAACATGTTCCATCCCAGTCATATTTGATGGATTATGTGATGAATTTTTATTGGAGGATCAACATTTTGAATTTCTCTGGGCTATAGAAGAATACACAGATGTCTTTCTAGAAGATGATGTTGCATTACCCACATGATTAGTGATCAAGTTTGGGATTGACCTACAACCGAGAGGGTACCCTATATCAATGTGTTTATATAGGATGGTGCACTATGAGTTTCAGAAGATATTTATAGATATCGATGGTCTGCTACAGAGTTGTTTTGTTTGTCCGAGAGTTTCACTCTAGGGAACACCGGTTTTTTTTCATCATGAAGGGTGACTGCAGTTTGATGTTTTATATAGATTATCATCATTTGAATGAAGTGATAGTGAAAAAATCCTATCATATTCCTTAGATTACTGATTTAATCAGTCAAATTAATGTTGGATGTTGGTTCTCAAATATTGACATAAGGTCATGATATCATCAGATGTGTGTGAATGATGATGATTTCACGAAGGAAACATTTTCTATATTAATTGGATTTACGAGTTCGTTGTGACCCTATTAGGTGTGAATAATTGTCCATATGTATTCATGGGGTTGATGAATTCAAGATTCCATTAGTCATGGATACATTCAGAGAGTTTTTCATTGATGTCATCCTTAGGTACTCCGCGTCTATGTAGGAGCATGCAAAGCATCGGCATGTCATTTTGGGAGGTCATCATCAACATTCACTATTTGGGATGTATTCAATGCTTGATATTTGGGCTTGGGAAGTCACATTCATGGGGCGTATTGTATCCCAGCAGGGAGTAGATAGGGATCCATCAAAGATAGATATGTTGTTCAGTGAATTAGTTCTTTTTCATCCAGTAAATGTGGTTCAATTTGACATATTCATTGATGATTAATGTTTAGGGATTGGATGTGTTATAATATAGTATAGATCTATAGTTTCATATGGGTGTCATAATTTATGTCCCCATTAGTGAAACTATTCCTCACATGATCTTGAGAGGGTAGTTGTGGTGTTTTCCCAAATGTTGTTTAATCATTACCACATCATAGAGAACTTTGTGTTATTCATCGATCATAAAATCATGAGGTATGTTTTATCCTTATGTTACATGGTCATGAGAAAATTTCAATAGATAGAGTTATTAAAAGATTATGAATTTAAAATAACATATACACATGGTAATGGGAATGTTGTAGACAAAGTGTGGAGTAAGAAGTCGTTTAGTGATGCAGTGCGTGAATCGAGTAATTATTGGAGTATAATGGATGAATATTGAGAATTACATCTCGATTTAGGGGATGTTTGGGGAAGAGGTTTCTTTATCAGATGATGGTGTAGTCTTATTATTGAAGTAGGTTGAACATTCATAGTTGGGATATCATGAGGTGGAGTTCTAGAGTGACCGAGTGGTTTGTGGTGAGGCCTTGAATGGATGTTCTGAGGAAGAACAAGACCATGTGTTATTTTTTGTGAAGGTTTTTTCATCCTTTGGTGATACAGGATATGTTTCTCAGAGAGTTCCATAGTACTATTTTAGTGATTCATCCTGCTGTAACTAAGATATACCAAGCATTGAGAAATTAGTTTTGGTTTCCTAGGTTAAAACGTGTAGTTTCAGAGTTTGTGTCTCGATGCTTGGACTTCTAAAAGGTGTTGGCATAACACTGTGCTCCCAATGGTTTTACCCAGTAGTTAGATGTTCCTCAGTGAAAATGTGGGAATATTTTGAAGAAATTTTTGACAGGTTTACCTAGATCATAGGAAGGAATTGAGGATATATGTGTGGTATTTGATAATTTGATGAAATCATCCCATCCATTGAAATTAATGAATCAAGCTATATGGATGTTTTAACAAGGAAAAATATAGATAATGTAGTGAGACTCCATGGGGTCCCTAGAATGAACATTTCTGATTGTGATCCTTGTATTACCTCCAAGGTTTGGAGAGGGCTATAACATATTTTTTGTTCTCATCTGTGCATTATCACTACTTTTTATCTCTATACAGTCGGTCCAAAATAGTGGACTTTCTAGACTCTGTATGAAAAGTAGTTCAATTGTGTCCTAGATTTTTGTGGCTTTTGGATGAGGTAATTACCCTTTGTAGAGGTCACCTACACCAATAGATTCTACTCCACCATCAATATAGAATAGTTTGATGGATTTTATGGATGACATTTAGGTTCCCCATCATGTTGGATTGGGGTGGAGAGTTAGAAATTCTAGGGCTGGAACTTGTAAAAAACACAACTAGATCATTTAGGTGATTCATGAGAGGATTAAGGTATCACAAAATCATTAGAAATCCTATTTCGATCATAGTATGAGACTATTGGAGTTCCACACTTGGGATTAAATTTTTATGAAGTTGACTCTCTATCATGTGAAGCGAAGTTTTGGATGTGGGAGTTTGCTTTCTCCACGGTTTTTTGGGCCTTTCGAGGTTTCAGATTAGGTTGGAGTCATATCGTATCAAGTAACACTTCCCCCATAAATGTTCTGGATATGAGATTTATTTTACATGTCTCATATATTTCAGTATCTTTATAAAGAATCTTTCCTCATATATTTGGATGAGATCGATGATGAATATTATGTGATATTTGAAGAGCGGCCTTTAGAAGTCTAGGGCTACAAGGAGAAGGTGATTCACAATAATTTTATCCCCACAGTTCATTTCATGTGGAGGTACAGTGGAATTGAGGTGAGTACTTGGGAACATCATTAAAAAATACATGATTAGTACCTTGAGTGGTTTTATTTTTAGATATTTTTTTGTAATGATCTTGGTGTGGTGTTTTTAGTTATTTTCTGTTAGTGATATCGATTTCTCTTGTTACTTCTTCAGTATTTCTCTCTTTTGAGTGGTATCCCACAGGGAGAGTAGTTATGAGATCATTTTTTTTATCACGTGGTTTGATGTTTTTCTTTTGAGGAAGTGTTTATGATCCATTTATGGTGAGATCCACAAGTGATATCTAAAAGGGAACTTCATTAGACCCTTTTTTTGATTCCTCTCGGGGTTGGATTGGATTCTGGAGGAAAAGAATGTTTTCCGAGGTATCGTATGTAATGTATTGAACAACTCTAGTCCATAGCACTGTATTAATATTGTTTTTAGGTGTGTGGGTGTTTAAGTTTACTTATCCCCAACATATTTATAAATTTCTATTTCTGTGAACAATTTTTTCAGATTTATGAATAGTATTTTTGGATAAATAGTTTTTAATAATGATGTTGGTGAGTAATAACCTTCTTTCTATGTCAGTGAGTAATATTTAAATGTTGGTGTCAGTGATTCAACTTCATCTCTTGGTGTTGGTGTGTCATATTCATCTATTAGTGTTGGTGATTCATCATCATCATTCGGTCTCAGCGAGTCATCTTCAACTACCTGTGTCGGTGAGTACTATTCAGCTATCAGTGACAACTATTTATCATCATGTGTAACTATCACTAAGTAATATTTATCTGTCGGTGTTAGTGAGTCATGATTATCTATCTTTGTTGATGTTTCATCTTCATCTATTAGTGTCATTGATTCTTATTCATCTTCTAGTGATAGTGAGTCCTCCCCAACTATCTGTGTCAGTGAGTCATCATCATCTGCCGGGGTCAATGATTCATCTTAATCTGTTGTTGTCGGTGAGTCATCTTCATCTGTCAGTATCAGTGAGTCATCTTCATCTATCTATATCTGTGAGGAATATTCAACATTAGTTGATAAAAATTCTGATATTTATAATGTGATGATCAGAAAAGATCCCTATAATTTAATTCTACATTAAAAAATTTGATCGTAAATCTCACATTTTTAAAACTTATAAACCATACATATGTTATAAATTATATTTTATATCACATCAGTGACAATAAAAATATTTTGGGAATCACATAAAAATTAATAATATATCATATATATAATATAAATTACTTATGTATAATTATTATAACTCTAATACATTTAAAACATATTCTCTACATCATCATAAATAAATATTCAAAATGTTATCTATTACCTTTATTAAATTAATAATCACTCTAAAAATATTATTAATTCTATATATTATCTTATAAATAAAAATACAAATTTTTATTTCATGCATTTTTTGTTGAACATCGGTAAAAAAATATCTATAAGAAATTAGATATATTAAATATAATTACTAAAATCATATATTTAATATGAATAATAATGCATATCATATTGTGACATGTATACTTAAGGAATTTTTATCCATTTAATATAACATATCATATATAGTGAAATTAATTTTATAGAAAGAATATATATTCGTTATTTAATTTTTTAGATCAAAATTATTAATAAAAAATCAATAAATATCCTCAGAAAAAACATCAATCATTCACTATGAATCATAAATAATTAAATTTCATCTCAAAAGAACGAAATTATTTTTTTTAAATTATAATATTACCTAAAATTCTCTTATAATGTATTTCTTAATCATTATAGATTATGAGCACTCAAATTTCAATGCATCAATATATCATTATTACCACAACATTTAAATTTTTTGAACATGTAATTTCTCAAAAATATGGGATCCTTTGTTAATCATTAATAAATATGTACCCATATTAATATTAAACATGAATCAAACAAACAACCGTCATGTTTTGTGAATCAACATATCTTGCATCATTAATGATATATAATTTTTTTTGAACTCATTAATTCATCCAACATTTTTCATTCTTCACATTAATTTAATTACATAAAGATTCACTAAATTTATATGGTAGTCATCGTCTCAAACTTATATGATATATCATGTTATCGACCTGAGAGGTACATCTTTTAACATGTCATGGTTTTTTCATTTCATTTACATGTTAAGATTGAGAATGAATTGGGAAGATAACTATAATGGTGAAGTCAAGGATTTGTTAGAGTTTCAACATTAACCATACTTATCTACATGTTTTTGGAGGGTTACACACATTATAACTAGGTTACACAATGTCTAATGGAAACTAGCTACATACTGTGATATTTATAGGATGTGATGTGTCATTAAAATTGATGATTAAATTAATGATCTATTTTTAATTTTATGGGATGTGTTATTCAGAGGGTGTATAAATCATATATTTCAAAAAATATAAATGGGTTATACATAGTGTAAAACCCCCAATATAGTTTTTAATCATTATGAATGAATCGAATCCTTTTTTCTTTCTTACTCCAATTTCATTTTTCCTAACCCAAATCCTTCCAAAACTGATCTTGTAGATCTCTAACACTTCTCTATCATTTCATTGGTCTTTGGATTATCTTTTCCTTTCCACTTCCATTCCATAGTATGTTTCTCCCTTGTTCTTCATCATTCAATATTCCAACTCCTTTGAAATTTCAATATATTATCCTGAAATTTATGGATCTGTGATCCATGATGTTGGATCTCAATTCTAGGATGGGTTTTGAGGTCTTCTACACCTTCTATCACATTGATAGGTTCCATTTAAATAGTAAAATTTTGGAAGAAAAATATAGGTGATTCCATCCTATTATTCTTAATTTAATAATTTTGAATTAAATGATTTATTTTAATGATGATATGTAATTTTAATTGTGATTTTGAATAAAATATGTCACGGTATAATAAATTCTTTTTAATGTGACTATTTTTATTCCTCATGAAATATGGAATAAGAGTTTGTCAATGTTAATGGATCTATTTTTGTATATTTCAATGCTATATAAAAAATATCTAATATATATTAATATTGTTAAATAAAATTTATTTTGTATATAATTTTCAATTTTGTAAAGATCATAGAAGATCATATTAGTTACTTTGAATCCCTATAAACAAACCATAGAGCATATTGTTATTATGGATTTTATTTCAGATTCATTTTTTTAGAATGATTATAGATTGTTATAATAGTAGTTTGGAGATTTTTAGAGGGACCATGGGTCAGATAAGACCCCAATATATTATTAATTTTTTTGATTAAATTTATTCTTCTTTATATTTAACATTTTATGAAACACTAAATATATATATTTTATATATATAAAAGCACTAGGTATGGTTTGAGTTTTATGAAATGCCATGATAATCAAGGACTAATCCCAATATAAAGGCTACGTTTTTCTATACAAAACAAAATTGTTAGCATACATTACACAGAAGTTGTCATTTCCTCCTCGTCTTTCTTAACAAGAAAGATCATGTTTTACCAAAAGTCAATATATTCTTAAACAAGATTTATTTAATATAAGTGGAAATAACCTATCCATTATGTTAGTGGTTATAAATTTTATTATCTATCATTGAAAATAATATTGTTTAAAATAATATAAAATGAGTTCATTAGTCACAATGAACATGTTCAATACGAATGGAGTATCTTATAGAAATTTATGCTATGGCTCACAAATGTATTTTATCAAAATAAATTAAATAAATTTATATTAATTATATATATTAATGTAATATACATATAATAGATTCAATTAAATATTTTTTATATTCATCAAATAGATTTTTTTACATAAGATAAGATCAAACACAATATTATGCTGAAATACCTCTATTTTTTATTGGTAGTTTTAAAGCCTTTTAATGAAAAACTCATTAAAAATCCATATTTTCAATCATTTACAGATTTAATATATCAAAACAAATTTAATAATTTAAATATAATCATAGTAATTATGTTAGGGAATACTTTTAAAATTTTTCTTATATTGTTTTAATTTAAAATAAACAGTTAATAATACTAAATTTTAATTAAAAACTACTTTTAAATATAATATATTTATAAGGTTAAATAATTTTTCAAATTTTTTCAATTTAATATTATACAATATTTTCTTTAATTAACACTATATAGTTCATTTGAACCAATTACACATTGATATTTAATATAGAAACATAATAAAAATTTGAATTTTTTTACTGTAAAAACCTGTAGTGTCATCCCATTATCGGGATTAATATTCAGTTATTTTTTGACATATATTATTGGAATATAAAAATGGATTCAATATTTGGAATAATAAAAATTTACTATTTATATTATTATTAATTTAGTTTTTTACAAAACATATTAATGAATGTGAGTAAAATTAATAACATTAATTAATGTAAAATTAAGCATAACTATGGACTAAATATTAAATTTAAGTCCCTAATCGACCAGGATACAGTTCTAATAGGCCGTGTATGGTCATATCTAAACCATATTCTACCTTTAAATAATAAGTTAAATTATGGGATAAACATTTTGTGTGAAAATGTGTATTCCATTTCATTGTCAAAATATTATAAGAGTATTACTCCTCCTCCACTATAAAAGGGCCTCCTCTCCCCCCACTGCTTCACACCACTCAAGAAAAAATGAATCGACCATGAACTACACTATTAGATCATAAAATTAAATACATTCATCCTTTATAACATATTTTATTCATAAATACTTTTTAGGAATCCCATTTGTGTAAACCAAATGGAGTTACAAAATAAGTGGGTAACACCCACACTCAAGATCTATTCATTTATTTTATCCATCCACTTACTTTATTAATCAAGTTAAATGATAAAAAAAGTATGTTTAATATACTGTAAATTTTTTATAAATAGGTTTCTACCTACACATATACTCATGTCTATATAATGATTAATTAACATAATGATTATGTGTATGGCGAACTACCACCTTATTAAATGATGATTGTTCATTTTTATTTCACCATATCTCATGGAGAAAATTATGATGGAATATTTTAATATATATGATATATATTATAATTTTGAAAAAATTATGATTCTATAATAATTTTACCAAACATACCATTATACCTTCAATTTTTTTATAAATATGATAATTTAGTTTGAGTAAGTACGGACTACTACCCCCTAAAAGCTATGTGATTCACCCACACGCCATATGGAATGTGTTATAGATGGTTTTAGTGAACTTATATGATATATATAATATATTAATTACAATTTAATGATGATATATTTATACACATATATATACATATATGTCATTTACTTTCTTTCATTCAATAGACCAATTTAACGGAAACAATGTTCATGATTATTTAATTCCTACCATCTCTAGGATTGTTTTATGGAATTTCATATGTATATATTATATATATTATTATATTAATCATATAAGGAATATAAATGATATTTATCTCATGTTTTAAATTATTTAAATAATGATATATGTATAAGGGAAAAATATATTACACAATAAGACAAATAAAAAACAAAGAGAATATTTCCAAATACAAAACCTTAACATGGAATTAAAAAAAGAAGTAAATATAAATATATTATAAAAACATATATATTATTATATATAAGAATATGGTTTTGTGATATAATTATAATAAATTTTAATTTATTATAAAGGATGATTTAATGAGTATGATGAGAGTCAAGATAGATGGTAAGGATATTTTATCATATAATTTGTTTTTGTGAGATAATTGTTTTTTTAGAATATATTCATTTATTTTTGTGTGTATAATTCCCTATTAATTATTATATTATTGAAAAATTAAATTTATGGGAATTTAAATATTTATTTTTTGACATTTGTTTCATTTTTTTTATTTTTATTATGTTAACAAATCGGTACGGTAATTTTGTCCCAATTTTCCATTTGATGAGTCATGTACCATGTTAAGAACCAATATTTTTTTATGAAGGGAATATAATTTCTATAAATTTCATACCATTAATGTAATTAATTTCAATACATTTTAATCTTAATTTAGTTTTATATTCTATCATTGGTAATATGGTTCAATGTTACCAATTGGTTACAATTTATTAAAACAATCTCAAAAAAAATTTATATTATTTTTGTTTATGCTTCCTTTGAAGAAATGGTATAATAAATATATAATGATCTATAATGAATTTTCTTCTTCTCTGGTTATTCGTTATATATTCATCCATTGGTATAATTATTTTACTCCTCAGTATATTATATATTTTTTATTTTTTTATGATATCCACACATTACCCACTCATTACATTGGATAATGTACTCATTAAAAACAATGATTACACAAAACTATTTCAAATAATATTATACTAAAATCCTATGTTCATTAAAATAAAATTTTACCCACTTTATATTTTTTTATTTATTATAACAAAATAATTTTTTTTCTTTTTGAATGAGATATATTTATATCTTTTTTACCTTGGAAAGCCAATATCCTTTTCACCTCATATGACATGTACTTATATTACATAAATCAATTCATCGAAACATTCATTCAATGTTTCAAATTTTAGTTTATAATAATTTTTAAAAAAACATATCTTCATATAAATTATTTTTAACATTTTTTAATGAATCATTAATAAATATATAATTAAAAATGATTTCAAAATATTTTCGAGATCCTTTATGTATTTTACAATAAAAAAGTATTTAAAAATCCATTCAGTGATTCATATATAAGAATTGATGTATATTTTAATGAAATTTTCTTAAAAAGCATTTAGGTTTTTAGAAGAATGTTTATAATGATAAATTATTATGTTCACATTACATAATTTTAAAATATCATTAAAATTTGTTTTGGATCTAAGATAACATATGTCAATGTAACACATTCCTCTTTAGGAAAATGATTCAATGGTTGGATTCATTTTCCTTCTATTAGTGGTTTCGATTTCATAGCATGTTGTTTACGAAATATGTTTCTATTTAACTAGTTATATTTTTTTGAATCCTATTTTTTCATGGGTTAAGATATAATTAAATGATTATAAAACACATTTATTTTTTCCACGGGTTACGGTATGATTTATATTTAGGAAACCCATTTCATTTCATGGGATATCATGCTATTTTTTATAATTTTTTGGGCACATGTATGTATAATTTCATTATGAAATGTGTGAGACCTATATGTCCCTCCAATTCATTGGGTAATAAATAAACTTTTTATCAGCTCAATGGATATATGGGAAGGCATCTAAAGCTCAAAAAATTAGGGTGAATGGGAGGAAATCCCATGGTCGAAGCTAGAGGGTGTATTGGAGGAAATCATAAGCCCAAAATAAGAGGGTACATGTAAGGTAATCCCAATCCTAATGTTGGTACATGGATGATTAACCCATGAAAAACATGTCACAATTTATTTTTTAGTCCACAATGTCATTAGGTTTTTATATGCTTATGTGTCTACCACAATTACATGTGGTTTTCCTATATTATTCATTCATGTATCATGTAAAGACCTGGATATTTCAATGAATTTTTATCATAATTTATATGGAATTTTAATAGTCCGCAGTTTCTGACGGGACCTGATTTAGAGGCCCGGTGTGCCCGGAATAATTTTTTGAAATTTTGATAACCATAAATTAACACGCGTAAGCAATTTTAATGAAAAAGAAGAATAAATCTTAAACGGTTACTCAGATCCGAAATCCGAGGGCACCATTGCGCTCAGGATGGCTGGTTTACCCTGGGCATGACATAAATTTTGCCGTAGCGGGCCTCCAGTGAGAATTTCAAAAAATGGCATAACCATAAATAAAATAATTAAATAAATTATTTTGTATTTAGAATACATAAAACTCACAAACGGTAGCTCAGGTTAAAAATATGAGACCATCGCTGAACTCATGAAAGTTTCCATTATTTATGTTGATACTATCTTTGATCGGCGCGGGCCACCAGAAAAAGTTATTTTTTGGTTGAAAATAAAATAATTAAGTGACAATTATTTTATTGTAAAATTCATATCTTCTAAACGGAAAGTCGGATTGAAAATATGAGACTACCGTTGGGTTCGTTGGGGCATGTTCTATTTAGGCAGAGCCTAACCTCGACCGACGCGGGTTGAGGGTGACTGATAATAATTTTCCAAACTTTTTTTCGAGTATGTTTAGTAAACGTATGAGAAGGTTGTTCTATCTTTTGAACCATTGCTCGGAATTGAAATCTGAGGACACCGATGAACTCACAGCGCTGGTAATTGCTTAAGAGGACCATTACCGTAGTTGCATTTTAGGAGGGTTGAGAATTTTTATTTGCGAATCTAGAATAAAATAAATAAAATTGGTAGTGTAAAATTTTATTTATATCTATGGAAGTTTTATCCTACAAAGGGGAGTTAAGGGTGGAACCTAACTACCCATGTGTGGATATATGATAGGTGGGGCCCACATGATCCCCAACCATTCATTTCCCATGAAACCCCCCTTAAACTACCTTGCATTTAATTTGACAACCATTCAATTTATTAGGATTGTTAAACTCTCCACCTTTCTCCCAATTAAATTTCCAACACATTATAATTAGTTGGGAAATTGTTGTGTTGGAAAAAACCGAGGAAATCTCTGGAGATGTGGATAAAGAAAGTGTTCTTCTCTTCTCCGCGACGCCGTTCTCTACGTCACCATCTACCACGATGTTCGTCTTCTGTGGATCGACGATGTGCGACCACTTTGCGAGGTAGGGGAATATTGTATATTTCACATTTATGTTTTTTATACCCTTGAGGTTGAGCATTTATTTGTAGGATATATCATTGTGGATTACTTACCCCGGTTTAAATTTCTCATAATGAACGCGAATTAAATAAATTAATTCGCGGATCGATAAAAAATTTATTGAACTATGTTTCTTCTTTCTTATATTGAATTTGAAATTATTGAAACATGATAAATATTTTATTTCCAATTCCCCATTTCTTGATTCTCAAAAATGATGTCCAAACTAAAACGGCTATCGATATGCACTTTGACCGTGAACTTTCCTTATTCATTGTCCATGCATTCTTCGCATGTTCTTCATCCCCAAATAATTAACCGTGCTGGAAACTCAATGTTTCCCTGAGCTCGACATACAGAAGTGAATATCTCGACCCGAGGATAATGGATAAGCATTCATATATTTGTTTCGAGTTAAATCGATGTCGGAATGAAGTACGGAAGGATCTCGTGGCGCGAGTGGGGCGGTCTGGCGAAGCAAGGTTGGAAGGCCGAGGCGGAATCCATCATTGCAGCATGTTGGGGCGCTAATTGGGAGAAATAAGTCGTGAATTTCATGGGAGAAGAGTAAGATTGGAGAGAAAAAAATATATATTAATGATGGTATAAAATAAAAGATAAGATTAAATTAAAATAATAGATAGAAGGAATCCAATGGGGCGTGTTGGCCATGCATGAAGAAGGGAGTGAAGCACACCAAAATTGGAGATAGGTGGTGCGTGACATGGCATCCTTCAATAAAATAAATATATAATAATCATATAATAATCATATTATTATTTTTCATTATAAAATACTTTTTTGACCATAACTTATTCGTGCGACCTCGGTTTCACGAACCGTCTGCGGCAGTGCGACCCAGATTATGTGACGGGGATTCCAAGTCCAATATTGGGTGTTTTTTAGGGTCTTTGGATCTAGTACCCAAGGCATTCGGAAAATTATAGATATAATATTATTATTAAATCTTCGACCCGCCATAACACATGCATACAACTATTGGTGTGCCGTCAGTGGAGATGTAATCCCATCATTAATACGGTCAATTCTAGTTTAATGTTGGATACTAAATTCTGGTTCATATCTCGGGTCCATGAAACACCGAATAATAATAATATTATTATTATTACGGGATATTGTATCTGACATATCTCTCTCATATGGTGTCGGAATGATAAACCATCTGTGATGTTGTGACCCTGAAATTAAGATGAATGTTTCAAGAAATGCTTTGGATATTTATGTCAAGGTCGAGGCGCGGGCCCCACAAGGCCCGGTTTGCACGTGTTACGGTGAAATGAAACTTTTTCACCAGAAATCCATTTTGGACCAATGGGTAGTCCATCTCATGTGTTTTTTTTTGATATTTATCGCAATGGTGTGATCGGTTTGGTTAAATGGTGTCATTTGAAGTATGATCGGCTTGGATCGAACATGAATCCAACTGGGACCTCGGTAATAAAACACTTATAACATAACGACCGGACGTCCGATTGACGTGCTGTCGACTTTGTTGGATTCCTATTGATGAGATGGTTCTCTTGTCATACTTCACCAGAGGTTTGGACACAATTGGAGTATGGCCAAGTTGGATTGTACCTGAAATCCATCAGGGCCCCTGGAATAGAAATGCTAATAACTCACAGACTGGGCGTCTGATTGACGCGCCGTCTGTTGCGTTGCGACCCCTATGACAAGGTGGTCCATTGAGATACTTTCATGTGAGATTACGTGACACATGGAAGTATTGAACATTAGCTCATGGAGCGGACCCTCCCAAAGATGAGCGTATGGAGTACCGAGACCTTGTAGCTGGTTGAGACCTGATGACTGCTTGTCCGATTCGAGTCGGAGTGACTTGTATAGCCCAGTGGGGAGCACTATTGTGTTTGGGTGGCAGAACCATGGTAGGGAGCACTACTGTTATTGGGTGGTAGACCTGCGGTACTAGACATAAGGAGTACGTCTACAGGCTATTAGGGGGAGCACTACTGTGTTGGGGTGGCAGACCCATGGTGGGGAGCACTATTGTGTTGGGGTGGCAGTCCCGCGGTACATGATGGGAGGAGTACCTCATCAGTCTAAGGTTAGGGAGCAGTACCTCAGAGTTGTGACAAGATCACTGTACTCATTAGTGAAGGAGCTCTTCAGTAGTTGTGGTTTCGATATCATTAATGAAAATCATGGTTTGAGCTGAGTCAATGACCTTTGTGTTTTCCTCATGATTGAGATGGGTTACTTGATAAGTTAGGTATATGTATAGACATATACCTATGAAAAGATTATCTGTTGATATATTTATTTGTGGTTTATCTTTATTGGATTTAGTGAGACCTTTATGGTCTCAGTGTCCCTACTGAGTATCGTTATACTCACCCCTGCACGAGATATTTCCACACCTTGTTGTGATAGATGCAGACGACGGGAATCACTGACGGAGGCTGAGTGTATGAGGACTGAACAACACCAGGAGGTGGACCTCACGACGAGTCAATACCCAGAGTTGGACCTCACAGCTAGTCAGTACCCGGAGGAGGTTGACAGATGAGGGCGCTGAGAAGGATATTTGTACATACCCTGCAGGTAGGATCCGTGGTGGCCGGTCTTGGAGATGCGCTATTTGTACCTACCCTTTAGGTAGGATCCATGGTGGACGATCTAGGAGCTACTTGTCACCTTCCAGTTGTTTTGTCTTTTACCTTATACTTTACAGTTGGGCTTGTATTTATAGCTGCTTACTTTCATGACTTTTGTTATACTGCTTACTTAGTGTTTGCTTCTACTTATACTCTAGTTTTGTGTGTTTACATTTAATAAAGGCAATGCCTTCCATTTTTATCAGTATTTACGCCTTTGGTGCTAGTCACCATCCCCTGGCCTATGTAAGGTGGGCATGGGGTAGTCATGGAATGGGCCCTGAGGACAAGTCATGACAAATTAGTATCAGAGGAGTCGGTTCTACTACAGAACATATAACTCTGATATTTCGCATCTGTGAAGCAATAGTGTTAAGGGTACTGAGTGAGATTTTCAGTTCAGGGAGTCCAGTGTTGGTGTTGCGGCCGGCGTATCCATACACCAGGACTCTGACTTCTGATTTTCGACTCAGTGCACGAAAAACACTAATTACCTGTGTGTTTTCAAAAGTTTTCTTAAAGTCAGCTCAACCAGGTCAGCTCACAAGGTTTAAATCGTTTGACCATGTCGCATCTGTTCAGGATGTCTCCACGTAGACAGTCAGTTGGAGTTTCGAGAGAGTACTCGATGACTGCCCACCGAGCGATGAGACTCTGGTGGAGGGCCCTCTTATTATATTCGCACCTTTGGGTGGTGTACCAGCAGCAGTACCACCAATTAGGCAGCAGATGCTACCAGCCGGACTAGCAGACGGTGCACACCGACAGAGGGCATTGCACGAGGACCCGCAGTAGAAGCCTCTAAGGGTTATGAGGCGAGACAGATTCTCAAGCAGTAGAGGACTGGCTGGAGTCGATTTCTAGAGTTTTCAGCCTAGTGGATACACTAGTAGAGCATATGGTGATCTTAACTACTAGTCTTTTTCAGTGAGTGACCATGAGGATGGTCCGAATAGTGATGAGGCTTTGGTATTTGGACTAATGCCTGAGATAGTACCTTCAGGTAGTGTTACAACAATATCACTACTTGTTGGTCAGTAGATGAGTAGCAGGCAATAGAAGAACCTACCAGACAGAGGCAGAGGTTCGACCATGGTTGTCCGCCCGGAGCGGGCGGATGTGGCAGAGGAGCTGATCGAGTAGCAAGTGGACAAGAGCGGGACTAGCTTCATTGTTGTCATTGTTTGTGGATGTGTTGTGTCTTGTACATTGAGCTACATTAATAAAATACACTTTTCCTTGTGACGTTTTCTTCCCTGTCCTTTTTGTATAGTTGATACTGAGAGGTTTCGGTTAAAACAGTTGACTAGACCCTCACTTTTGAGATTCCTAATAGAGGAGACCCAGTAACCACACACTACTATCAACCATGTGACTCGACCCTTGTAGGCGAGAGTAGCTGTAGGATATCTTGGTATTACCATCGAGGACTTACTACGTTGTCCATGGCATGAATTTGCACTGTTCATGTCAGGATTTACTGTATTAGGAAATGGGCGTGGTTCATCCAGGGGTTGAGACTAGATTTCTCTTTTCGGAAGAAGAGAATTCTAAGCAGCTCTTCTAGGACTAGAGATGGTTCAGGCTATGACAGAGAAGGTGAAGATCATCGAGGAGCGGATTAAAACTGCATAGAGAAAATAGAAGTCGTATGCTGATATGAGACGGAGACCACTGGGGTTCGAGGATGGCGACCACGTCTTATTAAGGGTCTCATCTCGATGAGGTCTATGAAGATTTGGCAGAGGCGGAAAGTTATCTCGATGATTCATCGGACCATTCTAGGTCCTCAGCAGGGTATGCGAGGTGGCTTACCATCTGGCCCTTCCAACTCAGTTGCACCGGGTGCATGAAGTCTTCCACATATCTCAGTTGAGGAGATACGTGCACAACCCATCCCATATCATCAACCACGAGGAGATGGATATCGATGACGGGGTGACCATCACGGAGGTCCTGGTGGAGATCGAGGATCGACAGGAGTGGGTCCTACGTGGACGGTCGATTCCTCTACAGTGCATTCGCTGGCGGCATGGGAACCTCTAGGAGAGCACTTGGGATCAGGAGGCTCAGATACATACTCAGTACCTCCTTTTTGTTTCCCAAGTGTGTTTTTCGCTTTACTGGGATGTAAACCCCTAAGGGCGGGGGGGGGGGGGGGGGGTAATGTAAAGACCCATAAATTTCAATGATTTTTTTTTATTTATTTGGAATTTTACTAGTCCGTAGTTTCTGACGGTACCTGATTCTGAGGCCCGGTGTGCCCGAAATAATTTTCTGAAGTTTTTTTAAGCATAAATTAACAAGATTAAGCAGTTTTAATAAAAAATATAGAATAACTCTTAAACGGTTACTCAGATTCTAAATCTGAGGGCACATTTGCACTCAGCATGGTTGGTTTACCATAGGCGCGACTTATGTTTAGTCGGCGCGGGCCTCCAGTGAGAAATTCCAAAAATGGCATAACCATAAATAAAATAAATAAGTAAATTATTTTATTTTTTGAATACATATAACTCAAAAAAGGGTAGATCAGATTAAAAATAAGAGACCACCGCTGAACACATGAGGGTATGCTTTATTTATGATGATACTAATTTTTTTCGGCGCGTGCCACCAGAAAAAGTTAGTTTTTGGCCGTAAATAAAATAATTAAGTGACAATTATTTTATTGTAAAACTCATAACTTCTAAACGATATGTCGGATTGAATATCAGAGATTACCGTTATGTTCTTTGGGGCGTTTACTACTTAGTTAGATCCTAACCTCAGCCTGTACGGGTCTAGGGTGACTAATAATAATTTTGGGAACTTTTTTTTGGGTGCGTTCAGTAAACGTATGAGCAGGTTGTTCTATCTTTTGAACCGATTCTCGAAATTGAAATATGAGGACATCGATGAACTCAGAGAGCCCGTAATTGCTTAAAAGGACCTTTACTGCAGTTGCGTTTTAAGTGGGTTGAGAATTTTTATTTTGGAATCTAGAATAAAATAAATAAAATTGGTAGTGTACAATTTCATTTATATCTATGGTAGTTTTATCCTACAAAGGGGAGTTAAGGGTGGAACATAACTACCCATGTGTGGATATATGGGAGGTGGGGCCTACAAGAGTCCCAACCATTCAACTCCTTTTAAACCCCCTTTAAACTCCCTTTCATTTATTGTGAAAACCATTCACTTTATTAACTTTGTTAAACTCTCAACCTACCTCCCAATTAAATTTCCAACACATTATAATTAATTAAGGTGATTCTCCAATTTATTAATTATAGTTTTTGATTCTGAAATAAATTGTTGTGGGAATAAAATAATAGGAAGAGATATTATTTTAGTTGGGCAATTGTGGTGTTGGAGAAAACATGGGAAAGATTTGGAGATATAGATAAAGAAAGCATTATTCTCTTCACCGTGACATCGTTCTTCGCGACGCCATCTACCGTGACATTCATCATCCACTGATCAATGATGTAAGACGTCTTTGCGAGGTAGGTGAATATTGTATATTTCTCATTTATGTGGTTTATACCCTCGAGGTTGAGTGTTTATTTGTAGGATATATCATTGTGGATTCCTTACCCAGGTTTAAATTTCTCACGATGAACGTGATTTAAATAAATTAATTCTTGGAACGATAAACAATTGATTGAACTAATTTTCTTCTTGTTTATCTTGAATTTGAAATTCTTAAAGCATGATAAATATTTAATATCCATTTCCCCATTTCTTGATTCTCAAAAACGATGACCAAAATAACACGACTATCGATAGGCACTTTGACCGTGATCTATCCTTATTCATTATCTGTGCATTCTTCGCATGTCCTCCATCCCCAAATAATTAAGCGCGTTGGAAACTCAATGTTTTCCTGAGTGCAACATACGGACGAGAAGATCTCGACCCGAGGATCATGGATATGCATTCGTATATTTCTTTCGAGTTAAATCGAAGTCGGAATGGAGTGTGGAGGGATCTCATGGCACGAGTAGGGAGGTCTATCGGAGCAAGGTTGGAAGGGCGAGGCGGAATCCGTCGATGCAACATGTTGGGGTGCTAATTGGGAGAAAGAAGTCGTGAATTTCTTGGGAGAAGAGTAAGATTAGAGAGGGAAAATATATATATTAATGATGGTATAAAATAAAATATAATATGAAATGAAATGAATGGAGAGAAGGAATCCAATGGGGTGTGTTGGCCATGCCTGATGAAGGGAGTGAGGCGCACCCAAATTGGAGAGAGGTGGTGCGTGACATGGCATCCTTCAAATAAACCAATAAAAAATAATCATATAATAATCATATTATTATTTTTGTTGATAAAACAGTTTTTCGTCCGTAACTTATTCGTGCGACCTCGGTTTCACGAACCGTCTATGGCCGTGCGACCCAAGTTCCGAGACGAACATTCCGATTCCAATATTGGATGTCTTTTTTGGGTTTTTTGATCAGGTACGCTAAGAGTCTGGAAAATAATTGATTTAATATTATTATTAAATCTTCGACCCGCCATAACACATGCGTGCGACGTCCGATTGGATTGTCGTTAGTGGTGATGTAATCCCATCATTAATATGGTCGATTCAAGATTAATATTGGATACTAAATTCTGGTTCATAGCTCGGGTCCACGAAATACCTAATAATAATAAAATTAATATTATTACGGGATATTTTATTTGACATATCTCACTCATACGGTGTCAGAATTAAAAATCTTCTGCGATGTTGAGACCCTGAAATTAAGACAAATGATTCAAGATATGTTTTGGATATTTAAGTCGAGGTCGAGGCGTAATCCCCAAAAGGCCATGTTCGCACGTGTTACAGTGAAATGCAACTTTTTCACCAGCTATTCATTTTGGACCAATGCTCAGTACATCATGTGTGTTTTTTCAGTATGGATCGCAATGGTGTGACTGGTTTGGTTATCCAGTGTCATTTGATGTATTATCGGGTTGGATCGAACATGAATCCAACTGAGCCCTCGGTAATAAAACTCATATAACATAACGACTGCATGTCCGATTGACGTTCCATCAACATTGTTGGATTCCTATTGATGAGACAGTTATTTTTTGAATACTTAACTTGAGGTTTGGACACAGTTGGAGTATGGCTGGGATGGATTGTACCTGAAATCCAATAGGGCCCCTAGAACGGAAATACTGATAACTCATAGACCGGGCGCCCGATTGACGTGTTGTCTGTTGCGTGGAGACCCCTATGATGAGGCTATCCATTGAGATACTTCCACGTGAGATTAAGTGACTCCTGGAAGTATCGACTACTGGCTCATGGAGCAGACCCTCCAAGAGACAAGAATACAGATTATGAAGATGTTGTAGCTGGCTGAGACCTGATGACTGCTTGTCCGATTCGAGTCGGAGTGATTGTATAGCACAATGGGGAGAACTACTGTGTTGGGGTGGCCGACCCGTGGTAGTCGACAGGAGAATTACCTCATCAGTCTAAGGTTAATGAAAATCCTAGTTTGAGATGAGTCAATTACCTTTGTGTTTTCCTCATGATTGAGATGGGTTACATGAAAACATAGGTATATGTATGGGAATATACCTAAATAAACTTTATCTATTGAGATATTTCTTTGTGTTTTATCCTTGTGGGATTTAGGGAGACCTTGATGGTCTCGGGGTCCCTAATGAGTATCATTATACTAACCCCCGCATGGGCTATGCCCGCACCTCGATGTGTTGGATGCAGACGACGTACAACTCTGACGTTGGCCAAGTGTACGAGGACTGGACAACACCTGGAGGTGGACCACATGATGAGCCTGTACACGGAGGTGGACCTCACGACGAGTCAGTACCGGGAGGAGGTTGACAGATGAGGGCGCTGAGGAGGATATCTGTTCCTACTCTTCAGGTAGGATCCGTTGTGGACAATCTAGGAGCTGCACTATCTGTACCTACCCTTCAGGTAGGATCCGTGGTGGATGAACTAGAATATCCTTGTCACCTTCCAGTTGTTTTGTATTATACCTTGTACTTTACAGTTGGGCGTGTATTTCTAGCCCCTCACTTTCAGCATTTTTTTATACTTCTTAGTTAGTGTTTACTTCCACATATACTCTGTTGTGTGTGTTTACGTTTCATAAAGGCCATGCCTTCCCTTTTTTTCAGGATTTACGCCTTTGGTGCAAGTCACCAGCCCCTTGCCTATGGAAGGTGGGCTTGGGGTAGTCACGGCACGGGCCCCGAGGATGGGTCGTGAAAAATTGGTATCAGAGGAGTCAGTTCTACCGCAGAACTTATAACTCTGATATTTCTTTTCTGTGATGAAATGGTGTTAAGGTTACCAAGTGTGGATTTCAGTTTAGGGAGTCCAGTGTTGGTCCGGAGGCCATCGTATCCATACTCCATGACTCTAACTTCTGATTTCCGACTCAGTGCCCAGAAACACTGATTTCTTGTGTGTTTTCAAAAGTTTTCATAATGTCAGCTCAACCAGGTCAGCTCACCAGGTTTAAATAGTTTGACCATGTCACATCTGTTCAGGATGTCTCCACGTAGATAGTCAGTTGGAGTTCTGAGAGAGTACTCGATGACTACCCACCGAGCGATGAGACTCCCATTCAGGGCCCTCTTATTATGTTGGAACCTTCGGGTGGTGTACCAGTATCCCCACCACCCATTAGGTAGCAGATTCCACCAATCGTACTAGCAAATGGTGCTCGCCGATTGAGGGAATTGCACCAGTTCCAGCAGTAGTGGCCTCTGATGTTATGAGGCGAGAAAGATTCTCAAGCAACAGAGGACATGATGGATGTTATTGATAGAGTTTTATGCCTAGTTGATACACTAGTAGAGCAGATGGTGATCTTAACTACTAGTCTTTTTCAGTGAGTGACCATGAGGATGCTCCATATAGTGATGAGGCTTCCATATTTGGACAGATGCATGAGACAATAGATTCGGGTAGTGTACCAGCTATATCAGTACATGTTGGTCAGTAGATGAGCAGTAGGATGTATAGGAACCTACTAGAAAGAGGTAGAGGATCGACCATGGTGGTCTACCGGGAGAGGGAGGACGTGGCAGAGGAGATGATCGAGCATCAAGTGGACAAGAGCGGGACAAGATTCGTTGTTGTCATTGTTTATGGATACTTTGTGTCTTTTACATTGAGCTGCAGTAATAAAAGACACTTTTACTTGTGACGTTTTCTACCATTTCCTTTTTGTATAGTTGATACCGAGAGGTTCCGGTTAAAACTGTTGAATTGACCCTCACTTTTGAGATTCCTACTGGAGGAGGCCCAGTGACCACACACTGCTGCCGACCATGTGACTTCACCCCTGTAGGCGAGAGTAACGGTTGGATCTCTTGGTAGTACCGTCGAGGCCTTACGACATTGTCCATCGCAGAAATTAGCACTGTTCATGTCAGGATTAACTGTATTAGGCAATGGGCATGGTTCATCCTAGGGATGAGACCAAATTTCACATTTCAGCAATGAAGAATTCTTAGCAAATCTTTAGGACCAGAGATGGTTCAGGCTATGATAGATAAGGTGCAGATCATCCAAGAGTGGATGAAAATTGCAGAGCATATAGAAGTCCTATGCTGATAGGAGACAGAGACCACTGGAGTTCGAGGATATCGACCACGACTTATTACGGGTCTCACCTCTACGAGGTCTATGAATATTTGGATGAGGCGACATGTTATCTCCATGATACATCAGACCATTCCAGGTCCTGAGTAGGGTAGGCGAGGTGGCTTACCGTCTGGCCCTTCCTCCTTAGTGGCACCAGGTGCATGACGTCATCCACGTATCTCAGCTGCGGAGATACGTGCATGACCCGTCCCACATCATCGACCATGGGGAGCTGGACATCGATGACGGGGCGATGTTCACAGAGGTCCTGGTGGAGATCGAAGATCGACAGGAGTGGGTCCTACGTGGATGAGTGATTCCTATGGTGCGCATTCGCTGGCGGCACAGAAGCCTCCAGGAGACCACTTGTGAGCAGGAGGCTCAGATGCATGCTCAATACCTCCTTTTTGTTTCCCAAGTGTGTGTTGTAGCTTTACGAGGATGTAAATCCTAGGGGTGTGGGAAATGTAAATACTCCGAAATTTTTTTTTCATAATTTCGTTGGAATTTCACTAGTCTACAGTTTCTGATGGCACCTTATTCTGAGGCCCGGTGTGCCCTGAATAATTTTCTGAAGTTTTGTAAAGCTTAAATTAACACATGTAAGTAGTTTTAATGAAAAAGTAGAATAAATCATAAACAGTTTCTCAGATCAGAAATTATAGGGCACCGTTGCACTAAGGATGGCTGGTTTACCCTAGCCGCGACTTATGTTTAGCCGGCGCGGGCCTCCTGTGAGAAATTCCAAAAATGGCATAACCGTAAATAAAATAATTAAATAAATTATTTTATTTTTGGAATACTTATATCTCAAAAATGGTAGCTCAGATTAAAAATCTGATACCACCTCTAAACAAATGAGGGTATGCTTTATTTATGAAGATACTAACTTTGGTCGGTGCGGGCCACCAGAAAAAGTTAGTTTTTGCCGTAAATAAAGTAATTAAGTGACAATTATTTTATTATAAAATTCATAACATCACAACGGTAAGTCAGATTGAATTTACGAGAGAACCGTTGGATTCGTTGGGGCGTGTTCTACTTAGGTAGAGCCTATCCTCGACCGGTGCGGGTCAAGGGTGACAGATAATAATTTTACGAACAATTTTTCAGGTACGTTCAGTAAACGTACGAGCAGGTTGTTCTATCTTTTGAACCGGTGCTCGGAATTGAAATCTGAGGACACTGATGAACTCGCAGCACTAGTCATTTCTTAAGAGGACCTTTACCGTAGTTGAGTTTTAAGCAGGATGAGAATTTTTATATGGTAATCTAGAATAAAATAAAGAAAATTGGTAGTTTACAATTTTATTTATATCTATGGTAGTTTTATCCTACAAAGGGGAGTTAAGGGTGGATCCTAACTACCCATGTGTGGATATATGAGAGGTGGGGCCCACATGAGCCCAAACCTTTCATCTCCCTTAAAACCCCCCTTAAGCTCCCTTGCATTTATTGTGACAACCATTTACTTTAATAAGTTTGTTAAACTATCCACCTTCCTCCAAATTAAATTGCCAACACATTATTATTAATTAAGTGGATTCTCCAATTAATTAATTATAGTGATTGATTCATAAATCAATTGTTGTGGGAATAAAATGATAGGAAGAGCTATTATTTTAGTTGGGCAATTTTGGTGTTGGAGAACACCTGGGAAAACTCTGGAGACATAGATAAAGAATGTGTTCTTCTCTTCTCTGTGACGTCGTTCTTCGTGATGCCATCTACCACAACGTTCGTCTTCCGCGGATCGACGATGTGTGATTTCATTATGAGTTAGGGGAATATTGTATATTTATAATTTATGTGGTTTATACCCTCGAGGTTGAGGGATTATTTGTAGGATATATTTTTGTGAATTCCTTAGCCGGGTTTAAATTTCTCATGATGAACGCTAATTAAATAAATTAATTCACGGATCGATAAAAAATTGATTAAACAAATTTTATTCTTGTTTATCTTGAATTTTAAATTTTTGAAGCATGATAAATATTTGATTTTCAATTCCCCATTTCTTGATTCTAAAAAACAATGTCCAAACTAACATGGCTATCGATATGCACTTTGACCGTGATCTTTCCTTATTCATTGTCCGCGCATTCTTCACGTGTTCTTCATCCCCAAATAATTATGTGCGCTGGAAACTCAATGCTTCCCTATGCACGATATACAGACGTGAAGATCTCGACCCGATGATCATGGATATGTATTCATATATTTTTTCCGAGTTAAATCGATGTGGGAATGGAGTGTGGAAGGATCTCGTGGCGCGAGTAGGGTGAACTGGTGGCGCAAGGTTGGTAGGCCGAGGAGGATTCCGTCGGTGCAGCATGTTGGGGCGCTAATTGGGAGAAAGAAGTCGTGAATTTCATGGGAGAAGTGTACGATTGGAGAGAGAAAAGTATATATTAATGATGGTATAAAATAAAAGATAAGATTAAATGAAAAGAAATTAGGGAAGGAATCCAATGGGGCCTCTTGGCCATGCGTGAAGAAGGGAGCGAGGCACACCAAAATTGGAGAGATGTGGTGCATGACATGGAATCCTTCAAATAAATCAATAAAAATTAATAATATAATAATCATATTATTATTTTTTTGATAAAACTATTTTTCGACCGTAACTTATTCATGCAAACTCGGTTTCACGAACCATCTTCGGCAGTGCGACACAGATTCTGAGACGAACATTCCAAGTGCAATATTAGATGTCTTTTTTGGGATTTAGGATCGGGTTCCTGAAGCGTTCAGAAAATAAAGGATTTAATATTATTATTAAATCTTCGACCCGCCATAACACATGTGTGCGACGTCCGATTTGATTGTCGTCAGTGGCGATGTAATCCCATCATTAATATGGTCAATTCAAGTTTAATGTTAGATACTAAATTTTGGTTCATAGCTCGGGTCCACGAATCATCGAATAATTATATTATTATTATTACGAGATCTTGTATCTGACATATCTCACTCATACGGTGTTGGAATGAAAAACCGTCTATGATGTTGTGACCCAGATATTATGAATAATGCTTCAAGACATGTTTTGGATATTTAAGTTGAGGTCGATGCACGAGCCCCACAATGCCCGGTTCTTGTGTGTTATGGTGAAATGGAACATTTTCACCAGCTATCCATTTTGGACTAATGGGTAGTCCATCTTTTGTGTTTTTTTGGTATGGATCGCAATGGTGTGACCGGTTTGGTTAACCTGTGTCCTTTGAAGTATGACCGGGTTGGATCGAACATGTATCCAACCGGGCCCTCGGTAATAAAACACATATAACTTAAGGACCAGACATCAAATTGATGTGCCATCTACTTTGTTGAATTCCTCTTTATGAGACAGTTATTTCGGAATACTTCACCTGAGGTTTGTACACAGTTGGAGTATTGCCGGGTTGGATTGTACCCGAAATCCAACCAGGACCCTGAATCGATAATGCTAATAACTGATAGACTGGGAATCCGATTGATGCACTGTCTATTGCGTTGAAACCCCTATGACAAGGCGGTCCATTGAGATACTTTCACATGAGATTACGTGACACTTGGAAGTATCGACCAGTAGCTCGTGGAGTGGACCCTCCCAGAGACAAGCATACCGAGTACGAAGTCCTTGTAGCTGTTTGAGACCTGATGACTGCTTGTTCGATTCGATTTGGAGTGACTTGTATAGCCCAGTGAGGAGAAATACTATGTTGGGGTGACAGACCCATGGTGGGGAGCACTACTGTGTTTGGGTGGAAGACCTGTAGTACTCTACAGAAGGAGTACCTCTGTAGGCTATTAAGGGGAGCACTACAGTGTTGGGGTGGCAGACCCATGGCGGGGAGCACTACTGTGTTGGGTTGGAAGACCCACGGTACTTGATAGGAGGATTACCTCAGTAGTGTAAGGTTAGTGAGCAGCACCTCCGAGTTGTGACATGATCATTGTACTCATCAGAGGAGGAGCTCTTCAGTAGTTGTGGTTTTGATATCATTAATGAAAATCCTGGTTTGTGCTGAGTTAATGACAATTGTGTCTTCCTCATGATTGAGATGATTTACTTGATAACATAGGTATATGTATTGGAATATACCTAAGTAAAGTTTATCTATTGAGATCTTTATTAGTGGTTTATCCTTGTTGGATTTAGTGAGACCTTGATGGTCTCGGGGTACCTAATGAGTATCGTTATACTCACCCCTGCACGGGATATGCCCGCACCTCATTTTGTTGGATGCAGACAACGGACAACACTGACGGAGGCTGAGTGTACGAGGACTGGACGACACCTGGAGGAGGACATCACGTCCAGTCGGTACTCAGAGGTGGAAATCACGACGAGTCAGTACCCAGAGGGTGTTGACAGATGAGGGCACTGAGGAGGCTATCTGTACCTACCCTTCGGGTAGGATCCATGGTGGACGATCTAGGAGCTGCGCTATCTGTACCTACCCTTCAGGTAGGATTTGTGGTGGACGATCTAGGAGCTTTTTTTCAACTTCCAGTTTTTTTGTCTTTTACCTTGTACTTTACAGTTTGGCGTGTATTTCCGGTCCCTTACTTTGACCACATTTTTTATACTTCTTAATTAGTGTTTGCTTCCGCTTATAATCTGGTTATGTGTGTTTATGTTCCATAAAGGCAATTCCATCCCTTTTTATCAGGATTTACGCCTTTGGTGCTAGTCGCCAACCCCTGGCCTCTGGAAGGAGGGCTTTGGGTAGTCACGGCACGAGCCCCGAGGATGGGTCGTGACATATTATGTTATTAATTTCATTATGATTCATTTCTTATTAAATGAATATATTTATTACATGATCTAGGTTAATGATTTTTTATATACACAGTATAATATTCTAATGATAATGATCATGTTATCATAACCTTATAATTATTATATGTTTATGCATTCCCTTAATTTGTCTTTACTGGGCATTTGAACTCACAAGTTTCTTATGGTTCCCTTCTTTGAGATATGAAGAAATGATTTTATGTAGAAATAATAAGTGGGAATATATTTTTGGGAAACATTTAATATATTTCTCAATGTTAGAATAATATTTTACATGTGTCCAACGTAACTATAATAATATGGTCTTTAGGATTCTGTTATCATATTGTTATATATATTCCACAATACGGAAGTAAATTTCTATGTATATTATGACTGGAACATTATAGTTTTTATCATAGTGAAGTATTGTTGGATAATTGAAAAATATAATGAGAAAATTTTAGATAGATACATAGATATATTTTTATGGATAACTCTGGGGTTGTCTCTATGGATAATTATATGTATTAGTTAATGTTAAGGAAAATGACATAGAAAATTATTAAAGTATAGAGTAAATAGTTTCCTAGAAAGAAATTCCATTCTTGATAAAACTGGTGGATAATGATGTAGAAAAAATGACCTTGATATAAAAAACACTGACATGATGTCTCAATCATGACTCTACATAATTTTGTACACAACAATGGGCCTTATTGAATGCCAAGTTTGACACTCCTGGGGTTATAATTTTGACATTCGAAAAAACATCTAAAACCATTATGTAGTATTTGAATAGCATACGACTATTAATAAACATGTATAAAACTACGTTTTCATAAATTAAAATGTAGGTTCCATTATTTAGACATACTATAAAAAAATTTCATCTATTATGTGGTATTCTTCTATGATATCTGTTTCTCACATCATTATTTATGGTTTCAGTCAATGAAGAGAAATATAAGGGATCAGATTAAGATTGAATGCTTCGTATTTTGAATATATGGGAATTGAGAAAATAAATTTCCAAAGTGGGAATCTCTTATATAGAATTTGGATTGTGGTATGTATGTTGGTTATACATAGTAAGATAAAGAGATTGCAAACGACGTGTGAAAGGTATGTGATGTTATTGAAAATTTGTTTAATTTATTCAGAATGATAATGATTATAATAATTCTGAGGTAACATAAGAAATTATTCATATTTCATTTTCTATGAAATATGTATAAAGGGATATTTTTTTGAATATTTAGTAATGGGTTATGAATAATGTTAGATGAATGGAGTAATTATGTTATCGAATTCAAAAAAACATATTATATAAATCATAATATATATACATATTTTAAATATAAAAATAAATTAATAATTTTAAAAGATATGTTTAGTTGTGATGAGGACATTGAAATGTCATAATTCTTTTAAGGGATGGTAAACAAGAATGTGTTCACGATATTGAGAAAATTATTTATCTCATGAATAATGTGATGATTGATTTTGATAAATTAAATTGAATAGAACTGAATAGTATCTAACTAAATATTAATTCCATGACCCATCCCCCGGGGCCTGTGTCATGACTACCCCATTCCCGCCTTCTATAGGGAAGGGGTTGGAGACTCACCCCAAAAGGAATATGCTTGAAAAACATGAAAGTGTTCCCTTAAAACCTACAAACACACATTCCAAGATTAAAATGATCACAACACGCATAGTAAAACTATAGTAGTAAAAATAAATTTATTGTATCTACAACAGGGTGAGAATTGTACTTATAGGGGGAGGAAATACAGACCCAACTGAAAAGTAAAAATCTACAAAAAAACGGCTCCCAGAATCATCCACCATGATTCCAACCTAAAGGGTAGGTACAAGTCATGATCAGTCGACACTATGACACGTCAGGCCAAAAGGACCTCCTCTGAGCACCGTCCAGTCCTAGCTACCAAGCTTCCATCAAATTCATTCTTTGTTTGCACAAGGAAAAACAAGGAGCAGGTGAAGCCTGTGGAGGGGAGAGTATTACAATACCCATTAGGGACCGCGAGACCCCCGAGGGTGTCCTAGAGTTCCACAATGGAAAAAATACAAAACAGTACCTCCATACCAATGAAAAAACATCAACAGCCATCTCACACAAGGTTTACAACTCCGAGTTCGGAAAAAATAGATGATTAGTCATAATATATATCATCTTATTCCAGAACAAGTTCCCTTACTAATCCCAAAGAATTTGTTCTACTATCGGTCCACTCTTGGATGTATGTTGCACTTCCACGACAGGCCACTATGAGGTTGCTCTTCATCTGGTCACACGATTACTGAACCATACATGGTCTCTAGAACTGTGATCCACACATGGTCGCTATAATGATGATCCCCACAGGGTCGCTCGATGCGGATCCACAAAGGGTCTCTAGATATTGATCCACACATGGTCGCTAGATGCTGATCCACATTGGGTCACTTGATGCTGATCCTTGATGGGTTTCTATGAAACTAGTCCTTGATGGGTAGATATGATGTTGATCCACTCAGGGTTTCTATGATGCTGATCCACACAGGGTTGATACAACAAAGACATTCGGTCAAAAGATCCTCGTACATAGTACACATGATTCTAGGAGAAATTCTACTCAATCCATCAGCTATTTTTCATCCGATACGAGTCCCTCAAAAATCATACCCATGGAACGACCCCTTTATAGGGGTCCCAATGTGATAGACAGCGCGTCGATCAGATGCCTGGTCTACGAGATATTGTCAATTTTGTAAAAAGTGCTAGTTAGATTCCGGTATGATACATCCCATGTGGCACATCAAAATCCATCAAATATCACTTAGATTGTCTCTAAAGGACTTCCTTGTCACAAGGTTCTTTATTCCATAGACGTCATGTCGATCGGATTCCCATTCTGTTATTTAAATCTCATTCTGTAAAATAGTGGTGACTGCACCCTGGTCCGGCCCGGCGTGGTCGGGCCCGACGAAATATGCCAATGGGAATGCTTTTTGAAAGGGGTCCCAACGCCACTAATGACATGTAAAATGAACACCTAGTTTGTTTGTTACAAGAATTTATTTTTTCAGTGGTCTGTTGGGTCTAGGCCCGGTAGTACTCGGTCTAACCGACCCGAAGCAACAGTTCCCTGGGTCTACCTGACCCCACCCTCGTCTGACCCATTAAGGGTCTGCCCGGTTCACTGTGTCCAGCTTGTCGGGGTCCACCCATTGGTTCATGGTCCCACGATGCAGTTGGCCTGCCCCACAAGGAGGGTCTCAGCCCTCCCACACTGACTAGCTAGGCAGGTCCAGCACGATCGGCTGGTCCGTGTTCGGCCTGGTCTGTTAGAAGGGGGACTGCCTTCTCCACTAGCCTTGTGGATGTGTGGGCATCTCTCCTAGCCAGTGGGGCGTTTCCCTACATCATTAAATGGTCTTCTATTATCCTAAATGGCTTCCACCAAAGCGGCATGGCGCGGGGCCACACCGCTTCCTCCAGCTGCGCCCTGTGGGCCATGGCTTCTACCACCGACAGTACCTACTAGCACCACCTTGTCCTTCACGGCCGTCTCAGGATGACCAAATCTTCCCATCACACATGTGATTTCACTATGTTTCCTACCTACCGTGTCTTGTCACTGTAGGTCTCCTCCGACCACCGCCGACATGGTGTGCCGACGATATTTTCCAAAATCCATCAGACATGCTACAATGGTCTATTTTTGGTGCCGTTAGTGCCGACGAGGATCTTGGGTCACTTTCGCCACCGTGTGTCCTCCAGTTTCATCATGTCACTATGTTTTCAAAACCATTCCAGAAAAACAAGAAAATTAAATAAGAGGTGGAGCGTCCAGGACTTGTTTGTTTAGCCATATCCCTCCATGATAGCATCGTATCCAGATATCTTCAATTTATCTCATAGATACGAACTTTTCAACAAACCCCATACCCAGATAAGATGTCCACTAATGACTATCAAAGTAAATTCCAACATCGTTTTCGTCAATTCATGATTCAATGGCGCTCATCACTGCTTACTAAAACTGGTCTCATCCTTTATGTTGTTGGCGTCATGGTAAATTTCTAGAGCTTTGTATCTTGGTGAAGTTGTTCTAACACCCCAAACCTTGCTCCATATAAATTTTATGGGGAAGATGTGGGTTAAAACCCACAAAATTTATGAGTTTCATTTAATTAATGGGCTACCCAAATTCCCAATGGTTCGCTTAAATGTAATAGAGTGTCAATCCATTTAATGTCTTGACATATCATTGGTCCTGCCACCACCGCTCATCCATTGGAGGAAAGGAAAATGAGAAATAAAATAATATTTTTCTATTAATATTCTTTTAAATTTCCAGAAAAAATATCATTTTCTCCCACCCTTTTGCGGTCGAATTAATGACTCACTTATGAAATTCTGGGTGCTACAGATTCAATGATGCCCTTAGATTTTTATTTTGGGAACCAGTTCAAAAGATTAAAAACTTCTCCCACATGTTTATTGAATGTACCCTTAAAAAAGGTTCATAAATTTATTCCGGGAACACAGGGCCCCAGAATCATGAATCATCAATTTTTTGAGACTCTTAATAATACAATATAATTAAAAAAATTACATAGAAAAATATGGTTCTTTATATTCTTCCCACCTTAGGGATTTGCATCCCAAATATCACTCCATAGACTAAAGAAATAAATGGGGGTACTGAACATAAATCGGAGCCCCCCTCAATATTATCTTATATAGGTTCCCATTATCCCACCGATTGTGCTCTAGAGGGATAAATTGTTAATGAAGGACCCACTATAATAAATCCTCAATCTCTAGTGGAACCTCAGTAAATGTCACCTCATAATCAATGTCCAGCTCGCCCCAATCAATAACATGTGATGGATCATTCCTGTACATTATCAGCAATGACATATGGAAAACATCATGAACCATAATGCATCTGTGGGGAAATAGCTAAGTGATACACCACCTCAATAACTCTGATGTGAACATGAAAGGGTATGATGAACCTAAGAGATAGTTTTTGACCCCTACCAAATCTGTGCAAACCGTGTCGAGCTGATACCCATAGGAAAACATTGTTTCCCTCCTCAAAATCTAAAGAACATTATCTCCTTTCAACATAAGTCTTCTATCTGTTATGTGTAGTCTTCATCAGCTCATAGATGATCTGCACCTTCTCATTGGTAGCTCATACCTAATCTAAACTCATAAGTGTTGACTACCCTAGGTCTGTCTCGCATAGAGGTGGTCTGCATGGTCGACCGTACAAGACCTCAAACGGTACCATAACTATGTTGGATCGGTAGTTGTTGTTATACCCGAACTCCACCAAGGGCATGTAAATCTCCCAACTACTGTCCAAATCATGGATGCATGAATGATGATTTTCCTCCATTTTTTGAAAGGTCTACTCCATCTGACCATCTGTCTAATGATGAAAGGCGGTGCTCAAATATAGCCGAGTCTTGACTCCCTCCATTAATCTCTTACACAACTAGGCTGTAAAATGTGTGTCACGGTCATAGAAGATCGACGATTTAAACCCATGAATCCTTACAATCTCATGTATGTGGAGGCATCCCATGACCTATACATATCCCTTCTCTCTGATGGGAAGGATGTGGGTAGACATGGTGATTCAGTTAAAGATAACCTAGATGGGATCATGGCCCATGGATGTATGTGGTAGCCCTGTCATGATATCCATGGAAATTACATTCCACTTCCACTCAGGTACCTGTAACGGAGATGTTATTCCTACTAGAACATGATGCTAGACCTTCAATTGCTGAATTTTGAGGATTTTTGAAACAGACTCCACTACATATTTCTTCATCGCTGACCACCAGTACTAACATCAGAGGACTTGTTACATCATCACCACACCAGGATGTACCACCAGAGGGGATGTATGGAAGTCCCTCAACACCTCCTCCCAAAATTCCACTTGTACAGTGGTGCATCCTAAGAAAAATATTATGTTCTCCCCACAATTAAAAAGTACATCTGGTGCCTATCCTGTGTACTACTTATCACATCGATCCTCGAAGTGAATGTCCCAAATTTTTGCCTCCCGAAATAACTAATTATTTTGGGACGTTGTAGTTGTAGACAAGAGATAAGATGCTCCATCTCTATTTACCATTGATATCCGCAAAATGGCTTGCAGCTCTGTCACCTCACTTAGCAACTGTGGACCAGACCTCCTACTGAGTGTGTCTTCTACTACATTCCCCTTCCCAGGAGTGTACACTATCTCAAAGTCATAGTCTTGATGGAACTCTTTCCAACATCGTTGTCTCATTTTCAGGTCCTTTAGTGAGATGATATATTTGATACTCTTGTGATCAGGGTAAATAGTAAAATATTCACCAATCAAGTAGTTTCGCCACATATTTATGGTGATGACCACTCCTTCTAACTCTAGGTCATCGGTAGTGTAGTTTTGGTCATGATGTCTCATATGTTGGCATCCACAAGAAATAATTAATTTCTCCTTCATCAGGAATCATCCATGTATCGTCCATGATGTGTCATAGTAGACTACAAACCCAACACCCTCTCCTGGTAGCCCATTGATGGGGGCACTCGTCAGTCTCTTCCAAATCTTCTTAAAACAATAAATTAAACTCTTCATCCACATAAAGTGTAGTCACTTCTTCATCATTAATGACATGGGTTTCACAAATATGGAAAATTTAAGTACTAATATCTTGTAATACCCACCCATTCATAGGAATCCTTGCACATCGTTCATACATCCAAGTGTCTCCCAAGAAAGCACAACCACTATCATTGGTGGATACAATGAAACACCAGCCTCTAAGATAACGTGTCCCTGAAAGTAGATCTCCCAAATACAGAACATGCATATAGAGAGCTTATAATAATGGAGGATCTCAAAGAGTGTATCCAAATCTATCTATATATGATAGGAATCACCCTACTCTGCCTCTGAGTATATCAAGATGTCTTTAACGAAGAACACCATGAAGCGATCGAGATATGACTAGAAGATCCTATTCACGAGTCACATGAAATGTAAAGTGCTATTGGAAAAGATAAATGGAAAAATAAAGAACTGATAGTGTCCATACTGATATCTGAAGGCAGTCTTCTGCACAACCTCATCTCATATCGTGAGCCGATGGTAGCCTAATCTGCATTCTATCTTTGAAAACCAATGTGAAATTTTTTGCAGATTGGAATGATCATCAATCCCCAGAAATGGATACTTGTTCTTTACAATCACCTAGTTCAGGCACCGATAATCCACTCAGAGCCACAAACTCCCATCTGACTTCTTGGTGAACAAAATCGGGGCTGCCCTTGGAGAATCACCAGGCCTTATGAACCCATTCCTCTTCAAGTCCTCAAGTTGTAACTTTAACTCATGATTCTCTAGGTAGCCATCATATATGATGGTGTAGATACCAATGTCGTCCCAGGGTACAATTCGATGTAGAATTCCACATATCTATATTGAGGTAGTCTTGATACTTCATCAGGGAAGACATTACCAAACGAGTCCACCAATATATGATATATCAGACTCTCAACATCTATTTATTTAAGTGTTAGGCCAACCAACTAATGTGATATCGGCTACACCATCCTATGGGTAATTCCATCCTTTTCTAAAAATGATCCCTTATCACTGGTGGAGGGAAACATGGTCCCATCCTCACAGACACACCAAATGTTGTGCCTAATGCAGTAAATCATAACATAGATTGTGGATAACTGGTCTGTACCCAAGATAACGTCGCAAGGCCACAACGCTTATACTAAAAGATCCCTGCCGAATTTCATGCCTCCTAGAGTATGGTCACACTACCATCACCAGTGTGTAATCATTTAATCCTATCGTGGATGAGTCTCTAATAATAATGATCGAGCCACCTGGTCTACTAGAATCTTTGATCCCCAAACGAGGTTCATGGAAACAAAATATTAACAGGCACTTGGGTCTATAAAAACTTCTGATAAGGTGGAATAGAAATTATCATACGACAATTCATCTCTTGGGAATCGTAGTAATATGCCTTAGCTGCCTGGAGTTGAGCTCATCCATGTCCACATGCTCTATACGGTCGGGGTGGACCGACGGGATGTGGTGGTGTAAGAACGTCAAATATCCTCCCATGTTTTGATGCAGGACCATATAATTTTCCATGTCTTCATACTACATGCATGCCTCCTAACTCGTATCTATGCATCCTCATCAGTTGTCCCTTGACTGTCCACTAGTCATCAGTGCAGCTTGTCGGGCAGTCGAGAGCCATGTGACCCTACCCGCCGCATGTGAAGCGCAATCTGCTCCTCTGCTATCCCACTCAACCTTGTGAGCCTCTCACCTCTAACCCAATGTCTCAGGGATGACGACCTAAATGGTTTGTACCCCTTGGATTTCTATTTCATCTACCTACTACTAGTAGTATATGACTCTGCTATGTGTCGCCTGGTGGTGAGTCTCGATGTCGGTGTATGATCATCAAGGAAATTCTCCACCCAGTGTGCTCTCTCCATCACTTCAATAAGCATCAGGATGATGAGAGATACCATCAAAGATATGATCTATTTTCAATGTCCTTTATCAAGGGTCTGGGCCCTAAAGACACGGTCCCACACAAATTCGGTAGAGTAGCACGAGAGGTCTGTGATCCTCACTGAGTTTTGGTCCACAGTCATGTTTCCATACTGTATGTGTAGAAGCTCCAAAAAATGCAGAGAGCGTAGAGTCGCTATAATGAACTCTTCCCTAAATGTGACCTCAAAATCTACCTAGGTGAGGTTTTCCTCATAATGTATATAGATGGTCAAGCTCTACCATCTCTCTGCCGCCCCCAAGAATAGACTGGAAGCTAGGATCAAAATCTAGTCGGCCAGCATCCCAACCAAGTGAAAAACTCTGGCCACAGCCTCCAGACAGTCCTAAGCAACATATGGATCCCTCTCGCCTCAAATCCTTGAGGGACTCTACGGCTAAAACTCATGTAACACGCTTAGTCGGCATGCACCACCTGCGGTTGGGGCCAGTGGTGACGGCTGCCCAACGGGTAGTGGTGTTGTTGATACACCAACTGATGGTACAATTTCCATAAGAGGGACCTACACCGATGCCTAGTTACTTGGTGGGCCATCATTGTGTACTCTCTCAGAAACCATGGATGGATGTCTATGTGGTGGCATCCTAAAAGAAAAAGGTGTTCCTTGGATAAATGGTATAACTGGTTAGATGAATCAAATGAGATCATAGTTAAAACATATCCAAAACACACACAATAAGTTGTTTAATGCACATAAATGGAAATCAGAATTCAGGGTCATGGTGTATGTATTCATCAGCTATCACACCAATACAGGACTACCCAAACTAAAAACCACATTCAAAACACTTACCACTATTACTCTATTGGAAAGATCAGGTTCTTATTTCTTCATAATAAGTCAATCCACCAAAACCATTTTTTCATGACCCCCCTGGGGCCCATGCCGTTATTATCCCATGCCATGCTTCTATAGGCTAGTTGTTGGAGACTATTACCAAAATTCATATCTGTGAAAAACGGAGAGGAATTGAATTTAACAAAACAAATGCATAGTCCAAGGATACAATGAGCACAACCCATGTAGTAAAACTGTAGTAGTAGAATTATGTGTACTGAATGTGAAAAGGTTGATTAATTTAACTAAAGGAGTCATTAATACATTCCAAACTGAAAAGTACAATAGAAACATAAAAATAGCTACTGAAATCATTCTCAAAAATTCCAACCTGATGGGTAGGTACAACTCATGATCGGTCGTCACTACAGCCCATCATTCCTAAAGGTCCACCTCTGAGCACAATCTAGTCCAAGGTGCCATACCTAGTTCAATGTCTTCTATTGTCTACACAAGACTCAATATGGTGGGGGTGAGGCCCGTGTAAGGGTGATTATAACAATACACTATAGGGATGCCGAGACCCTCGAACGTCTCCCAGAGTTCCACAATGGAAACCCCACAAAGAAAATCCTCAATCATAAAGCATGAATAATTAGTCATCTCACACCAGGTACACAACTCAGTGTCCATGATTATAGATTATTAGTCTTATGTTATATCATCTTATTCGAATAAAAGTTCCACAATTGATTTAGAATAATTTGTTCTATTATTGGTCCACTCGTGTATGTATGTTGATGTTCAACGACATGCCACTATGTGTCTGGTCCTTATCAGGACATAGTATTGTTGATCTACAAAGGGTCACGGTAATGACGATCCACATAGGGATGCTAGAATGTTGATCCCCACAGGGTCGCCCGATGATGATCGACACAGGGTCACTGGATGCTGATCCACACAGTGTCACTAGATTTATATCCTTAAAAGGTTGATATATGCTGATCCTCGCTGCACTTGAATAAAATTTTTCCTTGTTGGTTAGTTATGAGGTTGATCCAATCAGGGTATCCAAGATGTCGATCCACAAAGGGTTGGTACTTCAATGACAGCCAGTCACAGGATTCCTACTCATAGAAAGCATGATTCTGGGGTAACAACTCATCATGACATCGGTAATACTTCATCTAGTACAAAGTCTCACAAAATAAATACCCAAGGGAACGCCCCATCATAGGGGTCCAAACATGAAAGACAATTCATAGATCAGATGACCGGTCTATGAGATATGGGCCCTTTTGTAATTTGGGATAAATTGGATTCAAGTCTGATCCAACCAAAATTGCATCTCAAACTCAATAAAAACCCGCTTAGAGTATCCACAAAGGACCATCATGTCACAAACGTCCTTATTCCTAAGATGATGTGTCGATCAGATGCCATGTTTGTTATTTACACATATTTCCATGAAATGGTGGGTGATCTCACCTCATTCCAGCCCAGCATGGTCAGTCCCTATGGAATATTCCAAAGGGATTTCTTCCCAAAAGGGGTCCCAATGTCATTGATGGCGTGTCAAATGAAAACCTAGATTATCAGTCATAGGAATTTATTAATTCGAGGTTCGGTTGGGTCTGAGCCCAGTCTGACTCAGTCTGACCATCTTGATTGAATAGTTCATGTGGTATACCTGAACTCGCCCAGGATTGGCCCCTTAGGGTCGGACCAATTCACTGTGTCTGGCCCATCGAGGTCGGCCCACTGGATTGCAAGCCCGGGCCACAGTTGGCCGGACCAATTGGGGGGGGGGGGGGGGGGCTCGGACCACCCACTTTGGCCCACTTGTGGGTCTAGCCCGACCCGTTGGGCGGGTCCTGCCAGCGTCTAGCCCAATCTTCCCGAAGAAGGGCCACATTATCCGATGGCCCTATGGTGGTGAGGCCATTATGCCCAGCTAGTGGGGTACTACCCCAATACATGAAATGGTCAGATGTTAAGTCCACATCCTTCCGTCAACATGGTGTGGTGTTGGGCTTTTCCACACCCTCTTGTCAACAGCAACACCTGCGGGTGCGACCGTTGTCTCTTATAGTCAACTCGGGCTATTCTGTATTGGGTGCCGCTTCAAACCACCCAATGTTTGTCGCTGGGTATCTCTTCTACTCACCACTAGCCACAGCTGACATGGCACGCCAGTGGTTTCTTCAACGGGCCACCAGACACACTCCGGTGGTCTGTTTTTAGTGTCATCGGTGCATACAAGGCTCTCAGGTCACCGTTGTCACTATGTGTTCTCCGATTTTTTCCTTCGTCTCTATTTGGAAAACCATTCCTAAAAAATGAAATAAATACTGATTAGGAGGAGGGTCTGGACCTTGTTTGTTTTCCCTCGCCCTCTGCAATACCTTCGTATCAGGCGGTCAACATCTTATCCCCTAAATATTAACCTTAACACAAAACCCCCTAACTGGATAAGATGTCCGCTAATGACGATTTAAAGAACCTCCTTCATCGTTGTCGTTGGTTCGTGATTGGTGGAACTCATCAATACTCTCAGAAACCAGTCTCATCTTCCAGTTGATTTGAATCATGGTACTTTGCGAGAGCTTATTCGCTTGGTGAAGTCGTGACAACACCCCACCCTATGCTCCTTATAAATAGGAGGAGGAAGAGGTGGGAAATTCTATTTGGAATATATGAGATTCATTTAATTAATGTACGATTCAAATTCCCAACAGTGTGGTTACCTGTAAATGAATGTCAAGAAATTTAATAGATTGACATCTCGTAAGTCTCACCACCACCACTCGATAGATGGAAAAAAGTAAAAAATAGAAGTAAAATTACATTGTTGTTTTATTATTCGTTTAAATGACCAAAAACTATCTTTTCCTCTCGACATTATGAGGTCGAAGTAAAGCCTCCCTTATGCAAATCCAATCTCTATGTATTCAATGGTGCTCTATGATTTTTAATCCAATCATTGCATCAAAAGATAGAAAATCCCACCCATGTGTTTACTGAACATAACCTACAAATGTTCATAAAAACAATCAGGGAACAACAGGACTCAGAATCTTGCACCGTTAATTTTAGAATACTTGTAATAATTCTATATAATTAAAAATAATAATATACATAGAAAAATCAAGGTCCTTATAATTTATTGTTTAAAAATTAGTATATTTTTGCATTGATTATGTTTAAAACTAAATGGATATATGGTATATATCCAGTATCATTTTGAATAAATATGAATACTTTTTTTGAAAAATAATTTATTGTAATTCAGGTTATTAAAATGTTTGTAGAAAATATATGATGTGTGTATTTAATTATTTTTAATGATAAAAAAAAGAGAACATTTTTTATATCTGTTGAATACTTCTAAATCTTATTTTTTTAACATATTTCTAATGTTTTGGATTTTCAATTTTCGGGAGGTTTATAAGTTTAACCATTTATGGATAGATTAGGTTAAAATTTTGATAAAGTGTTTTGAATAATGTATTATCCCAACGTAAGAGAATTTATCAGTATTAGATAAACTATAATAAATAAATATGTGTTGATGATAACTAATGACTGATGAGATGGCATATCACAGATCTCATGATTTATTAATTCTTCAAAAAATGAAAAAAATCACATTCATTTATAGAGAACTAGATAAGGTGGATCAAGTGAATTTATTATGGGGTTTTCTTTTAATTATAAATTTATTTATTTTCATGAAAATTTATTAACCATATGAAAAACGATCTTGGAAATAAAATTATCTTTGTACCACTATTTCCAATGAATCAGAGAGTCCATTAGTTCATCAATTTTTTTTTCTTTTTTGATTGTTACCTTTCTCTTGAACTCATTCTCTATCACTACCCCTCAAATAATTATGGTGTGAATTTTCTTCCTTCTCAACGTTTTCACATTCAACTTATGTTCTCCCATAATAAAATATAGTTATATTCTTCTTTGGTTAACCATTATGATTCCCACATTCCTTTTTAAAATGATTTTTAGTATTAATTTTTATTTTGTGGGGTTCTAGGAAAGTAACATTCATGTAATAATAATTTAATAACACATAATAATCTTGATGGATAAATTTATTTTTACGTTTTATAATGTAACACCCATGATTTTTTGAATTAATGTTTTCAAATTAATTTATTCTTTTTAATATATTTTATTTCACGTAACACTAAAAAATAGTTATTTCATATATATTAGTGAATTTTTTTTTTCTTTTCTTGTAAATATTTCTAAATTAATCATTCTCTATATGGAATAAAAAGGTTATATTTCATTATATAGAACTCTAGGGTTGTATTATGTTTCATTCCAGACTGACATCCATATCGGCTTGCGTAACATGCAAGATCAACTATTACCAAAAAAAATTTATTATTAAAATATTATTATTTAATATATTATGAAATAACTGAGAAAATATGTTATTGGTTATGAATATTGTAAACTATTATATGAAATACTATGATTGAGAAAAAATATAACATGAATTGATTGGTTACAATGAACCAATTTAATATAAATGGAATATTTTTATAGAAAACTAATTTTATGCTAACAAAACTATTTTATCATAATAAATAAAATTAATTTCAATTAATGGGTTATATAACTATAATATATATATTATATATTAAAAAGTATTTGTTATTTCTCCTATAGATTTTATATAAATATGATAATAATAGACCCATTTTTATTCATAAAAAACTTTATTTTTATAATGGTTGTTCTACTACCTTTTTTGGAATAAACATTTTAAATATTGATTTTGTCCTTTTTTTATATTTAATATATCAAAATAAACATTCAATTTTAAGTGGTTAAAAAATTATGTTTGGATAATTTTGATGATATTTTTCTATAATGATTCTTTTTTGAGGAATAGTTTAAAATATTTAATTTCAATTCAATACTGATTTTCATGTCATTTATTTATAATTTTAAATTACATTATAAATTTAATCCAATGATTAATTAGAAAATATTTTAATAATATAATCCAATGATGATTTTTTTGGATCCAATTTCAAATTGATATTTGATAAAAAATCATTGGAAATGTTCTACCATTTTTTTACTTTAAATACCAATAATGTAATACTGTTAGAGAGATTGATTTTAAATTAATTTCTTCCTTTTTTTATTTAAAAATAATGGATTCCATATTTTGATAAATAATAATTTATAATTAATAAAAAATCAAAAAATATTTTTTTCACAAAAATACTATTCAATGTATTAAAAATAATTACTATAATTAAGGTACAATTAATCTTAACTAAGGACTAAACATTATATTTATGACTAAAAAAGTCATAAAAAACTTTCAAAATTGTGATTGGATGTCCATAAATCAACCTTATCCTCCCTGGTTGAGAATTGATTCCATTATTGGATTCACATTGCAAGTGAAAAAATGTTTATAGATTTCTATTTTTAAAATATTATAAGAGTTTCCACTCCTCCTCCATTATAAAAAGACATCCCCTCCTCCACCTCAACACACAATTAAAAAAACATTGGTTGACCCATAAAATCATAAATTACTCTTAAAACTCCCAAAATTTCCCAATGAATCATTCGTTCTATAAAAAATCCATCAATGTAATCAATTTTGTGAAACCCAAAAGGAGTTACTCAATTAAAAGGTAACAAACTCCCACAAGATTTTATATTTTATATTATTTCTCCACTTCCTAAATTTATCTAGTTAATTGATTTTAAGACAAAATTAAAATTTTAAATATGAATAATTCTTGTAATAAAACTTCATATATGAACACTTACACACACATCCATCAAATGGGTAATGAACATACTATTTATTTGTTTGGTGAACTACAACCACGCTAAATAATGATTGTTCATTATTCTTTTACCACATCTCTTGTTAGACATTATAGTTTACACACTATATTTATATGTTATATATTACATATGTAATATTTTTAAATTTTTTTAATCCTTTTACAATCATATCTTATAATTTCCATTATTATAAATAATATAATTTAATTTGAGGAAGTATTGACAACTACCCTCTCAAAGTGGTGTGATTATTTCACACAATACGTGGAATTTATTATAAGTGGGTTTAGTGAAATTATTAATATATATGATATAATAATTAAAATTTATTAATGATATAAGTATATAAATACCTAAAAAACAATTCTCTTACAATCATTCATTCAATAAAACAATTAAACGGAAACAAAATTCATGCCTATGTACATCAAACGATATCAAGGAACGTTGTATTCCATTTCATAATTATATATTATATTGAAAATTATAATAAAAATATCATGAATATAAATTAAAATTAAATATTTTATTACATTATGTAAATCATTATATAATTATATGGACCAAATATATAACAATTTAAGATGCATACGAACATCAAAGAGAATATTACAAGAATTGTGTCTCTAAAATGGAATTGTTAACAAGATGGTAATATAATTTCATAATCAACCCATATTTGGTTTTATTTATAAGAATATTTAACTGTTTTATATCTATCATAATTTTTTATTCATAATATAGATGTTTATAATCAGTACGATGAGATTCAAGACACATGGTAAGGGGATTTTATATAACATTCTATTACAGTATGATCCATGCTTTATTCAACACTAATTAATTTTTTGGGGTGTGTATAATTCCCATAGATTAGTTATATAATTATAATAAATAATGATATAGTAATTTAGATATCCATTTGATGAAAATTATTTTATGGAGATAATGTTATAATGGATACCAAACTGGTAATGTAATTTTCTCTCAATTATCCTTCTTTGAGATACTTGCCATGTTATGCACCAATATTTTTCCATGAAGTGTATATAATTTATTTGAAATATTATATCCTAAATCTAATTATTTTTAAGTTTTATTAGGATTCCATTAATATATCTTTAAACAATGGGAGTATGGTTGAATGTTATCATGTAGTAAATGTTTATTGAATCAATCTCATTGCATTTGAGGATTGTTTATGTTTATGATACATCTTATGAAATATTATTATCAATGTATTATGAAATATAAAAAAAAAATTCTAATATTCGTTATTTTTTATATATAAATGTATTGGAAAAATTTTACCATGCTTTGGTACATAAGATAGTTATGAATGTGATTTTAATAAATCCCAATTATACCCCAACTTCTGTCAAAAAAATATGTTCATTAAAAACCATGTATTCTAAAATGTGTTTACATGAATATTAAAATAATATATAATAATCATTAAAATTTTGTTTCAAATTTTTTCATTTACAAATATTTTTAAAGGAATATTCTTATTACATTCCTGATGAGGGTTTTTTATAACCTTTTTATAGTGCAGAAAGTATGTTCTTTCTACCTTATACATAATTTATTTATTTACCCACTATGTATTAATTGAATCAATATTTTCATGTTTAAATGATAAATATTTAATAATTGTTCAAAAATTTCTCTTCATATTGATTTTTTAAAAATATTCCAATATTTCTTTTAAAGAAAAAATGTTTTCAAATGTTTTTCAAGCTCTACTATAAGGTATACAATGACAAAAGATTTAAATTTTTTTCAGCAATTCCTTAATATGTTTTCAAATTTATATTCATACTAATAGATTCAAAAGGATTTAAATTTTACCAATAATTTATTTATGGTGAAAAAATAATTTATTAGTTATGCATTTCATATGATCCTAAAAAAATATTACTTAACTATGATAACACCTTTAGGTGTTACTCATGTCATTCAAAAAAGATATTAGATGTTTCTATTCATATTATTTTACTAAATGTTATTATTTTCATAAAATTTTGATTATGAAATATATATATTTCTAACGGGTTATATTTATATAAAATAAACTTATTTTCATGGGTTATTCATTAATTAAATGATTATGAATCCTATTTCTTTTTCCTTAGGTTAAGGTATGATTTCATGTATATGAAACCCATTTCATTTCGCAGGGTATTATATTATTGTTATGTTTTTTTGGAACATGTATGTATGATATATTGTAAAATATATTAAAATGATTGTAATATATATTTAATGTAAATTTATATTTATTTTACATGATTGTTGAACACAAATGATATAGTATGATATTTTGGGTAAGTGATATATGTTACAATCTCACTTATTTTCGATATTTTTTATGGAAAGATTATAATGAGAGGAATTTTAAAGTAATTATACCTTGAAAATAGTATATTTTATTCTCCTGTGGGTTTTTATTCAATTTAATTTAATTTTTTTAATTATTCTGTTTTCAAAACATAAAAATATTATCCATTTTATTTTAAGAAAAACCAATTATTGTATTTACTTAGAAATAAAATTTTTATTCTATTTCAATGTTCATTAAAATGATTTATGAAATTTAATTTTAGTTAATGAAATTAATATTTAAATAAATTTTCCAACGAGTATGACTAAAAATTATGTGTTTTTAATATTATTTTTTAAATTTTTTTACGAAGAGTTTATTTATTAATTTTTACAAAAATATTTTGAGTAATATTTTTTTAACAATTAATTAATGAATATGTTTTCTCATCATCCTGAAAATAATTTTATTTGGTCATTCCATTATAATTTTTCCAGGTTGAGTTTAAAATAAATTTTTTTATAAATATTATGATTATTTTTTGTTTTATGAATATTGTAAATTAAAATGATATTTTTAAAATTTTCAATCAAATGTTCAAATGCAGATCTACTTTTATTTATTATCAATTTAAGCATCTATTAATGTCTATTTATTATTTTTGTAAAATGCCATAATTTTGTAAAATATTTAGTTTTTTTAAATTAATTTATTAATTTTGATATATTTAATTACACATAGTAAAATGTTTATTTTTATTGACTTGAAAATAGAATTTGTCCTAAATTAAAAAATCTAAAAACATTTAATTTTTACATGATGATCGGTGATTAAATAAAATGTTGAATATTATTAAAGAGTAATTTTTTAATATAATATTTTTCACCTAGATATTCAAGTAGAGGTTATGAATAAAATTAAATAATATTGACAAAAAAGATTAGAATAGTATATTAAATGATATATATATTGAAAAATTAATTATATATTCAAATAAAACAATTTCTAAAATTAAATGAATACCCCCCATGAAAAACTATTATTTTACATAGAAATTTGTTTATATAAATAAATAAATATACCAACTCAAATTTTGATAATTATTTTAATTAAATTAACATATTATATATTAAATAAAAATTTTAACATGCATATTATATTTTTTCTATGTAATATATAAGAATAAATTTCATTTCATTCATAAAAAAATATATTAAAAACATGTTTTCCCCTTTTTATAGAAGACATGTTTTTTAAACTAAAATTTTGAACATTTAGATATTTATATTGGTAAATTAAAAAGAATTTATGAAATCATAATATCATAATTATAGTAGAGTGATGTTTTCAATTTTTCGAAAATGATTCATGTTTTGATTAATATTGAAAAATATTGAATTATAATTAAAAAATATCTTTTGAACTAAATTATGTTCAATGTTGAATTATGTTTTAAATTTGTTTCAATGTATAATTAAATCAATAAAAAATATATTAATAAAATTGATGTTATTATAATAAATTTCATATTAAAATTGGATATGAATACTTTTTAATATTTTGAATGTTTTTACATTACAAAAATTCTTTATCACCATTACTTCTAGATTAATTTCCAATTATTAACATATTTATTAGTGAGTTTAATTTTTAAAAATAAATTCTCTATTTGGTATCAGAATAATATAAATTACATAATTTATTATACAATATGATTAACCATAATTATTTGTTAAAATACTTAAAATTAATTACACTAATTATAGTTCAACATTATTTTTAAGATTATATGCATTGGTATTAAAACTGATTTCAAATTATTATTGGAATTTAAGTTTATAAATATGATTTAATATTTAGAAAATTTTTTATAATTTGTATAATAAATCTAGATTCATATTTTTTTTTGTAAATGGATAAATTATATTAATAAATAAAATAATATCAGCTACCATGGTTAAACTAGAATGGGAAATTTGATTAATATTAATTAATTACTAACAACATGAAATAATTTACTAATTTCTATGTCGTTGAGGTGTGTATCTAAAAATTAAAAACTACCTTCCATTATTTATCTAATTATAGTCTTCCCAATACTGAATACATTTTGCTATTTACATGAAATCCACTCCTCCAAAATTATAAAAGGACACTAACTCTACTTCACCCTTTAAACCTCTCAATACATTCATCTCAACCATTATCAAAAAAATTATCTTCAAAAATTCCCTTAACTAATTTTATATGGCCTATTTGGGGAAGAAATCAATCCTTGGATTTATTTATTAAAATCCTATGGATGATACCCGAAGTAGAGGTAATGTTATTCAACTGATATATTTATGTTATTTCATTTTACAAATTCTAAATATATAATTATGAGATTATTATATATTAAATAATCATATTATATATAATGAGATTTTTTAGGTTAAGTTTATGACAAAAAATCATAGAAAATTCCATCAAATATGTTATTAAATAGTCATTTCTTTGTGTTGCGTACTACCGCCTCTCAGACAGATGTCATTAATTTTTACCTTACCATCTATCATGGTTGAAAATGATAATTGATTAATATATATATATATATATATGATATATATGATATATATTATGTTATTATGAATGATAAATTATTTTATCACAGATAAATTCATGCATGTTTTAGAGTACGATAATATCATTCGGCTATATGGAATACTGCCACATCATGAAGAAATGTGATTCATTCACACGATACATAGAATGTAATAATGTTGAGAGAAATAAAAATATGTGTTATATATTTAAAATGATAAATTATTGATTATATATAGATATATCTCTCATATAATTCTCATTCAATGAATTTGATATGAAAATCAATGTACGATTAATATGTACGTACGACCTATCATTTCAATGAATGGTGTATTTCATTTACAATAACTAAATTTAATGGATTATTATATATATATAATTTATATATATTATATTTATATTATTCTTTGCATTCTTGATATGATGAAATAATCATCTAAGTAAGAGGACCAAAAAAATAACTATTAATGACATGTATAAAAAAAAAAGTGGTTATTACCTTAAATGTAATTTTAACATGGAATTGTAATTAAAAAAATAATAATAGGGTAATAGTTAAATATTATATGACATATATATATATATATATTATAATATATTTATAATAATATTATATTTATTATACAAGAGTTTTGAATTTGGACAATATAATTCAGGACTTATTGTAATTTATTTCTATATCATTTTTGTTTTTTCTATGATACAATTTTTATATTCACTACATGTTTCTATTATGAGTGTTATATTGTGAATATAAAGCTATTTTATGGTTCCAGTAATTAAATTTATTGGTATTTACATATACATTTAAGAATCTCTTTTTCATGGGGTTTACGGTTTCATTATTAGCAATGTGGAACGTTATTTTTGTCTCACCTTTATTTTTTGGGATACAGAAGCTAGATTCACAACATATTTGTTGGATATGGAGTTTAAAATGATCATGTATTAGTTTTACTATTATTATATGTAACACAATTCATCTTTACATATCTAGTTTCTGATCCTCTATCATGGTATTTATTGTTCCAAGTTTAACAAATCGATAAATGACTTTGGTCAGACTTATCTTTTTTTTAGACAAATTTTTATCCTTACATTCATTTAAATAAGGTGTATATATTACCAAACTGTAATGAAGTATATTTAATATACTTATTTTATTTATATTTATGTTTATTTTAATTTTATTCCTTCATGGGGATTATGATTCGTGGATACAAATGTGGTTATAATTTTATGTTATAATCTTACAATTTATCAGGATTGTTTTGGATGAAGTATATGATATTGAAATCTCATTAACTAATCTGAATATTCTTAATCAAATTTCATATACATTGATTAATAATTAAATTTTCAAATAATAATACCATTTTCAATCTTTGGTTATTATGATAATTAAGATTCTATTTTTATCAAAATATTATTTTATTTCTCTTTTTGGTTATAAATCTATTTTCTACCAAAACAATGTCTTCCAAAGATGTTTTAAAAAACTATTTATAAATTATATAATAATATAGTTTTGAAGAAAAAAGTTTAAATTTTTTTATGTTTAGATAAGGGTTTTATATTATTTTCAAAAATTCCTTTATAAACTTTGAAGGTTATTTTCAAAGTAAATGGTAAAAAATGTTTTACATTATAAAAAATACTTTTCCTAAGAGGAAAGGATATTTTCCTCAAGGAATATTTTATATGATCCATAAAAAACTATTATCAATCTATTTTAAGATCATATGGTGATATATAAGCCTTATATGTGATATGATCCTTGGTTTCCTTTCATATTATTTCTATTAATGGTTTATGTTTTGAATAAATAATGTTTATGGAACCTGTTTTTTTCAACATGTCTATCATGTTCCAAATAGATTGTTTTGAAACTTGTTTCCTTTCTTTTTAATAATCAAAATTCATTTATATGTACCTGAACCACATTTCATTTCAATAGATTATTCATGCCTTGATATAATAATGACTATTTTTATTGGTTTTTATTATGATAATAAATCTCTTATAACATTATTTTTTTGTATTATAAAAATTAAATATATGACGAGCTGGCCTAGAGGAGCCTGGTGTAACGACCCAACAATTTATTAATGAAAATTCATCATGATATATTTGAATACTATATTATGTAAAATGGTTATTTAAGAAATATAAACTTATATGGTTTTATGTTTTGGAATATTAATGTACTATTAAGAAATGTTACCATTTATAATATAGTCATTGAAAAATGATCACATGATTAGTATAAATGGAGGTATTTACGAAATCTAATTTACCAAGATAAAAGAATTGATGGCCTCAGACCATAAAATATCTTCAAAATAAGCCCATTTTTCAAATCATGGAAGATGGTAGAGTAACAGGGCTTCACTCTTTACCAACCACAAGCCGAGATTCAACATGCTAATCTTGAAAAGAGTCCACTATAGTATAAGTATAATTTAATAGAGATTACCACTCGAGCGATGTTATCTGAACAACCCCAAGATCTTTTCAACATCACACACATTACCTTGAGGTCTATGAGTGTTTTATAAGAAGTTATGTGACAATACTCTAGCACTATGATTATGTACTTTATTTTGTGTCTAAAGAATATACATTTATTTCATTATTTTTACATTGTAAATGGGTTTTATAGATAAAATAAAAAATTTATTTAATATTAATTTAAAAAATATAGTTTAATAAATAAATTTATTTTTTAATTAAATAATATTTTAATTAAATATTCTTATAATGATACTAAATTGTGTTAAATATAAATTATTATATAATTTTTATGAATACAATTGTAATTTTTATTATTGTTTGCAAACAGATTTTTCATAACCCATGATTTTTAAATAAATATTGGTTTTTATTTTAAAAGCAAAAAATATAATATTTTAAAAAAAAATTATATAAAATAAATATTCTATATTTGTAATCAGACCTTTGAAATTATCCAAGAGTAAATTTTTTCATAATTTTCTAAGACAATAGAATTTATGGGTAATCATTAAATAACGTTGAAATATATTATGTGTTTTATGACATCATTATAAAACAATAGGGTTGTAATAAAATACTATAAAATAGATGATAGTCCATTATAAGTTTTACCTTCAATATAATGTTATTTTAGATTTGTATGGTTTATTTTACAAAGCCTTAGTGGGTCCTCCAATACTTATTATACATTTTAACATTTGAAAATGATTCTGTTGAGATTGTTACTCACTTCCACATAAGAAAAACTAATATATTAATAAGGTTTGACATTGGACTTATAAAATTATTTTTTCCACACCCCTTTCTCAAAAACAATGGGAATAAACCATGGGATGTTTTGTGGTTTTCATTAGTTTAATGTGTACTGTCCAAATAATAAAAAATAAATAATTCCCTCTCATTTCCTATATAAACCATCTCATACTGCCAATACACTTCACTAAAACCATTTGGAGATTCACCAAACACTTAAATTCTCTTTATATAATCTTCTCAAGCTGGCTCATGATCCAAAGAAGCCTCTCCCAAGCCTCTCCCAATTTTTTGGGATCACACAACCGTGTAATTAAAATCATCCTTTCCCATTATTCTCCAAATTTAATTACATTGTTGTAACCGTTTTATTTCATTTAAAATAGTTGGGATATGATTTCGCACCTCCCCCATACATGCCTCTTGATTTTTGAATAATGAGATACCTCTTTCTCTCTAATAAAAGCTTCCCATGTACACCTATTACCATGCAAAAATTTCGTATGGAATTTCTCTCTTCTCATTTACATTCAAGTAATAATTTTATATTATGAATATAAATTACATTACATATATTGGTAGAAGTATCTATATGACCCCAATATATTTAATTTAATGTAATTATGATGAGATAATCATTTCTCTATCATCATCCTTTTTTATGAATTATTATTTCACACTATTATGCTGCAAAATTGCACCACGATTTTACAAGCCAAATTAATTGTATAGTGAATATCATGCTCAATTATCTTTCAAGGGTATTAAAATTTAGTAACATTTACTTATTTATTATAGAGTTTCATGTATTTATTCCACATTCTTTATCATGGAATAAATAATGATTTGGAATGATTCCAGGTTGTATGATCTATGTGGCACACTTATGCATGAAATGAAATGATTAAGAATGGTTCACAGTGATAGCACTCCAATGCAATGGGTAAAAATTAGTAACATTGTAATTCAATTGAAATGAGGGTTTACTCATTAAAAATCTATTGGAATGTGGTTTCTCTCATGTTTCATTTAAAATTAGCCGTGTCTCATGTTAATATCATGTCAAATGTTGATTCCACATTTCAATGTTATGATAATCATGCTATATAATCCATTTCTATCCACCATTCTATTATTTTATATTGATATGCCTATTGCCTTACATGTATTGTATTTTTCGTGTTATGCCTTTTTACTACATTATTTTGATTTATAGATCATCCTTTTCTTATAGATGTCCTCAAGTTACCTCTTGATATCATATGTATTAATGAATTTGTGGGGTCATGTAAAGGAAGAGTTCAATAATGATGTGTATTTCATGTTTTATGTTGTTATGTAATGTTTTTATATCACAAATACACTAGACCACTCCATCATCTATGTTTTATCACGTGATGATTTTATGTATTAAATTATGTTTATGTGTGAAATAAAGGGCATGGTTGTTATAGTTTTAATCAAAGGATGGGTTTAATTGTTTTCAGGAATAGGATTATAAAACCATTGGGAAAGACATAGGGATAAAAATAATTATAATAAATTTATTATTAAAATTTTTTGAGTATTGAGTAAGTGTTTTATAAATCCAATACATCCCTTTCTGGATACGAACATGTTGTGGACACTCTAGCAGAGATGAATCATGGGATATAACACGAAAACACCACATTTATCTAGACTTGAATGGGAACTGGTGCACGAATCAGGACTTTATGTACTATTGGTTATGACACTACCAGTGGATATGCTTTGGTCAATTCATAAACATAATATTAAACATTATTAATTAAATTAAAAAATGCCCCTCAGAATATATGATTGGATTTACATCATGGATAAAATAGATAAATTATTTAAGGAAATGTAAATTATATGTTATTCCTTTTGTATTTTGATTCCCCTTTATGTGTAAAAACTATCATTCCTTTTATTACACCCAATGGCTAGAAAGAGGAGGAGTTTTTCTTACAACCAAATCGACAATAAATGTCATGATTAATCTAATGAGATGCCCAATCTGATTGGAGAAGGAATAAAAAACATTTTCATGATACACTTTCAGTTTACTCATGTTTTGAATATAAACATTACTTAAGAGGAATATACACCCCCCTATGAGTGAAAAATCAGAAATTGGGAGATTCATGAGACAGAGGCCACATATTTATAATGGATCATCTGATCCATCAATCACCAAACTATTGATCAACTACATTGAAAAGATCATCACCATCCGTAAATGTTTCGTATAAGAGAAGGTTTTTATTGATGCTTATCATATGAAAAGTGAAGATGATTAATGATGAAAATTTATCTAAAATATGATTCCTATGTAATCGATTAAGGCATTGTAATAGAATTATTTCTAAAAAAAATTTGGTAAATATTTTCCATGCACCCTCTAAAATAATATGGAATTTGAATTCCATTCCCTAATTCAAATAATACAAATCCATCAGAGGGTATGAGGAAAACCTCACAAGGATTCCATGATACCCCTATATCTTTGTCATTACCCATGAATGCAATGTTTACCCGTTCTTTGGTGGGCTAAAATCAAGATTTCCAAAATCCCTAGCGATCTATCACGTTGATAGCTTTGTGAGAACGATTCGATTTTCACACAAAGTCAAAATAATGATTGGTGAATGTCATGTATATCATGGGGATAAGGAGAAAATTTTTGACTTCAATTCTAGTGATATAATGGATAAATCCAATGGTTCTATGAAATTCTATCAACCTTGTTTCCAAAGGTTCAAAAAGAAGAACAACATAAATTTCTTGAAGTGGACAAGGAAATGAATTAGGTGTGGAAGAGAAGGGCATCTGGACATTTACTACGGGCAAGAAACACCTGTAGTTGTGATAGTGGAGAGGAACTCTCCATTGGACCCTCAACACGTAGTTCATTGTTTCATCTTTATATATCCTAGGCACATTGAAAACCAATGCCCTAAGCTAAGCGTTTTTTGAGGAAATAATCATCCTCAAAGGTAGAAAGGGAGGGATTTCTCCATTACTACCACTAAAGAGAACCCCATCAATGATGTAGTGAAATTTAAAGTAGTTATTCATTCATGAATAGTGAACATATTTTGTGATGGTGGTTATAACCATTATATTATATCTTAAAAGTTTTTTAGAACAACCCAAACACCATCCAAAATCGTATAAGTAAATATGTCGGTGAGAATAGAATATGATGAAATCATTGTAACCCAGTAATATAACTCATCCCATGTCATAATTTGTGTATTGATCTTCTTAGTGAACCACGTCATACACCCTAAGGTGAAATTTGAAGCAATTAGTTTCATGGATTGAATTTTCTTATATAGAGCCAACCTAAATTGTCATGATAGGGAAATCACTCTTAATATGGAAAATTGAGCCCATATTATGTACAAGTGAAAAGAGGATAATGAATATTTTTGTCACTTTCATCTCAAGCATGGATATTTCTACCATGTGAGCACACAGAACATTCTTAGAGGATTGATTCTAAAGAATCAACCATCCTTGAATACATGAATATTGTGAAGGAATTCACAAAAGTGTTTCCTAAGAAATTGTTTGTTCTTCCTCCTAGAAGTGATGTTAAAATCATGATTGTTGTTATACATGGGTCTTTCTTAATATCCAGGGCTCCATATAAAATTATTTTTGGGGAGATTAATTAGGTAAAGAAAAAACTATATGATAATCTTGTTAAAGGGCTTATACACCCATGTGCTTTATCATGGGGTGCACCAGTCATCTTCTTTATGATGAAGGATGTTTCAATTCATATTTTTATTGATTATAACGAGCTCAAAAAAATCACGATAATGTACAATTATCATCTTCCATGAATTTATGAATTATTTAAATAGATACGTGGAGCACTATACTTCTCCATGGATGATCTTTAGTCATGATATTACCAAGTAAGGGTGAAGGAGGAAGATATCCCCAAGACTGCTTTTTGTACCAGATACGAGCACTATAAATTCCTAGTAAAGACATTAGGACTCACTACACCTCCAACAATCTTAATTGACATAATGAATATTTTCTTTAGATATAACCTTGATAAATTTTTTGTAGTCATTATAAATGATATTCTAATATACTCCATACCCAATGAGGAGCATGAGGAGCATCTAAGCACTATATTGGAGACCTTGTAAAAGGAGAAGGTGTATGAAATGTACAACAACTGTATGTTCTTTTTTAATAAAGTATCATTATTGAGTCATATCATCACAAGAAATGTGATATCTATGGGTCCCACCATGATAGATGCAATTTAGCGATGGCGGAGGCCACCATCGGTGACGAATATCCATAGAATCATGGGGTTAGCTGAATATTATTGCAGATTTGTGAGAATGTTATCACAACATTCAAACCCTGTTAAAAAGATAAAATGGAAGGGAGACATATTTTTTGGAGTGATCAATGCACAGATAACTTCATAGAGTTGAAAATCAGTATTATCACTGTTCTTATGCTAAAATTACCCTCAAGTGGAGAACTTTTTTATATATTCAATGATTATTTGTATTAGGGAATTGGTTGTGTGTTGTTCAAAATGACAAATTCATTGCCTAGGCTTCAAGAAAGTTGAAATTTCAGGACCAAAACTATCCAAAGAATGATATGGAGTTTTCTATAGTATCATCTCTTTGAAAATTAGGCAACATTACCAATTTGAGGGGAAGTGTAAAATATATACAGATCACAAAAGCTACATGTATATATTTATACAGAAAGACTTGAACAAGGAACAATGAATATAGTTTGAGAGGATCAAAGACTATGACTGCTCAATCCATTACCACCTTGGGAATGTAAAAAAGGTGGCATATGATATATGTAAAATGACCCAACGATTCGATCATTGATGTGAATTGAAAATGATCAAATATTCATAGATTTGATGAATATGGACATGGGAATCATAAATAATGGAAAATCTTCAATCATTTGACGAATGTTTTCTCAACCGTATCTTTAGGAATGGATAAAGGAATCTCCAAAAGAGGATGTGGGAATTCCAAAGAAAGTGGAAACTATCTTAAAAAATAGATCCTTGGAGTTCAATGTTAATGAAGAAGAAATTGGGAGTTTAAGAAAATAATATGTGTTAATAGAAATCCTGGGATAAAGAATGATCTTTTAAATGATGCACATAGCTCAATTTTCTCCATTCACCTTTGAAACAAAAATGATGTATCATGATCTCGGAGATAATTATTTGTGGGACAACATGAATAAGGAGATCACTACGTATACTTAAATGTGATTAGTTTGTCCAAACGTGAAGTACGAGGAGAATAAGTCTAAGGGGATAATGCAACCATTAACCATACCATCATGGAAATGGGAGAACATCTCCCTGGCCTTTGTCATTGGACATTCGAATAAATCCAGAGGAAATAATGTTATCTGGGTTATTGTGGATCATCTTACAAAGAATGCAGACTTCATTGTAATAATGATGGATTTATCATTGGATGAACTAGCATGGATATATACCAGAGAAGTGGTAAGGTTGCATGGGGTTCCACTATCTATTATATCTCATTGAGATCCAGGATTCACTTTTATGTTCTGGATGAGTATTCAATATTCTCTGAATAAAGATCTAAACTTTAGTACGATTTATCATACTCAATCTAATAGCCAATCTGAGCGGACTATCCAAACACATGAGAATATTTTGAGAGAATGGTCAATGGACTTCAAAAAAGGATGGGATCAACATATTCCTCTAGTTGAGTTCACATTCAATAATAGTTTCCACTCATGAATTCAAATGGATTTTTATGAAGCACTATATAGGAAGAGGTACATAACACTGGCATGTTGGGATGAAGTTGTGGAGTGAAAACTCCTAGGTCCCGAAATGGACAATGAAATGGTGGAGAAGGTCAAGCCCATCTAACATCACGTTAAATATGCACACAATCGAAAAAAGAGTAATGTTGATAATCATTGACGAGACCTAGAGGTTGATGTTGGAGACATGATATTCCTCTTCATATCACCGAGGAAGATAATTATGAGATTTGGTAAGATGGTAAATATTAATCCATGGGGCATCTACCCTTTTGAGATACACGATCGCATTGAAGTAGTGGCCAATCGACTAACACTCCCACTAAACCTATCTCATGTACATGATGTATTCCATGTATCACTATTTAGGAAATACATACTTGACATATCACATGCAGTTAATCTTGAGGTGGTTCTATTGTAGAATTACATCTCCTATGATGATAATATGATGCTGATCATAGATCATAGGGAAAATGTTCTTTTAAAAAGATAATTCCCCTCATCGTGGTGTTTTGGTGAAACTAGAAGTTTGAATAAGCAATGTGGGTATCAAAGTGAGTAATTAGGTGGAGATACCCGCAACTATTTTATTGTGGGAAAAGGAAATTTTAAGGGCCAAATTTTTTAATGGGGAAGATTGTAATGACCCAAACATTTATTAATTAAAATTTTTCTTGATCTTTTTAAATTTATTTTTGTGTAAAATGGTTATATAAAACATATTCACATCCTTGGTTTTATTTTTGAATCTTAATGTACTATTAATAAATGTGACCATTTCTAATATAGACTTTAAAAAGTGATCATCTAATTAGTTTAAATATATGGCTTTAACACAGACAATTTACTCTTGAAAAGCAAGTGATGACATTATCCACTAGAATTTCTCCATACGAAGACCATTTCTTGGAACATGCAATGGTGGTAGAATCACTTGGATTCACTCTTTTCCAAAACCAATTGTACATTAAACACATTAATCTTGAATAGATGTAGATGTTAATAGAGATTACAACTTGAGTGATGTTATCTGAGCCACCGTAAGTGTATGTTAGCATTTCAAACATTACCCTTATGTATTATGAGGGTGTTATATGGGGTTATGTAATAAGATCCACAGACTATAAATATGGGCTTTATTTTTTGTATAAATAATATAAACTAATTTCATCACTTTTACATTGAAAGTGGTTTTAAAGACCTAGTAGTATTTTTTTGATAATATTCAATTAAGAAATATATTTTGATGAATTAATGGATTTTGGGAAATAAATAATATTTTAATAAAATATTCTTATAATTAAATTACTTTTTATGAAATATAAATGATCATATAATTTTTATGAATACAAATGTAATTTTTTATTAAGGTTTGAAAACTATTTTTTCAAAACCAATGAATTATCAATAAATGTTGGTTTTTATTTTATAAGTGAAAATTAACATATTTATAAATTTAATTAAAAAAAATTTAATATTATTTTTGGAATCGATACATCAAAATTATAAAATTCGAATTTTTTCATGATTTTTTGAGACAATTGAATTTTTGAATAAAAAATAAATAATGTTTAAATAAATAATGTGTTTTATGACATCATAATAACCCAATATTGAGGTAATAAAATTTTATAAAATGGATTTACATACAATTTATTTTTTCACTTTAAAATAATTTGATATTATATATGTTTCATTTATTTAATAAATACATAGTTGACCCTCCAAGACTTATAAAACATTATAACAAGATAAATTAATTTTCATTAATGTGTGACTCATCTCCACTTAAGAAAATCTAAAATTTCAGTATGTTAGGCCATTGGGAATATAAATTAAATTTTTCAAATACCATTTGGAAAAAACAATGGGAAAAAACCGTGGGATGGTTTGTGGTTTTGATTAGTTTAATGTGCAGTGTCCAAAACCTAAATAATAAAGAAATCTCTCTCATTTCCTATATAAACCCAGTCAACGTACCATTCCCCATCACTCAAACCACTTTGAGATCTACGAATCCATGACCTATTCTTTTTATAATCCTCCCATGGTGCCCCATTATCCCAATAAGCCAGTCTCAATCTTTTCTCAATCCTTTGAGATGACACTTCCATGTAAGCGTCATTTCTCATTATTGTCCAATATTCATTATGATGTTGAACCATACTGTTTTCTACTAAAATTGATGGGGTATGAATTCCCACCTCCCCCATAATTCCCTCTGTATTTTTGAATTATGAGAGTCCTCTTTCTCTCTCATTAATTTCTCCCATAAACACCTGTTACCTTGAAAAAATTCTGTAAGGAATTTCTATCTCCTCATTTACATTCAAGAGGTATTTTTTATTTTGTAAATAAATTTCATTAAATCTAATGCGGCATGTATCAATATGAATCCCTTTACTAAAAAATTCATTTACATATTATGAGATACCCAATTCTCTCTCATCAACCATTTTTCTGAATTATTATGTCACAACACTTTGAAGTCGAAATTACACCATGATTTTTCCAAGACATAGTCACTGTGTAGTAAAAAACATAAACTTTCAATATCATTGGTATTCAACATTACAAATATTATTTAATTTATTATAGAGTTCCATGTATTTTATCCACATTCATTTATTGTGGAATAAATGATGATGTTAAATGAATCCATGTTGTATTATCCTAGTGGAAAACTTATGCTTGAAATGAGATGATAAAGAAAGATTCACCCTGATAGCGCTCCAATGCATTGGATAATGATCAGTATCATGATATGTAAATTTTAATGAGGGTTTATTCATGAAAATTGAAGTGAAATTAGGGTTTACTCATTCTTCATGTGCAATGATACTTGGATAAAGCTAAAATCATGTTAAATGATGAGGCAACATTTCCATGTTATGATAATCATGCTATATCATGATTTTATGTTCATCTTTCTCTTGTGATCCATTCATATTCCTCTTTACTAACTTGTAATGTATCTTTTATGTTATGACTTTTTTACTACCTTACTGGGATTTATAGATCACCATTTTTTTATGCATGTCCTTAGGTTATACCATGAAATGCTAAGTATGATGTTCTGTGTGTGGTCATGTAAATAAAGATTCCAATAAAAGGGTGTATTTCATGATTGATGATGTGATTTAATATTTATATTCCTCAAAGAAACTGGAACTCTCGGTATTCCATATTTTATAAGGTGAATATTTTATGTAATAAATTATTTCTAATTGTGAAATCAATAACTGAGTTATTTTAACTTGGTATTCCAATTAAATTTAATAAGTTGGGGTAGCCTATATAGTGTCTAGAAATCAATTTACATATAAAATTATGGGGAATCCTAGATAGAATTCCAATTAATTTCATAATGGTAAATGTTATATGATCTCGAAGAGAATATATGTGATTGATACAAGAATAAAAATATGGGTACACTGGTGATTATCACATATAAAAAACGAGGATACAAATGGTTGTATCCCATGATAAAAAAATTAATGGTATAAGGCTGGATGGTCTAAAATTGAATGAGGTTACACTTGAGGTTATCCCAATCCCAATAAAATTTTCCAAATAGATGGTCAAGCCTAACATGTTATGAATAACTTGCTGGGTATCCTTGAAATATAATTTTAGATGATTTTTTGTGTTCTATAAATCTAGGTTTTATAACTATATTTTTCTCCCATGTCTAATGTTATTCTATTTACATATGTTTAATGTCATGTGAACTAAAAATATCCTTGGCATGGCACATGTTTTTGATCTATGGCAGGTTGGGCATGAACATCATATTCAATGACCATTATAACACAATGTTATGAGTATCTTATTCTCTTATATGTTAATAGATTTATATATATTATTTTTACCAAAATTGAGGATATGAGATCACCCTTTCAAATGTTTCATATTCCCAATAATGTTTAAATGGTTTTATGTATGTCATACCTTTAAATCGTACTGTATGTGAAGATATTTTTTGGAAACAATAATGATATTCTAGTATATTCAAATATTATATTCAATTATTCCAATGGAACATAAAAATTATGTCCCTATGGTGTTTATTTATTCCATATAAAACATTCAACAAAAAAGATGTAGTATTCATAAATGAGAATTTTAGGTCACTATAGTATGTATCAAAATAAAAATCTAGTTAAAATTTGGAATCTAGTATGAGAAAAAAATACTGATATCACTGGGGATATTTCTAATGATATGTCTAGTGATGTCATTAAGTACAATTCTAAGGATGACATAAAGTATAGGAAAATATCCTTGAATTTTGGTATATGATAGAGTGACCAGTTTCTAGGAACTTTCATGCATGTTAGTATACTAAAAGTGGATCTAAAAGCACATCATATGTTCTTTTGGGTAAGGAGACCAAACCTCTTTTTTTTGATATGATTGATCTATAATTGGTACATGGTAATAGGCTTTGTAGCAAAACTGGTTTGGTACTCCATGATATATTTGTTAAAATTCAAAAACATTTTATGAACTACCATGAAGTATTTAAATAGATGATTAATATGAATAACCAAAGATAAATTAAAGGTTCCATATATTAAATGTAATTTATCATGATTTAGAATTCATATAAGTTATTTCGAGGCATATTTATTTTCCCATTATGTCTAGAGATACTAACACAAATATTTTTTGTTTTTATCAATGGTAGAAAACCAAAGTTACGAGAGTAAAATAGAATATTATAATTTTCATTTTAATTATTTGATTAAATGAGTGAATAAAATTTCAATTATTCCTAAAAATTTATCATATAACATTGTTAACAAGTGCACCATAATAAAATTTTGGAATCACTACTGAATAGAATGAGAGACATCATTCATATTTCATGTTTTGGAGACCATTGTGGAATGATGATTTATTTTCCTATATATTGAGAACATATAAAAAACACTCAATGAATTATCTTAATAGAATTTTATGTCTTATTTGTGGTGAATAAGGAAACAAACCATGCAATTATGGAGAAAAAATAATGAGTCGAGTTAATAAGATGGATGGAAATATTAGTCTCCCTAATGTACTATAAAAATTTGAATGATTTAAATATGAAACATATGGAATAATGTCGACCAATTTCATGGGGGGATATTTTCAATGAAATCGTGATTTTTATGAGTAATTGTTTTTATTATTTTGATTAATTATTCACAACGAACATATTAAATATATGTGATATCCTAATAGTTTTTTATATAAGGATGAATAAGTTATAGGCTATGGATGGAAAGACATGATTGATATTTCATATTTTAGGTATGGGCTACTATATGATATTATTATGAATCCAAATAAATATTTAAGAATGAATTTGGATTAAAAAATCATTTTAGTATTCTATTTGAAGAATTATGATAAATTATTCATGATGTTTATCTTTTTCATGATGGATTTTCAAAAATATATAAAATGGTGTTGATGATTTTGTCTGATGCTTTGGCAGGGGCTCACACATCCGTTTGTGGAGGATGCGCATCTATTACCCTGTATTCCCACATTCCAAAGGCTGGCGGCATCCATCGCTTATTTAGGGATGTTTCCTCCTTGATCGAAATGAGATGATGGGATGTCGGTTCCTCCTTTCGTGGATTCCTCTTTAGAACTCATAGCCGAGTCTGGGACTCCCTTATATACTAAGATGTTGTTCTTGAAACACTTCACAATTCCATTTCTTCAAGGACACCGGTTAGTTACACTCCAAGGGGTCTGGTGAGGGCAGAAACCTTTGGTTGGTGGAGTAGTCACGTTGGACATTATTGGCGTGTCTAGACATTGTAACACTAGTGCGTCTGGGTTTCTTCCCCTTACTATAGGGATTCTAGAGGGAACGAAATCACAAGGAATCCCAAATCAAAATATGTGGAATTCTATTACATAGGAATGTATATGAGGCTTTCCACAACTTCTTATGATTAACACAGGGAATGCCATATGTTTGTCATCTAGCGGAGAAGGATCAGAATGATCGGAACACTGACTAGAGTGAATTTGATGGGTGTAACCCCTGGAGGAAACATAGATTCTAGGAGGTGAGTTGGCGGTATATCACTGGGATATGGAGGACTTGGTAAGTATAAAGATAGATGAAGAATTATTTAACGGAGCGAAAGGGGAATGATATGGAGCTAACATGAGGTATACGATGATGTTGGGCTTGAGCCTCTAAGAGACCTCCAACGTATCCCCGTGGCAGGGAATCAATGTCTGTGTAGTTCCTGAAGTGATGGGACAAATAAGGAGGATAACCCTACAGAGGATCCTGAAGGAAGAGGAACCTCCATGATGGGGCATGATATTGGGGTCATGCGAAGGACAATCACCCAATGAACTGGTGGGGCATACACGTGATTAGCAGCCAAAGAGTGGGTTTAACACCACTAGGACGGACCAACGATATGAGTCCCAAAATATGGGAAAACAACAGCTTAACACCAGGCTCAGAATGATGATGTATTACCATTTACATGGACTCACAATGTATTACCACTATGTGAGGTCTACAATAGATTACCATTGTGTACAGAGTCACAACAGCTTACCGTTGGATGATGTCACAATGGCTTACCACTGGATGGGGTCACAATGGCTTATCGCTTGATGGTGTGTCCAAAGCTTAATTCTATATGGGGTCACAACGACTTATCACTTGATTGGGTCACAATGGATTACCGCCGGATGGGGTCACAATAGCTTACCGCTGGATGGGGTCACAATGACATATCGTTGGATGGGGATGATCCTCATGGATGATTCATACATACCCTATTTAGGAGAGATTGATCAAATCCCACATAGCTGTTGGGGAGTGTTTAGTGAACTGACATGAATATGGTAAGGACTGATAGGTGTTGGGCTCTAACCTCAGGGAGGCTTCCTACATACCATTCCATGACAAGGAACAATGTCCACGTAGTTTGAGAGGAGGGTTTTTTGAACCGACATGAGGGAGTTTAGAACCAATAGGTGTTGTTATTGAAACTCATGGAGGCATATTATGTGCCTTTTGAGGACAACGATCAAAGTCCATGTAATTCGGGAGGAGTGTTTGGTGAAATGAATAGAAGGGGGTCAAGACCAATAGGTGTTGGGCCTGAACCTCAGGGAAGATTCCTACAAACCATTCCTGGGAAAAGATCAAATTATACATAGTTTAGGATGGTCGTGGACAGATGTGAAGATGTTTGGGAAAAATTGGTGTGGGGCATGAATCTCTGGGAGGCTTCCTACATACCTTGAATAGGCAAATATCAATTTCCACATAGTTTAGGATGGAGTGTGGAGCTTACACTCTGGGATGCCCAGAGAGGATGACATAGTTGGTTCTTGCTCTATACCCACATGAGTCATGCTTGAGGAGAGAAACAAGAGGCATCAAATACATGACGATCACATCGTGATAAGTGCATCAGTTGGAAGTGGAGTGGGGCTTACCTGTATTTAGCAAAAAAAAGGAAACATGGGGGGTTAAGTATGGTTGGCCTCCCAAAGGGGAAATAGAAGCTTACATGTGGTTAGTATCCCAAAGTGGAAACATGGGACTATACATGGTCAGTGGCCTAGGGTGAAGGACATTGGGACTTACTCCATGGTGGAGGCCCTGGTGGTGACAAAGCCCAGTGGGAGAGGGATTTGGAACTGAATAAAGGAGGGATCCCCATCCCCCTCTCTAGGATTTGGCATGGAGGAAGAGAGGAGGAGCAGGGATTCTAACTTCTACATGAAAATCTAGGGGCTTACACAATGGTGGTTGCCCTTTCCCCATGGACAAACGCCATGCTAATTGGAAGGATCTCATTCCATGTGGGGAATATTTTCACTCGCATGGAGACTAGTGGGCGTGAAAAATGATGAAGGTGTGGGACCCCACGTACGATGTAGGGGGAAAGGTCACAATTGAACGTTGTGTGATGAGGGTGATGGTTCATGGGAGTTTAACGTCTTATAGCTCGGATGATGGGGTCCACTCTGCACACCTAGGACATACATAACTGATACCTCCCACCCCTTAGGGAATGTAAGGAATCATCAATGCTGTGGTGAGGGTGTGTTATATAGAGATCCAATGAGGGGTCCACATTAGCATGGCAATGAAAAGAAGCAATAGCCTTCAGCGTGCCTATGCGAAGTAGCATGAGGCGACGCAACGCAACAGAAAATGTTACCCAATGGATGTTGAAGTTACTTCATGCGAGCCTAGAGGGTCTTAAGAGAGAAGGGTGTTTGATATAGATGTTTTGGGTGTAACAGGCACCTGAAAATGATATCTGGAAGAGGGATATCATACATGTTTGAAAAAGTTTACACAAGGAGTGAAGATCATGTGCAAATGGAGAAGCTTTCAAGAAAAGGCTGGGGTGAGGGGTCCCAGAGGTTTTCATGCAATTGTATAGAATTGCATGCAATTAAAACACAGTTGGAATAGTTTCGCTAATGAGATATAGTGTGCATGAAATTGGAGAGGTTCATGTGAAAATGGTGTGGAATAGTTGCACAGACGATACCCGGTGTGCATACAATTAGAGAGGTTCATGCTCAAAGGGGATCAGAGGTCTTATGCTCAAATTAAAGATATTGTGCTCAAGGTTGGGTGCACACGTTAGAATAGTTGTACGAAAACACTGGTAAATGTTTTTCCTGGAAGGGGATTGGATTGCACGAAAGGGTAATGGATTGTGCTCAAGCGTCATGACATAATTGGATTTGGGCAAGTGTAAACCTTGTGTGGTCATGCGTAATGGTGGACCCCTGGGAGACCTGTCATGAAAAATACTGTACCTGAAAGACATATTCTTCACATGGGAGATGGGGATTTCATGCCAAAGAGATGGCTCAGATTCTTTAGCCGTCTGAAGTTGAAGGGTCATGCTTCGATTTAGATGAGCTCAAGGTTGTCGGGTCCACAAAAAATTTAGCCCGCATGAATGATTTCGCACTTGGGTTATGGGCATGAAAGATTTCTCACCCAGGGTCGCTGGTGTGAGAGATTCATCGCATGGGCTCAACAACACATAATTTTCAATGTCTTCATGTAAAACTCCCTTAGATCCTGTTATTTTCCACACACGAGCAATGTTTTTCATGCACAACTTGTATTTTTTGGGCGGCCCTTCTTGTCGTCGCCGAATTGATCGTCAGGATGAAATATTCCATAGGTTTATCAACAAATACCATCTTTGGGCCTTGATCAATTTTTTATCAACTACAAATCCCCCCTAGAATCAAATCAGTAAGGGGATACAACAGCCAGATTCCAAGGGAAAAGCCAAAATGCAGATCCTCTTCGGTCGGTGCACGCAAACAACTACCGTAGTGTGTAAAACCAAGCAGTGGTGTGTAAACCATTATTCATGCGTACGAAAACCTCATTTTGTGCCAATAAAAACCCTTACAGGCCCTTCATTCCATACAGATTATTCTCGCATGATATGTCTTGAGTTCTTACGTGTGAGAAACCATCCTTTCCTTGCATGAAAAATACATCTATTTTGCAAAAATCCCTGAGTTTGGTCATTGTTTTACACACAAGATCAGAATTTTTCATGCCGCTGCCTCAGTTTTTATTGCATCCCCTTGATTTTTTACATTTCTTTCAGATTTTTTGTGTATTGTAGCATTCATTTCATGATGAATCATAAGGATCTTTCCAGAAGAAGATGGATGCTAATCGGACTAACACTGAGAGAGACGTTGTGTTCACTGCTCAAAGGGCCGAGAAGGATTCCAACCCTATGTTTTATGGTTCCAATATTATTGTATCTTGGAAAAAAATCTCTTCAACATGTTGAACCTGGCCCAGAAGGAGTATGTGCTATCTGAAAACTTACCGATATGAGACATTTGTATTTTAGAGGAGGTACTAATGCCAAGATTCGAAGTCGACACACCGCTATCCAGGGTAACTGGTGAGGATGACTCCCCCTATGTATAATATCACTAACTATGGTCATCCTTATAGTGAAACCATAAATTTGGATGTTTACATCCTATACCCCAAGACCAGAACCATTTCGGGAAGTGACATAGCCCAGGAGGATTCTATGGCCCATTAGGCAATTATATTCTGACAGAATGTCACTGATGATACTAATGGATAGTTGTAGTATTGGGACCTGAGGTCTGGAGGTAACTTCACAAGGGATTGGGCCTAGGCATACTGGGTACGCCAAAATGTGTGACCAGTGTGGGGTTGATTTGTGGCATATTGGGTTGTTTTAGGTCGTGTGGACATCGCAGTTCCATTTCTAACACCTGCATGATCTCGAGCTGGATTTTTTTACCTAGTGGTTTTCAAATACCAACACATTCCATATCCACCATGGGGAGGTTGGTATCATGATTTGGGATGTTCATTGCATCAGGGACATCCCATTGGATGGGAACAAATATGATGAATTCCTTTCGATGGGGAACAACTGGGGATATGGATCATGGACTCTCGTCATGACATGTCATCTGTTATAAATGGGAAAGGAGAGGTCAGTGGTTAAGGTCTTTTGGAAGGGAATCTCATACTCTAAGTCATTAAGACTTTTCCTACAGAAAGACCCGGATATCAAGATGCCAGGGCGAGGAAGATGGTGTCTGACGGTGGCATAGAGGAGAAAATGTGGCTCATACTGGAAGATCATGGTGGTGAGAGAATATCAATCATGGGGCTTTAGTGTAAATTAAAGATGGGATCTGAACATTTGGTATTCCAGACTTTTTTCGACCATTTTGAGTGGGTGGATCTTACTAGTGAGGGAAAAGTGGATGGGAGTTTATCCAGCAACATTCGTTATGGAGGGAATCATGGCTGCTAATAAGAGGTTCAATATGGGAATCCCTGTGTTGGATTGTTTGTACTCCATTTAGGGACAAATTTCTAGAGGGGGGGGGGGTGGCACGAAAGAAGGATCTTTGGCCCTTTCTAGATCCTTCATTGCTGGATTGCAGCTTGTTATGGAAGGTATAGCTTTCCAAACTCCACTCGTCCTCAGGGTAATCGTATACGACCCCCTTGTTGAATATTATTGGGTTCATGCAACTAAAGCTCAATGAAGAGGGGGTAAGGATCAAGTTTATAAATCACACTAATTTAACCTTTAGTATGTTCCCTACCTCAGCTGGTCACATGATAGAAAATGGGAAAGGCTCACTAGATCAAAGGTAAGACTTCTAGAGCTTCAGAGGTGGGGATCTTGTGGCCTGAGTTGACTGGAATATTCTTTGAGATCCCTACGTTAAATCATGATTTTTAAAGAATTTTGGATGCCTCTATAATATTTCAAAGGAAGTGTATACATTGTTATGAGGGGAGAGGTATCTCTTTGTTCTCCACCTTTTTTATGTTTACAACTTTCGACTCTAGTGAATTCATTAATTTTCACCACAGTAGAGTGGATGCTATCCTTTCAATAAAATACACCAAAAATTGTGTTGTGGAATACCCTGAAGGGCTTCTATTGAAGCAATTATGACAGCTCAATGTGGCCACTATAGAACTTGGGTGGTGAGAAAATAGACAAGGATCTATTTTGGTGGAATGGAATGGGACAAGTCGGGCAACTGGGCTAGGGTGCGCCAGGACTATAATAGTGGGATAATGACATGGCGTGGTCGTGCCTTTAACGTCTGGGGGAAGAGGGTATCACGAATAGCCTCATGGAGTAATCAGGGATCTTCTTAGAAATTAGTTAAGGTACCTACTCTGGCCTTCTAATGATGAAATCTACCCCATGCTATGGTCGGTCTGGTTGACCCTGCAGTAGTCAATGGGCACCGAAGTTCTCTAGATAATGATAGTATGAGATGGAATCCTACTACAAGAGGTCAAAATCATTCATACTATGGAGTAGGTGAACATCCATCGTTGGAACACAGACATGACTACCTTGGATGCGTATGCGTGTTGGTGGGGCCGGCATGAGGAGCCACCTCTCCTGGTGAAGGTAATGCTCGACCAGGTGCATGACCCAAAAAAGATGTCTTCTGGGGAAGATGAAAGCGATGAAGATCTGGAGGGTAGTGAATCAAAAGTGGAGAAGAATGGTTGAGGTGGTGATGGAGAAGGATAATAAATGGTGGAAGGTGAATAGGATCTTGGGGGTGGACAGTCTTAATGGATGGCCTACTATATGGGTATTCGAGAGAGTGGCAAGAAAGTTGGCTCTGATGCCGACATAACTGAGCTATGTGAGATATGCCTCAACCCTTATCTATACTTACCCCTCATTTTTTTCTCATAATACTCAATCAGATTTCATTATTCTACTCATGTAAATATTGGCACTGACCAATAAGCTCTATCCAAAGGGGGGGGGTTTCAATAGAACAAGGTGGGGAGCTGATGCCCATCATTGAGCTAACGATCGTGGAGGGATCCCCCACAATGACTACTCATGTAGCAACTGGAACTTCGGAGGATGATGATTTGGGATCTTGTATGTTCATTACATAGACACCAGTATTTATCATCAGAGAGCTCAAATAATATAGGTTTTAATTGTCTGTACAGTAATCAAATCCTTGGATGCTCGACATGCTGTAGAATCCAGTACATCTGTAGATTCCTTGGTGGTGAGTGTATAGAACCTCTCAAGACCTACTCCTCAAAACTAACTATCTTGAAAACATGATTATCATGATGTTTTGGGTACTAGTGATGTCAATTTTAGAGCATGTTATGATCTTTGTAGCGGCAGAGCTACCGAGGCTGAGGGGAGAGTGGAAGACCTTCCTTATGTCGAGGAACCTAATCTATTAGGAGTAATAGTTGAAGACCCTGCAGCTGATCTCTTGGAAGATTTTATTAACTATCAACCTGCAAACCCCAAGGATATGGATGAATCTGATTCAAAAGTTGCTGATGAATGCCAGATGACATGGCGTAAGGGGTGGAAGTGCATCAAATGCTTCCCCAGTCAGCCACAAGAAGAATGGATGAAGCGGATGGGTGTAGGACCCCGGGACACCCTGAGAGCGGAGGGGTGAATCAGGGTGGCAACTTTTTCTTCTTAAAGTTGTGGATCTTGTTCCCACGTTGGTAGGAACTACTTAAACCTATATGATGGATATGAACATCAATTAAACATTCACATGCAGAGAGATGACACAGCTATTTTTACTTGGTTCACCACTAAGGGCTATGTCCAAGGAGCATACGCCGACAGGTTGTCGGTCGTACCTAAATCCACTATGCTTCACTAGCTGCGGATTACAAGTGTTCGGGTAAAGACACTCTGTCCTAGGCTCACTGCCTTTACAATTGTTCAGGGATAGCTCAATGCGTCCCTCGGGTCACTCCCGTTGACTCCCCCTGGCTCACTGCCGTTGGTGAAGTCCCACTCAGTTTGTAGACGTGAAGGTCTCTTCAATAAATGTGCATTGATGTTCTTTGTCTCCTGTTCAGCATGAGACTTTGCTTGCGTCAGGGTTCAGAGTTGATGCTCTTTATAGTTCAACCTTTCTTCTTTAGTGCAATGACTGAATGCACTAGATCCCCTTGTCTTCGTTTGCCTGAATCACAATCACTTATGTGATTGCTCAATAAATGATGTTCAGCTTACTCGGAATTCGTCAGAATCAATTCACCATGTATGCATGAGATCATGCATGTATCATTTAGATTTATTCTTCAATCTCGCTTTGCACCGAATGTATCAGGCTATCTTCAGCTCTTGTGCAGGTCCAGAAAGGCGGGCGTGCTTCAACAGTGTCTGGGTCTCCTTTTCAATTTCGGCGCGCAAGTCTCCCGGCGGCGCGCAAGTCTCAGGCGCGCAAGTATAACCTGGCGCGCATGTTTCTCCAAAGAACCTGCACGACTCTACCTTCTTGAACTTCAAACCTACGCGACTCACTTCCTTCCTTGCCCAAATCACCTAGGGCGCTCAACCATCAGTTGGCACGCAACCTCTACTTGCGCGACCAAACTACCACTTGCGCGGCTCAGCCACCTGCACGACGAGAGCTCGAACAATCTCAAAGTCTTGAGCTCCGTGGGAAATGAGGAGGGGTGGTCCAGTATTTATAGGCAAACTGGACCCCCTGAACGGAGGCGCGCATGTCCCTCAACGGTGCACAAGTCTTGTCTTCAATAAACTCTGTCGCGCAGCTCACTTGCGCAACCCAACCAACACTTGCGCGACCTTCTTTCCTTAGCCAAATTTTGATGTTCTGATCCTCAAAAACATATGGCGCGCAAGTCTTTTATCCTCCAAGAGTATGGCGCGCAAGTCCCTTTGCCAAAATCACTATTCTTCATTTGTTGATTTTGAGGCCCTGAAATTTGGCAAACACTGGAAAACGGCGCCACTTTGTATCTGCTCTTTTTGTACCGCCTCCAGATCATCCATTCCTCTGTCGATGTTCATGAATCAAACATAGATCGTTGACCAAAACTCTTGAACTCGACATGTCACCATGGAATCTCCTTTGTCAACAAATTTGTATGTCGTTTGTTTGCTTTGTCAACAAGCACGATCACCTCAACAGCACTTCTTCTTGGTGATCTGTATCCTTCAGCAACTCTTTGGCTTTTATCACAAACTCCAATATTGTGATATGTATTCTTTGAAGGAACAACTTTAGTACCATTATCTTCTGATACAATGTGATGTGCATGGCCATTTCATAATTGCAATCTCCGCATGGCCATCTCAGAAGTCAACTCATTGGCACATTGTCTTCTTCATCAACTGTCATGATCAACTTCATGCAAAGCATGTGATTCAATCCGTCAAGAAGTCTCTAGCATGGTTCTCATGCAATCATGAGTAATTGGATGGTCTTCATCCAAAAACCTCATTCTTCTTTAATCATCCTCGAATGGATTACTCCTCACATACTTCGTTGTTGTAAACAATGAATCACCTTTGACACATGTTCTTTGAGCTTAAGATCAGCACAACAATCATCTGAATCACCACTCCTCTACTTCATCGGAGTATTTCATGATCTTCTTCATTTTGATCTGCATTGACAACTATTGACAACAAATACAACCTTATACACAAAGTGGTTCCAACAATCTCCCCCTTTGTATTTTGTTGTCAATACCTTAAACATCTTCTGAAATGAATCCGTCAATGTCAAAATGAGAATCTTCTGCATTTCACTTTCTCTCCCCCTTATTGACAAGAAATACAAAGCACATGGTAGGGAGGGTATCAATCCACACTTAAGCAATGTTTCATTAATCAGTTCACTCTAAGTCTACTTGAGAAATGCTCGATGTAGAAAACAAGAGGATTTGATTAAGTCAACAAGGCTGTCCATTATCCACAGATCATGATACCAACATTAGATGATAACTCATGTATCTTGTCTTCAAGGGTTTACCACTTTAATTCCAGGTAGAAGAAGATCAACTATGATAGAGAATAATCAACCTGAAACTCCTGCACTCACTTCCGCAAATAGATCAAAAAAATTCAAGTGCAATTGGTAGGATAAGTGACCTTGGGGCACTTCCATTCTCTTTATGTCACTGATCAATTCAGTTACTCCCCCTTTGTAAAATAATATTTGATCTGAGTAACCAAGGGATAGTGATTGAGAAATGACATACCTTCTCCATTGTCGTGTTCTTCAAGAAATTCACAGAGTAACTACTTTTGAGTCCAGCTGGAGTTGATATTGATTGAAACAGTGATTATGGAAGCTTCTTCATTCTTCTCCCCCGCAAGGGAAACACTCCTCATCATCTTCATCAAGAGTGATCCTTCATCATCATAATCTTTTAATATCAATTGAAGAATCTACTAAGGATGGAAACTTCTTCATCTTGGCTATCAAGAGTTGACAGCATTCACTACTTCTCAGGTTCTCCCCCTGAGAGCATGCTTCACCTTCAATTCCCTGCATTATTAGTACAAATACAATACAGAAATGATTACGGGAATAAGGTGGTTCCTTCTTGCTTCATAAAGAAGACTTTCTTGGTTGAGGCTCTTTTCTCAACCAAGTTACTCTGTTCACTCCAGTCTTCATGCCTGCACGTTCGAACATATGTTCTGACATCTGTCGGTGTGGCATGGCTCTGTTCACATTCTCTTCTGCTTTGTGTGGAGAATTGTTCTGCTTAGCAGCCATCATGAATGAAACATTCTTACTCTTCTTAAGGACTGCTTCTTGCTCTGGTATTAAGATTAGACAACCTTTTGCAATGTGGCCATACTTCTTGCATCTCTCACACAGAACTTCTTTGACACTTGTGTTTCTCTTTGTTTGCAATCTCTCCTGCACTGTGTCTGCATCATGTGAATGTTTTCCTTTTCCTTTTTCACCAGCCTTGGCCTTCTCATCTTCAAATTTCCTTATTCTTTTCAAATCATCTGGCCAGATGACCAATATGTCATGTGGAACTTTTGTAGCTGGTTTAGGTCTTCCACATGGGTTCATCCGAGATTCATCCCACTTAGTGTTTCTTTTGGATGAATGACCCTTCACTTTCATGGATCTAAAATCCTGGGTCTTCTCAGCTTGCCTACTTGAAATCTTCTTGGGGTGAGGTGTGTTTTCCATATTCTTCTGATTTCTTCCCAAGGTACTTTCTTCATACTTAGATGGATTTTGTGGTCTTCTGTTCTTATCAGCTCTGGATATCTGTTGACCTAGGCATGCACCATTCTTGTGACCACTGTCATTGCATACATCACAGATGTTATCAAGCATTCCAATTTGCTGTAAACAGATGCTTCTGGACCTATGGATGTTGCTTCTTCTTCTCTGGCTTCCTCCCCTTGGATATAGGCTTTCCCTGTGCTTTTCCATGAAAGGGATTATAGAAACAATCCAGTGCACTGTGCCCAAATCTGTTACAGCACCAACATTGACCCACAAATCTTTTCTTCTTTGTGTCTTCTGTATTAAGTTGTTGGGCCATCAGCTTAATCTTTAGTGCTCTATTTGAGGAACCCACTTCCTCTTATTTCTTCCCATCCACCCTAGCCATGGTGGTAGGTTTCTTCTTCTCACCTTTAATCATCCATACTTTTTTAGATCTTTTCTTCCCACCTGCACTGATTGTAGGAGTGTATTTAGAAATACGAGTACAAGATGGATTGGATGGTACCTTCAATTTCTCAGTTGCTTGTGATAGATCAAAGAGTGAAGTCATGATCTTCTTATCACATGTTGGAGGTCTTTTGACAATAGAATCCTCCAGTGAACATTGAGTACCAGCAGCAACTGATTCTTGATGTGGATAATCAAGAGTTGTCATAATCTTCTTATCACATGTTTGAGGCATTTCAGCTTTAGACTCCTCCAGCGAACATTGAGTCCATACATCACTCATTTCATTCTTTTGTGAAGTATCAATATGTGTGTTCTCAATCTTGGTCAACTGAGCTTCCAATTATTGACCCACAATATTGAGGATGATCTTCTGATCTTTAATCGTGATCATCTTCTCTTCACAAGTCTTCTTCAACCTTTCAACCTCATCTTCATGCATCTTACCTTTGTTTTGTAACAAAGAGTCAAGTTCCCGGAATTTAATGGATGTTTCTTCCAAACAAAAATTCTTGACTTCATTTCTCTTCTTCATCTCAGCTTCAAGTGCATGGATCCTTTCTTTTAATGTCTTATTTACTTCCTCTTCTTCTTTCAAATACTTTCACCCGTTTGATGAGATTCATACATTCCATAACTTTTATTTCCAACCCTTTTTCCATATTGTCAGCTTCCCTTTCTAATCGATTGATCTCAACCTGCATAGATTGGAATAGGCTACAAATAATAGCAACCCTTTCTTCTGTAATATCATGCAGATATGTTCTAAGTTATTCCTGAAATCTTAAATTAGGGGTATCATCATTTCCACTGAATGAGTTCTGAGCCACCTGCTTGATACTTTCCAGGCCTAAAGTTTCTTCATTATTGGAATGGCATGGAGAACAAGACACTACATCTTCTTTGGATGTGGGGGACTTCTTCATCATCTTCTTCTCTTTCTTTTTCCTATTTGTCAAAGTCTTGGTGGATATAGATTTCTGCTCAGAAATGACTGCGTCATTATCAAGACTGCTCTTCATTGTTGACTATAGGAAAGAAACTCAAATCCTCTTCTCAATAGAATTACTGGAGAATATCCAACATACGTTAACCTCCCTCTGATACCACTTGTAGGACCCCGGGACACCCTGAGAGGGGAGGGGTGAATCAGGGTGGCAACTTTTTCTTCTTAAAGTTGTGGATCTTGTTCCCACGTTGGTAGGAACTACTTAAACCTATATGATGGATATGAACAGCAATTAAACATTCACATGCAGAGAGATGACACAGCTATTTTTACTTGGTTCACCACTAAGGGCTACGTCCAAGGAGCATACGCCGACAGGTTGTTGGTCGTACCTAAATCCACTATGCTTCACTAGCTGCGGATTACAAGTGTTCGGGTACAGACACTCTGTCCCAGGCTCACTTCCTTTACAATTGTTCAGGGATAGCTCACTGCGTCCCTTGGGTCACTCCCGTTGACTCCCCCTGGCTCACTGCCGTTGGTGAAGTCCCACTCAGTTTGTTGACGTGAAGGTCTCTTAAATAAATGTGCATTGATGTTCTTTGTCTCATGTTCAACATGTGACTTTGCTTGCATCAGGGTTCAGATTTGATGCTCTTTATAGTTCAACCTTTCTTCTTTAGTGCAATGACTGAATGCACTAGATCCCCTTGTCTTCATTTTCCTGAATCACAATCACTTATGTGATTGCTCAATAAATGATGTTCAGCTTACTCGGCATTCGTCAGAATCAATTCACCATGTATGCATGAGATCATGTATGTATCATTTAGATTTATTCTTCAATCTCGCTTTGCACCGAATGTATCAGGCTATCTTCAGCTCTTGTGCAACTCCTGAACGGCGGGCGTGCTTCAACAGTGTCTGGGTCTCCTTTTCAATCCCGGCGCGCAAGTCTCCCGGGGGTGCGCAAGTCTCAGGCGCTCAAGTATAACCTGGCGCACAAGTTTCTCCAAATAACCTGCGCGACTCTGCCTTCTTGAACTTCAAACCTGCGCGACTCACTTCCTTCCTTGCCCAAATCACCTAGGGAGCTCAACCATCAGTTGGCGCGCAACCTCTACTTGCGCGACCAAACTACCACTTGCGCGGCTCAGCCACCTGCGCGACGAGAGCTCGAACAATCTCAAAGTCTTGAGCTCCGTGGGAAATGAGGAGGGGTGGTCCAGTATTTATAGGCAAACTGGACCCCCTGCGCGGAGGCGCGCAAGTCTTGTCTTCAATAAACTTTGTCGCACAGCTCACTTGCGCGACCCAACCAACACTTGTGCGACCTTCTTTCCTTAGCCAAATTTTGATGTTCTGATCCTCAAAAACATATGGCGCGCAAGTCTTTTATCCTCCAAGTGTACGGCGCCACTTTGTATCTGCTCTTTTTGTACCGCCTCCAGATCATCCATTCCTCTGTCGATGTTCATGAATCAAACATAGATCGTTGACCACAACTCTTGAACTCGACATGTCACCATGGAATCTCCTTTGTCAACAAATTTGTATGTCGTTTGTTTGCTTTGTCAACAAGCACGATCACCTCAACAACACTTCTTCTTGGTGATCTGTATCCTTCAGTAACTCTTTGGCTTTTATCACAAACTCCACTATTGTGATATGTATTCTTTGAAGGATCAACATTAGTACCATTATCTTCTGATACAATGTGATGTGCATGGCCATTTCATAATTGCAATATCCGCATGGCCATCTCAGAAGTCAACTCATTGGAACATTGTCTTCTTCATCAACTGTCATGATCAACTTCATGCAAAGCATGTGATTCAATCCGTCAGGAAGTCTCTAGCATGGTTCTCATGCAATCATGAGTAATTGCATGGTCTTCATCCAAAAACCTCATTCTTCTTTAATCATCCTCGAATGTATTACTCCTCACATTCTTCATTGTTGTAAACAATGTATCACCTTTGACACATGTTCTTTGAGCTTAAGATCAGCACAACAATCATCTGAATCACCACTCCTCTACTTCATCGGAGTACTTCATGATCTTCTTCATTTTGATCTGCATTGACAACTATTGACAACAAATACAACCTTATACACAAAGTGGTTCCAACAATGGGATCACTCTGCACTTTGTTCGTCTTCCTCTATGCTATAGGGGTGGATGCACACCACCTTCATCTAACAATCATTGACTACGTGGCGGAGAATATATGCTGGGACATCCAACTCCCGGACATTTCCCGATGCTAGATAGAGTTATGGAATACCTATGAATTTCTGAAGGTGGAGAAGGTGGTCCCACACCTTGAGGGTAAAACAAATGAAATGGAGGGGTTTATCGCAAACTGTTTCAGGTTCTTCGAGCAACTGAGGGCCCAACTAGCAGATTCCAAAGAGAGAATAGTAGAAGTGAGTCACAAAATGGACAAACATAAAGCTGAACAGGTGTGAGTAGAGGATAGGGAAAGTGAGCTGTGCTCCGTGGCAGCTAATGAAGAGAGTGTTCTGACGGGGCGGACAATGATGCGGTAGGCTACGAACTAAAAGTTGGTGACATTGGGGAGATCCATCCAAAATGATGATCCTTAAGAGTCCTTTCTTGGTCGAACTCATAAACTCATTTCTCTTTACTACCACATGTTTTGAATTGAATGAATGAATAGATTATGTACTTTTTCATTTCGTTTATTTAATTACAACCACAATTGTGAAATAAATATAACTTCATTCATAAGATCACGTGGGTCGTGCCCGATGTTAGAAACAAAGGATTCTTGAACTATTTTTTTGTTTGAATGTAGGAGTTCCAACAATGATTTGGGCTTTTGAGCATTGACCTACCATCCTAGATTTTCTAGATGAAATGGGAGAGGCCTCATTGAAGAATGAGGGCCTTAGAACAATCGATGTGTTGTCTTCCAAATATTCTATTGTTCTCAAGTGGTATAATTCCAGAGGCATTTTCCAAAGGTGTTTGAAATTAATCTGATCATAGGGGACTGGAATGTGTGAATCCCGATACCCAAAATTTTGAATGCTTTTGGGATGGCGTGAAAATAAAGAATAACAGTTGACCATGTTCAAAACACATTATACTAATTGTGTTTTCCCAAAATGGGGATACAAAATGGTGGCTGACCACTGACCATGTTCAAAACATGGGGCATGACTCGAAATCTCATCTATTAGCTTTCTAGAATGTTGTACTTGGACTATAGGCAAGCCGTATGCCAAGCATCCATAATATTAAGGGGTTTTTAGGTGTTAAAGAGGATGAGTGTCCAAATCAGGTGCACGCAAAGAGTGGAGTGTGGCATGATGGGTTGTTCGAATGGAGTCAAGCATTCTTGAAATTCCACCATTGTGGTGAAAGCACATTTGGCGGGTACATTAGTCTGATGAGGGATCATACCTACATCTAAAAAGGACCTCCCTAGTAAGGACCTGGAGTAAAATGTAGTTTTACATCATACAATTAGGATGGTGCATATAGTTCAAAAGTCATACTTCATGGACCGAGGATAATAGTTTAAAGATGGGGAATTCTAAACATAACTGGAGAACATGACATCTCATTCTATTTAACATCATACGATAGGAGTAAGTGTGAAATGAGAGATCCCAGGAAAGGAGTATGTGGCACGGTAGCTATAAACTTGACGTGAATGAAGAAAAATTGAGTCCACACCACACCACATATCCCTGAAGGATATTCTTTATGTAATGGGACTATAAGTGATAGCTAGGCTGGGAACAAGGAAGGGCGCCTAGACATTCCTATATGCCCCATTTGGATCGTAATCAGGACATAAATAGTTCTAGGAGATGTCATGCAGTTTAACATCTTGAAGCAAGGACACAGTGTGATCTTAGTTTATGGTCATAGAACTTGGACCATAGATGGTATAGAATGCGGGAGACACATAGTGAGGTAATTATGAAACCTATCGTGTATAAGAACTTGATGTCAAGATCACAATGTGTTCTTTGTGGATGTTTTAGGTCAAGGGACTAAAAACTAAAATTAGGTTGGGCCTGAGCCAAAGTGCACGGGTGTTCCTATGTTTCCCATGAGTATGGGAATCAAGCTACATGTTGTTCTAGAGATGTAATTGTAAAATACTAGTGCCAGAGAGAATAAGGTTGTACAAGTCTAGCCCTTGTACCGAATGAAGTAGTATTTTAAAGATCTTGTTTTTCATTTAGGATGAATGTGTGTTTTTTTGTGAAGAGATGGACCTAGGTTAGAATCTATAGGCATCACCAGTAGAATCATCCCATTTGTAGGAATTTGAAAATGGTTTGGAATGAGACCAATAACAAACAAGATGTCCCCTCGAATGAGGACACCATGATGCAGTGTCATTTTTCCATCATGCAGATTGGATGATAATGTCACAATTTTGTGTCATGTGATAGGACTAACCATTTATTTTAATGTGGTGCAATATATATGCAATAGTTTAAAAACATTTGGGACTAGGAAGCGTAGTTTAGTGTCATATTTCCCAGACATACACAAGAAAGATTATGTTAAAGAGAGAATGTGCACAGCATGATAAATCATACCCGACATGAAAGAGGATGAGGTCCACATCATACTGTGGGCATTTCCAAGGAGGAAACCTCGGGCCTAGGGGGTAGAAATGGTTAGAGGATATGGGATAGGATAGGCTGGATTTCAGTAGATCTAGACCTGATGACAAGATATCTGGGAGTTCCTATGTGTTCCATGAGGATGGGGATCAAACCATACTTAGTTCTTGATGTTTCCTTCTAACATCATGTAGAACAGCATACAGTTTAATGTCATGTGGGGTAGAAAGTAGGTGGTAATAACTCATTGAAAGCAGTGTATGTGATGCAGTAATTGTAAACCCAGTGTGAATGAAGGAATAAGCCCAAACACACCACATCATGAGGTCCCATAAGATTTGGAAACTAGAAGGTAGAGAAAAAGAGATAATTTAGTGAAACTCAATCTGGACACAAAGAAGAAATGTCTAGGTTCTCCTATGTATCCCATGTGAATGAGAATCAAGCCGTGTATAGTTCTAAAAGCGATCTTAGTTTAATGTCATAGAGGTAGGACCATGGTGAGGAGGAATCCTTCCATGTAGGCACATACCTCAATCTAATTCCAAAGACCACATGAGTCAAACTTCATGTGAGAAACATGGGTGGAAGAGGGTTTTTGTAACACCTTGAAGTCGCAATAAATGGAAGCACATGCGTAGCCCCGAATGATACATTATCATGGCTTTTGGCCTCCTAATGTGGAAATGTGCACTGAGGGATTTTTCTAGGAGTTTCAAAATTCCATTGGGGCATGATGGGTTGGAAACTAATGTAAATCATGTAATTGACATTCAAGGGTTGAAGGGGTTGGTATGACAATGGATGATAACTATTGACCATGTTTGAAACATAGCGTCCATATCGTGTAGATTTAAATGGGAACAACAAATGAGAATTGACCATTTACCATATTCACAATGCTAGACTTGTATTGATTTGTTTTCTGAAACCCTCGAGGACACTGGCATGTAATGGTAGGATAGCCCTTAGGCCTAGCATCCATGCCATTTGGGGGTCCCTTCAAATGTGAAAGATAATGGAAGCCCAAATGAAGGGGAACGCAAAGCCTGAAAAATGGGTGATATCATGTCCCGGTAGAATATGACACTCTATGTTCTAGACTAGAGTACTCCTGGGTCAATAGGTGAATCACCGAAGAGGGATGAGGGACCCGACATAAGGACAACCATCTCAAAGAGACGAGAGTAGTGAAAGTGAGTGAAGGCTTCTCAGGAGATATAAGTAGAAAAGTGGTTGTTATAAACCCAACATTAATGGTGAAATAATCCCATACCACACCGTATACCCCTGTTCTGCAAGAACGTGGGACAAGGGGCCAAAATGATAGGGAGGTTTCAAATATATGGGGCTATACCCAAAGACAAAATATCTAGTTGTTCCTACATATCCCTTGAGGAAGGGGATCAATCCAAACATAGTAATGGGGGTGTCGTGCAATTTAACTTCATGATCATAAGGATGAAGATAGGGGAAGGAATATCGTTGAAGGATGTGTACAACATGGTGTGTAATACTATGTGAATGATGACATAATCCCACCCCACATTGTACAAACCTAAGTGGGAACATGGGCCAAGGGCCCAAAAAGGCCAAGGGGCCTGAGGCTGGGCCACAGATAGAATGTCATGTACATGTTGTTGTTTAACATCTTGCAGTGATGAAAACGTGATATTATTTTAGGGTTATAGATCATGGATAGTATATTCCTAGTTTAATGTCATAAGCATGGGATAGAGAGGGATAATCATCATGCCTATGTAAGAACACAAAGCAGCAACGATGATAAAGGAAAACTATTAACCAGATTTGCAACAAAGTATCTAACCTTCTGTAACCAAAATGTGGTGGAAATGATTGAGTGTCGGCCACTGAACACACTCACAACACAAGACTTGTATCACATTTCCACCTGGAATACTCAAGGTCATTAGCCCTTAATGGTAGGGGGCCCTTAGGCTAAGCATCCATACCATTTGGGGCCATTTTGGATATAGAAGTTGATGGAATCCCAAATGCTGGGGCTCGCGAAGCATGACAGGGCATGTTCACGTGGGGAAGATGATAAATGAAGGGAGGGATATCCCAAGGGGATAAGTTTGTAAAGGAGAAATATACTCACGTGAATGAGGACGTGAGTCCATACCGCACCACATAATCTTTAATGAGAACATGGACCTGGTGGTGAAGGGGTCGATGGACCTAAGGCTGGGAATCCCAACCAGCTATAACCATATGAACTCTCTTGCTATAATTTACTTAAGAACACCTAAGCCCATGTGATCAATGATCATTATGGGAAACACAGAGTACGACAAGGCTCCATCCATTACATGAGGGTCTAATAGTTGAAATTACACTCCCTCTTAAGGAAGACAATGATTTGGAGAGATGGGGGGCCGAATTAACCACTACACACCATGATTGGGACTTATAGGGGTGGTGATAATGAAAAAAGCGATTTGTTGACAATATTTGAATCACGAATCCAATATCGTGTGACTAGAAATGGGAACAACAAATGAGCATCTACTGTTGACCATATTCTCAATGTGGGGATTGTATCGATTTGATGTCTGAAATCCTCAAGGACTTTGGTCCATAACAGTAGTAGAGACTTTAGGCTATGTATCCTTATCATTCGGGGGGCCCATTAGATTTGAAAGATAATGCTAACACAAGTAATAGGGTCTATGGAGCATAAATGCTCCATTGCAATTTTGAATAATGTTATACAGCAGAAGAGATAGAGATATTCAGGGGAGAGGGATGCATGGTACGATCCTGATGAACTTGACATGAATGTGGGAGAAAGCCTGCACCATACCATGTGTTTCATGTCCCAAAATTTGGGGCTGGACCAACAGATGAAATGTATTGGTGGTCCTACATATCCCCTGAGGATGGGAATCGTGCCACTTGTAGTTCTGGAAGGGCCACGCAGTTTAATGATACGGGGTAACGGCATGGGAGGATTAGAAGTATGGAGGAGAAAAAATGGTACAATGATCATAACCCTGACATGGGTGGGGCCAAAGAAGACTATACGATGCCATGTGGAATCCTTCAAAAGAACTATTCTTATTAGGGTATAATCACAGAGGAAAATGGGGGCTGGAGACAAGACGAGGCCTCTGAGCATTCCTACGTATCCTATGGGAATGGGAATCCAGCTGTACGTTTTCTTGAGATGTAGTTTAACATCGTTCCGGATGACCCACAATTTTATTGTCATGTAGGACATTTAACAGTTAATGGTCATGTAAGACCAGACATTTTTAGGTCATGCAGGACCATAATGCAGTTTATGGTCATGCAGGACCATCACGCAGTTTGAGATCATGCAGGACCATACGGTTTAATATCATGCATGTCTATAAGGACTCTGGAAAATAATTTCTTGAGGAACTTGGCATTCGTGGTAGGAGTTATAAGCTCACCATCTATTGTAACCAGTGAGTATGATCCATTGGATTAAACCTTTTGAACAATGTAAGGTCCTTCCCATTTGGGTTCCCACATTGGTGGTTTCCTTCTAGGTATCATTATTGCCTTCAGGACCATTACAATGTCACCTCGCCAGAAGTAGTGGAGGAAAACATTCTTGTTGAAAGCCCTGACTATCTTGTTCTGATGCCTTTTTAGATAATGCAATGCACGAAGCCTAATCTCATTAAGTTCTTCCTACTCATCCAGGTGGATTTCAACTACTTCATCTAGTGCTTTCTGATCATAGAGTGTTTTTGGAAATTAGGCTAATTGAATCTTGATGGGAAAGATGGCCTTTGTTCCTTACACAATGGGATTATGGGGTCACCTTGGTGGAATTACGAGTCATCTTCATGTATTCCCAGAGAGCGTTGGGGAGCTTTTCCAGCCAACTCTACTTATTCTGGCTAACCATTTTTTGCAGAATGATAGAGAGGGTGTTGTTTAATGCCTCGATATTTCCATTTTCATGCGCATGATATTGAGAGTTTTTGTTAGAATAGATGTTGTACATAACGTACAATTTCATCGGCTCACCTGCAAAAGAGTTTGTACCATTATCAGTGAGGACAACGTGAGGGAATCTAAATCAATAGATAATGTTGGATCTCTCAAATTAAACAATGGACCAGGCCGTGAACTGCCCATGCGGGGATGCCTCTTCCCACATGGAGAAGAAATATATAGCAGCGAGGATGAATCTGCACTAGCGAGCTACCACCGGTGGATATGGTCGAACATCATCATTTCCCCATACTGCAAATGGCCATGTGTACTTGGTGGAGTGAAGAGGCTCTGGATTCCAATTCATGAAATTATAATTCGTCTGGAATGCATATCAAATTTTGGAAAACATCATGTAGTCATGTATCATTGAGGGACAAAAGTACCCCATTCATTTGATATGGTGAGATAGTTTTGGCCTTGTTTGATGAGACCCATTGGAACAAGCATGAACCTCATGCATGGGTCGGTAAATTTTGACTCCATGAATTCAATTAATTAGGAACCCATCAATCCACTTGTAGAGGATTTTATCAAAACTAGGACTGTCCTATAGGGTAAACTGTAACACGTGGCATCATATTCGCTAATGCTCAACCTGATTTGTTGGGAGATTACCATTATGTATATACACAAAAAAGTTGGCCCTGCAATCGAGAGTTAATTCAATCACAACATCCATGATACCTTGGGGTCCTGATGTGGAGGACTCATAGTTTTGGTTGCTCACCATAGGCGATCATTTTCATCTGGGGTGACAGGAGCAATGACTCTCTAGTGTGCCACATGGATAATAAAATCATTATGCTCGACCTCCGTAAGTGATGAAGCAAGGCCTACCAAGGTGTCAGCCCGACCGTTCTGAGATTGAGGGATATGAGTTTCTTTCATCCAAGATGGGAACTATGCCATTATCTAGAGAGTGCACTCCAAATACAATATGAGCTCTTGATTTCAAATGACATATTCACTGTTGATCTGTTTGATTACTAGTTCAGAATCCCCTTTCACTTGAAAATGGGGAACATCGATCTTGAGGGCCAGCTCGAGGCTAGAGATGAGAGCCTGATACTCTACCTCATTGTTAGTGCAGCCTTCAGACAACTGGAATGTATAAGGCATAATGTCTTGTGTCGAGTTAATGAAGACGATACCCATGCCTACTCTATTGAGTCTAGGATCATTGAGCCTTCTCCCTTGGTGCTCAGGGAAACACCATCAATGTGAATCTTCTATCATGTCATGGCATTGTCTACCGAGAGGTTCTCTTAATTGGGGAAATCGAGATCCAAAGACTGGTCAGTAGAAGCCGGATGGGTAGTAAGGAATTCGGCCAATGCTTTCCCTATAATATCTTTTTGAGGAAAAAACGTGATGTTGAACTACTATAGAATCATTGACCACCATGCCAGATGGCCTATCATCATGGGGTGGCTCAGGATGTACTTCAGTGGGTCTACTCGGGACACCAGTTGTATCTCATTGTGCTGCAAGTAATGTCTCAATTTTTGTACTGTGAATACCAGTACAGGGTTGCTCTTTTATACATAGTAGTATCTAGTCTCTGTATCGAGGAGTATGCAGTTGAGGTAGTAAAGGCTGTTATTCTTCCCCTCATTGGTATTTAGGGCGATAAGGGCACTAATAGATCATTCATGGGTGGTCACAAAAAGCACCAATGGCATTTCGGAGACTGGTTGCATTATGACTGGATGATGGAGGAGATACTACTTGATTTCCTTGAATAAAGTCTATCATTCTTCATCCCATTAATAAATAGTTATTTTATTTATGATCCATGAAAAGGGATTACACTTTCTTTCCAAATTCGCAATTAATCGTCAAATGTAGGCCAAGTGGCATTGGATGCCCTGATGTTCCCAAAAGTTGCTCGGGGGAGACATCTGGCAGATGGCCTTGTTCTTCTCCGGGTCAACCTCGATGCCCTAGTAACTAAAAATGAATCCGCGGAACATTCTAGAGGTAACCATGAAGGAACAATTCAATTGTTTCATCTTATGGTGGAGATAACGGAGGAATTCAAACACTTTCTCAAGGTCCTTGATATGGTCATAGCGTAGATGATATTTGACCACTATATCTTCCACATAACATTCCACCAATGTTCTGAAGATTGGGTTAAATATGCAAACCATTGCCCCCTGATAGTTGGAACCTAAATTATTTTGGCCAAAGGGCATGCCTCAGTAACATAAAGTACATTGTGGTGCCCTGAAGGGTGTATAATCCTCATCCTTAGGGGGCATTCAGATCTGGTTTAACCCAGAGTACCCATCCATGAAGGAGAGGACATGGTACAATGATGAACTGTTGATCGTCAATAACATCACAGGAAGGGGAAAATAATCCATTAGATAGTTACTATTGAGATCCCAAAAGTCAATGCAGGCTCTGATATGTCTATTATTATTACTAATGGCACAATTTTCTCCATCCATTTGGGGTATTGGACCTCCTTAATGAAATTGGCTCTGATGATCTTGTCAACTTCAGCCTCAAACACGGCACCATGGGAAAGGGGAATCATTCTGGGAGTTTGCTTGAACCCTTAGTGATTTGACGGGAGACCGAGGCGGTGGATGGATACCTAAGGATCAAGTCCCGAAATCTCACAATAACTCTAGGTAAAAACATCACAATGTTGTTTCGAGAAGTCTATTTATTGTTGTTTCTTCTCGGGAGGCATAGACACACTGATCAATGTGGGTTTCCGGTCTGCCTCACTACTGAGGATCACCTGTACCAATTCATCAATTTTAGTAGAGACTCCCACTTCAAAGGTAGGATGAGCATCCTATAAATCATCTTTTTCACTTATTCTTGGAAGATCCTCATTGGAAAGAGCTTATTCTGAGTTGGTAGCTTCCGATTGGAGGTTGGTACCAGCCTGAGCTGTAGTGGAAAGCATACCAGGGAACTACCATGCTTCCGAAACCATTGCAATGAAGGGTTTCAATCCAATCCCATGTCGTCTTCAGGACAAGGGGCCATTCATGATGATATTGAAGCAATAGCGAAGCATCGGCTTGAGCCAATTAATTCTATCCCAACAAAGAATGCACGTATGACGTATTTTCGTTGAAATGGGGTGGAAATACCGAAACCTTTTAGGAGTAGGAGGCTCTAGGATCACTTAGGAAGATTGGTATAGGAGTAATAGGTGAGCTTATGACATTCTTAGGCCTGGAAATGTGTCCCCAATCTGTTCCAGAAACAACTAAGAAATGTCCCATGTTTGGTATGGTAGGATCCAAATGGTGTATTGGAATGATATAGGCGTCATCTAGATTTGTCCATGGGTCGGTCACATTCATGGCTTGCTCAAACTCAATAGCCTGAATCTTATTATCATTGATCTTTTAGTAGTCAACATCCAGATAGTGGGTGTCACAAGAGGCAATCGGAGACACGCCACCTTGAAGCACACCCACTCAACCATTGAAGGAGTACATGAGGAACTATTGATATGATGAGGGAACTTCCACATGTAGGAAGAGCCATGGACTTACCATCAATGAATTATAGGTGGTGTACTTGGAGATAATAATAAATTTGGTGCTAGCTTTTAAGACACGGAACTGGGTCTTTAAATGGATCTTGCGAACCGGTGTCTGTTATGTCCTGTCATATCAATGCATTCTTAGGTTAGATAACTCATATCACCCTCAGAAACTACCATTTTTTTAAATGTCTGAGTAGTGATTAGGTGGATTTGAGAGCCTGTGTCGACAAGATAGGGGAAAAAAACCTTTCCATTTAACTGGTCGGTGATGTACATTATGCAAATGTTCCCCTGTATGGGAGAGCCTTCATCTTCTGCAGACAACATTATGATGTCTTGGCATTCAACATTTTCGACCGTGTTAGCATGAAAGGATTATATGGACGCTACCTCTGTCTCAAACTAAAGGGGGATTCTTAAAACCTTAGGGAGGGCCTCACCCAAATCTGATGATAGGAGAAGGGCCTTATAAATGAAGAGCATTACTAGAATTCTGGAAAGATTCTTGATAACATCATACATTCGTGAAAGGCGTGAACTTTTTCTAATAGGAGGTCTCTCTATAAAAAGATGTATGGTGGGCCCTACCGACTGGACCAATGGCTGGATAGTACTAGAAATATCCCACTGCTCACTAGTAGAAGCCTATGGAGTGACTATAGAATTATGCAAAAATGACTATGACAGGCATATAGCTAATCTTTTTTGGTCACAACATGGTCTGGGTGGCTCTGCCTTGTCCAATAACATGAACAGTTGTGAAGGCTGGCCTGATGCCACCCGATTGGAAGGATGTACGTGCTAAACTTTGTACTGAGCCTATGGCCTAATTTCTATAGCATGGACAGCCTGGTTGGAAATGCTGATCGAGGCACTCCGAAAGCTCATATTTTCGCGGCTCCGTCGGCATTGATGATGACAAGGGCTGTTGGGAGGATCCTTTAGGCGCTTGTCATCGTTAGAAATCATGTAGTGGTTTACCAGCTCTACTATATTAACTAAGTGAGACCATTGACTATCACTCAAAGAGTCCCCCAATGCTGGATGTATTCTGTCCGGAATTTCTATCTCCTAGGGCATGAAGTCTCCGAGATTAAGAGATAATGATGGAAATGAATGGGAACGTTGCATTCCCTTACGCCATTAGTGTTTGCTCTTCTGGAAAGAAGACGAATTAGAAGACGATGAAAAAGTAGTTTCTTTTTCTTCTAATGGGTTTAGACGATTTTGGCATGCACATATAACACAAGGGGAATGAGCGCCTATTTTACGAGCCATCCATTCTTCATAATTTTGGGACCCCTGATTGGAAACCTGATTCCACTAGCCCTCGCTGTCACTACTACTATCTGGCCTCACAATGATATATGGAACATGTGAATATCTGGTCCTAAAAGGACTATGTTGTTAACTATCGGGTCTTAATTCTAGTCTTTGAACATGTATAACTACTTTAGAGCGTGACCCAAGGTCCGGAGATAGAGGAAGTAATTATGTGGATCAGTGAGGTTTGACACTTCTGGCCTTCTACACTCAGGTAAACATAGAATCCCCTTCTCTAAGGCATTATAGATGTTACTGAGGACCTGTGCCTCATTGAATGAGTAGGTCCAGTTTATCTTGTTAGAAAATGGGACCCTAGGAGCTTGAACTTGATGAGGGGCTTGTGGAGACTGCTGAGGAGGTGGAGCTCGGTTGTCTCTCCTAGATGGTGGTAGTGCATTGCGCTAGGGAACCATTCGATTCTGAGGTTAGCGTTGCTAGGCCGGTGGCTATTCCTGAGGTAGAGGGCCTCAGCGAGGAAATGGAGTAAGCTCCACTGGTAACAACTCTAGTCACCTAGGAGCCTCAATTTGTGTGACTATAGTTGGCTCGGCTCTGAAGTCCCTTCTTGTGGGGATTACAGGAGACAATAGACATGCCTTCTTAGCTTGATGTAAGGCTTCATCTAGGTGTTGGTATTATAAGAGATGTATTGGAATCACATAGTATTGTTCTGTGTGATTAGACAAGGGACATGTTTTATCTTGACATTCCCTACCCACATCATCAGCAGTTTCTCCTATGTCAGTGACTTGTCAATAGAATACATGATTCCTTTCCACTGGGTGACAAAGTCAGAAATGCACTCATCATGTCTCTACATTCACATGAAGACATCCACAATACTTGTCTTATGAGTGGTGGAACTTAATTGGTAGAGAAATTTACAATAGAGGTCTTCCCAGCCAGCTACTTATCCGATGGGGAGATGGTTGTACAAGACAAATGAAAGCCCTTCTAATCTCTGCACAAAACACCGATAATTGGTGACTTCCTGCTATTATATAGTTCCCAACATGGGTCCAAACCTTGATATAAAGTGGTCTAGGTTCCCTGGTGGTTCCCCTATCATATTGATGGTGGAAAAAGTCTGATTTCTGAAATCTGGGGGTGATGGCATATCATCCACCCACGCTGGATATGGCTTGTAATCGGGTGGGAGAGCCACCTGTTGTGTTAATAATTCCTTGAGATAGGCATTGAGTTCTTCCATTAGATCATCTAGATATGGGTTCTTATATTGATGGGGATCCCTGACCACCAGTGTGTTGGTGGGCTCTTCAACACGATAAGCAGGCACATCGGGTCATGGATCGGCTGGTGGAACGACCTGTGCTGTAGCTGGGGGAAACTGAGCTGGGTTCTGAGGATTGTCACACCATTCAGTAGGATTTGGCGACACATACCATCCCCTCTTTCCAAAATAACCAGCCTCAACCTTGTCTGTGTGGGTAGGATGTTCAATGTCTCTTGTATATAGATTTTTAATGGTAAGTTGTGCCTACACTTGTTGCCCCGACCGAGGATCACCGTAGTTTGGCCTTCACTCTACATCATGATTAGAAAAGAGGTCATCAACCATTTTCTTCTGTTTAGTGAGTTTATGATGCAACATGGATTTTTTGAGGTTGTCTTCTGCCTTATGCACTGAGCCAAATGAGTCGGATGATTTGACAGCTCCAAGAGGTTCCATTCCCTTTTCGGGATTATGGCTGAGGACTATTTCCTCAGTGGGCACTTGAAGGCCCAGTAGATTCCTCTATTGATGAGTAATTATTTCTAAATGGTCCTAGAAGATTCAAACTCTCTTGGGTGGGGGGTGTTCTAAAATAAGCTCAAGATCGTTCTCACCCTCTGGTAGGTCGACCATGTTGACAACTACCCAGCTTGCAGGCATATCATTGATATTTCACGATAAATTGGACTGACATTAGAATAGACTGAAGAGGAGGGAAATATAATACCCCCAGCCATGAATCGATACATGGGGATAATCCTCTTTCATAATCATGCGGAGTACCCTGAAATTCTTAATGAAACATTGTTGGAGGGCCCTACAGTGACCTGGTGACTTAGGGAACAGTGCCACAGAGAGTGCAGCCAATCAGCCAGACGGAATTGTTCATCACTATCCTCGAAATGTGCTTGGAACATAGGGAATGCCACTTGTTGATGATGAATATGTAAATGAATCACCCAGAGGGTTTGGTGGAAACACTCAACTTCCTCTTGGGTGAGGGATTCTGGAACCCAAATATTCGGCGCTGGAACCAACCGAAACATCTAAGGCAAGTGGTCCACTACACAGATATCTCCTAAGCTCCTAAAGTCGCATTTAGGGCTTGGCCTTTCATTACCACACTCATCTACTAGAGGCAGTTAGGGAACTAGTAAGGGCATAGAAGTAGTCCACTGGGATGGTAGGATGACCCATAGATAATACATCGAGCGAGCTAAGAAAAGGTTGAATCTTGGACGATCCTCCAAAGAGTGTAGTGACTTAGCCACCACATCGTGGTAAGATAGACTGATGACTGTAGTTTCTAATGTAGGGACTATTGCTACTGGTGGTGGACCATACTACTGCTCATCCACCATTGTTACCCAGAATCGATCTTCGTGATCTCTAGTCATGGTAGATAGTGTTTCTGGGGATGATGGTGGATATAGCCTTGTCGTAACCTATGGAGTTTCAAAATTTCCATTTTGTCAAATATAACTATGGTGGGAGGTGGGAATCTGATGGACCGCACATTCTGGAAGTATGAGGCTAATGTGCCTTGTTCCTGCCTTGCCATCGACACAGATGATCTCGTAATGGGATCCTTCCTTGAGCCATTTTCTACCTCAGATTTTGAGAAGCAATACGGTTTGATCCCAATGTAAATATTGTCATCGTTATTTTTATGGAAGCAATGAACCACCCTCCAACACTGGGTTTTTTTTCAGGACACGGTAGATTTCTGGTGTGAGGAGGACCTTTAGCCGTAATGGTTTTGGGGTGCAGAGGACTTCAGCCTGAGTAAACGGGGGTGTGAGGGGCACTAGGACAGATATCAAAGGGGGCATAGTGGGAACCTCCGTGAGAAGTGACAGATTGGGTTGGACCTACGTTTGAGTAGATTGGAGCATGGGTTGGACCTCCATTCTTGTTTCCCCTGGAGAAATCATTGTGAGGAAGGTCCCCGTACTGGTCGATTCAATCATGGTTTGGACCTCCATGTTGGGTGCAAGTGAAGCAAAGCTAGAATTCACCCCTCTGATTATTTATGGGTGAAAAAACTTCTTTAATTGTTGTGAAGACATGGGAAGGCCCCTCTTGTAGATGATTCACTGGGAGTGAGATGTCTCCCCCGGACACTTTGTGCTAGGAGGAATGACTCCATACCCAATGTATTGAACACGGGAGAGGCTTCCATGCTATGTGTCACTATAATGGGGAGGTCCCACATTCGAGTAGAGAGAGTCGACCCAACCTACCTATAGTGTGGTTGGGACCTCGATTCGGGTCGGGTATACAAGTTCTCTTGCTCAACATACACAAGGGGTTGATGATATATGTCAGCGTGGGACTCGATCCACGATAGTTGCTGACGCTGAGGCCCCTTGGAGGGAGTCTTCCTCGTCATGTGACAAATGCAAATGTCGTGTCAACCCAAATGGGGACAATGTTGAAGGAGCATGGCTTACCTGCTTCTTGACTCATTGGACCGAATGTCGGTGCTATCACAGCCTAGGGGGAGCTGTCATTGGGGTCCCTTGAAATGGGATCCCACACGGGCTGACCCAATCATCTCTTACCTCATCAGCGTAGGGGAGAGATTCATCAGGAATTCTAGAGAGAGGCTCTAAAAATGATTTAATGATCGAGTGGGGAGTAGTGGCTCCTTGTGAAACCCTTAGGGCGGTAGTGGTTACGAGGTGTACATGCCTCGAGATCCTGGTGAGCCATATCCTGATTCAGTATAATCACCTCCTCCTCATATCTATGTATGTTGTTGTTGATCACCCAATGCTGAATGAATTTGGATGGGTATATGGGGCATGGGTACCTAATGTTTTTGGATTTTGGGGATTGTTTAAAAAGTGGTGGAGCTGCACCAAAATTCCACATTGGCATTGCCCCTGCCCCTATGTCGGCGGATGGGTGGTGATTGAACTCCGTCAACAACTTGGTCTCTGAAAAAAAGAGAGATGATCACATTAGTGCTAAAGGGAAAGGAACTGAAGACCAGTGCACCAATTCCTTTCCACCTTCCATTGCTGGTAATATTGATCCACGCAGACTACATCACAGGCCAGGATGTCCCATGTTTGACCGCCCCAAATTCTAGTGAGTGTCACAGCAGGCTACCTATTTTTTTAGCCAGACCCGGTGCCAAATAGCAAGATCTCATGGAATGCAAATACACTGATGTCTCGGAGTCTACTAATATTCATATTTAGGAGAAGATATACACATTAGGATCGCCATTTAGGTTTCTGATGCTTTCACCGGGGTGCGTGCATTCATCTATTGATGACTCATAGGTTTTTCCCCGCGTTACCACATTCCAAAGGCGGGCGACATCCATTACTTATTCAGAGAAATTTTCTCCTTGATCAATACATGATGATGGGATGTTGGTTCCTCCTTCAGTGGATCCCTCCTCGGAACTCATCACCTTGCCGTGTATCCCTTATAAATTAAGACGTTGTTCATGAAACTCTTGCCAGTTCCTTTTCTTCCTGGATGTTGGTTAATTACACTATTTCTGTCAAGGAATTCCAAGGGGTCTGGTCAGGGAGACATCCATTGGTTGGGGAGTAGTCACCTTGGACATCCTTGGCCTATCTGGACACTGGAACACTAGCTCTTCTGGGTTTCTTAGACTAACTATTGGGCTTCTCGAGGGCATGGAAGCCCGAGGCATCCCATGTTGAATACAGGGAATTATATTTCATATGCATGTAGTTAAGTCTTTCCTCAACATCCTATGTTTATCAAAGGGAATGTTGTACGTTTATCGTCTAGGGGAGACAGATCATACTTATCAGAACACTGACTAGAGTTGATCAGATGGGTGTGACCCCTAGAAGAAACAGTTAATCTAGGAGGTGAATCGGCATGATCTCAACGTGATGTGGCGGCCCTGGTACGAATTAGCATAGATGATTAATTGTTAAATGAAGTGGATGGAGAATGATAAGGATTAGACCTGAGGGTGAGGATGATGTTCTACATTAGCCTCAACGAGACCTCCTACCTATCCCCAAGGTAGGGAATCAATGTCATCATAGTTCATAAAGCGATGGGACCCCTAAGGAGGGTAACCATATGGAGGGGACCTAAAATAAGTGGAAACTCTACTTTGGGGCATGAAATTGTGGTGCATGCAAAGGACAATGACCCAATGACATACTGGGGATTATGCGTGATTAGAGGCCTAAGAGTTGGACTGACACCACTGGGACGAACCAGCGATATGGGTCCCAATTGAAGGGAGAACTATGTCTTACCGCTGGGCTCAGATTGAAAATGGCTTACCATTGACGTAGACTCAAAAATTCTTATCGTTGGGTATGGTGTCATAATGTCATACAACAGGATGGGGTCATAACGACTTCATGCATGATTGGGTCACAACGACATACCACTAGATGGGGTCCCAATGGCCTACTGCTGGATGGGGTCACCACGTCTTACCGCTAGATGGGGTTGAAGCCCATGGAATCTTCCTACATACCTTGTCTAGAAGACATGGTTCAAATACCATGTAGTTTAAGAGGACTGTTTGGTGAACTGACATAATGATGGTCGAGACCAATAAGAGTTGGGCTTGACCCTCAGGGAGGATTCCTACATACCTTGGCTTGACAGGGATCAAATTCCATGTTGTTCGAGGGGAGTGTTAGGTGAACTGATGTGAAAGCGGTCAGAGCCAATAGGTGTTGGGCTTAACCCTGAGGGATACTTCCTATGTACCTTGAAATGACAAGGATCAAATTACACATAGTTCACTAATAATGTTTAGTGAACCGACGTGAAGGGGGTTAGAAATAATTTGTGCTGGGATTGGACCTCATGGAGTCTTCCTAGGTAATGTGCCCTAGAATGGATCAAAGTCCATGTAGTTCAGGATGCTGGTGGACAGACGTGAAGATGGTCAGGATCAATTGGTGGTAGGATTGAACCACAGAAAGGCTTCCTATATACCTTGCCTTGGCAATGATCAATGTCTACATAGTTTGGAATGGAGTGTGGGGAATACACTCTTGGCTTCCTAGAGAGGATTTCATAGTTTATGCTTTCTATAAGCCATTGTGAGTCATGCCCGGTGTGAGAGACAAGTGGAAAAAATGACCTGATGATCACATTGCGAAAGATGCGTCCATGGGAAGTGGAGTAGGGCTTACATGTATTTAGCATCCCTAAATAGAAACAGGGGGGGCTTACGTGTGGTCAGCCTCCCAAAGAGGAAGTAGGGGATTACGAATGGTTAGTAGCCGAAAGAGGGAAAAGTGTCTTATGAGTGATTAGAAGCCCATGGTAATGGCGATTGGGACTTACTCTCGACTGGAGGCCCAGGTGCTGATAAAGCCTAGCGGTAGAGGGATTTGGCACCCATGAAAGTTGGTCTCGAGCACCCCCAACCCCCCTCTATCCCGTGGCGCCGATAAAGAGAGGAGGAGTAGAGATTCTACCTTCTTCATGAAACGATTGGGGCTTACACCAATTTGGTTTTCTGTTCCTCACAGACCAACACCACTCTAATAGAGAGGATCTCATTCGATATGAGGAATGTTTTCACTCCCCTGGAGACTAGTGGGCATGCAGAATTTCAATGTTTGGGGAACCAACACACAATGCATGGGGTGAAGTCACAATTTAAAATCATGTGCTCAAGACGATGGGGCATGGAAATTTAAAGGCTGGTCGCCCGAACAGTGTGAGTGCACTTTGGTCCCCTAGAACATCCATAAATGATACATTCCACTACATGTGGAATGGAAGGCATCAAAAATGACATGGTGAGGAGTGTTATGGAGTGATCCATTTTGGTTTCCACATTAGCAAGGCTATGAAAAGACGAAATAGCTGTTGGCATCCCTATGTGAATAACAATGAGGTGACGCAACGCAACGTAAGGTGATGCCCAATGGATTTTGAAGTTTTTTCATCCGAGACTAGAGGTTCGAAAAAGAGAAGGGTGTGTGATGTAGATGTTTTGGGCATAAGAGGCACTCAGAAATAATGTACTAAGGAGAGAAATAAAACACGTGATAAAATTTAGTTACAAGGTGGTAAGGCCCCACGCAGATAGAGAAGATGCGTGGAAAAGGCCGAGGATAGTGGTCTCGGAGGTCTGCACACAATTATAAAGGTTTATGCTCAATTGGAGTTCAATTGGAACTATTGCGCAGAAGAGCCTTGGTATGCATGAAATTGTAGGTATTCACGTGAAATTGGCAGATAACCACTTTATAGAAGAAACTCAGTGCGTGCGTAATGGGATAGGTACACACGCAAATGGGAGCAGTGGCATTGCATGCAAATTAAAGGGATTGTGCGCATGGTTGGGCACACAAGTTAGAACAGTTGCGTGAAAGAACCAGTCGATGGTTTGTGTGGAAGTGGATTTAATTTTGTTCAAGGGTAATAGATTGCGCATAAGGTTGTGACTTAAAGGGCTTTGGTAAAGGGTAAATCCAAACTAGTCATGCGCGAAGGCAGTCCCCTGGGAGACCTGTCGCGCAAAATCCCTTACCAGAAAGACATCATTTTCATATGGGAGAGGGGGGTTTTCATAGAGGAGATGTTTTGGATTTTTCATCCATCTGATGTTGAATGGTTTTCCTTCTATTTATATGCACTCGGGGCCAATAGGTCCATACAGAGGTCGGCCCACAAGAATAATTGTATACCCGGGTCAGGGGCACGAAAGACTCAACACCTGGGGTTGCCGGTGTGAATGATTTGGTACACGGGGTAAGTAGAGCATAATTTTATGCATATATGTGAAAAAACCCTCGTATATAGTGTTTTTCTATGCAAAATAGAATTTTTTCACACAACACTTTGATTTTTCACGCGGCCCTTCCTATCTTCTCAAAATTGATCGCTGGATCGAAATATGATTTCTCTTTAACCGCAAATACCCTCTTTAGGCCTTGAGCATTTTTTATGCATCTAAAATGATCTTAAAATGATTTTATAAATATGTGTTATTTTTTTAAGGGAAAATAACTCTTTATTTTTTTGTTATGTAGATATAGTTGTGTTTAGCTTCGATAAATATGTGATTGATATGGATAATGTAAACTGGATAGTGTTGACGTCTATAGAAATTGTAATTGATTTGTTTCAAAAGTAGTGTAAGTTATAATTTATTATGTATACAATATATTTGTATCTATGAAATATGATCAATAATATATGTCTTCATATAATAAATAAGGAATCATGAATGTGTTAATAGATATTTTATGAAAATTTGGGTTATTGCGAAGCTTAAGTGGAAACTATGACCAAGTAAATCACATATTTGTTGAGTGAATATAAATTGATTATTTATTATTTATGGGATATTATGTTTATGTTTTTTATAATAAAATATGTGACCTTATTTATAAATTTTTAAATTTTATTCTTTTAGAAGGGTCATAACATTAACCATTTGTGAAAGGGTTTATGTTAAAATTTGAATATAAAATTATACATTATTGTATTATTTAATTATATGAATATTTATTCATATTAGATGACCTATAATAATTTTTTTATGATAACTAATGATATATGGAAAAAATATCATTGCATTTAAGTATCATATGATTCAATAATACCTTAAACTCAAAAAATTCACACTTATTTTCCCAATGTATCAGAAGAATTTGGAATTGTCAATGACCATCAAATGAGAAGGTGAATTAAGATTTAGAATATCAAATAGAATACCAAAATGAAATATCTTACCAAAGACTCATAAATAGAGAAATTTTAGTGAAGACTTACCTTGATATTAGACCCAAAATGTTTAATAAGAGGTTGGTGCTAGAGTCTAAACAAACTCCCTAGTTTTGTATGTTCAGTGTGCTTCATTTTTTCAGTCTGATTTCAAAGTGTTTCTTGTTTATTATATAATTTTATGCTCACAATGATATTAGTAGTTACATGTTGATCATTGAACAATGCCAAGTGTTTCTTATTTTAATAGGATATCTTCTTGTTACATCATGCCCATGGAAATTTATTTTAATGTGTTGTACTTTCAGCTATCTTTGAGGGGGATTTTCTCTGGTATTCATAATTTACTTTTTAGTTTCTAACTACTGTATGAATTATAGATTTGAGGAAGCTTATTCTTTGTGTTCTTTAGTAATCATGTTTTTCACTTAGCTAGAATCTTGTTCTATTTCATGTGATATTGTTGAATGTAATGTTGTAATGTTGGTAAACACCCCCAATATCTATTGGATCCAAACATCATCTGGTGTTCTATTATAAATTGAGTGTGAGGGACAAGGCTCATGTTGATAAAGAAGAAAAGTTACACATGTTGGAGGATTTTCACACGTTTGGATGTGATTTTTTTGATGGTTTCTATGGAATGAAGTCTAAATAATCGAAGATCAAAGTCATAGTTTTGATCTGTGTCTATTAATTTATTAATGATATGATGCCATTTCATATTTATAGATGTAACTCAGATGTATAAATCTAACCTGATTCGGGGTGGGCATTCAGTTTAAGTTCTTTTAATCTATTCGATGTTTTTAAGGGGCCTAATTTAAAGTCCCAAATTCGAGTTAAGTGGATGTGTTGGCTTCCCTTCAGACAAACTGGATTGGTAGAGTCCCCATGTACAGTACATCCCCTTTTAGATAATAATCAAATAGATGATACCAAGTTGTTTAGATCAATTTTTTCCTTGTCAGTATTTTTCTGTATTTTCTTGGGTGTTTCATGGTTTTTAATTCTCTCAATCCTAACTGATGTAAGTTCCATGCACCTCATGTTTGTACTGCTACTTCAATTATTTAATAAATCCCTTTGGGGCATTAATTAGGTGAAAAATTCATATCACCAGTTTTATAATGAAAATGAAAATATTTATATCTCTTGGTTTTCTGTCCTTGTGATCATTATCATTCTCCTAACCATGAATTATATCACTCTCCATCTATATATTATTGTTAATTTTTTCTTCTATGTCCAGGTTTTCACATAAGCTATGTTATCAAATATGGAATCATAGGGGAAGTTCTTCAAGATGAATTCTTCACATCCCTATAACTTTTTGATGTGGATTTTTTATTTAACCATTTTATGATGAGGGTTTATAAGATGTATTTTGCAGTTTCAAGCCTTTGATGACCATAATGAATTTCTATGGAGAAATTTAAATTAAGGAAGAATGTTACTCCCTTTTATTTTAGGAAGTATATGTTTTAAAATTATTTTATTCATTTTGATATTATAATTTCTGAAATTTTTTTATGAATATGTTACATGAATGATAGTTTTTATTGAAATACATGAAGCAATGATCTTTTACAGCTATATATACAATAATAAGTTGAAATGCAATGTGACATAATTTTAATAAAATATATTATTTAATATAATAGTTTTCACCTACATATTGAATATTTTTTTTATGATTATGATTAAAAAAATTGTGAAATTATGATTTACATAAGTATATAATATGAATTATCTGTTGGCCAATAAATGAAAAAAAACCCTTTTATAAATAAAGGGAAATTTCCGGTTGAAAATTATTTTAATGGAAATGTTTTTTTATGTCAATAAAAAAAATTTAAAATTATAATTTTAACTAAATTTATATATTGTAATTTAATAAAATATTTAAAGTTAATATTATATGTTTTTTATGACAATAAATAATAATAAATCTTATTTTATGCTAAAACACTATATTTTTTTAAAAACAATTTTTCAGTTTTTTATGAAAAACTAGTTTTAAAACCAAACACATAATTATTAAAAATTAATTTTGTATAATTAATATAATTTTTGAAATCAAATTTTCAATATTATATTATTTTGAATTTTTGGACCTCGTCTGAAATGATTTATTTTTTGATGAATATTAAATTATCCTGAATTTTAATTGAAAAAAATCATTCTAATGAAATTATTTACAAATTTAAATTATATTTTAAGTTATATTTAGTGAATAATTTGTTAAATTATACATATCTAATTTAATTCATCAGAATTAGTTTAATATTTAAATTGGATATAAAAACATAGTAATATTTTACAAATTATAACATCAAAACCCGGTTTTTATGTCACTTCTACAAGAATAATAAATAAATTAAATTATAACAATAATACGAGTTTAATTTAAAAAAATTGATTCAATATTTTAATAATTATTATTTATAGTATCTAATATTTTCAGATTAATTGTTTTTTGATAATTATTATTTGAAAAAGTTATAATTAATGACAATGATTATAGTTAAAAATTATTTTTCATATTAAAAGTTAACTTATTGAAATTAATTTTATGCACATGTAGGATTTTTATATAACAAATTTTATTTTATATTTATTATCATTACTTATTAACTATGTAATATATATAACATTTTATTTTAATCATGTAGGATGGATTATCTAGGTAAAAAATATACACGTTAACATGGTAAAAACAGAAAATGTAATGTTAATAAACATAAAGACTATATAAAAATATGATAAAAATATATTTGTTTATATATTTTGGACGTTATTATAGAACTAATAAACACTCCCATATATTAAATAATAAATTCCTACCAACAATGATTACATTTGGATATTTTTTAAAAATTAAATCCTCCACAATTATAAAATGAAAAAAACTATCCACCATTATTCACACATCTCTAAAAATTATGATCGACCATAGAAAGAAAAAATAACTTTAAAACAACACTTTCATCATCTTAGAATCATTATTTTTGGTATAAATCCATCCTTTTTGGAATTTACTGAAAAAACTAGTAATGATGCCCAATTAAAGTGGCAATATTCTTAAACTAGCATCTTTATATTATGTATTTTACCATCTCCATCAGTTAATATTTTATCATTATTAAATAATATCATCATTTTATTGAATATAATTATATAATATTATTTTGGGGGATTGTACTACATCTAAACTCATTAACATCAAATGTGTTTTGAAATTATCGTTCGTGTGTATGACGAACCATTGCCTTGCGAACTGACGAATTTCCTTTTTAGCATACCACTTCAAATGGATTGAAATAACGATGGGATTATATTTTATGTTTTATATTTATTATTTTACTTTAGTTATTTAGTTATTTTACCACACATACATTCAAAATTTCCATTTGCATGGAATATGATAACAAACTTCATGTGTACCGACAACCACCTCATGAAGTGATGTGATTATTTTACGCTTTACATAGAATTTATTAAGGATGGGTTTGATAATAATGTGATTCTTATATTAAAAAAATGATAATTTAATGATAATATATCTATATATTATTTAATTTTTTTAATAGGAAAAGAATTGGAAATAACGTTCCTCCATACGTCAAACCTAACATCTCTATTAATTGGAAATAATATTTTTTATAATATATATATTTATTTCTTATTAATTTTTTTTTACAAAAATATAGTATTATATAGGTTGAATCAATGATTAGGATAGATTTCAAGACATAAGTTGGCCGATTTATGTGTCACATTTATTTTCGGTGAGATAGATGCCATCCACATAGAAGATTTGTTTTATTTGTTATATATACTACCCTGGAAAAAATATTAATATTATTATAATAAAAACTGTATTAATTTAAGTATCCTTTTAATATTCTCCATTTTAATTGGGTTTATGATTTTGAAAATTACAATGAGATTAGGGATTTCCATCTCAGCATTATTTCTTGTGAGTTTGAGGACATATTCAACACATATTTCCTTAATGTGGCCTATGATGCAACCATTATTGTATATTGTGATCATTTACAATAATATAATAAGTATTTTCTTATCTATTAGATGGTCCATCTTATAAGGATTTATGATTTAAATGCTAAAAAATTGATAATAAGTATTTTTGTTTCAATTTTCAATTTTTTAAATAATTTATGTTATGCGAATATCCTTTTCAAAAAGGTGTATATGAAGACACTATGGAATGTTAAATAATTAAAATACCAATTTTATTGATATTTTCAGTTGCATAATATTTTATAATTTCATGGGGTATGTAATTCATGTTTACCAAAGTTCTAAGAGTCTCATGTTGCATCCTACCCATTTATTAGGATTGTTTACTATTAAGTCTCAAATGATGAAATATCATGATATAAATATAAAAAATTATGATAAATTTAATTATTTTATATAAATTAGTTGTATCATAATGTGATGGTACAATTTTTCCCCAAATTTTTAGTTATAAAAATTTATTAATTTTTATGAATATCTATATATATTCATCTCTTCGATTGAAAATTAGATATCTTCCTATATCATGTTTCGTGAAAATGTCTTTAAAATATGTTTTTGTGTGAATTGATATGAAACTTTTATATGAAAAATATATTTTACTTGTTAATATTTTAAAATGTGTTTTTAATTATTTTCAAATCATTCATTATATCATTTCATGATAATATTCAATGGAAAATGTTTTTTAAATGATTTTTTATTTTAAAAAGAGAATCATTAAGAGGAAAGAATAATTTATTCATAAAATATTTTATGTGATGCTTTAAAAATTATTTTCCTTAGAAAATTACTTCTATTAATATTACCATTCTCTTTGGGGGGCTTTTATAGAATTAAAACATTCATATTCTTTCATTGAATATTTTTCAAATTTAAGGAATTATTTCTATATAACTTTTTACTTTTCCATGATTCAATAATGTTTCAAAGAGATTTGCATGATACTAGTATATATTACCCATTTGAATCATGTTTCAAAGAGGTGGACATAAAACCCAGTTTTTCCCCATGGTTTAACCACTTATCCAAATCCAATTTTTTCAATATCAAAAGCCACATTTAGGTTAGTGGTAACCTCACATATCTCTGGAGATTTTAAAATTGAAAATATAATTCAAAACATAACCACTAGAAACGTCAAACATAAAATATTATTGAATGATGTATGGATGAGCAAAGAGACTATCATCACTATCATTCCAACATCCATTTCATCATATCCAAACATCATTATCCTCCACAATACATCCCATTATGAACAAAAGAAAAAAATAAAATGTCAAATCAAACCCATCATCATTGACTTAGTTGATGATCCAACACACATCACACAACTTGGACCACACCGTACATCTTCCACAAAAGACCTTCAGTGAGAGTTGCACACCTGAATCCAACATCACTACAGAAGAACCTCCAAATATTAAATGGGAAAAGACAAGAGAACCACCAATTGAAGAATGTCCTCCATTATGATGAATTTCAATATCAACTGATCCCAATGATAGATATTGGTCAACCATGAGAGAATCCACCTGTACTGCCATTGTCTGTGGAAGATCACATCCCAAAACACCATGAACTCCACAACGCAATTCTGATTGGGAGAAAAATGATGTAATCTTGGAGCAAGAGAACAATATTTAGAAGGCCAATGCCATGAATTTTCATTGACTCCAAACTACGTTCAAAAACAACAACCAAGAAAGCAACAACCTAATGAACACAATCACCAGGAATGTAAAGATCACCCAAAACTAGAACAACATAAAATATCATCACCATTAGATTATTTCTTGAGACAAAAACAGACAACAACATCATCTTCAAGGAAGAGAAACAAAGTAATAATGGGCACTCCATTTGTAGAAAACCATCCCAAATGGAGAAAAAAACATGTAAGAGAAATGAAATACCATTTGTTGAGATGATGTGTGATTCCTAGGAGTGGCGTGTCCATAATGGGTGTTTGAAAAATTATATATTTTTAATATCACAAACTTTTGAAATTTCCAAAAAAATGGAAATAACTATTAAAAGAGTTACCAAATCAGAAATAAAAGGAAACTGTTGAACTCATTCTTATCGAATTACCCTCGGTGAAACCTAAAATTTGTTGTCATGGGTCATCTGTAGAAAATGATACTAGGGGAGTAATCATAAATAAAATAACTAAATAATTTTTTCCTTTCAAATCCTAATAACTCATAAACAATAACCCAAGTTGGAAATCTGAGATCACCATTATGTTCATGAGGGGGTGAATTACGTAGGTGGGGATGAATCTCTAATGACACGGGTTGAGGCTAAATGTTATATTTAATTTGTCTACATCTAAATAGAATATAAAAAAGAATATTATTTAAATTTAAGTGTTTCGGCAGTGGTATTTTCCCGTTTTAATAATCCATGTTAGTAAAAATTTGGGTTATCCCTATAACCCTACAAATACATCAATGGAATGGAAAAAATAGATATCTCAAAAAAAACGAACATTGGAGGATCAAGGATCAATGATGAAACATACCTATGTTCTTCTTCAATGAAAAATCCAACAATCGAGGTAGGGTATTGATTATTTTGTGATTTAGTTTCCTATTCGTAGAGTCAAATGACAAAATCAGACTAACCAATTAATTGGATGATATGTGGTTCAGTCGTTCTTATGGGGTTTATTATTATTATAAGATTAAATGGAATATATCGTAGGGATTATTATGTTGTTGGTTCCTTCATGATAATTCAAACATGAATGAATCATGGTCGAAAAAATAAGGCCATGATCGACTCTTTATTTGTTCTTGATCTTAATCCCCCATAAAAAATAAATCATGTTCTTCATGTGTTCTTCACCTTTTGAAACCCAACATGAACAAATGAACATTTCACCAATGAACCATAGGGAAATGATCTGAGATCGAAGGTTGGGAACCACAATGGTGTTATGGCGGTTTGACAACCGCACATTAGGCTAGATATGACTCACGGTGGTGGGGTTAAAAAATGGCAAGCTGTGGGTAGGGTGGATGTTGGTGACGGTAGTTTGCGGCCTGGTGGGGGGCCATATTCTAGTGGGGCGTACAGTAGGGGTCTAGTGGGACCACGATTAAAAAGGAACTGATGGAGGTGTCAGTCACAGGATACAGACAGGAAACACGATAGGAGGTTGTCGAAACAACTGTGGCAGGGTGCATCTACGGGGCCATATTGAAGGGTAACCCCACGACATTAGTGTTTGTCGGACCAGGGGGACTGGTACATGTTGTCGTCCGCATTGAACGTGGTATCCACATTGACTAGTAGTGAGCGTAGTTCATGGATCACACTCTACATAAAGGGTACCTCAAGCCAAGTGTGCCACAAGGCCACAACTGCATCTCTTCGAACACTAGAGGTTGCTAACTAGCTCTGAGGGCCTATGGTGTGTTTGTAGGGGGACTATTACAATATTACTAGATTGTAGGCCAACATATATAGGAAAAAATGTTAAATAATATAAGCAAGATAAGTAAACAATAGAATAATATAATTGTAATATATTAAAGAGGGATAAAAATAACTATATAAGGGAAACAACATTTAACAATGCAGTAATTAATGTTAAGAGTAATTTCACAGGAAAAATGGAAATCAGGGATACAAGGAAAAATACATAATATGTTCCAGAATAGTAATAATAGAATCAAATGAAATCAAAAGAATCTTGAGATCTTGCTCAATCATCTTCTCTCAATCTATATCTTCAACAGCAAACAATTAAGTGTTTCATGTAGTATGCTTCCATTAGGAAACACCTACAACCAAGTAATCTACTCTGTATACCAAACGACACCACAAAAGGATGTGAGATAAATCTCATTGGGCCACCACCAACGATGTATATAATATGAGGCCTACGTAACAATATATAAAAGAGTGAAGGAATGTATATATAATTTAAAGATGCATAATGTAACTAAATAACCATGTGCCTCCACATTCATCAGCTAATTCATGAACATGATAACATTTCATTACATGATTATTACCAGTTTATCTATTAGTCCTATGTTATTAATATTAAAGGTTCGAAGATGTATCATGGAAACCTATAGTGATATTTAATAATGATGTTTAAATATTGTAACCAAGGCAACATAAGTCTATAGGGATTATAACGCATCAATATCTATGTATATCTAATGGGTAATATTGTAATCTAAGGAAAATGGTTCTTTCCATTCCACAATGTGATCCCTACCTCATATAAGGAGTTCATCCAAGTTAAAAATGGATAATGAAAGACTAGGCCTTATTGGCATAAATAATGGAATCAAATTGTAAATGTTGTATCCAAGGATTGTATCCAAGTAATCTTGGATCCATGGAGTGTATCTGAGGAGTCATGATGTACTATATTAGCAAACTTATGGTATTATACATTGAATCAAAATATTATATAATTTTCGGAATCAAGGTGGTTATCAACCTAAGAAAGTCGTATACATGAATTATAATGGGGTTCATCAGTGCCCATGGTATTCTCATATCAAAATCCATGGCTAGCTCGAGTCCAAATATTCCTATTTGATAGTGATTTCATATAATAATTCAATTGGTTCATGCATCACCTTTCATTATTGTGTTATGGTCATGTAGCCTGAAACCTTTTAATCACGTCATTTGGTTCAATCCTAGACTTTCATTAGTGTGACAAGGCCATGTGGAATGAAACCATCCATTTAATCCATTAATGAATTTTCCATATTCCTAGTTCACTCCACTACATTTCCATTAATGTGATATGGTATGATACATATTTGTAACCTTCTATTCATTTACATTTAAGACCAAGACATAAACACATTATACTTTCTAATTCACATTTCACAATTCATTGTCAAATTGAATATCTGACCTTAGGCGGGTCATGTGGTAAGAATACATCATAAATTATATTATGAAATTCACATAATCAACAATCCATTTTAGATAGAATGATTTCCCTTAGAGAGGTTATGTTAAGGTATTCCCAAATGGTGTCTCAAATGTTCCAAAACACTAAAATCCCAAATATGGCATGGCATTTGGCATGGATAGGATTGATTTGTGGGTGTAACCCCTATAAAATAATCACATATTTGGAATTATTTTAACTAAATGATTCTAATGATTATAATCATGGAATTAAATTTATGAAATGACTATTGACGAAAATCGGTGGTCCCCACATATATATTCTAAACTTGATGATCATTAGCAAACAATTATTGACCACAAAACTATTGGTTTTATGATCATTCTCCCCCATTATTAGACCATAACATGGCTCATATTATAGTAGATCTATGTGTTTTTAAAATGATGAATGAAATCTCTATTGGTTTCCAGATGAAGGAGATCGATAAGGGAAAAGGGAAATTTGCCCTTAAAATTGCTTATGCTTGGTTTATCCGCATGGTTTGAAAAGTCATGCGCAATCCATGCCTAGGTACCTATGAAAAAGGGGATCTCTCATGGTTAGGATGAAATTATATATTCCAATTGTGCACTGTTAATTTTTCTGTAAAAGGAAGTCAACATGGTTTTCCAAATTGTGGGAAATTCCATCACATTTTACTCTTTATCAGGCGCCAAGCATGTTTTTTCCTAATAGATTGTTAAAAAATTTAGACATTCCTTAGACACCCATGGCACCTTTATTAACCCATTAGGCATCCATATGAGGCCCAATGTAATGATTTATTTCAAAGATTAAAGGATCCATACCTGAGTGAAACACTAGGATCTTATAATTTCCCCCCTTTCAATGACATCATCCATGAGTTCACCTACCATAGGTGGAGAATCATTGTCTGAGAATAACTATGGCCATTGGCCTTGTACGTTTACTTCACCCTACCAAGTCGCATCCTATTCATGATTGTGCCTCTACTGCACTTGTACTAGAGGGACCAACCAGAATTGATGAACCTTCATTCTTGGATCAACGATGTGTTCTGGATACTCTTAAAAGGTAGCATTAACATCAAAATCATCATCCTTTGGATAAAAATTATGAGGTGGGTCAGCATGATATTTGTGAAGCTTTGAATCCTGAAATATCTCATGCATGGAATGGTAACTCTGAGAAAATAGAAAACGATATGCTACCAACCCAAATCTCTCTAGAATATCAAATGGCCCTACAAAACCAAGAGAAAACATTCCCTACATTTATAATTATCCATTATCTAGAATAAGTGATAATTTATGGAAATTATTTCCCCTCCCAATAACTAAAGAGGTTATCGATATAAATTGGCATAATATTTTTTTCTAGAATGAGAAGTAATCTTACACATCCTGATCAAAAAAACCTAATCTACGGTCTCTTGAATGAGAAAAATGGTGTAATTGGGATTCCAACAAACAATGAGGGACTATGGTGTCTTTATGGGGTAATAATTCCCTCATTACAAGAGTGTAGCACAACAGATACAAATAATAGATGAATAATGAGGAATCTAGATAACTAATCAATCGAAAAATATAATAGGACTAGATAACTGAGGGATAACAATAATTGTTTAACTGAAAGAACATTCAACAATGAAACAAATAATGATGATAAGTCGTGTTTGTAGAATATTGGAAAACGTGGATAAAAAAGAGAAGTCATAATATGTTCCACAATTGTATAATGGAAATCAAATACTATCCCAATCATCCAAAGCTATAGACCAGTCATCTGCTATCAAGTTTCATCATAAAAAGAAATAAATCAAGTGTTTGAAGTTGTATGATTCACTTTTTCAACACTTATGACCATAAAATCTTCTCATTAAAAAACGGTTATTGTAGAGTGTATGAGAAAAAACTTAGTGAGACACCACCAATAGTGTCTAAAAAATATAGTCTGTGTAATGGAATATAATAGTGTATAGATAGATAGATATATATATATATATAAAGTAAATAAGTGTAATGTAAATAAATACCCAGGTATGTAATTTAGTCCTTGGATGGTGTTTGAAAATGTAACCATATCACGAAGTGATTGTTACATATTTATCAATATGTCACATTTTAAGAATAGTAAATGTTCTGTTATGTAACATGGAATCTAGTGATGATATTTAATAATTATGTTCTAATGTAGAAACTATAGAAACATATGTCTCAAGGTCCACTAACACATTATTATTTGAGTAAAGGTATGTGGTAATAGTATAATCCATGGGCATAGTTCAAGGAATTCTGTGATGAGACACCTTCCATTTCCAAGAAGTAAAACCTTGGTAAAATGGGGATATTTAATGACTGGGCCCAATGGAATTTAACTGGGTAACATACATGTCAATGCTGAATCAAGGGAGTATATCCAATGAATCTTGAATCAAATCTGTGTATCCATGGTATCATGTAGTACTACATGATGTGTCCTACTGTATCATATCAGGAATCAAAATATTATAAACGGATCAGGTTCTAGATCAGTCTCAACCGTTGAAAGTTGTGTACATGAAATAGAATGGGGTTACCAAGTGATCATGGTATTCTCTAATCAATATCCCAAGGAATTTTGATTTAGGCCATTCCTATTTGGTAGTGAAGTCATATAACAATTAAATTGGTTCAATCCTTTCCATTTAATAGTTTGACAAGGTAAAACTGAAGCACTAACCATAAACAGGTAGAGTGGTAAGAAGACATGATACTTTCTATTATTATATTAATATAAAAAACATTCTATTTAATATAGAAGGCTTAATCATAAAGTGGTCATGTTAATGCACAATCAAACGATGGATTAAATGTGTCAATAATCTAAATACCAAAATATGTTATTAAATTATACATGGGGAGGATTTAGTTATTTGTGTTACTGCTAACATCTAATCACATATTTTGAATGAGCATAACCACATAGTTATATCAACTACAATCGTGGAATAATATTTTTTAAAAAGACACTAGTCAAAAATCAGTGGGCCATGCACATATCTTCTAAAATTGGTGTACATTAGGTATAAGTTATAATAAACCCTTCTTAGGGTTTTATGATCATTCTCATCAGTTATTGTCCATTGAATGGGCTCAGATCGTAGTAGATCATTGCACATCCAATGTGATGAACTAAATCTCGATCGGCTTGGTGATGAAAGAGATCCCTTGATTCCATGTATAGATCTTAAAAAATTTAAATATTGAGATTTGAAAAGGTTAATACTACATAATATTGTATTAGGGATGAAGGGGGGAGTTTAATTAGATCATCAAGGGAAAAAATATCTTTGACCCCTAAAATAACATGTGCACTATTTGTCTGCATGGTTTAAAAAACCATGCGCAAACTAAGAATGGGTACCTAGGATTAATGTTTTGTCACGAATTAAAGACAGATGAATTTGTGTCACCCATGTGAGGTGGAGTTGTTCGAAATAACAAAATCTGGATGGTTTTCCAAACTGTGTTGAATTCAATCATAATTTACTCCAATATGTGTACCAATCTAGCTTTTCCCAAAGAGATGGGTTCCATGCATCAATCATTCCCTAGAAACCCTTTATACCTTTATTATATCCTTAATAAACAATAATGGTCCGATATTAATTATTTAGTATGAATGTTAAAGTATATATATCTAATCAAAAGACCATGATCTTGCAGAGTGCACGACTGAGTCATGCGCTAAAGGAGCAGACTAAGATGTTGTAGGACAAGTTTGGTGAAGTAGGCCGCTAAAGTGGAAAAGTCATATGAACCACACATCATAAGAGATCATGGTTTAGTTTCCCATTTTTCCAGGTTATTTTGGTCATGCCCAGACTGACCATAATGTCTTAGATCATGATGGAAGAACTGAGCTTGGACGGGTAGGGCCCAGACTAGACCCTATCATTTTTACTTATTTATCATATCTTTCAAACTCTGTTTCTATTTGATGAATAATATTCGGAACTTGTACCCATTATAATGAGGTAGTCCTTTTGATATACTCTATGTATGTTTGTTGTGGAATATTGTTTAAAACCTAATTGCTTGAATAATAGGTTCTCCGATAGCTTCTCCTCTATGAGAAGAATCACATGGATGGCTATGACTATGTGACTTGGATGACTGCATGACCCATTGATTATCCCTGATCCATTAATACTTCATATTCCATAATAACTATATGATCCTTTGACGCTCTATGTACCATTGATTCACTATGTTCCCTTGAAGTCCTGAATTCCATCATCACGTTTGTTGACACCGATGCTCCATGTGCCACCGACACTCCTTCATCCACCGACACTCCATGCACCAACAATGCTCATTCACCGACACTCCATGCACCAACAATGCTCATACATCATTGATTCTCCATGAACTTCTAATACTTGATGTTTCATATAGAATGATAGATCATTGGAATACATCAGGAAATCCATCTCTTCATTCTTTAGAATAATACCTTTGTATGTTATCCCTATTGACTATACATCAGGTGTTACCATTGTGGTGTACTTAATGTGTTTACTTTTTGGTTACCTTCATGTTATTCATTTTTTTGTACATATTTTATTTCGTAGTGGTGTACCCTTGTGGTTTTCAAGTCCCAAATGAGTATTGTCTTACTCTCCCCTGCATGGGCTTTGTCCGCACGAGTCATGTATTGTTCATGAAAATAACACTTTGATGGAGTCATTATTGGATAGGGGGTTGGTGGTGCTTATCAAGAGGAATGACTGATGAGGTGTGCTTTAACGTCATTAGATAGTAGTTTTTGGACCTACAATTTACTTTGGGTTTTCTATAGCTGAGATTCTGGTTTTTTTACATTCCCTTTTTGGTTGGGCATGCATTCTAGCTTGGTTTACTTTTTAATTTTTATACTTTCATACACTATTGTTTGTATCGTATTAGTATTAATACTTTTTAACATAATGTTTTCATTTCATCATATTTGGGATTATAGATTGGTCTGTGTGTACATGTACTTAGCTAAATGCCCCCCATTTTCTTGGTATTCCTATTCAGTGCTAGTCTCCATTCAACGGTGTTTACCCCACCACTCTTACAATGAGTTAGAAAGGCTTTACTACAGTATTCCATCTACAATAATACACAAGTTCTGATATAAATGAGGGATTCCCCTGTTGGATTTATAAATTGTGGGGAGAAGGTCATTCTTGTCATTTCACAGTGGATCCACTGACGTTGTGGGATGAGGTCTTGAATGATTTACATAATCCCACATTATTGGTAAACCCAAGAGGGGAAAAGACATATCAAGACCTCAGATGCTAGTTATTGTGGCCGGGGATAATGTAGGCGGAGGTAGAGATCATTTCTCGATGCCTCACATGTCAGAAATTGATGTTTTATACCAATGTTACACCGGGTTTGACTCAACCTCGTGAGGCTATAGAGATGAATTTTAATGTGGTATCTATCGACTTCATGATGGTTCTACCATGCATGTCCTGGAGACATGATACCATCCGGGTGATCGTTGACCAACTTACCATGGAAGCCCACTTCCTATCGATCCATCACCTAATCTATGTGATGATCACGGGACGCCTCTACATGTATGAGATAGTTTGGTTTAATGGATTACCATTAATGATAATCTTTGATATTGATGTTCTCTTTACATCATGGCTGTGTTAGAGATTGTTGAAGGCATTTAGGACTCACTTTCTCTTGAGCATTGTGTTTCATCCATAGATGGATGGAAAGATGAATATGACCATATTGGTTCTAGAAGAAATGCTATGTGCATGTATATTTTAATTTTATTTCCATTTGGAGGACCACCTACCTCTGGAAGAGTTCACATATAACAATATCTAACCCTCTACAATTGGGATGTCACCGTTTGGGGCCTTGTACTAATGACCATGTATGTCACCATTATACTGGACATCCCTAGGTGTGTCATCACTAATGGGTCCAAATTTAGTTTGGGATCCCATCATAATGGTTAAAATTATCTTGGAGTGAATGAAGACTGGATAAAGTAAGGATCAGTTATATTCTGATAGGCATTGGAGGCCTTTAAAGATCGATGAGTGATGAAATGTTTTCTTTCATGTCTCAACTTGAGAGGGATTACATAGATTTTTTCAAGCAACATGTTATATCTGAGATACCTTACCCCTTTTTAGATTATTATTAATGATGTTTTTTACCTCCTAGCTCTACATGTAGTGTTTCACTGGGTGCATGACATGATCCACATGTTGCAGCTGAGTTGGTATGTACCTGATCTATCACACATCATTTACTGGGAAAAGGTGAATATTAATGATCGTATGAACCTTATAGATTACGTGATTGAGAATGAGGATCAATAAGAGATGTTCATTCATGGGTCATCGGTTCTTCTTATGCATGTTCGATGGAATCATGGGAATATTTTGGAAATAATTTGGGAGCGAGAGGCTAATATTCATGCTTTGTAACCTCACCATTTTTTGAGTAGCCCTTTATTATTATTTCTTTTATGTATACCCCTAAGTTAGGTTGAATTTAATAACCCATATTTTTATGATATTATTTTTAAAAATTATTGGGAATTATTACAAGACAAGGTGTGTAGAGGGCATGTGATTCTATCGCTTGGGGTTCTAGGGATTACTATTTTAAAAATATTTTGTTTTTTATAGCACGATCACACAAATATTATGACAAAGTAAATAACTTTTAATAATGAACACATATTAGAAATTTGACGGAACCTTTTAGCTCAGAGAAGTGGATTTACCCTAGGTGCGACCTAAAATTGGTCAGTGGGGGTCATTTATAGAAAACATCACTAGGGTCACAACCATAATTTAATTAATTAAATAATAATTATTTTATTTTGTAATCCAAATATTTCAAAAACAGTAACACTGAATGAAAATATGAGAACCCATTGAGTTTGTAATGAGGCATTTCCCTTAGGTGTGACCTAACCTGGTCTGATGATGAGTGAGGGTGAATGTTATATTTTGAACATTTATGTCATTAAAATATCTAAAAAATATATTTTATTGAATTTTACCTAATGATGTAACCATTTTTTACCTTTTAATATAACATGTTATAAGAATTCAGGTTTCCCTTCATAACACTAGTATTCCACTAAGGTAACGAGAAGGAAGCTATATCCTGACGATGAAAGCTGGTAGATCGAGTATTGATGACGACATGAATATTTGTTCTTCATCAACATCTGATCCTAATATCATGGTAAGGTGTCAATTTCTTTCATATTTCAATTCCCATTATTACAATCAATGGAGAATTTGGACCACTAAAAATAGGTTGATTTTCGGTTCTTTTGTTCTTGTGTGGTTGATAATTATTTTGGGATTAAAGAGAATAGATCATAGTGATTATTATTCTTTTAACTTCATCGTGATACCACTAACATTATAAATTCAATTCTGAATGAGCCATGATATGATTTATTATTTGGGTGTTCATCTTAATAATCCCTCTCCATAAATCATTCATGTTCTTCATGTGTTATTCTCCCTTTGAAACCCTATGCAAACGATCGAATGTTACTCCCATGATCAACGGTTTAATTATCCAAGACTGAAGGTTGTGATCCATGATGGAATTGTGGAGATTTGATAGGATTGTATATGGATGTTGAATACTCATTGTGAAGGGTGTGGATAATCGAAGGATTCTAGTAGGATGGATGTTCGTGAGGGTTGTGCCGGGAGGGAATGGAGGCTAGGTTCCGACATGGAGAACAACTGTAGTCCATCAAGACCACACTGAAAGAGGGGTCCATGATGGCGCATGATGTAGATACCAGAAAAAATACACTGTAAGAGGTAGTGAAGACGAATTTAGTATGATCTAGGTCAGAGGCCATGATAAATGAGGACCCCACAACAGCATGTACACATGATAAGGGTAGAAGATGTGTCATCCATGTTGAACGTGATAGCCAGGTAGATCAGGTGTGCACAACTGGTCCATGTTATGAATGATCTAGCCCACATGTAGTGTTTCAGGCTGATCTAGACATTTTGGGTCAGGTCAGTTTGGGATGTCCATTCTAGGTCAGGTCAGACCCAAACCTAACCGACCCATTTTTAATAAATTGTTTGTATCATTCACCCCATGTTTTCGTGTGATGATCAGTTTCTAGAGTTGGAACCATTAAAAAATTTCTTTTCAGATAATATAATTATGTTTTTTGTGATATTTGATTTATGACCAAACATCTTGAGGGGTGGGTTCTCCCAAAAAATGTTTATATGGTCAAAATAATGTAGACAGATGTGATGATGTGACATGGGGGACTGCTGGACTCATCGATGATATGTGTTCCATGGATGCTTTGTGCACCGTTGATTCACCATTTTACATTGATTATATGTGCATGATCAATTCTCCATGTTTCAACAACATCCTGAACACCATCACCGCTCTGGGTGCCACAGACACTCTATGTGCCACAAAGAATTATTGTACCACCGATATTCTGTGCACCATTGATGATTCATGCTCCATCGATGCTATCTACACCACCAAAACTACTAGTGTCATATATATTGAATGATCTATGGACTATAACTATATATATTTCTCTATGTTTATTAGACTTATACATATGAAAGCATACCGAATTGACTATACATCATGTGTTTTATTTTTGATGCACTTCATGTGTTTCCATTCTGGTGTACATCATGTGTTTCCTTTTTGGTGTACATTGTTAATTATCTAGTGGTGAACCTTTAGGGTTTCAGGGTTCTTACTGAGTAATTTTTTACTCACCCTTGCATGATCTATGCTATAATGTGTCATTTCTATTCCAAGAGATCCACACTTTGACAGAGTCTTTGGTGTATAGAAACCATATGGTGCTAAGAGAGAGTCCTGATAGATGAGGTGTTCCTTAGAGACATCAAACAATAAATTCTATACCAACCCAAAATATAGGGTTCTTTTTAGAGGATATTTAGGGTCTTGTAATTTTTTTTAATGGGTGGGAATGTATTGTGACCTCATTCACTTTTCAGTTCTGTACTGTCATACTCTGATCTTCATATATTAGAGGTATACATGCATGTTTACTTAGTGTTTTTAGTTGAAAACTATTTTTCTTGGAGATTGGGGCATGTGTACATATACATTTAATAAGGCCTCCCATTTGTGGGATATGCCCACTCAGTGTTAGTCACTAACCTTTGGAATATTAGAGACAGTCTTGGGGTAGTCACGGCACGAGCCCCAGGTGCCAAGTCATGACAAGGAAGCCCAGATTATGCCAGCTAAGCCTATTATAGATTATACATTGGGGAGGCCCAAATAGGGCTCCAAGGAATTGTGAAATGAGAAATGTACTATATTATAATAGGGTAACTAGTTGATTATCTAGTGCCCGAAAACTAGGGTACAATGGTAAATATAAAATTCACAAAAGTACAGTACAATATTTTCCATCACTAGCATGTAGAATGAGGGTACACTATTGTTTAGCCCAATCAAAAAAGAAGTTACATGGGAGGTCATCCCATGGCCAATGTAGGTAAATGGTTTATTGCCCCATGCATAATATGTTATGAATATATTGGTGGGTATAACTGGAAGATTAATTTATATTATTATATATATTTCACAAATATGTACATTATTATAGTTTTATGATCTTATGGATCATTTACCTTGATTCCTATATGATTTATTTACTATGAACATCTAGTAATTATTCAATGATTAATGTATAAGATCTAAAGATAGTTGGGTATGAAAATTTTATGTTTTTATCATTATCATATACCCAAAATGTTACCATAAGATTTCATTTGATCTTAGATTTATATCTAATTTATTTACACTTATTGAGGATATGATCTCACCACTTTGTATGTCTGTATTCCCTATGTTATAAGAAAATGTTTTATATAAGTTATATCCATGATGATTACTGAATTGAAATATAATTTATAGAGCCATTTAATATCAATCCCCATATTGTAATATCATTTTCAATGATTCCAATTTAACATTTTAATTATAGACATCTGATGTATATTTGTAAAATGTAATGAAAATTCATCTAAAAATATGGTATATCCATCTATGAGAAGCCTATGTTACTATTCATTACTGAGCATATTTTCATAACATTTCACCCACTATCATTATTTTATAGGATTATGTTGATGATTATTATATTATTATTTATGGAACCTCATTTCTTTCATTTAGGTTAATTATACTATGTTGAAATATTTTTTAAATTAATTTCATTTCCACATGTCATGAAATGATAAAAGGATTGAGAATTTGTAATACTTATTTCTTCTATACAGCTTATGATATGATAAAATGCTGAATATTTTAAATATCACATAACAAAAGTGTTTATGGGTGTCATTATGTTTTGGGTGTGACCATTGTATTATTGTTCCCCATGTAATGGTGTAATGTTAAATATATATATATCTAATGAGATGATGATCATCATCAATTACATGGTTACGAATAACATGGTTCTATTTCTTATGACTGAGAATTAATATATATATATATACTCTCAAAATATTATATATCCACATGTCTCTAAATCTATATGAAATTATTTTTGATGTTTGGTAATGATTGATTATATCTATTCACAATATATTAGTACTGGGCATGATTGTAAATAGTTTTATTCAAATGTATATGAATTTATAATCATATTATTACAGTTTCCAATGTTATTCTTAAATGATTATATTTTATATAACAAACATGAGATTCATTTTTTTGGATATGATACACATTTATGGATTACGAACAATGATTTTATGGATATGATTATTTAACATTGAGAAAATTCACTTAATTATGTTAGAATACACTAATTATCATATATTGTTTAGTTATTGTTGATATCTATCTTCTTTACAGTTATTGGAAAAATGATCACATCCTTTCTTATGTTTTACATAATCAGTATTATATTTTGGAATCATAAAAGTATGATTAATATATAAAGGTTACTAATTGGAAGAATTGTTATGGGGGATGTGAAAAATTATTTATAAATATTGTTGATTTTGTATCTAGTCTTCAATAATTAATCCATTATGATTCTTTGGAATGAATAATTGGGACATGTATAGAATATTCAAATATAATTATTTAATATTTAAATATGTTATGATCATTTGAAATCATTTTGTGTAATTATAGGGTTTAGTTATTTTGGAGAATTGGTTATGGGATATATGAGTATGGAAACAATAACAATATATGATGAGATAAAAATTAAAAGGGTGAAAAAATTATATGTTAATTTGAATGATGAATAATTTAGTACATCAAGGATATTATTTTCCTAACTAAATTATTCTTCAGATAGATTATTATATCTTTTACTTATATTATACCATTTGGTTAAAAGAAATTCCTTGAGCTAGATTAAATCATGCTACCATTAAATGGAATTTAATATTAAATGACCATTGTCAAGAGGGAAAAATATATTTGGATTTAGGATTAATTTTTTTTAATATATTCATAGTAAACCATCTTAATCATTGAGAAATAACAGAACCCATGCAGGGACTCGAAATGCCCCAAGGAAGGAGAATCATGTCATTTAATATTTAATGTAATAAGTTGAACCCTCCTTTTGTGGGACGTCTGATCCAGAAGATTCAAAAAAAACTATAAATATGATTGAAATGTTATTTTCATTTTTTCAGTTCATAATTCATTCGATGGTTTTCATAATATTATATTTATTGCAAATTTAATCAGGATCAAAGATGGAAACATACCCTAACCTTTATGAAAGATGATGAAATAAACTCAATCACAAAGGAGAATATTTGGAGGGTATTTATCAATAAATACTTTCCAAAAACACTACATATTGATTAGAATGATAATATATAGAGCTAAAAGAGTTGGAGGAAAAATAAATTAGTACCTATAAATAAAAAATATAAATACATTAAATTTATTTTTCTAGATTCATCATTAACCCTATGATAAAAATTAGATTCCCTAGAGACATAAAATTTCATCATAATGAATTATGAATAAGAGATTATTATAAATATGTAAAACATAATAAAAATCCAATAATTATAGATATTTATACTATGAACTCATATTATTAATCTAGTTTTTGAAACCAGGTGAGAAATTAGATAAACATATATATTCGATGGTATATCATGTACATGAAATAAATTACTACCAACCACATGCCAACAGAGGGGGGAAAATAATAATAGAAATTATTAAAACGGAATTGGGATGTGGTTCATTTGGGGAATGTTTAGACATAAAGATAATAATTATTGATGTGGTATGTATTTTATATTACTCAAATAGAATAAATGATGTAATCAACAAATTATCAACAATGTCTAAAATGATATTGGGAATTATGGAAATCAATTCCCTTATCCAAGTGCTATTGATGATGGTGGGTATCAAGAACACCTATAAATAAAGTTACTGTGAAAGACTTTTCTATTAAAAATGAACTTTTTCAGGTTAACAACCTTGGGAAAAGTAAATGTCCATCAACTATACTTTTTTTTAAATATCATATTTTATTAATATTCTTCCCCCTGTTTCTTAAAATTGGATTTTTTAATCTTATCACATCATGAAATTATTGGTTTATTTTTTTGTAACTTAAAACTCCAAATAGAAATGTGTTGACATATCACATTTAAGTATACTCTATGATAAATGTTTTTAGGGAAGTTATTCCATAAAATCTTGTTATTCTCTAAAAATTAATTTATTTTTTATTTCTATAATGGATTTGATTTCATTATATGAATCGCAAATTTTTTATTTCTAATGGAAGGTGACATTTGGTATAGTGAGTAAACATGTGATTTTTATACACAATGTGAATGAATAAGAGCTTACAATGAATATTAATTCAAATATATATGATATATAACACATTCATGAGGGAAAATTACCAGAAATGATTAGGTAAATTCAAAATGTAATATAGTAATTTGGTTTAGAATGTTTTGTAGAATTTCCTAAAATCATTCTTGGAACTCCAAAAAAATAAATATGTTTTATTTCAATAAATATTTTATCTAATGATAGGAATAATTTATATAATTTCAATACAATTAATCCAATTTAATTGTACACATAAAAAAATTTCATTGATAATCTTGATAAGGGATTCACAGACCCCTAGTGTGAGATCATGTGGTGAAAATATTATTTTGTTGAAGAATAAATATCATTACATACAAATTTACATTGATTATTTAGAATAGAAAAAATATCATTATCACGAATATGTTTATTGTAGCCTACATTGAATAATTATTTTGATGATGTATATGGAGATCAATAATTTTGAATAATTGAAATTTTTTAGGGATATTATCAATTGAGGGTAATGAATAAATATTTAGTTAATGTATACTTATATAAATGGTATGTTACTTATGAGTTTTTTATAATTACATTTTTTTCATTCCAATTACACCCATTATCATCAATGATGTAATTTATTGCGTCTCTTTATAATTTCATGATTAATTTCTTATAGAATTTTAGATGATATTAATATAAATTCCAAGAGTTAGGAATGACATAATAGTCATTTGATGACTATGTTGTAGACAATGAAGATGAATTTAATGTATTCTGAATTTACCCTTTGAAAATTTTGGTTAAATTTGGTTTTGTTATTTGGTTAAATAATATAATGTATGTGTATATTGGTGGATCATTTAATGAAATCTATTTTTACCAATAGATTTATACTGCCATAGAAAATTATATTTTTAGTTATCATTGGTTTTATAGATATTATCAAATCATTGTGGGGGGTTGGGATCTAATGGGTATCTAATTCACTACAAATTTAGACATGGAATATGTCCATGTTTTTATTAACATGTTCAAATGTGGAAAATTTTAAGAAGATGAAAAAAATATAGGTTACTGAAACTATGCTCACTGAATTCTTCAGTCGTGATGGGTTTGCGATCTATATTCATTTATAAAAGAATTTAATAGGATGTTTTCATATATTTATTTATGTGGTGACATCCCATTTCATATTAAATTTTATAATTCATGTTAAAAAATATGAAAATTATTTTTTGGGGTTGGATATGGTAATTTTTTTCATGGAGTTGTTTTTCGAATTATCTTTACAATAAATTTATTGAAAAACAAACAGATCGTGAACAGATTAAGTTTTTATTCACTATTAAAGTATTTATTATACCTAAAAATATTATTGTTTATTACTTATATATTATGAATAGTCAAAACTGTACCTCCCTGGTATTGAGAATAATGTGGTTGATTCTCTTTATCAAAATTACTCTGCTATTTTTCCATGTTTTTTATCCAAAGAGGCACATTTTTAATGAACTTTTAGAGTATATAACATTAATTTAGGTTGAATTTGTATAGATCTTATATTAATTATGTGAATGATAAGTCAATTATTAATGTGTATATTAAAGAGTAACAAATAGAGGGTTTGGAACGATAGAAGAGGATGTTAAATGTTATTGAGATCAACCATGATTAAAATGGAATGTAAAAAATTTAATAACAAACTATATGTGTTTTCAATATAAGAAAAGAAGAGTGATATATTTGATGTTGTTTAATGTTTATAATTATTTATTCATCATTTATGTATTTGTATGTGTGAGATTTAAAGGGTAATTATTATTGGATAAGATAAAGAATAATATTCTAGAGTATATATCTCGTTGGATGCTGTATTTGCTTGTTAAGGCTAATAGAAAAAATACTAATGTGTTATTAAAACCATTACCTATAACTAAATTGAAATGGTATCTCATTTTAATTGATTTCATTTTCAATTATTCCATATCATTAAAATTTAATAAAGTGGTTTTTGTTATAGTTTTTTTCCAAATTAGCACACATCATTTTTTATTATATGAGATTTTAAAAGTGTTAATATTTTTAGATATTCATAAATGAATTAGTAATATTACATGGTGTAGCTGTTTATATTTTATAACATTATGACATTAGTTTTACATTCATATTTATGTAAGTATTCAACTAGTATTGAATATGGGGTTTTAATTTTGTAATTTATAACACCGTTATAATCTGATAATTTTGGAAGGACAAATAAAAACATAGAGGATATGCTAAGAACTTGTTCTATGTGTTTCTCTGGTTTTTGGGATCAACACCGCATGTCATTCATGTGTTTCAAGAAAAAATATCTTTAACAAAAGTCTTTATATATCTCCTAATGAATCCATCTATTATATTATGTTAAAAATTACATAATGGTGGATTTGAGAAGTATAAAATAGAATATTCAAACCATATATTCCAATGGAAATGGATGATATGGTTAGGTTCATTTAAAAGCACATTTGGAAGCACATTGTAAATAAAAATTTATGGAGACATTCATTGGTGAAAGATAAAGTTTAAATTTTTTGGAAATTTATTTTTATTAACATATACAATAATGATTGATACAATTATTTGAAAAAAATTAAATTTGATACCTATATATATTTGTACCATAAAAATTACAGATCATATCACGAGGGGTTCTTCTAACATGTCTCTTACATAAAATCTATCCCATGAATAAAATGTATTCAACATATCTCTCTATTAAAAGTACCCACATAATCGTTCACATATACAAAATATAGAGGTAATACCAATGGATCATGATTACTATATTGGAGAACAACTGGAAAACATTTTTTATTAAAGAAAGAATGTGATGCCGAAAAAGGGTACTCACATTGTCATTGTTTTTAAGAGAAACTATAAATTTGATGACGTTATCTGGGAACATTAGTATTTGATGAGGTAAAACTGACCACAATTGACGGTATATTTTAGACAGATTTATTTGTGAATAAATATAAGACGTAATAAAATGTGAGTAATTTATATTTTAGGATATATTTATTATTAAATTAATTTTAATTCTTCAGTTACATTCTTCAAACGCTGTGAGTTCAAATGAAGAATAAAATACTATTTAATTATTATTATTAAATGTGATAGAAATTTCCATATCATTTGATCAGATCTCACAAATTTGAATAATATAATTAATAAAATTAATTAATTACTCAACTATAAAATTATTTATTTTCTTATAAATAGGTTATAAATGAACAAAATCCAGTTGAATGTTAGTACTAATGTTTTTTAAAAAAAAAGCGTTTTGAGGAAAATGTGTTTTGCGAAAATAAACTAAATAATTAAATATTTATGACTAATTTTTATGAAATTTTAATATTATATATTAAATAAAATTTTTCCGACATTATTCTAATGAATTTTACGATTCAGTGAATAATAATAAATCATTTTTTATTATAAAAATGAATTTTCATAGAAACGGGTTTCATCATATATTTTATAATTTATTGAAAATTAACTTATTAAATCAATAAGAAATAATATTTTTATATGAATTCAACAATTTAAATAAGAATAATATATATTATGAAAAAATGTCAACTTCAGTTTTGGTCATTATTAATTGTAAATGAGGTACAAAATAGAAACTACATTATTGGTTAAATGAGGTTATTGTGGGGTTAAACAAATGATATATAATTAAAAATTTTAAAAAAATTATAAATCATATTGTAAGACTATTTTTATTTTTAATATTACCATTTCTCTAAACATGATTTCAATTTTATTGAATTTCTCATGGTGGTTACGTTATTGTATTTTAATATTCTTAAATTTTAAGGTGTTCTACTCCCCTCACTTATAAAATTAAACACCCTCTCCTCTCTTCTATGAACCACATAATACCATTTTAATGAGAAAAAACCTATAAATAACATTAAAAATTACATATAAAATTTATATATGTGGTTATTTTTTTAAAACGCCTACCCAATGGTACTTAACGTGGGATTGAAAAGTGGTTTCTCTAAAAAGTTGTGTATGTTCTTACCGATCACTTTCATGTTTAATTTTTCATCATCCATGTCAGAATATTATATAACCTTCTCAACTTTATTAAATATAAATAATTAATATATTTAATTTTTTTATTAATGGTAGAAGAATTTTTTATCATTTTTATATTAAAAAAAATATGGACATCACATATGTGTGGCTGCATATTATAGTGTACATGAAGTGATGCCTTTAATTTTCCATCACATTCAATTATATATTTTAATATAAATTAATTAAGAATAAATATGATATATCTAAATAAATATCATCCTACTAATATAATATATTGTACACCTACATACCCATCCAGCCATTGGAAAATGGTAATATTACTCTGGCGTACTTTTAGACTTCCACCGCCACAAAGTGATGTGATTAATTTTTCATTTTATAATTATATTGACATAAAAAATGGCTGATATAATGAACAATAAATATATTTATGATTTAATAATTATTTTTTAAATGATTATTAAGCATTTATTTTCTTTCATAGCATCCATTAAAAAGAAGAAACGTCACTCACACATAAGTACAAAGTACCATCTCGGTGAAGTTATATATGTCAATTTCCATAAACAATTTTTATAAATAGTTATAAATTAATATCAAATTAATAAATACTATATTTATGAAATTATTTTTATTATATATATTATGAATCCAAAACCAATGTTCAGGGTTGTGATCCTTCAATGTAACACATGAAAGAAAATTGGACCACATTTCTCATGAATATTGATATTAATGGAGAATTATTAATAAAGGGATAATTAAAATTTATTATTTATTTTTCTCAAGTACCATATCATTAAAAATAATCTATATCCCCATTTAAATAAGAATAAAATGAAATTTTTTATCCCAAAAGCATAGCACTTTCAATTCATGAATATAAATTGGCATAAATATTCATTATTTGTAAAAACTCATTAAATTTAAAGATTCCTACACAATTGTAAAACTTATTATAATTTAATATAAAAATTGAATCCAATATATTAATGATAATGTAAATGAAAATGTATGATGGATTAAAACTCTCATAGTTCTGGAAATATTACAATAATGATTAATTACATCATCGGTAAAATTACCACATTCATAGAAGGACACGAATGATACTTTTTAAAACAAGAAAAAAGTCAAATACACTTCAAAATGAGAACAAATAGTTTTTAAATTTTCAATAATAAAATTATTTAAATTTTTGATAAACATATAAATGGATGAAAAATAGAATAAAAAACATTAATAAATAAAAACTACTATTTTATAGGATAATATACCTTATATTTTATATTCTTTTGAGTCATACATTCCTTAAAGAAGGAATAATAAAATTTAATTAACTATTCAATTTCATAAAAATGAATTTTTTGTTTTTTTCCATTATAATTACTTATTTAGGTCAACTATTACCATTATTAATATATTTAATTATTAATTTATGTTTATTTCAGATGTTTTAAGTATGTTTAGTACATAATCCAAATATAGTATCCATAGAATGACTGATGTAGGTGGTTTAATTATTATATCATATCCAAAATATTTGTAATAACTACATTATAATTTTTAATAATTATAAATAATTTTACAACCACACATGAATATTATACATGAAAAAAGAATCACATATATTCATGGAGGTAGTATCCCACAAGTACACAAAAAAAATGTTTTACTTTTTCAAAGTTGGAATGATATTAAAATATATAATATATTTATTTTTTATAAGGTATAATATTTCAGGAATATTTAAAATATTAACTAAATCCTTCTTAATAACGCATTTTTTGGAATTTTGATGAAAAATGGAACACATATGCTTGTGGAGTTGTTAATCCTCACGTATTGATGAGTGATGTTATAATTTATCGTATGGTGGAATTGAAGATGAAAAGAGGATGTAACTTAATTATAATTACATTAAATTATATATAACATACAAATTCTATTATTTCATCATGTTTTATAAATATTTCATGATGTATTTATAAGAAATAAACTTTAAAAATATCTAGTGGTATGTATAAATTCTCCATAGATATCCTCAAAGACTAAATAAAAAATCGTTCTATATTTTCTCTATATGTGAGATAATGAAGAGTATAAAATGGGTAAAAATCCTAGAGAGATATATTTTTATATATTTTGAAAATTTTAGTTCTGTAAAACATGTGAGGAATAGAGTGTTGGTGGTTCCATATATATTTTATGTGAGGGGATCCATTATAAATACATGTATTAAAAAATTAATAAAAATAAAATATCAAGTTCTAGTGTTAAAATTTTTATGTTTTTTGAAAAAGGGATGAAATAATATGAAATATTCTATTCGAGTAAAATTTGGACATTTTTTTATGGTTTACCCCATTTCAAATAGTCTTAACAATATTTTACATTTTCAACTTATTTGGAAGAAAAAAATTTATTATAGTTACCATTGAAAGTGATAAAAAATAGAAAAATTTAGAAAATATTTCCATCATTATTAAAAACATAGATTACGTTTTTTATGATTACATTGATAGTTATGAGAAAAATTAGTTTTAATATAAAATTACCCAACCCAACAAAAATGAGATCCTAAAAAAATTTAGGAAAAATTATTAACATAAATTGAAATAAGTAATAATATTGGTTGATAATTAATAAATTAGAATATGTTTCAGAAAATACACCTATTTTAAAATTAATATAAAACTAAAAACCAAATTCATAATTTAAATTTAATAATTTATTTATATGAAATTATTGTATTAAAACTATTATTATTTTCTATAATTTAATCAAAAATTATTTTTTTCAGAAATCATTTTAAAAAAATTCTAAAAAAATATTGAAATTATAATTATGAAATGGAATTTAGCATTATATAATTTATTAATCAATAATTTTAAAGTTATTTTAGAAATACTATTACATAATACATAAATATGAATTTATTTTGAATAAAATAGTTTATTTTTTTTCTAAAAGAAGAATCGAATATTCATATAAGGAATAAAAAAAATTAATTCAACTTCATGAATAATAGTATGATATAGAATTTATATTATTCTAACCTAGTTTTAAAATTCTCCCCTACAGTGGAACATTTCATGCTTGAAATTGTATTCACCTAAAAAACATGGTAGATATTTTTTTCACTGCATGTTATAATTTATATGTCTCATCACATTCCATATGTTTTTTATAGAAATAAAATACATGATTAATCAATTTATTCTAAAATAACAATAATCCATCATCTTGAATCTAAACTAATAATTCCAAATATGAATGACTCTCTTCTAATTTAATAACATTATGACTCAAAACATGATATGCATCGAGTAAATATTAGTTTACAATGAATAATAAAACACATCATGTACATAGGATAAAATCAGAGGAAATTACTATCAATATGAAATTGATTCAACTTTCTAAATATTATAACAATATAAAATTAACGATATACATAACATTCACTGTTTACAAAAACTTATAAAATTTTAACATGCATATAATTTATGAAAAATAGGATTACCAACCAGGAATTAATAAAATTTTCTCTAGTAATAGTTAAAAATCATTATTATAAAATGAGATACACTCACATTTCATTATGTATTATTTACATTTTCATCTACAACTTCTTCCAATTATGGTATCTTATCATCCTTTCACATACAACATCCAAAAAAACCTATATTTTAACACTATATTTTATAATATTACTTAATATATTCTTTATGTATATGGGAATAACAAATTATATTATAATTAAATTAATCAGCAGAATTTTTTTGATACCAATGTCTCATATAATCAATTGTACCAAGTGAAATCATGTCTTACAATGTTGAAATTGATCTTATAATATCCATCAAATTGGAAATGAAATGTTTAAATACATTTTAATTAAGTACCCATTGTATTATGAAGGTCATTCTATTATTTTAGAAATCCAAATATTATAGTCAGATACAGTTGAGAAAGGAAATCTATGTAAGATAATTAAATACTATAGATACTCTCATGAAATCTGATAAAAATATATCATATCATGAATTTGATGGAAATTTTTAAATTAGTCAATCGACCAAAAATAACCCAATCCCATTATTACCCAGTGAAATATTTTGATATCCCACAAAAAAATCCATAAATATATTTTCCAATTTCCATTCTGGAACTGTAAATGGTTATTGAATCCCTTTATGGAAATTTCATTTGTATTATATATATTTTAATTGAAAAATTTCAGCATAAACTCTTCCATGTATTTCTTTTCTCCACACCACCATTATTAATTTCAATAGTCTCCAGACATATTATTGGTTTATGTATGATAAAATTAAGACCAGTGAGCTTTACTCAACAATTTCTTTTTCAATTTGAAGATATCTTGACCAGACTACCTTTTCCAAATTTCAAAACACCATCCTTATAATTTTCAAAATTCGGTATCGTAACATTATTTTATTGTTCCACCTTTCCATATAAAACCTGGTATTCATTCAAATCATTTTCATTTTTTATAACAAAATAAACCACCAAATAATTTCAAATAAAAAATGATTTTTTAAATGAATAATTTCTTGTCTAGAATCTAACACATTATTTTCAAACAAATCATTTTCTAGATGTTTTATGGTTAACCATTTATTACTTTTTCAACTCAAAGAATCATACACATTGTTTTATTTTCCTAAATTTTAAATAATCATTGAATCAAAATCCATTACATGTGATGTGGACTTCAATGAATTCTATTCATTAATTTTTTATTTATTATTAAACATAAATTGTTATTATTTAAATATTTTATAATTAAATATGTAGAAATGATGTTTTGAGAATTCAAAAGAAAAAATATATATTGTATTTACAAATCATATATATGATAATTTAGATCCCTGCGTTTTAATTGAAATACATTATAAGAAATTAATAGATTATTTTACCTTAGAACAGAACCATCCCTTTAAATGAGAAATCATAGAATTCAAAAATTCACTATTATAATAAAAAGAGACAAAATTAGATAATTAGAAAAATCAGAATTTTTGTTTCTAGAAAAATTAATCGCATTATTTCATCAGAATTAATTTAACAACTCGTGATAATATAGTTATTGTATAAGAAAAAAATGAATATTTGAAATATATTGATGGAATTAAACAAATAATCCAATAGTAAAATGAATCCTTATATAATTTCATTGTAAATCCCATTTATAAAAAACTTTAGTTTTATTAGGTAAATCATTATTTCATAATAAAAAAGATATTCATGTGGAATGAAATATTTTTTGAAAAATCGGATTTAATAAATTTCCTTTATAACTACATTTATTTAAATGTCTTAAAAAATCAATTTGTTTCATTTCTGATTGTCAATAAATTGTGAATATAAAAAATGTGAGATGTAAAAGAAATAAAAACTATAATCCTTCATGGATGTCACAATGTATATGTTTGATGATTATATTGGGCTAATTAGAAATCATAAGGGGAAATCCCATAATATAATAATGCCCATATATAGTCTAATAACTATAATCTGAATATATTCCTCCACAAAATTCATCTAATAGTACCCTATCCTGATATAAATTGTAGAAAAATAATGTTCTTTATACTTATAAAAAAAATTTATTTGTATAATGACAAGGATAATTGTTCACAACAATGATGTTTTTTAAATTTATTTAATCAATTTAAGACATCATGGAAACAAATTTAATTACAAAAAATAAAATAAAATTACCCCATTTTGAGGTGATATGTCATATGAAAAAATGATCAAGAAATTTATATGACATATTTTTTAATCATGATGTTGTAATTGAGTAAATTTACAATGAGTTTTTGAAATTATATTTGCATCAATGAATAATTCAATAGTAAATTCAAAGTCCCGATGTGGAATTGAACATTGATAATTATTTATAAATGCATTTTTATATATTAAATTTAAATGGAACATTACTAATTTGAATTATTTCATATTTTTCAATAATATTTCAAAATTATCTTTCACATTAATCTTTAATCAAATTCTCATCATCTCCCTATGTTATTGAATGGTTGAAATCATTGAATACAAATAATGTAACTCCACAATATATCATAGCTAGATAAAAAGAAGTCAAAAAAATTTCTTGAATAATACCAAACCTTAATATATTATGTTGAATATTATTGTGAATTAAAAAACCACATATAGTAATAGAAAATTTACTATAAATATTTTTTTTAATAAAAGCTTATGATTATTTACTAAATGGTCTATATTATTTTCATGTGGTAATATTCTAATTTTACTCAAAAATTTATAATAAATAAATGAATAAAATGATCCTGATTTAAATAAGATATTTCTATAATTTGAATAAATATGTAACAAAACTATCAAAACTCTATTAGTCATATTAAAAGTAACTATAAGAGTTGAAAATTATTTTCCCACAGATTTCTCTTTTTTTCCCCATGATTTCTACCAGCATTCATTTTTTTGTACAAATATTACAATATTTCCATAACTCATTAAACATAAAACATCTCAAAAACATCAAACTATATTTACCCCATAATTTCATTATTCATATCCTTTTTCTATATAGTCATAATCCTTATCGAATAAATAACACTCTAGAAGCACATTATAGATCCTATCAAACATTCCCTAAAATGTTTTTTCCTACAAATTGATCATTTATGGGTATTACCTTAAATTTTTTTAGTTTTTTATATCTATTTTATTTCAAAGTGTATACTTATTACTATTATCATAATTAGGATGATAATTTTTAGAAAACACCATCATATATTATCATCCCAAAAATACAATATCCTCAGAGTATTTAAATTCCCTTGAGGAAAATTATCATCCTAAAATTGGTACCAATCCTATATAAAATCAATTATTTTATATATCAAATTCATTAATAGATTTCATTGTCAATATGTCAAATGTTGTATAATTTCATATATATATGTGTCTATTTTCCCCCATAATTTACATAGAATCCATTAATTGATTCCCCGTTATGAGTAAAATAGACTAATGGAAAAATTTTCCATGGAAATGATTCTTTACATTACCTCATTCTGTGGAATCAAGCTCATCTCTCTCTATCTTGTATTTGTATCCAATTTTTTAAAAAAACATACTGACCATGAAATTTGAACATAGATATATTTACATGTTTTACATTATAAAAATACAATGATATCAGATATATTTTTACTAGTATTGATCTATTTTTCATCTACCACTAGATCATATGTTCAACTAAAATCCATAGGATTCTATTTCATAAATTATTCAACAACATACATTTTACTATTTGGGAAATATAGTATCCCTATATCATGAATTCAAATAAAAGTTTATAGCATGTTTCAACAGTTCCATCACAATAACCAAATACTCAGTTCCTATGTTTATCATTATAATGAAATAATTTTAAATTATTTTCCCTCATGATGAATTCCTATATTTGATTCCATTTTTCCAATTTTTAAAACTATTCTGATTCGAATATGATTATATTTAGAGACATGTTTATCATAAAATCATATATAATTTAAACATAATTGTATGCCCTAATCACTAATATGTATTAAAATAATATTATATTATCCTACAATTTTATTTAAAATTATCTAGATATAAAAATATATAAATACCCAGCCTTAAAATATTATATTATCTTTAGTTCTTTAAAATAACTTACTTTTATAAATTTTTAGATCTTTATACTTCTTAGATTTTGATATTAATCTCATAAATCATTCAGAATAATATTATATATAACATATTTAACAGTTCTACAATGTATCTATTTTTTCAATAATATTAAACATTAAAAACGAAAGCCGTTTAATTTTCACAAAAAATCTACCTAACAGTGACCATTAATAATTCATTTTTATTTCTCATAAATAAATCATATAAAAAGTATATAAAACTATGATATGATAACATAAGAATCTATATTTGATAAAAATGAATTAAACATGTTATTTTAGTGAAAAACAAGAAAATATAAAATTATTTGATTTTCCTCTCTAAAAAATGAGTGTATAAAATAAAATTAATTAAAATTGAAAATATAATTTTTATCAATGAAACCCTAGAAATCCTTCAGTTGTAATATAACAATTCTGATTTTTGTTTCACATATAAACATATTTTATTACATAAACATTCACTTAATACAAGTATGAGTATCTAGAGGTTTAGTTTCTTGGAAAATTAGGGACATAACATGAAAAATTGAGACATAAAAATATAATATCTTTATATAATACATCATTTACGTGACAAAAACATTCCCTCATACATAGCATTGCATGGGATATCCTGAATACATGCATGTTGGAAGGGTGATCTATAAATCCAATTGAGAGATTAAAAAAGGAATAACATGAATAATACAAATACATATTTTGAAATAGTCCAATCAAGGGGGAATAAGAGAAACATTAACATAAAAGAATGATATAGCATGACTATCATATCATAGAAATGTGGAATCATCATTTAAAATGATATTAGAATTTTCCAAGGCTCATTGCACATGGATAATGAGTAAACCCTCTTTTAACTATAATTACCATGAATAAATTGTAATTGCACTTGATGTTTCATCATATTAATCTTTACCCAATTCATTGGAGCTCTATCGGGGCTCCCCTTTATTAATCATTTCATTTCATGAATTAGTGTGTCTCATAGATCATACAACTTGGAATCATTCATCATCATAATTTATTCCACAATTAAAATTTTGGAACAAAAAGATGAAACTATATACTCAAAAAGTAAATGTGCTTAATCTTGAATACCCTTTATAGATAAATGGGCATGGTATTCACTATACAATGTCTTTGGGTTGGAAAATTGGAGTGTAATTTCTACAGCATTACAACGTGACATAAGAATTCATAAAAATGGTTGATGATATATAATTGGTTATGTAATCATATCCACATGAAATGGATAGTAAGGGGTCATATAGATACATGTCCCAACAAATTTAATGGAATTTAGATTCATAATATAAAAGGTTCTCCTCAATGTAAATGAGGAGAGAGAAATCCCTTTCAGAATTTTTTCTTGGTAATGGGTGTACATGGGAGGTATTAATGAGAGATAAATGGGACAATCATAATTTAAAATTTTTTAGGGAAGTATTGGTTATGGTAAAAATCATACCCCAACATTTTTAATTTAATATACTTGTGTATAAAAACATAAAAAACCGTTGAAAAAATTAGAGTGGAAGAAATCCCTTACTTTGAAGTGTGATCCCAATGGCTTGGGACAGAATTAAGGGAGGTATTTTGGGATCTTGGGGAACATTAGGAAGATTATAGAGGAAATAGGGCAGTGTTTTGTAATGCACCAAATGGTTTGAGTCAATAGAAATGATAAATTGAGTGGATTTTAATATGAAAGGAGATAGAAATCGTAATTATTTAGGTATTGGATTCCACCCATTAAACTAATAAAAAACACAAACCATCCAATGGTATCTGCCCATGGTTTTTTCCAAAGGGGAGTGAAAAAAGTTATTTTCTAAGGTAAGTGTCCAAACATCCTAAAATATTAGGCTTGATTATGTGGTGTGAGTCACACTCTTAAGTAATTCATTATAAATTGTTAAAATGTTTTATAAATCGTGATGGTTCCACTAATGAATTATAAATTAAATAAGAAAAACTTAAATCACCTTATATTATAGGTAAGACATATATATTTCAAAAAAACCATTTTATAGTATTTTATTAAATGACTATGGGGTCATTAAGATGTCCCAAAATAAATAATGTATTTAAGAGTATTTAATTTTTACAGAAAAATATGACAGTCTCTGATATTTTTTAAAAAAAATTCACTGTTAGATAATTTTGATATCATGAATCCACAAATAACATTCATTTTATATAAATAATTTTTTTAATATGTGAATATAAAATTTTAATATAAATACCCTTATTTACCGAAAATTAATGGGTGTTGAACAAAAGGGATTTCAAACCGTAGAAACAATTACAACTGTATTCAAAAAAATATACAATAATATATATTTAATAAAAATAAATTTATTAATAAAATTTTATTAAAATTTTATTTAATTAAAAAATACATTAATTCATTAAAATAGATTTTTTAATTGAATACTAACAAAAATTACTACTTGTTTTTTAAAAACCATCTATAAAATAAATATATATTAATTATAAGAAATAAAGTACACAATTATGGTGCTAGGGTCATGTTACATATATCCTTGTAACACTTGCATAAGACCTAAGGGTAAGGTGCGTGTTGGTGATCAACCCCAAGGGTTTCTCAGATAACATCGCTTGTGTGGTAATATCTATTATCTTACACTTATTCCATATGTGGTTCTATTCATGCTAAATATGTTGAAGCTTAGATTGGGCGTGACAAAGAGAAATTCCCAGTGATGACTCCTCATTTTCGATCTCTGACAAATTGTCTTCGTATGGGGAAATTCTATGGGATGAGGATATCAATTCTTTTTTATGAATAAAATGGATTTGTTAAAGACTATTATTTATAATAATAATGTGATCACTGTTTAATGTCTATATTAGAAATGGTAACATTTCATAACATTATTTAAAAATAATTCATGTAAGATGATATATTTTATATTAGAATTTACATAATAATACATTTTAGTAGCTCAAGATGAATTTTCATTAATAATTTTTTGGGTCTTTTCAATCCTCCCCCTTATGAAATTTCTCCCACGAAATTTCATTATCCCACACTAATGAGATGCGGCTAACTCTGCTTCGCCACTTACTGTCATTCCCACATTTCCACATTAATCTTATGTTTTCTCCCCAACACCATAGCGATCTTCATTGTATTTTTTCACATAACATTTCCCCTAAGATCTATGATCATAACCATATTGTCTTCATAGAATAGGTCAATCTATATTGGTACCACATCTGGGATGAGTAAATTCGATTGATCAATTATGTACATCTTCATGATTGATATATCAAATACATCATGTACTATAGATAGGTTTAGTGGGAGTTCTAGTCGATAGGGAACTACTCCAATGCCATCAAGGATCTCAAGAGGGACAATGTGCCTTTGAATACTATTTCCATTGAACCAAAATCTAATAACCCTCTTCCACAGTGATATGCTAAGGGATACCATGTCTCAAACATCTAGATCTAGTACTCCTTGATGGTTATCATCATAGCTCTTTTGTCGAATCTGAGCAGCATTAATGTGTTGATGGATGGAATTAACCTCCTCCGCCATTTCATCAACCATTTTTGGACCTATTAGTTTTCTCTCCCCAACATCATCCCAACATGTCATTGTTCTTCACCTCTTCACATAAAGGGCATCATATGGATCCATTTGGATACTTGAGTGGAAACTATTATTATAAGAGAACTATACAAGAGGATGTTGTTGATCCCATCCTCCTTTTATTTTCAGTGAGCCTGCTATCAACATGACTTCAAGTGTTTGGATAGTCTGATTAAATTGTCAATCAGTTTGAGGAAGATATGTTGCACATAAGTTTAGCTTAGTATTCAAATCATGTTGAATAATATTCTTGAAAATAGAGGTGAATCATGGATCTTGATTAGATACAATATATATTGGTACTCTATGAAGCCTTCCATTTTTGTCAATATATACTCATTCAAGTTGATCCTATGCTATGTATTCTCGAATTAAATTGAAGTGTGGTATCATTATAAGTCGATCCAAAACACCCTACATTGAATTGTTTCCTTTGGATGTATTTATATGTCTCGTGACTATGTCCATGGTGATGTTCTCCCATTTCTATGCTAGTATGGGTAATGACTGCATCATCCCATTAGACTTATGCCTCTCAGCATTTACTTTCTAACATACCTGACATTTTTATGTACACTCAGCGATCTCCTTCTTCATGTTATCCCACTAATAATGATCAGAGATATCTCAATACATCTTTGTATTTCCTTAGTGAATGGATAAATTCAAACTACATGCATCATCCAATAAAAAATTATTTAACTCTAAATATGATAGAACACATAGTCTTTTCCAAAATTTCACAATTCATTCTTCATTTACATTGATCTATGAGGATTTCCATTTTCTGATAGATTCCACATTATTTTAAATTTAGACTTCATCCTTTTTATAATCCGTAACCATTCCAAGTGATATGGTTGAGAAACCATTTGTGGAAGGATTGATGATATTTTCTTATTTATGATTCCCATGACCATATTCATCAAATACAATATGATTTGATCCTTTTTAATTCTCATAAATTATAGAATCACTGGGCCCTTTATATTAGAGAATTTTCCACCTCGTTTTCTTTCCCAGGGTGGTAATGGATTGATAAGTCATAGTCTCTAATCGGATCTAACCAACTTCAATGGAACATGTTTAACTCATTCATTGTGAATATATAATTTAGGATTTTTTGATACATATTAATTTCCCAATTCTCCCAAAAGATGTAATGCCACAAATTTTTTATAGCAAAGATCTTGCAACCAACTCTAGATCATGTGATGGATAGTTATTCTAATAAAAATTCATTTTATATGAAGGATAGAAATTTAATTTTTCATTTTTCATTAAAACAAAACCTTGGACATTTTTCTAAGAATCACTATGTACCACAAACGTTCACCACCTGTGAGTAGTGTGAGCACGAGGGCAGCGATAAGCCACCTTTTCAACACCTTCAATCTTTCTTTGTATTCGTCACTCCAAGAAAACATTATTACCTTCCGAGTTAGCTTGGTAAAAGGTTTGGACAATGATGATATGATTCAAAAAAATCAGTGATTATATATAGCTTAACCCAGGCGGCTATATATATATGTTTCTGATGTTGACCTCAACCATCCCTCAATTACAGATATCTTGGAGGGATCCATAGATAAATTATTTCCTGTGATGGCATGACCAATGAATGAGACTTACATCAACCAGAACTCAAACCTGTTGTACTTTTCATAGAGCATATCATAACTTTAGGTCTCTACTATAGTGCTAAGATGCTACTCATGATCCTATGTGGTCTTGAAGTATATTTGAATATCATCTATATAGACTAAAAATTAATTTTCTAAGTAATCTATAAATACTCTATTATTCAATTACATGAAGTCTTTTGGACCAATAGTGAGTCTGAAAGGCCTTACTATGAATTCATAGTGCCTGTACATTGTACAAAAAGTAGTTTTGGGGATATATTCATTATTCACACTAACTTGATAATATCCAAACAAGAATCCATCTTGGTGAAGTATTGAGATCCATGAATCTGATCGAACAATTCCTAAATTTAGTGCATATGATACTTTTCCTTTATAGCGAATTTTTTGAAATCACAATAATCCATGAAAAGGTGCATTGATCCATCCTTCTTCTTGAAGAAGATGATAGATACACCACATGGTGAAGCACTTGGGTGTATAAATCCATTTTCCGGATTCACTTGAAGGTTTTCCTTCAGCACCTTATGATCCACAATATCTATTCTATATAGAGTATTTGATATTTTAAACTCCCCATTTATATGATCAATTGAGAATTCAAATTCACATCAATGAGGAAAACCATAAAATTCCTCGGAAAACACTTCAGTGAATTCCATCAAAATATTTATGTCTTAAAGGATTTTTTTTATCCTTATACTCAATGATATGAGAAAGATATTCATGCTCATAGGGTAGTAAAATCAATTCTTGTGATGATTGTGCTAAATAAGATTCTTCCTCCTCCTTGAAATTGTACAAAAACGGGGGGTCGATTCACCATGTGGATAGTGATTTTCCTCTCATGGAAATTAATGTTTGATCTATATAAGGAAAAATTATCAATGCCATGAATTGCATCAGATTCCACCAAAGGGAGCATGAAGTGGTTTGCCGGGTAGTTCAATTAACAAATTATGATAGGGGAGGTGTTATATTCATGGAATGCAATAATTTTCCAATTTTCTATTCTAACTAATATCATTACATCCTTGATTTATGGTGGTGTTGTTATTGTTCTACTAAACATTCAGGATTATAAAGAATTCCTAGAACCAGAATCAAATTGTTTGTTCACTATTCATGGATGAATATCTAGTACACCTGTCACAACATCATTTTCAGCATTCAATTCGGTATTATTGATGGAAAAATCTCTCCCTTGATGCCTTTCAGGTTATTGGTTGCCTCTGAAAACCATTGGCATAGGGATATTATTTTAATAGTTCATTGGTTCTATATAGTTGAAGCAATGGACAATGTGTTGAGGGTCGAACATAGTATTCCTATCCTCTGTCACAACTGCATGATTTTCTTTCCAGAAATTAATAGAAATGTGCCCTTCTCTTCCACACCTACCAAATTTCCTCGTCCCCTAAAGGAAATTTACATGGATCTTCTTTCCGCACCATTGGAATTTCGGTGATAGATTTTAATAGAACAGTTGGGTTTATCCATCAGACCACCAGAATTAATATCCACCTTACACTTCTTAACCCTAAGATACCCCAAGGATTCAATGATTTGTATTTCATCTTTTTGGTCACATCAGACTATTTCTTCATAGATCTCAAACTCACGGATCACTAGGTCATTATGTAGGTTTGGATTTATCCCACTGAAGAACCATTCAACCGTGAAATTAGGGGTAACGACAGAAGCAAAGGCCAATCATGCAAGCCTTGTGAAGTTTTCCTTATACGATCTAATGGATTCATCATCGTTTTTTTTCTGGAGTTCATGGATGTATCTTTCCATCTTATGTTGGAGGGTGCGTGGAAAATATTTTACAATTTTTTATCATAAAACTTTCCTTTCCAGTGCCTCAATATATTCTTCAAGATTAATATTTTTTATCAATGTGAACAATTTTACAGCTTCAAACTACATATGATATGCATTCAAAAATATTATTTATCAAAAAAATTGAGGATGGAGAAGATCATTTATATGGAGGTGATCCACTATTCTGCAATTGAGGGATCATATAATTTAATAATTTTATTCAGTCTTTTTTCATGAAGCTCTTGACTGAGAATTTTTCTTTCATAGTGGGGTTTGAACATTCATCTTAACCCATGTTTTTATTCAAAACATGAGTTAAGTAAATTAGTATCATGAAAAACTTTGTGATTCCTTCTCTCATTAGATTTTGAATCTCATTAGAGTGGCCATCATACTGATCATCACATCAGTTTTTACCCAAATTCCACCTATTAACAGTCATTGATTATAAAAAAGGAATGTTAGGGGTAGGATATAAAGGTCAATCCAATGAAAAAATGGATAACTTATAAATTAGATATATTTATTTTTCTAATTTGTGTTATCCGTGATCTAATTCCCATCATATATTCTTAAGGGGGTTTTTTCAATTTCTATAATAATAGTTCATACTAATGTTATGAATTTACCAAAGCATATACCATGGGAGTGTCGTAACCAAGTGTGTAGCAAGTCCAATTGTTGTGAACCAGTTCCCATTCAAGTCTAGCTCAAAGCCGTGTTTTTGGGTTTTACTCCTAGATACATATGAGCCAGATCCACCTCTATCTTCTTATATCCATACATGGTTGAATTTTCATGATAAACAACATAAAAAATATTAAAAAATATTTTGGGATTTTTTATTATACTTAGTCTAATAACAATAGTTATCAATAGGGTTTTCTATTCATAATACAAAAAACTAAAAATATACTCTAATACCAACAATACAAACCCTTCTCAGTGTTTCACAAATAAACATAATTTATTACATAAACATACAAATAAAAAACTCTTAGGATTGTGAGGTCTAATGTATTGAGAAATAATGGACATTACATGACATATTAAGACATAAAATACAACATATTTATTGAATACATCCTTTAGATAACCACTACATTCACTTGTACATAGCATTTCATTGGATAACCTAAGGACCTGAATGTAAAAAATGTGATAAATAAGGCCCAATAAGGGTGTAAAAAAGGCATAAAATGAGGAATAAAATATATTTTCGGAAATAGTAATATTAATGGAACATCAGAAAAAAATAATCATAAATGAATGATATAACATGATTTTCATGTAATGGAAATGTTTCATCAACATTTTACATTATATTAAAATTAGTAAAGGATAATTGAATTTCTAGAATGATTAAAACATAATTTAACGTGAATTAGAATGTGTAAACCATCATTTATCTTGACATAACATGATACAAATCTTTACCCAATCCATTAGAGCACTATACTGGTGCGTCCTTCCTAGTCAATTCATATAATGCATAAGTGTTCCATATGGATTATACAACATGGAATAATGTCACATCTGCATTTATTCCATGATAAATAAATGTTTAACACATAAAATATAATATTTTATAAATAATTAAATGTTATTAAATAAGAATACACAAGATAGATAAATTGGCATGGAATTCACTACACAATTACCTTTTCTTGGAAAATCACGGTGTAATTTCGGCAACATAACATCATGACATTATAATTCATAAAAATGATTCATGATAGATAAATGGGTATCACACAATATTTACATGAAATTTATATTAAAGTTTTCATATAGATATATTTACCAACATATGTAATAGTATTTTGATGCATAATATATACGTACTACTTGAATGTAAATGTTGAATCCCATATGAAATTTCTGCATGTTAATGGGTGTACATGGGAGGAATCAATGCGAGTGAAATGGGTATATCATCATTCAAATATACTGAGAGAATAATAAAAGACGTTCAAAACCATAAACCATCATGTTTAATTGAAAATAAAAGGGTATAGAAACATAAAAAAAATTAGGACAAAAATGTGAGAAGAAGAAATCCATTACTTGCAAATGTGATCCAAAAGTCTTGGTTGAGGCTTCAGAGAGGTTTATTGGAAACATGGTGTAACTTTGGGAGGTTTATAGAGATATTAGGGAAGATTAGGTTCAATGTAAAAATGGTTTTATTGAATTGAAATGGTAGATTGAGTTGGTTTATATATAAAAGGAAGGAAAATTCATTATTATTTTTGTTTTAGACACCACTAATTAAACTAAGAAAAACCACAATACATACCACGGTTTTTCGACATGGTTTTTTAAAAAGTGGAGTGGAAAACATTAATTTATAAGGCCAATAGCCGAAAGTATTGAAATATTTATCTTCAATATGTTGTGGTGAGTCACACTATCAAGGAAATATTTTTAAGATGTTAAAATGTATTATATGTCTTGGATGGTCCATTATGGATTTTTAAAATAAATAAAAAAATATAAAAACATATTATTTTAAAGGTAAAATATATATTGGCCGAAATAACCCATTTATATTATTTTATTACATCACAATTGGGCTATTACGATTTCATAAAACACTTTACATATATATTTTATTTAATCTTTAACCAAAAAATATTCTGTCTTAGAAAATTATGAAAAATTCACCATCAGATAATTTTGATATATTGAATCCAAAAATAATATTCATTTAGACTACAATTTTATGTAAATATATGAATTTATACATTTATAATAAAAACCAATATTTATCTAAAATAATGATTTTTATGAAAAAAACCTTTAAAGCTTAATAAATATTAATTTAGTAATAATATATTATAAAAATATTATTTAAATCCCAAAATCTATAATTCACCAAAATAGATTTCTTAGTTGAATATTAATTAAAAATTATATATGTGATTTAAAAAATGTTTACAAAATAAATCTATAATCATTATAGAAGAAATAATGCACATAATCATGGTGCTAGGGTCTTGTTAAATATCCCCTTATTACACCGGCATATGACATAAGGTTATGGTGTGTGATGGTGAATGGATCATGAGGTGGCTCGGATAACATCACTTGTGTGCTAATCTCTATTAAATTCCACTTCTCCAATATAATTTTTCATTCAAAATTAACATGTTGATGATCAACTTGGTCTTGGTTATTAGCTAATCCCAGTCATGCCACCTCCTTTCTGAGATCCAAAAATGGTATTTATATGGATAAATTCTACAGGATGAGGAAAATCACTTCCTTTGTCTGAGTAAATTGGATTTGAAAAATCCCTATATTTATAATAATAATGTGGTTAATGTTCAACATATATATTATCAATGATTATATTTATTAACATTACATTAAAATCCAATAATATAAAACCAATGAAGTGATTGTGTTTTATATAAACATTTAACATAATAATTACTTTAAAAAGATGTAGGGGAATATCATTAATAAAAGTTTGGGTCATTACCTAGAAAATGGAAGTCCTTCTAATAATAATAATAATAATATATATTCATAAACAAATTTCACTCATGTTATAAATAACGAAATCCTAGTATAATATATTAGAGAACCCTCCCCGGTTTACTACCGCCTTCCCATTGGAGAGAATAATCATTATAAATTTTTTTTGGGGAGCTATATGAGTCTCACTCATCATATAATCTATATCATGATCACAAATAATGATAATTAATTCATATTTACCATATAATGTAAAACAAATATTCTAATATTAGGTATTATCATCATAAATCACTTGAAAAAACAGTTTGAACTCATTTGAGTTGAAAATACATTTTTTTTCAAATAAATATCAATAATTATCACATTAATTTTAATTATTTTAAAATTATTAATTTCAAAAATACATTAATAATAAATTTGTTTACAAAATATTGAATCATTTCCAAGGCTATTCAATGAAATTATATTTCTTAGTGGAGGGAAATTCTGTTAATGTCCAAAAATTTAAAACATATAATATTTCCACACATTCGGTAAAATTACCTCATTAAAAAAATTGAATTAATATTACATTTAATATAATAGAAATATTTAAAAAGTATATAAAAATTATAATTGATAATACATTTAATGATAATAAAAAATTCATTGAAACTTTTTAATGAATATGTATATTTATAAAAAGAGGATGGAAATTTTTATGCTTTATAAAACAATCAGTTAATGTAAAATCCCCGCACACAAATATTACCTCAGGTAATACATTTATTGACTCTAGAATAATAAAATAAAATTAGTTATTCTATTGTTCATTAACATATTTTCTTGTTAATTTCAGTATCATTATCCATTTTATTTCACTATTGGTTATGTTTTATTAACTAACTTAATCGCATATGGATATGTTAGATATTTTGATAATGATTGGTCCATAATCCCAATAAAACATCCATAAAATGACCTTGTTCAAATGGTTAATCATTACATAATCTCCATAATAATAATTATGACAGTAATATAAATTTTAAATATTAACTAAAACATTATAACTATCTATGAATTGAGTCCACGAAGAATGATTTATATCACTTCATGTATGCGGTAGTCCACACATACACTCGAACATCAATTAATTATTTTAATTAGATGGATTTATAAAAAAAGATATACTATATTACCATTATTTAATAATTTTTATATAATGAATAAAATATATATTAATTTAATCTATCATTATATCAATCCTTTTGAGTTCGTGATGAAAAATGAAACACATCATATGATGGAGGTGGTAATTTATATGTATTCAACAATAATTTAATCATTTCCAATAGGGTGAAAAAATTAATGAAAAATGTTTTAAAATAGTTATAATTACACTTAAATATATTTAATATACTCATGAAATTTTATTTTAATTGTTAAATAATAATTTAATATGTTTGAAGAAGAAATAAACAATAAATAGGATGGTTTAGAATGGTTCAGAATTATACATCCCCCATAAATAAAAATTTTGATTTTCCATTTAGTCTTTCTTGGTTTGGTATTTTTCTAATAAAAAGACTAAAACAATGTTTATAGAAATGTTTTGGAATAACTTGGGGTGGAATGAAAAAAAATATATTTATAAAACAATTGAGGATGATATGGGATGAGGTTACCATTTATAAATAAGGGGAGAACCACTCATCAAATTAAATTTAATTCATTAAATAAAATAAATTTATGATATCGTTCATGTTGTAATAAATTGAAATTTGTCAATACTTTTTCATCAATGAGTCTACATATTTTCGTCCAACAAAATTCCCAATACTATTTATTCTTTTTCTTCATTATTACTTTTAGTTTTAACACTATTTCACCAGTTTTACCATTACTAAGGTGACAAATATTTCTATCGACGTTATTCATAGTGACTAAATATAAAAGGAGATTTTTTTTTTAAAATATTTAACTAGTGATACAAAATTTTGAGTATATATTATATTAATTAGTTTATATTATTTCAAAATAATAAATTTCAATATAAATCCACAAATTACATTAAAATGTTTTTTTACGCAAATTCATATTTCAGCCCAAATATGAAATATATCAAAACAAGATATAATATTTATACTAATGTAATTAATTAGATTATTTAAAATTATAGTAGAATTATTTCACCTTAATATTAATTTCAAATAATAATATGTACTATATATTAAATCATTTAATTTAAATATAAGACATTTTTTCTAGAATAGTTATGTTTCCATATTCACTTAAAAAAAATAGTTTTAGAAAAAGCACCAAAACATGTCATTTTCAAATAATAATGATATTTTAATCTGAAATTATAATTTATGTTTTTCATATTAATGTTAAATAATTTATAAAAAAATTATTTATACCGAAAAAATACATGAAAATAGATTTAGTAGGAATATAACTATTTCATTTTTTACAGAAAAATTAGAAAATATTATTATAATGAATATAAATATTCAAAATTTAAATGATAAATATTATTAAGTAAATAATTATTAAATATTACATGTATTTTCAAAATGAAAGTACTTTTATCAGATATATGTTAAAATCCCATTTTTTAGATTGGATATGCTATATTTATGTTGAGTGAAATAATAAAGATATTATTTTTTAAACCAAATCTATTATCATCACCCTTATTTATTTCAGTGATTTTAAACAAATTAAATCATCTTTACAACATCCACTATACAAAATGATTTTATAATTACTTTTAACAACAATTGATATTATAAAATAAAAAATCTATTAAATGTTTTTATGATGTAACTATTCTTTAATATGATTTAAAAATACTATTATATATATAAAAATTATTATTTAAATTGATCAGCATCCTAAATTTAATTTTCATTCAATATTTCAGAATTTAGTATTTATGCTGTTGTTTCCAAAATATATTTAAGAATTGTTTTAAAAAGAGTGAAAGAAATCATTGATTCAATATTTAACTCTAAAGTGAGTTTTACCATTGTAATAACTATTTTTTTTTTCATAGAATCTGTAACAAGATTATATTTCCAATTTTGTAGAATGTAACACATCATAGTATTATTTATATATATATATATTTATTTATAAACAATGAAAATTATTTTTTATTTTTTTCTATGAAATATTTAAATTATCTTCTATATATATTTTTTTCCTCGACAATCATTAATAATTTTTCTACATCACTCAGTGTATTATCTTATTATACCATCTAAATTCATTTACTTTCATTAATAGGATAATGATAATTTAATTATTGTTCAATGGGACTAAATTTTTAACCATAGTATAGTTATATCATTATGTAATATTTCAAGAGAACTATTTTGTGTCAACATGGTATACCAGGATGAAATGGTGGTATTGCCCTGAAATATATTTTCTTTCCATGAGTAACTATATAATGACATTATGAATTCATATTTGAGATTATGGAACCCATATATAAGGATTGAATTATTTGATCATTGGTATAAAAAATATATTTCCCTCCAATTCATTTGGGAATCATATATATATATGTAAGGTTGCAATAATGATAAAAATGGACATTGTTTTCAATGGATACTTTCATATTTTGAAGCTTCATTATGATTTATAAGAGCTATTATCATGTTATTATCAACATAATTGACTGTGATTAACAATATTAACATTTTTATTCATGGGACCAAATTCATCATAAAATTATCATAATTTTATTATGTACATGATTTGTAATATTTATCGTTATAAAATTAGTATTTCATTGCCTTATATTGTTGTATTTTAGTTCAACGACTGTTGAATTATTATTTATGCATTAATACCCAAATTATTCAAGATTTTGGATGTGATGTGTATTTGGGTTTTAGGAACATTTATTTTATGGATGGGAATGAAAAACATTGAGATCAAATACATGAAAATTTTGACATACAGTTATGATAAACATAGGTTCAAATATTTTTCATGTCTCCCATATTTACCCTTACACAACATTTTTTTTCATAGTTCTTATGTTTTCCAAATACACGATTCAAAAGATTGTTTTGACTATAATATTTATATAAGGGTTAATAAAATGATTAAAATTTTAGGTATATTTTATATAATATTCATAAATAAAAGGATTTTTTCCTGAACTCCAAGACCCCAAATCATTATTGTTCTATGGTATATATAAAAGTGATATGTAATAAATATAACTATAAAATTATGTAACATATTTTTTTGTTATGACATATTTTCCATGGCTGGTATCATTGTAAGGAAGAATCTGTTTTGATATTATATTATTTAAAATCTTAATATAGATCATAAGGAAGAATATAATTAAAATAATGTGATATAGGGTAAACATAAAGTATTCAGCAGTTGATTATATGGTTTCATAATTTATTAAATATTTGTAATTATTTTATTAATTATATGATTCCTCACTATAATAAATTTAACATTATTATGATACTGTTTTTATGGGGTTTTAATGGAATTATGTAGAATGATTTTTTATCAAAAAATGTGTTAAGAAATGTGATAATAAACCAATGGGGAAGGTAAAAGATTTGGATCATGGACGACATATATAATATATTAGCTCACTAAAATCTAATAACCATTGAGAAAAAATGAGAAAAATTATGATATTCAAATTACACCATGGAAGGCATAACATATCACATGGCCTTTTATATTTCAAATTAAAAACACCATATATGGGTCTTCTAATCTACTAGTTTATGAAAAAAGGTTCAATGTAATGGAAATTATGTTTTTCATTCATCAGTCGTTGGATATTTAGAATTTTTTTCGAAGAATTGTATTTTTATAAGGCTATTATATTCAATGGGGAACTACTATGAAGAATATGTGGAAATATGATGAAATAAACTCAACATAATTGGATGAGTTTGTTTGGGTATTTCTCTCTATATATATTTTATGATATTTTTTCAGTAATATGTATGTGTAATTTCTAAAGTTAAAAAAACATATGATGATTACATTGGTTACTATGAATAATATATAACATGATAATAAATATATGATTTTTTTTATTACCACTATGCGCAAAATTAATCAATTATGTATTTTCATAAAAATATAAAAATAATGGAATTGGTAATAATGGACTTTGTTAACTATGATTAAGTACATAAAAATACAAAAATTTTATAAATATTGATTGAAAAATCCAAATTTTCTTCATCATTTAGTGAAAAAATGAGAAAAATAAAAATCCATGAATATAAATTTTGAATATCCTCAAATAATGAACATAATCCCACTAAGATGAAAAAATAATGATAGGAAATAGATAAAAAAATGTACTAATGGATCATTGAAACGATTCATGTGATGACTATTTGGTAATAAGGATAGCGTGTTTCTGAAAAGGAATAATTGTTTTGAAAGATAAACTGTAGATAAAAGGATTCAACCAATGAATTTCATAATATTAAATTTAAGTATATAAGTAATTATAAGAAAATATTTTATAATATAATATCCAATGATGATACTTATCCTCAACAACCACCGAACTAAATGTTGAATTGGTTTTCCATAACAATAAAAATAAATGTGTGTTATGATATTGAATTGATAAATGGTATACTTAAGATCCAATATGGAAATTAAATTATCATATTTGGGTCCAGATCTACCCATACTTATATATCCGAATAATTTTCCAATTATATCACTTCGCAACATAATTTATTAAATGATTAGATAACAGTAAAAACTATTACTATAATTAATATTGTATCTCATGTTTATATCCCATCAAAATTAATGTTTTTGTTAATTTGATTTTAAATAAATGGTATTTTCCCTATAGATAATTTTTTCTCTATTTTTGTCATCACACGGATTTCTCTATATAGATACCACATCAATTTCTATGGAAGCGATGTCAAAATTTTAATTACAAATTTACTTTGTATTTTCTATATGGATAAAGATGAATATGAACATACAATAGAAATGAAATCCATTTTATGGGTATTAATAAAAATAAATGAGGATTAATTTTCAATATTAAATCTAAAAATACACTAAATGGGGGAATTTTGGTTTGGGACATAATAATTTTTTTCATTAAGTATTTCCAATCATTACCCAAAATCATTATGATTATATTAAAATTAAAGAAATATATACATATATAGTTATGTACTTATTTTAAAATATTCTTATATAATTTATGAGATTTAGTAGAAATAATTTATGAATAAATACTTTTAGAATACTAAATAATGAATCATTTTCCCTCTTGAAATGGACCAGGGTGAAACTGTTTCATTTTTAAGAAGAAAATAGTCCAAATAATTCAATCTATTAATTATATGGAGATTAAAATTATCATTATTATAAGAAATTACACATTACCAAGTGCTGGTGAATTTTTTGATGAGCTTTATATATCTCAATATTATTAATTGATTCCCCATAATATTAGATATCATCAACTGGGGGTCAGTAATGATTAAATACTAAAAAAAATATTCCATTCGAGGTATTTTCATTATGGTTTTTCATTAATTACACAGAAACATACTAATGACTTTTCTATATCAATGGATATTATGAAAAATAATTAACGACAAAGTTTCCCATTTTTGTATGTATATATAGATTATATTGTACAATACATGAAGTTTATGAGAAGGAATGTTGTTAATTTTTGACTTTGTAAAACACCATGACGAATGAGAAGGTGAATAAAAAAATTTACCATGTATAACTGTGTTTTTTGTTGAACTTTTCATTATTGGGTCGTGTGATCTCAAGTGAGGGTATATCAGTGGAAACATTAAATAATTATTTTAATGACCAATTCCCTATTATATCCAAAATTTCAAATTTATATATTTTTCATAGGATGGATTCATATAATCGATAATTTTGTGGTATTTTTAATGAATATGAAAAATATATTCCATTTTGACATTGGATGGTTTCCAAGATCCTATGGACATAAAAATGATTGAAAATTATTAATTATCTTAATGGATGGTTTTCTAGGGAAACTAGAATCCCACAATAATGAAATGGAGAATTTTTTGACTGATATAGAATAATAAATGAAATGAATATGACTTGATCTTAATAAAATTGTAATCATTATATCTTAGGCCTCATTTGAATATTCATGAGAAAAATTACGTGTTGGATGTTTTGGAACTGGGTGTGATGATTTTTACAATGAATTTTCTTGAAGTAATTATTATTGTATGTAATGTGATATATATATATATATATTCTGTAAAAGACATAATTTTGTATACATAGTGAAAGTGTTGAATACTCAATGAATGATATGGTTATAACAGATTATTGATTATTTCATCTCAACCCAGCACCCCCTTGGGAAGGTGAACAAAGTGGTTGATTCTACTTGTCAGAATGACCAATCAAAAATTTTAAATTTAAAAAATTATAATAGCTCCATTATTTATAAATTTTAATAATATTTTGAAGATTAAATATGCCATGATCCTGATATGGAGACCCTCTTAAATTGTTTCCCAAATCAAATTTCCACTTACGAAAGGGGATTTCTTGATCCCCACAACATATAAATCTGTAAACAAGTAACAATAAAATACCAAGGGAATGATTTATATATATTCGTAATAGAGTAATATAATATAGGAGATAAAAATATTCCATAACTAATGGATGGAATAATAATATGCAACTAAGAAAAATAGTCACATCATTCCAATGTACATGTATTTTCCTCATTGTAAAAATAAAAAATGAATATAACTACACTATATGATTGCGTGGGAAACCCCCCTCCATCTCAACACTAGATACTCATATATGTGGTTAGAATTCACATGGCCTCACTTTGATTCTTTGAATTTTCAGGAATTTAAAGACATTCAATGATCTACAAACCTCTGAAGGGGTGCTTTGGTCATGAGATAATATTTTTAGTAGGACCCCACCATGGTGTCCCATAATAAGTATATTTATAAAAAATCTAAACATGCCGATCAATAATAAATAAAGTGATGATTATTAATTTATAGTTTATAATAAAAACATGTAAAAAATTTGATATATATATTTCCCATATTTATAAAATATTCTATGTACAATAGTTTCAAAATTGTTTATATTAATATATCCAAGAAGTCCTATCAAATAAAAATAATAATGTAATTGATATGATAAAAAACCATTTTAGTACAAGTTTAAATAATAATATCCAAAAGCACATGTCACATCTTGCTAAGGATCATTAAATGTTATTCTATCTATGACATTAGAACATAAAATATACAATCATACACATCAGGACTCTTAGTATACATATCAATATTGAATATAATGGACCACCCAAGAAATATAGTGTCCAAACATGTCTACCAAGTCCCAATAGTAAGAGGACTAGGCTGTGGTATAATACCACAACAGTGAACCCCATGATGAAATTATGTTGTCCATTACTACACCTTTCAACTATGAAACTATGCATTTCTATATGTTTTTTTTTCAAAACCAATTCTTCAAAACCATTCTTGAATACCATTTAATAAATCCATTTATTAAATAATTTAAAATACAAAAATATTATACTAAAATTAAGGAAACCAAAATATTGATGAAAACATGTTTCCACATAGAGGTATCCATCAATAAAACATGAAATTTCATTTATAAAACAATTTATCTAAATAAAAAACACAAAAATTTAACCAGCATAGGCTGGAGATGGAACCACCTACCTCAAATTAAAGGTGCAATTGCACATACCATGATCAACAAACCAATAGGTATATAAAGATTAAAGTGGAGGAACTTTAACCAATACCAACATTTGATAACAGATTTAATTTATAAAAATGGTAACCTATGAGGAATAAACAACCTATACAATAAGAAACTCAAATTACACCCCATGAAAACATAAGGTATGGGATCTGATGTAGGATCACACAACTGATCTTTAAATAATAATGAATAACCAACCCTCAAATAAACAGATTCATAAATTAAAATAAATGGTTCTAAAAAATTTATTTTAATGATAGATAATAATGGTATCTTACCTCTTGAAATTTACCATACCTACATGGTAGATCAATCTACTAATTAATTTATCTGAAAAGATTGGAGGTCCACAAATCTCATGATGAGTCCCTTCGCCGATATCTAAGAGCCTTCATCTGAATAAAATATGTATCAGCTGTGAAGATACATGAAAACTATAACTCACCAGATTTATTTGGTGTTAAATCACATTACACATATTATAGTCCAATAGGGATGAAAATCCATACTAACGTGGAATCATTTTATAACAACACATCTTTTAATAATAAAAGATATAAAAAAGATAGAATATGCGTAGTCTATTCATGTTATGCACCAACGTAATGACATATTTCTAAAATACCATACATGGTGTGTAATACCATTATACAATGTGTTTTTTTTCTTTTAATCTATTAGAAGTATAATTTTGAGTTGAAAACTGCATACTCATGTACACATTTAATGAACTAATGGTGAACCCACAATTGCATCAATATATTTATATATATAATACATTTTGACAAATAAATACTCATCGATGAAAATAAGGTTATTTTTTATATAAAAGGATCCACATCATTGAGATTCCAATAATGAAGACAAATAATTATGGAAACAAATAAATATTCAATTTTTAGTGGAATTAATTCATATGATAGTCAATGAATTCCGGTGGAATATCCACAACAGAAACATCTGGATCGTACAACAGATATTCCAAACCTATTATAGGAGAGGGGTCAGGATTTTATTTTAGGAGCTCCAATATGTGGAAACCTCGTGAACCTATGTTAAATAAAATAGAAATTCCAAATTATAAGAAACATTCACAATCCATTCAGTTTCCTAAAATGTTCAATCATATCTCGAATACAACATTCAAATTTTGTACAAGAGACAATAGCCCATTCGAGGAAAACCCTTTATGAATTTCTGGTCATGAATGTATAACTAAAAAGGATTATTCCATTGATATTAATAAGATATTTCTTAAATTGAGTTGTGAAAACTCTCCAATATATATCATAAATCATCTATAATGTATCCTTAAGAGGACATGGTTCCACCAAAGATGATTCACCCAACTATTCCAAACATAGGGGTAACCTGCATGGGTAAACATTTGGTGGATCCCATAGAGACATTACGATACGTTTATAATAATTTTCTTATAATAAAACACATTAATAAGTGTTTGTTATCCCATGATTCACCAAAATCCAAGACATAAGATCCTTGAATATGCATAAGGATTTGAATATCATACTCTCTATAACTATCTATCTATGTATTATATGTATTAATCAACTAGACATGAGTCCCCATTTCTTCTTATGAAATCCACCAGAAACACAATATGATAAAGGGTTCTATATCCTGAATAAATATAGAAGGAATCCCTTGTACTCTTATGATCTCATGCATATACAAAATCACAATATCTTTACTTTTTTGGTGTCTCTGATTTGAATGATAATTTATGATTTTTTCAACGAATCAAGATCCTCTTAGATAGAATTACACACTCATAGAGTCTATGTTAATCGAACAAAATAATCCATGGATACTTTATCACATTTCCAATAAGGCTCTAGATGTAGTGGGGGAATCCGAAAAGGTTTCAAATTTTATGTTATTATATTTTGGTAGGTGTAACAATAATAGATATAATAATTAATATCATGCTTCACACTCATACACTATAATGGCCATATAAATCCAAATTATATCATTTTTGTGAATGGAGAACGACCTATGAAGAACTATGATAGTAAAAAAACTATGCTGCTCACATATACTAGGACGACAGAACAATCCCCAAAATAGTAAATACCATCTGAAGTGATAGACTATCCAGAAAAGGTCTCCCCACTATAAATGGATTCATGATTACCTATTAACTAATCATCCTACTATGTACACCACCTAATAGACTCATGGAGGGATGATAATATATGATAATTTTTCACATGAATATTTGAATCATACATTAGAGAATCAAGGTGTATCTAATTGTAAATCACCATTTGGTTCTAAAATTCATTTGATTCGATAAAATCTGGTGATGGTGAAATCCTACTAGGGGAATCTATTGTGTCATTATATTTATTTGGGGTGAAGGTGATATGTATTTCAAGGGTTTGAAGTCATTCCACTAAATGCCTCTATTTAAGACTAATGTATTTTTTAGGAAAAGATATAGCATATAAGTTTTAATTTAAAAAGACCATAATTCACTCACCAATAAGTTAGTTTCCTTAACACTTAAGCATTTATATAAGTACAACATGCACTAAATCATGCATAAGATATATTATTCTCAGGCATTATAAGCTGAAGATATCCATAACAGGCCACATGATTATTCATCATAAGCTCTTAATGTATACCAACTATAAAAGAATTACATTAAACCACATACTCCATAATGATAAGTAATAAAATCAGGATTATATATGATTTATGATGTATTTTTAGTATTTTTAATGAAAAATCCCACATTTAATCCCTCAATAATTTCACTCCGATCTTGGTAACAATAATAAAAGGTGATTATATCTTTTAGAAATAATTGAATAGCTATTTAATAGTAATTATTAAGACCAAAAAATCCCTTTAATATTAGAGATATTTCATGGTTATTCCCATGAAAAAACATTATTCACCATATAATGATAAAATAATAAGTCATTCCTATAAATTACATTCCCCAATAACATCACATTTATAAACTAGAAATCCCATTTCAAACTATTTTCATACAAATAGTTCATCCTCATGATATACTAAACTAAACTCAAATGATGCTCATTCTTATTCTCAAATATTGAATAAACCAATATTTCATCCATAAACAATACCTCATAACTGTATAGATACTCATTAAATATAATATTCATCAATCCCATAAAAATTACCAAATTGTGAGTGAGACCAAACAAAAAAAACCAGATATTCATAATGGACATACCGGCATCTAAAATCCATCATTATTTCAATTGAATATTGGACTATGGGATGATGATAAACCAAAAAAATATCTATCAATAAAATAACTTTTAACCCATTAAATGGTCAAACAAATCATCAAAAAGATGAAAGCGATATATATTCATAAATGTCATTTAGTAGAACATTCAACAATCCATTGAAATATTGATTTAAACATATTCATTCACGGTATAGTGTAACTATGATGACCAATTTACTTAACATGTTAATAAAACACATATCAATTTGGTCATCAAACCAATTATTGAGCACTTGCATCTCTGATTGTTCTATATTACAAAAAGGTATCAAAATTGAATATGTACCTAGAACCAGACCATCAATAAAATATAAAACCCTCCCTAAATAATGTCTAGATATACTATGTTGGTAAAAATTTTTAAAATCCTTAACATTTTTATTTTCAATATTAGAAGAATAAAATTTTGATCAAATTATTTATTGAAAAACAACCACCTAATCTAGTTCTAGGAAGGTCTTCGATGAATAGATGGAAGATCTTTGATTCCTAAAAACACCCAATATCTCCAATCCGCCCCATGAATCAAGACACACTGTTGATAAAGATCAACCTTATCATGATGTTCAAAAATAATATAAATCATGAATATGATGTCTAATAGATATAAATTGAGAATAAAGAAAACTAAAAATTACTCTACATCTTCTATCGAGAGTGAACAAGGAAACTCAAACCCCTACACATTCCTTTTACCATGAGTTTTCACTAACTAAATTTAAAATGTAATGTTATCTATTTTATGATTATTTAAATGAATAAATTCGATAGGAATAAATGATTAGGAATAACTATTAACAACAATGAAACTACTAATGAGGATGAAATATAGATGGTGCTTCTCACTATTGTTGGACATGCATCTACCTCCATCGAAAAATCAGGTATTTTGTGTTGTTCATTCACTCATGAGGAAGATTGATTGATCCATGTAGTCTTGAATCATATGATCACACTATATTATATTATTGAGACAATGATCCCTAACATTGTCATAAAGTACACATAATCTGATAGAAAGAAACTCAATGGTCATAAGGACTAATGACGCAACATATATTTGTAGGTGACAGATAATAAGACATGTTGTGTTTGACCATTCCACACAGGCATACATTTAGATATATATTTCATGATTTATCTGAGGTTTTTGTTGAGTACTGACATGTATAACACCATCCTCCACTACTACAATGATCATTCCATTTCCATTTTTTCTCTTGTATTCTACTGATTCAACTACTGTGTGAAAGATTAGGGGAATATTAACCAACATTTCCCAACATGTTAATATCTCCCATAATAACATATTCCACCAAATCTAAATTTTTCTAATTAATCATCACATATTCATGGAATCCCATATATGGTTCCATGAAATATAGCAAAATCCAAGCTTTCAATTGTACATTCTTTACTACTTATAGAAAAAATGAACCATATTAGTAAATCAATTGGTGTATAATGACATTGAACAATCCCCTTAGAAAAATAAAAGAACTCTAGAGACTTTATAATCATCAGTTACTTAGGAATAAAATATTTTATAATTATTTTAATGAAATCCTTCTAGTCAATACCTACATTCATGTCCATTATTATAATAAAATCCCACCATATATTATTTGGGAACCAAAATTATGAACTCTATAATATAAACCATGATACACACAAGTGTATCCAGTCTGTGGAATAATTGACTGATATTTTCATCCCATTACACGCCTCATTAATTGAATTCATTCATTTAAGGGTTGGTGGACTATCATACATTAATTCAGGTGATCTATTAGGGACTCGTCTTACTCCTGGTGGTACAATGACAACATTTCATAGAACATATGTCACATTCCCGTTGAAATAACGAAAGGAAAACATTTAACAATAATAAAATTTTTATCTATAAGGTTTTACATTTTAGTAGATTCTGATGAATCCCCTTGATGAAACAATGCTACCCATCATATATCTCTACTACTTCACACTACAAAAAAATAAATGAAAAGAAAATAGAATAATCATAGTCATAACCAAAAAACTATAAGAAAGAAATGATATTATGTCATAAGACTCAAAATAGGAGACAAATATACCATCATTCTAGGGTAACATTAGCATCATTATATAAAGAGATATCCAACCACTCCGCACAACCTACATGTCCTTTATTGAAAATTATAGTTCTAATCTACTCGATGTCCCATAATATGGTCTCTTGAGGAAAAACCACCTCAAAAAACAAAAGGTTTCGAAATTGGAATGGATACCCAATACTATAGTAATTGAACATAATTATCACATACTTGAAGGGTGGTCCTAATACTCATGGGATAGAAATTTTCACCAGGGAACCAATAAATAACTAATTGGGCTGATTTATTCTTACCTAGAGAAACATCATTGAATATACATATTCATTAAATAGTGAAACAATGAATGAGAAAAACATATTATACAACTGAAAAAAGTAGTGTTATTGATATAAGTAAATAAAATTATATATGTTAAAGTCCATACATTAGTAGATATGTAAAATAGGAAACCATCTATTCCATGTGATTGTCAAATAGGCCCCCACCATCTCACCCCCAGCTACCTAGAAAGGATGACTCAAACCCCATAGTTTTACATCAATTCCTTTCCTTTCCCCATATCAAAAAACATAATGGATCTTGAAAACACAAATGTTTTGTGATGCATGTTACCTAAAAGGCTCAAAAGGATCCCTCCCATGTGATCCATGACATGTATCAGTATACTAATCCTTGCATTCCCATATTTAATGTAAATAAGAATGTTTATATAGTTTAACATTTTTATCTAAAAAACAGGGAAAACCATTTAATTTAAAAAATATTTACATTAATCAAATTATATAGGTTAAATGATTTCAAATCATTTCATATCAGTTTATTAAATAACAAAAAGATAATATAATAAATTTATGTATCACATATCATCTCAAAAAAGTATGTACACGCTAAATATGTAAAAGCTAAAGGGACTATCCACATCACTAAAAGGATTACAATAAGCCATGCTATATAGACAACACATACCTAAACCATACAATCACCCTTGAATGTACACCTATAAACATGTACATTGAGTCCCTAGAACAATATGACTAGGGAGTATATGAACAATCCTTGAGTGAACGCCCAAGGAATGGATGAGGTATATTACTACACCATCAACCCAAGTACACAATAAATCCCATCGGGAATATTTTCGCTGACATTTTTCCCAAAATAATCTCTAAAATCCATTTCATAAATCCATTTCAAAATTAATTAAAAATACATGTTTATTTTTCAAAAAAATCAAAAATACACATAGTATCAAAAATAGGTTTCCAAAAAATATATATATCAAGAAATAATTACATATTATTTATAAAACTAATTATTAAAAATAAGATAAATGATACGCATCCATCATAGGCTACAGATTGAACCACAAACCTCAAACTCCAGAATGACAATACTATATTAAAATCCCCCAACTGAGAAGAGTAAAATGATTATAATTATATCTATAGTACCAATCCTCACATATATGATTATTTTAAATTTATTAAATGTTTCTTTATAGAGTATGAAACAACCCATACCTCATTAAAACCACACACCACCACATGAATAATTTAAGGGTCACCCACCTGATGTAGATCATGAAAAAGATATAAAATCAGTCATGAAAACTGACACCCAAATTATTAGATTCCTAAAAAATGAAATAGGGATACCTTGTTCAATATAATTTGTGAAGAGGAATTATTTATTACAATGAGAAATAAACCACCATGGAAATGGAGATAAATTACTCAACCCAGGGATCCAAAAGAAGAATATGTCCTCACAATTTTTAGAGAGATATCATAGGTTGAGATAAAAGAGTGTAAGGATGGACGAAATGAGTATCACCTATAAAGAACCCTAAAAACCCCAAATCATGAGAATGTAATAGCTAGTCATCCAACTACAAATCATTTAATTCACTATGACCAAAATCTCTCAAAAATAAGTCTATTTTGTTATAAACAAATCCATTTACTAAAACATGATTTGAACCAAATACAATATGTATAATCCTTTTTCCTATTGTTTAAATTTCAAGGATTATTCCCAAAATTCATTAAAAATAATGTAATTCCATTATATAAAATTTATTTCTCCAATAAACATCATGATGTCTAGTTTTTACGAGAAATAAAGAGACCACTATAATAGTTATTTGAACTCTTGGAGATACCTTAACTTCATGATCATAATTTTACCCAGCCTCCATTAATAAAAATTGGTATACATTAATGAACATTTTATCATTTTACTCTAAGGATTCTCTCCATCCATAACAATCACAACACATTACCAAAAAATGATAGACATGAATAGTGAGAACGAAAATACAAGAAATTATGTGACATGATGTCACCAATTTGGCATAAAAGTTTGATGTTTCCCTATAGAATAAAATAAGAAATGTTATCAATATAAACCTTGATTGTGAATGAATTTTATGCTTCCAGAACCATGTATATTTCCCATCATTACTTGTATTCAAGATGGAGTTTCTGGTTAGACCTTTTTGTTTGTCATTATCAATTCATCATGGATGTATAAGGAATTATAAAGATTTTGAATATTATTTATCTTTAGTTATCATGAAATGTGATATTTTATAGTATTTATATCAATTACTATTGCTTCATATATTTAAAGGTATGATAAAAAAATTCAAATTGGATGTTATAATAAATACCCCATCAATAATATATGTGGTAAAAAATTTCCACTAATCGTCAAACATTCCTATAACATTATTTTGTAACACTATTTGGGAATTAATCGATCTCTGTAAAAATTCTAAAAATTTTATGTGTATAGTGTAATATTTTAGTAATAAATATCTTTCTTGGATATCCCTTATATAATTTTTATAATTTCATAGAGTAACATATTGCATTGTAATATATTGAGATCTGAGGTTTTAGATAATGTTATGGAGAAGGCTTCAGCTGGAATTGAATTCAATTTAAAAAATTAAGGCTATATACTATCCTTAGTTAAATGATAAAATTGAGGACACCATTTAAACGCTATAAAATATGATAGAATCCTTTTCCATTTTACTACATGATTATTATTAGAAACCCCTTGTATAGATGATTTTTTATAATAATATCATTCAGAAAAGAATCTAGATCTCTCTTTATGAAGTCCTCTATAATATGAAGGTAAAACACCTATATGGAAATATGAATTTAAAAGAGAAAATTTATTGGACCCAATTATAATTATCGAAATGTTTGACAAGGATATATCTATTTAGTAGAACATCAAGGTAGCTCAGAGTTTATAGAAAAGTGATACCTATAATCATCAGTGAGATAATGAATTGGAAGTTGGAGATAAAGTATTACTATGAATGCACCTTCAATGATGGGTATGCGATTTAAATGAATGGGATTTTTGATCCCTATATATATCATTCCCTTTTAAATTTATTATTATATAATTAATATTGTTTATTTCTTGGGGATTCCATATAATCTCTCTCAATTTCACAATGTTTTCCATTTATCACTACTAAATAAGTATATTCTTGGTCCTTTCCATTTATAGAAATCGGATGTAATACAACATGCATATGATCTACCATCTAAGGAAAACATTATAAATATTATGGATTGAAGGTATAATGTGAAGAAAAATAATACTACTCAGTGAGTTAACACTTAATTTTCATACCATATATTTATGAAGATATGAGGAATCACAAACATGTAATGTGGAAAAATTATCCAAATTTTGTTATATCTAATTGAAATAAATTCAATGAATAAATTCAAATAAGAAGAATATATTGTGATTTATTACATTTTTAGAATATATACCTCCTTAAATAGATTCTACTAATTTGATATCTTTTTTACACATAAAATCGATTTTAAACGAACCACTATATACTCTTAAAATATTAATATTTCTTGTAATTTATATTTCATAACTATTGGAATAGTGTGTATGGATAATTATAATAAATTAAGAAAGATTATTTTTTAAAATTTTTAAAATTAATAATTTTATTATCAATTGGATGTAATGAAAAAATTTATATTTAAAAAAATATGATGTTCTTCTAGAAAGGATATTTAAGCACACGACTTCTTTTTTCAACAATAAATATAATTTATAACTGATGAAGAATTATTATTGTGAAATTGAAAAAAAATATTTAATTTTAAATTTTAATATTTATCATGCTGTTTTTACACGGTGTGGAATAACAGTAAATCAAATTTCATGCGAAAAATTTATTTATTTTAATTTTTTCATTAAATTTTATTGAAATATTAAAAAATTAATTATTAACACAAATAAAAACTAAATTTTATAAAATATATTATATATTTTGAATCATAATAAATAATATTATATAATATTTTCAAATTAATGTTCAGTCATTAGGAATTAAAAATACGTTAAATATTATTTACAATATTAAAGAAAAAAAGGTGTTAAGGAGGTGCTAAAATAAATACATAATGGTTAAATTGACTAAATTTTTTTGCCAAATCATATTTTGGTATTGGATTTATATATTTTATGTTTATAAATTATAGTTTAGTTATTTTTGGATCCACGTTAAAGTGAAAATGTATTTATGATTCATTAATATTTTTAATAAATTATCTAATATTCCAATTTGATCCTATTTGAATCCACAATCTTCTAATAGAGACTTTATTATATTATCATATTCTTAATAATTTGATGTGTGGAACTACCATAAATTATAAAAGAAAAACCTATCTCATCTCTTCAATAAAAAACTAGAGCCCCTTATATCGAAAAATAAATACACAAATCTACTATCAATATCCCTATTAATTCAATATATATGATTATATTTTTAAAATACTTACCAAAGTTCCCTTAAGAATACATTTAAATGATGATTATCAATGAACATAAATATGTTTTTACCAATCCTTTTAATGTATAAAATTATTATACCCCCATAAAATATTATATAACCATTTAAAAATGATTGAATATGTATATGTAATATTCATAAATATTTTCATATTACTGAATAAGAAAATTCTAAGTCCCTTTTATTTAATTGAAAATAAAAAACATCACATTGGTGTACATATAGATTATCATCTGTGGGAAACAATGACACATATTATTCTTCAATGTATGTTGTGGATGGAAATATTAATTAATTTCATATATATATATATATATAATAATATTTATTATTATTAAGAGTCAATAATATATTATTTACCAATATATTCAACAATATTTTGTAAAAATATATTGTCTCTCTTCAATATATGGGAACTACTTCTTTCATGAAGAAATGAGATTCATTTTTCCTTCTCACTTTACATGGATATTAATAAGTATATAAGAAGTCAATAAATAAGTTTTTGATGAATATTGAATTATTATTTAATTTAAAATTATTTTTCATGATTATTTTTTTCCATCAACCAAAAAGTGGAAACAAAGATCCAATTTACATATGAACTATAATCTTCATAATGTGACATAAATAAATTTTCAATAGTAAATATCATTAATATTTATAAAATTATAGAAAATGAATAAATATGATATATTATAAATTATTAATATTTTCATAATTATTAAACTATATCTAACATGAATATAAAATAACCATCAAACTGAATCATGTAAAGAAAATATAAAAGTTTTTTTTTCCTTTTTATGATCTTGTTGAATAATTTTTAATAATTGTATAATTATAATTTATAAAGAAATATATATAGTAATGAATATATGTTAATATAATTATTTAATATATGAATAAAAAATTTTATTAATAATATTATATTTTTTATGTCATAAAATCTTGGATTAGATTTTAGGAAAGAGATTTATGTTACAATCTCATTTATGAATGGGATTGCCTATACTAAATTTACATTAAGGGAAATAATATTGACATTATCCTTTATAAGACATATTTTTTTTCTTATAGGCTTATTTATAGAATATTATTTTAATAATTCTCATATCTACTCTTGACTAATTAAAACTATTATGAAAATGTTTTTTAATAAAGAATGTCATTATTTTCTCTTTATTTGAACAACATTTTACATTATATTAAGGTTTCCAAAAAACATTTCTTGAATGTTATTTTATATGATGAGATTATTATTTGAAATAAATTAAAACTACACATATCTTTCTACTGATTATTTTTTAAATTCATATTTATAATTTTTTTCAAATACATTATTTGAGATGTTTTAAAAAAATATGAAAGAAATACTTTTTACAGTTTATTTCAAAAAAATTATTTCACACAATTTTATATATTATATTCTGTGATAATTAAATTACATGATTGAATGGTTTTTTACAAAAAAAATATATTTTTACTATATTTTATTTATTTTATGTTTTTAATGATAGTAAAAGAAGAAAATATTTTCTATGATTTTATAGAAATTACTAAATAGAAATGTAAATATATTTTTGATCTATATTAACATCACATTACAGATTGTTTCAATTAATTTTAAAATTTATATTATGATATAATGAAAATTTATTATCTACATTTATTAGAATATTTATTAATTAATTTAGACTCAAAGAAACTTTTTCATTCCCATAGGATAATTAATTTTCCCCAAAATCTTTTGGAAACACACTTACTATTATTTGTTTATTTCAAAATTTAATTATAGAATTTTTGTGAAATAAATTTTTTTTCCCCAGTTTAGGAAATTATAAATTAATTAATGGTTCTAGTATATTTTGGAAGACATATATATGTTATGAATTATATGACTTGAGGGACTTGAATTATGTATCAATTTAATCCATTGGGTAACATGATACTAATATCTCCTGAAATGATGATGATATGTGTGCATATTATTGGGAATATATATGATTAGATTATTTTGAATTAGATTCATTGATACTAGTTAAGTTAATCAGATTATTCATGTATATTATTTTCAACTTCAATCATCACTTTATGATGCAAGAGAAGAATTTCTTCTTTCTATGAACCCTTGATCATTAATTGACAAGATTTGAAATGTAAATATTCATAAGATAATGACTTCATGCACTGATAGTTCCGTATAAATATGTTACGAACCATGAAATATGATTTCATTTTCAAAATCGTAATTAATCATTACCCTAGATATGAATTGACTTTGGATTATATAAACACCGATTTTTGGGGTATGAATACTTTACATTTGGAATATTAACATAATTATGTAATTATACCCTAATGATCATCTTATGATCACTTCTGATGGATATATCCTAGATTTACCATTACTAAACATCTAATATCACCCTTTATTATATTTTACATCCTTAGGAGATGGAGAATGAATTAAATAATGATTTATTTTGTAGGGGTACTAATTTAATGATTTATTGTGGGAAATTTTGAACATTTCTTTTAACTGAATTGATTATGTAAATATTCATTATGATACTAAAAAATTATTAGTATTGGAGAATTTATAACATGATTATTTATTGAATATTCTTTTAAAATGATTTATTATACATGTATGTTGGACTTGGATGACCTTAATATAATTTTTACAGAAATTTAGTTCCTCGCCTAAAAATATATCTTATCAACACCATGTTTCTTGTAAAATCATAAAGGGTGATTCTCCACTTATTCCATGATTAACTCATATATTATCCAGAAAACTACATATTATAACCAAATCATATTACACCTTAAAAATTATTTAAAATTTAATTAATCACCTTGAAAAAACTCTCTATCTATATACTCACTCACCATATTATAAGGGAACAAATTTCTTCCCAATCCATTTTTCATTCTCTATCATGGTGGATATCAAACCCCAATGACTCGCATATTCACATATCATATCCTACTTTTATAATTAGAACACTTTTATGATGTCTTATTCATGTTCCACTCTTAGTGGGGCAACCTAATATATAGATCCATTCTCAAGGATAAACCCTAAATTATCCCTATATAATACCATCATCCACACCATATTAATTATTATCCAAATGTTTATACATTAATTAATCACCATTATAGATATTTTTTCAATATATAATTTTAATACAATAAATTTCACTAAATATATATCCCACAAAAGTATTCTGTCATAGATCCCAAAATCACATAAACATACATTGAAGGAAAACATTATTCAATCTTAATTTACTAAACTATCCCTCTTGTATTATATTTCCACCAACACAGTAGGGGCTGGTGTATATTATCCAATTTGCATCATATATATAAGTAGGAATAAGCATAATATTCATATAAACTATTTCCATGTCTATAAATTCCTGAAAAATATTGAGTAACAAAAATGAAACCAACTAATAATTTTATCATCTGAATGCACAAACATCCAAATATCCTAAAAATTGAAATAATACATTTCCTAACATAAAAGGGTAAAAATAAATCCAAATAATAGATAATAAAAACTATAATAACATTTATGAATAAGATGTTCCTTACCAATAAACTCAATAAAAATATCTCCTACTGTGGCCACTATCACCTAAACCCACTATTTCTAACCCTCACCTTGACCCCAATATTCATAACGAAAATGTATTCCATATTTTTAACTTATAATATGTGTGGGACGGATACCAATGTTTGTGTTAGTATATAAATTCATTCTTATATTTCAGTAACCAATACATCGTAATCCATCCATCCACTTCTAAACTATAGTATAGAATCTAATAACAATATAAAATTTTGTGGGATTACCAAACATAGTTCTTGATATAGTCATGAGTGAGGTATATAATTAGATTAATAAAAACTCAAAATATATAGGTTATTTGTATTGTGTTATTATTTGGTATACCAACTACATCTGATACAAGGTTAGTGGGTCATAGAAAAATGTTTTTATGGGATGAAAAACCATCCTTATCTAAGGATGGTGATAAAAACCTTTATCATTACATGAATTTTAATCTATTGAGGATATATATAAATATAATTATTAAATGTAAATATTTAAAAAAACTCTATAATTGAAAAAAATAACTTGTTGAAATCATCTCATTTTATAGTTCCATGAATATCATATTAAAGAATGATCAAAATATCATTCAATATGAAAATCCATGTATGTTATACTATTTTAATTTCTAAAAAAAATTAAAAAAAAAGTAAATAATTTTCATATATGGTTATAAAAAGTGTAAATGACATGATCTTTAGGGTACAGTGTATGAATAACTTATCCTAGATCACAATCATTCACTAGAACCACACATTTTTTGTATTTACACCACTACATATTTTCTATTATATTATCCATGGAATTTGGATTCTAATGAGATAATTTCCATGTACATTAAGGTTTAAGAAAATTATGTCTAATATTAGATAAATAGATTGTTCCCCTATTTGACTTGTTATATAAGGAATAATGACCTCATGAATGTATACTCATTATACACCACAAACTTCATAGAGGGTGGAACATGATGTGGTTTATATTGTTTAACATCATCTTATATTTAACTCACTCCGATACCCAATTCTTCACATAACCAAATATCATTGATATTTTTATACTGATCATTACACAATGTAGTCAATATTTATTAGTTATTATATGTATTTTCCTTATAATTAACTTTTTCTTACTAATTCTACTAATAATATCACCTTATTCTTCACTGAAAATAATAATTATTTTGAAAATTTCACTTAATAAAATGATGAATACATCCAAAATGGGAAAAATATATATGGATTCTAAAAACATGACATTATCCAATGAAAAATGTTACTTCTAAACATCATCCTATTTTTATACCTCTCATATGAAATTAAACTGATGTATTCAACCTTTTATTATCTACCACCATCTTTTGCTTCTAAATGGTATAGGTTCTCCATTAATATTCAAAAACATGTATACATATAAGAGTTTTGATAAAGATTCATCTATATCAATCAACTATTCCAAAAAATATACAAATAATTCATATCAATTTAAGTGTGATGAATGGGAAGAAAACATAAAAATGATGTCATTAATCATAATGATCATTGAACACTCAAACATCAAATATCTGTGGAAAAATAACAAATTGGTAGAGCATATTATATGATAGTTAGATAATCTTAATCATTAATATGAAATATATTAATAATATTAATTAGTTATGATAAATTTTATAAATTGAAATTTTAAAATAAATCATTATCATAAAAACATTAATAATTGATTGATTATGAAATAAAAAATTCTAAACAACTTTTATGGTTCGATTGTTCCGTAAAATTTTTATCACGTAGATGTTGTTAGTTTTTTTCAATTTTTCTTCATCAATTATATGATTTTCCTACCATAGACCATCAAGGATTACACAATGAGGAAGTCTTATCAATAATAAATGGTTGTGTGAACCAAATAATATAGATTATAAATTGTGGTATAAATAATCATTTTATAAATTTAAATTAATAATTTAAAATATTAAATAAGTTATTAACTATTGAACTAACTTTGATGGCGACTATGAGCTATCCAGAAATTTGCTGAAATGAAATTTTTTTAGTTCCTAGGATAAATGAAATGATTTTTATTTAATTATTGTATTGGTTTATGTATTCTATTCTACATTATGAATGAATATAAATATGACCAAAATAAAATATTTTTGGCAGAAAAATAATATGAATACATTTAATATATCAATCCCAGATAACGTGAGACTCCCACAACATCCCATAATCAATTAAACTCACCTCAAAGATATAACTAATAATATATAAAATGTTAAATCACTAAAACTATATTCATTACAATGTCACAATAATAAATTATTTTCATTATGAAAATATCAATGTACTAAAAATGTTAGGGTATTTATCATGTGAATTTGTCTAAGACTCCCATGATCTCTATTACACGTTATTATTATTTCATAGGACACAAACCTTTGGTAAGGCTCACACATTTTGAAAACACTAATTTCCATCATACATCACCACTAGATACATTGAAATGTTATCCTTATTCCTGAGGTCTGCCTCAATTTATTCATTGACAAGTGGTATAGACAAAAAATCCTAATTTAAATATGATTTAAGGAATGATTAATGATATCAATCGAACTGTAGAAAGAAATTATAAATGGAATGAAACCTTAATTTCCATTAAATGGATTCTGAATTTTCTAATGAATCATGGTGATGTATTTCATCCACACAAAAAATTGGATACCTGATTTTGGGAGGAACCATCATAAACAAAAAGACTCCATCCAAATACCAAAATGGTATCCCCCAATTATTTTGTCGGACTTAAATTGGATATTAGTGATCCTAATCAACTCTTACATCACGTGGAACAAAAATACCATAACCTATAGAAGTTATAACACAATGAATTATGATTATCCCATCTATAAACATCATTTGGGTGGCCTATATGGTTATAATGGAAGGGAATCTAATGGTTTGATGTATATAGTTGAGTGATAGATTTTATTTTATAGTAATTAATCCAAGGAACAATAGTATTCAAAATATAATATTATGTCTAAAATAAAATTCCTATATTTTTATTTATATAACTAAATAATTTTCATATTTGTATTCATTATTAATTGGGTAAAATATTTATTTAATAATATAATGGGACTCGAAATACTTCTGAATGTCTATAAAAAACATGACATAAAACATCCATCATGGAAAATGATGTCTAATTATGGGACCACATGTAATATGATAATATAAATTGTATTCAAGGAACCAATTCCATATAATTAATATATTTCAAAGTGTAATAAAAGTGGATGAAATTTGTTTCGGTAGATAATATCTCATATTTAGTTCCATCCATTCATTGATCATCTAAGCCCCCATTAAAATATCCATTCTTATATTATCCTATTTCAATTAGAGAATCATGAGGGGATGGTCTAAAATTTTAAGCACATGGTCCTCTACTATCACTTGATGACATGTGATGCACTGAGAAAAGAAGAAAATAACACTCCATGTCAATTCAATGTACCTAAACTAGCCAATATTCCATATTTTGATAATATAAAAAAGGAGTACACTATGGGTTCATATCTCTTGATTTATTTTACTAAAGAAGATACAATCACATATAAAAGAGTATCAATTACAAGAGATGTTGAATACCAAAAAATGAAAACCATGACTCAGTAGTAGCAAGATATTATTCATGTTAGGAATAAAATGGGTCATTAGAATGTTGAATCTATTTCAAGTGGGATTGTTGTAATGTCGATTCCCTCAACAAATCATTATAAGTAATTTTATATTACCCTTTCTTATATATTGTGAGATATTCATGTTTTAATCCTACTATAAGAGTGTAGATATTTTTGTGTCTAATATCAAATTCTAATATCCACAGATTATTTTCTGTATCAAACTATTATAGATGACCCTTGTCTATAATGGGAAAAATGAGTTAATATGAAATTATTATTAAGAATAATTTTTATGTACTAAATAAATTATATTTACTAGAAATAATATTTGTTTTACTATTAGGTGTTACTGGATCACATGAATAGAGATTTATTTTAATAATATTTTCAATTTTGGCACATAGTAAATATGATCATGATGGAAAACTAGAAAATTAGAATAATACACTGTTTGGGTTTCATTGGATGTTCCAATATATGGACATATGTATTTCTATACCTAATTTACATGATTATCATTGTGTTCCATTTGATCTATTAAATTGATTCAAGGTAAAATCATGATAAAATATCATGTAATTTTATCTTATGTTGGTTGTCATACTAGTTTTATGGAATTGATGAATGGTCAAGATATATAATTTTTTATTCTGAATTTATGAAGTAAAATCTCATTACATGTTGATCAGAATGGTTGTACATTCATAAATCTAGGGCCTTGGAAGTCAAGGGTAAATTTATCATGATAGATCATTAAAAAATAGGTCTAAAATGGATAATTACAAAAAAATCATACAACATTATGGGATATCTAAATAATAATAGATTATATAACACAAATGTCGTTAGTTGGTTGTATGTCAATGATAGAACTATTCCATTTATATTTAGGGGCCTTGATGGGTTTTTTGAATCTACTCTTGTTCAAGAAATGCTATTAACTACTACTGAGATGAGGACCCAAAGATTCACACACAATGTTTTATTTTAGAATCTTCCATATTATAGTGAATAGTTATATAGGTCATATTGGTACACACCACTAGTTCCAAGAGTTTTCCAAGAATTATTGACCACAAATATAATAAAAATTCATCATTATCCAATTATATAATAATTGGGTTGATTTTAGTTAGGATAATTACATACCTGAGTTTTTTAAATATATAGAATAATATTTAATGAAGAAATACTGATTTTATATTCCTAATTCATTTAATAGTAGAATGAATTATGAGTCATGTTAAATGATTAGGATTTATCACATAATATATGTAATATACATTACTTATTTTTTATAAAAAATAATTAATATTTAAGTTGTATTAATCACATTATAATTATTTATGTATTTCTAATTTAGTGGATTTTAAAAGTACGATGTTCAGGGAACACGTTGTTGGTATTTTAAGGATCCATTGTGGTCCATGAAATAAGATAGTTTTAAATATTTTATTCTATTCATATTATTATCTAATTTTAATTTTTTGGATTAATTGGTGGTAATATTACATGATGTGTAATAATTATTTTCATATGGACCATTTGTAAAATTTTATTATAAAATAATAAAGTGTTCTTCATCGAATCTATATCATATCTGATTTGTATCGTAATCAGTTTTAATTAATTTCAAAAACTAAAAATAATTGTTTCCAATCATAAATATACATTTCATTAAATATCTATTAATCATAGTATCCTATGTTGTTAATCTATATCCCCTTAAATAAATTGATGTTCAATTTTAATTAAAATGCATCAACAAAAATTTATAGTTGCTTCTATGTTATAATAAAAACTAATGATTTAATTTCATGATATATGCCAACATTTCAAACATTAGAAACATATATCCTTCCTCAAAAATATATTATTTTCAATATTTTCATTTTCATTAACAATGTTTTTCATATATATTATCATTATTCAATATCAAGAAAAAATATCTTAATTTTGTATTGAATTTTTATTACCATAATTTCATTCATTGAATATCATGGTTTAAAATTAAGTGAATTATATTTACCTTATCTAAGATATCATTGATGTAGGATATTATAAATCTATATCCAAAATCATAATAAGTGTATCTTAGTAAAGGTAAAAAATAACTACATGAATCATACTCTAATAGATATTGAGTAATATTCATATAACACTAATATAAAAATGATATATATAATTATTTTTATTCTAATAGGTAATAGTTAGAGAAATCATACACAACATAAGAAACCAAAAAACTAGAATAATAACTAATTTTACCTTATACCAAATAATTATCACTATTTACATATATATATATATATATATAAAATATTATAGGGATTTCAGGATCATATTTTTTTAAGAAGATTGTTTTAATTGAAATATTATTCACTATGATTATTTCACTAGGTTTCAGAATGGTAAAATTTATCAAGTAGATAACATCAAAAAGTAACTGGATCCTTAGGAAGAAAATTATTTTTCAAAATCTTGTTATGTATTCTCATAATATTTTCATGTAATGATGTTTCTCAATTTATAACTTTACCATTGATAAAACATTATCTGGTTCCTTTTATATATTCCCATTTCTGTAACTATCCAAATTTATTAAAAAAGTGAAACCTATTTCTTTCATTATACTCATCAATTGATCATCAATAAAACACCATCATTCTATTCTTCAGCTTGCTGTATATTTAAAAAGAATATATTTCATAAAAGTAACATCATACATTTTTTTCAGAATAGCCACTATTATTTTATAACAATCTAATAAATAAATAAATTTCATATTATGAAAATTATTTTTGTATCCACCAGATACATTACAAAGATTGTTCCTAAAAGATCAATCTATTTCAAAAACTAGAAGGGTTAACATGATAAATTAAAAAAAAATTCAAAGGGGATGATCATAAAAAATAATATAAATTTAATCGGACCTTAAAATATTTTATCCTTATACATTATTAAATCAACATGTAATTATTTTTGAACAACCAACATTAATATTAATTTAATATAATGAACATTATTAATCTGTTTTTGTATACCTGTCATAATAATTCCTCAATGTAACTCAAAAATATTTCCTTAACAGTCATTTGTAAATATTTTCTGATCACTGAATCCATATCCCTTGGTACTTCCTATCTTGGTGTGATGAAAAACGAAAACCTTTTGTGTATCAGAGGTATGATAGCATCATTTCTCATCTATAACTTTTCATGGTGACTACCTCTAGGTGAATTCAAGCCAAAACCATATCTATTTTACATCATCAATACATGAATATATTTCTAAAAATTCCACAAACTCATCATGTTGCAAATATTCTCAAGACTCCGTCAAACAACTATATTAATATCTAGGGTTTTATCTAATGTTCTATAGCCATAATATCAAAACTTACTAGTCTAATACATAAAATAAATAATCATTTTCTCCAATACTTACTTAATGAACCCAATTAAATCATTCAATTATTTTTAACAAAATTCCATATTCAAAACATCTTACTAAAAATTTATTTCCACATACAAAAATTATACATGATCATTTTTATTGAGGTCTTTCTATATATTTGACTTATTTTACAATGAAAGTTATCATATTCTTGTAATTTCATTATACTATGTCTTATCTAATACTAATGTGAATATAAAATATACCTAGAGTCCTGGAAAAAGAAAAAAATTTAAGTGGTGATTCCAATAATTCAATGAGACAATAATAAAAATATAAACATGTAATCCTTTTTCAGATCATAAGTATAACAGAATATATAAATATTAAATACAATTCTGATTAAATGAATTTAAAATAATGAAATAATTTCAACATTAAATAATATCATAACATATAATCTCATATGATCAACAAATATAACATGGATTAAAGTCTTTGAAAAAACGATCCATAAATAATTATCCCTGGTCATACCATCTTTAAATATGAAAATAACATGTCACTAAAATAAGAAAAGAAATTTAAAATTGTTTATTTGGAATCTCCCAATATTTATAATAATTGAACAAGAATCAAAACATGCTTTTAATAGTGGATAATAAATTATAACATGTTTCCCATATCAGATCATGAATCACAACCTATTTACCAATTTTTTACAACAACTACATGTTTCAAATTTAACTTCTAAGATGATAATAATTATCTAATCAGTATGTGGGATACAATAATAAATTAAATACATTATCATCCAAAAATTAAATTTCAGAAATTTATTATTTCATTACAATATATCCTGAGTAACTTTTTGGTTATGTTTTTTAGAGATTTAGGATGGATATTTTACTAAAAATAACCATGTATTTAACCACTAAGGATATTTTATGAATATATATGAAACTGATTAATCCTTAATGACACTTAATCATCTCCAAAAACATATCTCATTACATGAAATTATTTACTTTTATTATATATTACATTTCATTAACAACTGGTGATATAAAAACATATAATAACTGTGAGCTCTAATGTATAATATGTATGAATATTAGAGAAAACAATTAGTGAACATAAATTAGATTATGATTAGTATATTCTTATAATAATTATAAATAAAAATTTATACCCAACAAGTCATAGAAAATAATTCATTGCATGAATGTTTACATAAAAGTACATGAATCAATATATTGAGTTAATAAAAAAGATCCATGAGGTAATAACATATAGATGTCCTTAAGAACAAAATTATGAAATATCATTCAAAAATAGAACAAAACATATGTAAATGGAACATATATTTTATGATCAGCACCATCATTTCAGAAGCTTATGATAAAATAACGATACATGGGAATACATATTTAATGATATATAAACACTAAACTCATTAATTAAATGGATAAATAGGACCAACCTACAACCTTCTGTACATATTACTGAAATAATAAAATTTTCCATTCCTCATATCATAAAAAACACAATGAAATAAAATGGGATTAATTAAATTTATCAAAACCCCAATGTAAATAAAACGGCGTTCAAATACATTTCAATTGGATTCATTATAGAAAATAATTTATTAATAAATCAATAATCATAACATGATAAACCCATTTAAAATAATTGGAATTATAATGAAATATGTAACATTATAGTTAAAAATAATTTAATCAATATAATAGAGAACCTAATAAATACAACATATAAATATAAGATCTATCAGTAAGATAATTATTCACGCCTATAAATTTATGTATGGAATCTGGTTGCACATTGATTAAACAATTAAATAAATAGTTGGGTATACATAAGGGAAATAAATTGAGGTAAAATTATAGTAGAAAACTATTAATGAATTAGAAATAAAATTAAAGGGATTTATCATCAGTCAAATATAGAACAAAATTATATAATACCACTATATAAATATGTTATATGGTTACATTTGAAAAACATTATCAAGGAACCATAATTTTTATATAGGATACTACGTTACATGAAAATTACATTAATCTATTTTGAAAAAAATAATTATTGGAATATACCTAATATTTTGAAATCATTGAAAATGGGATATTTTTTGAAATTAGAATAAAAATATTTTTTCATTTATAAATTGGGTAATCATAGATATAATGTTTAAAATAAAATACCATTTGTGGTGAAAATATTTAATCTGAGGTATAATGTTATAAAAAATCTATTTCAAAATGATTATAATTTGTTGAATTTCCATTTAAATTTCATATATTATTTAAAAAAAGGTTAAGTAGAGTCTTCTGAAAATATATTCCTTTGAAAAAAACATCAACATTGATTCCTTGGGAAACCATAAAAACTGTGAATAGAAATTTGGGGTGGAAAATAATTTTCAATACCTTTGTTTTGTAAAATACATTATAAAAATTGAGTTAAAAAGTATACATTAGAATGGGTAAATATATTTATCAGAAAAAATAGAGAGTAATATTTATTGGAATTCTTAAAATTAAAAGAAATTTTTTGATGTATGGAAAATATGTAATTTTAATATGGGAAAATTTATATAATATTGTTCATTAATAATAAAATTATAATTTTAAGTGAGATAATATTAATGTTCTAATATTAAAATAAAAAGAGTCACCCTAAATTGAAATATATAAAATCTCATAATAAAATACATAAAAATAATGATTCAATATGAACCCCATATATTGTCTCTCCAATTACTAAAATAAATTCTATGACAATGTGTAACACACATTAATATATTAATAAAATTTTAAGAACATTTTTGATGTATTTAACCTTTTATAAGCTTCATTTATGATTATTCCTTGTAGTTATATTTGTTAGACGTTATTTATTTTCAATTTACTGTGTCGATAATCTCATAAAATTTGGAAATAGTTTCAAAATTTACTTGTTTTTGTTTTTTTATTATCTCAATGCTCATCATTAAATAATCATTATTTTTACTATAATTAATGACTTATTATAATTTTTTGTTTTTAAATTTATTCCCATGAGTAAATAAATATTTTTCCTAATATATGAATTCCAAAATAGGAATTTTCAATGATATTTAACCTATGAAGAGGGATTTCATTGTCAAAATTTTAAATATTGTTTTGTATGTTATGAAAACAAATAAAAAGAATCATTTATATATTAATATCATGATATAATTATATCATCCCAACCCCAAAATCCCAGATCCTGGGAATTATTTTAATACATTGGCATCATTATAAGGAATCATGTCCCAAAGAATCGATCAGTTTAACAGTCCTGGTAAAAAGATTATATACATGAACATTAAATTACAATTTCTAACATAAAATACAACAATGTTAACCCATTAATAATTCCATTATTCTCAATTATTAATCCTGCATATATATCATAATACACATCTTTGAATCCTGATAAAATAAAACATAAGAATGGGGTGTGTCACGACCCCCTCCCTAAAAAGTATACCCCTCCTATGTCTGAAATGTGAAAAAGAAGAAAATGACCCATGAGTATCAATTTCAGTAGGACCTGGGTTGGAGACTAGCATTGAGTTTATAATAAACACATAAATGGGTGGCATTACCGTCTAAGAGAACAGATGGTGAAAAGGGAGATAAGATAGATACGAGTCAACTCCAACTCAAAACTGAAATATAGAAGAAAACCCATGTGCACATATGAAATTTCATACAAAAGTACCACAACTGGAAGGGAAAAATTGAAAATTCCCAAAAGAATATAAAAATAGCAGCAACCACAAGCCCAAATAGCTCCTCCAACCACAAGCTAGTAGAAACTAGCTTGATCTCCGACCCACTGTATGTGGCCATAAAAACAGTTTATATATAAATAGGATGAGTAAAAATCTATACTCAGTAGGATCCTCCCCAAAGCCTCTCGTTAAAAATTAAAGAGATCATGCTAAAGCACAATTAAAAACAAGTGAAACTATCTCATTTCCTAAGAAGGTATACTAAGTTCCAAACCTCCCATGGCTACTCTCACCAAGTAACACATACAAGAATATAACATGTAGTAAATAATATCAAGGTACCCTACTTCTACTTCCCCAATGGTTTTTCGTTTAGCCCCAACATCGCACGTCCTAAGCAACACTCTACAAAAAGGATTTCCCAGAGACACTTGGGCAAAGAACCACAGTATGAACCTCATGCAACACAAAGGCTTTCCCATAGACACCTGGGCGAAGCACCACACCATCCTCACAACCAAATGTATCAAGGTAGTTTTCAGGAGCCACCATAGCTTTCATAATGTGTATCATACGTCGGGTATTATACCTCAAGCCATTACAGCCCATACACCAAGTAAGAATCCTCAAGCCATCATATCCTATTCATGTTACACATATATTAGTCCATAGGATACTATATCCAGAATATATGTGTGTGAGTAACCACAAGACATTACATAACTCTACACACATATATGGATAAAACTAACTAATGTTCTTACCAGCATATGTAACTACCATGATAAGAGACCGGTGCCAAAGGGGGTAGTGCACCATCCATCCCCCAAACAGAATGTTTGGGAAAACACCCCCCGTGGCTCATAATCCCCAGGGTGTCAGTTGCCCTTACTGACAGTGTAGAGTAGTGCATAGAAACATAAAAAGTACAGAATATATTATATCTCACAACCACACTGTGGGCATAACCTAGTCTTCGATACAACTGTAGCTAACGTCTCTTAGACTCCAGGCTTCTATTTCTATGAATAGGTATCCCATAAGCACATGACCATTTTACGAGCCTTATTAGATTACTTCATTCCCATTTTATAAGCTCCATTGTGAATTAATTAATTATTTAAACATTAATTAACCATGACCAATTACACATAATGTTTCATTAGCATCACACCCAAAACCCACTACCCCTTCAAAAGATATCAACCTCATCATTAAGCCCTGACAAACTCCAACCCCATGGGTTAACACCATTTATTCAAACATTAATTTCAGAAACAATTTCTCATATACCCAGGCATTCCTTAAAAGTATTCTATTATACTAAACACAAGGGGGCTCAACACGGTGAGTAGATATACTATTCATCGATTCTTTTCCACCTATAGAAAAAGAATAGACACATCCTCCCTTAAGAATCTAAACATAGAAATAACGTGGCATAACCCGCACGTCTACGCCTCTTTATGAAGAAGGGTAATCAAGACCAACTACCTTGAGAATTGGAGAAAAGTAAAGAAGATAAGCAACTAAAGAACCTGCAAGAAACCAACAATCACAACCATCCCATTCCATCATCCATGGTGTCCTCCCAGACACCCACATGCATAAACCAGTGAATCACGCCACTCTAGGCATCATCCGCTGCCACAACCAAAAGGCCTTTATGCCCCCACATATCACAACACCCATCCAGGATCACGTCTTAACACAAGCAGCAGGAAAAACAACATCACATCACATGGGCTATTAGCCATTTAGCAACAAAGAGGGTAACTCGGAAACCTTCATGAAATTATCAATGAATCAAGTCTTTAACCCATCATGAATTAATAGATTTAATTTGTAGGTTCCAAATTCGGGAAACCCAATCAGTAAGCTATCTCAAATGATTAAACATGCTTAACGCTCTGATTTTATTAACAAAAAATTACAATAAGAACCAGATTCGTTTTCATGCCTCTTTATCATTAGCCAATCAATTTTCAATCAATCCCAGTTTACATTCTTTATCGAATTCCATCAAGAACAAATAGAAAGCAAAGAAAACATATATATCACACTATCTAAAAAACAAGAGGAAATAACAAAAGATCGATAACAATTTATTTATCTGGTTCAAAAAATTTATTATGCCAATTCCATCATCATCCAGTGGGATTAAACATTCTAACAATATAGTTGCACCTAAAAGAAAGAGAAGCAATGAATCCCCAACCACAATGGTTTATGATGAAATCCCCAACAAAAGATGAGTGAATAAGAAAGCTAGGTTGATTATACAAGAATCCTCCTTAAATCTCTTCTCGTAATGCAACCAAGACCAAATCTCATCATATTTGGAATCCACACACATAGATCTACCCATAATAGGCATAGATCAAAGAAACTGAGAGAAGAGGAGAAGAAGATCTAAGTAGATCTATGAAACCAAACAATAACGATAACATAACTTATGAAACCGGATTCGATTCGCCAAGAGAAGCCTTCAGATCACTTCCAAAACGCTTGGAAGAGTTTTTCGTATCTTAAAGGGAGGGTAATCCCGATTTTTGGCCTCTTAGAAGCTTAAAAGAGCAAGCTAGAGGCAAAATGGTTGATATCCACCATTTTAGGATCTAATTTAAATGCCCGCACTGTTTTCTCACACAGTTAGAAAAACCATGCGCTAACAGTGGGGTCACTACTGCCTTTTCAAACACTACTCACATGGTTAGGACATACAGGTAGAAAAACTGTGTGCTAACCATGCATTAGCCACTGCCTCCAAACCCAAACCCGCATGGTTTGGACGCACGGTTTAAAAAAACCGTGCGCAGGTCATGTGAAATCTACTTTCCTTTATTTTTCATTAAATATTCTCCCAAACACACCCCCAAGTAACTACTCCAAAACAAGGGTAGTTAGAAACATCAAAAGTACCTGAAAACATAACATGATGTTACAGTTCAAAACTACCTATCGTTGGAACTATTCACTGGAAATGAATATTTTATCAATGCATTGGGGATAAGTTACCTTTACCTCCCGGAACACCTCTAACACCAGATTTTAACAAATTAATGGACCATAGTGGTCCGAGACATTAGAGGGTGAGCTCAGATGATCAGTAAGGATAACAATATAGCATAAGCTATCATAAATATTCATAAACATTTATGGCAATGAAGAAACATGAAACACAACCCCTTTAAATATAATCATCAATATAATATGGAAATGAGAAATTATATATTTCCATTTACTTGTTCACATGTATATTCTACTAGTCAAATAACAATATGGTACAGAAATAACTAATGTCATTATGATTGAATGTATAATGTCAGACATATTTACCAAAAATCCATGTCCTCATGCGATGAACTGAAATATAAATTTTATCAATGCCCTGGGCCAAGACACTAGTTTGCATCATAAGACCTACCGATGCATCAAGGGGCTATAGCAGGCCCCACTTGTAACATACTATGATGAATGCATTCCATATATTAAAAGTGTGAAACATAATCAAAACATTTGTATTAAAGATGGCATATGAAATGTCAATACACTAACAACAGACCTTTAATGGTATATTAAAAACATATCCATAGTCAAACGTAACTCATTCAATACAATATAGATGATATTATTATAATAAATCAACCTGAAAAAGAATAAAACAGAATGTGATATATTTCCATAATGAAAATAATTTGTAAAACTATTTGAGAGAAATATCCCATTTTTCTTGAAAACATTTAAAAGTCACACAATTGACCAAATATGTCGATAAAAAGTGATTTTTTAATCAAAGTGTCCAATACCGCATTGAATCATTTGTATTGAAGTATAATTTTAAAATATTAATGTGTATATAAATAAATCATTAAAATCAATTTTAAAACATGGACATTAATGAGAAAAATATAGATTAATAAATCTTTAAAACCATAAAATTGATATTTTAGTTGAAGATTTACTAACCAAATGAAAGAAACATGAATACAAATAATTGAGGAAAACAATTAATCAAAATGTAATAATATCATGATAATAAAGGGATTCGTGATATTATATGTTAAAGGACAATATATACACCATATAAAAGTGAATTGGTGCATAACAACAAAGTTTCCTCAATAGATTGTAAATTGAGATGTAATCCCGTATGAGGATTCTATCCTTAAGATTAAGGATAAATAAATTACATAATTATGTGAGAAAAAATTAAATACCCTACGTATGATAATATATTTAGTGAAAATAAATTAGAGGAGATTCACACATAATCTCTGAAAAACAAAAACCAATGACTAGGATATTAAGCTCATCGAATGGTTGTGTTATGATTACCCTTAATAAGTTCATATCAATGACATAGAAATTTATAAGTAGAGTTATTATATGTATAAAAATTATATCCAAACAAATTGTAGTGTAAATTACTATTCAAATAAATAAATATTTATTTCACACAAAATCATGGTGTAAAATAATTAATGAAGTGTGCGTAAAACCCAATGAGTGGAAATTGAAATTAGAAATTACATTAACAATTCAGTAACATAAAGAACATACAACCCATTAAAGAAGGATAATGTAATGAATATTTAAATAACCATATCTTAAAATATATTACAAAATTAATACAATCAAGGGCTGCACATACACCACACAAAATGAAATAGTGTCAAATGTAGTATGAATGTCACAGGAATAAAAAGTTATATGAAAACCCCATACATTGTACATTTTTTAGTCGAAGTTATGTTTAACCTCATTTATAATGACCACAATATATTATTAAATTATAACAGAACCATATTAATATTTATGATATCATATATGATTCATTTATTACATTATACTACCGATTTAAAAATAATTTCATTGTTAATGAAACATTTTGGGTAATAATAACTTTTTTTACCGTACATGTTTTAACTTGTTATTGTTGATTATATCACATTGATCATGATTTAAAAAAATCAATAATTTAAAACATTATTTATATATCATATGAATTATTGATATATATATGTATAATTTAGAGGTACATGAAATTGGAACAACATTCATGGAGACAGTAATTCGTACGTACACATGAACATTATTTCCATTCTCTTATTGTATAGTATGGAAGTAAGTAAAAAATATATATTTATATACCTAAATACATATTATTATAGTGTCCACATTATTTCATATACCTCATAATTAATCAATATATATTTTTATAAAAAATCAAGAATGCTGATCATTGAAGATGAATCTCATCTTGTTGTGGAGATGGTATTCTGTACGTATGCACGAGGGACAATATCAATATATAGATAGTACAAATATATTTAATTTTATGTCATATAATATATAAAAAATCATTACTATGTTTTATTCATTATTTACATTAATTATACTCATTTTTATACCCATCAAAACTATGAAGTGTTGAATTATAAACAACATCACGACATTGAGATGGTAAGTCGAATGTACACATGTATGATGACTTTTTCATTCATAGGAGGGATAGAATAATTAATATTGGTTAACCATATTTTAAATAAAGTCCCAGTATGTAGTAGGTACTGGAGTAATTATGTTTTTATAGAACCAACAAAAGAAATAGGATGTGGAAGAAGAAAAGAACATTGAGAGAGGTGATGATATAATTATCTTTCATTTGGGTGATTCATTTTGATTTGAACAAAAGTGCTCATTAAGTTTGCTTCATTAACAAATTACGACCTCTATTATGATTTTAGGGTTGTTGGGAGGATATTTGAACAAGGATTGTAAGAGGAAAGTGGCTTTGGAGGTGTGAATTTATAATAAGGTGAAGTACCATTTTATAGGAAATGTGAGGGTCACTTTATGAAAAGCGTGAAATATTACTTTATTACAAAAAAAGTCTCAATTTATAATAGCTCCAAATGGAGTGATTTCTAGGGAATGGTGTGTATGGGTAAAAATGAAACAAAAAAAATACTTTTTTTAATAGTTTATGTCTCTATATTAAACTTGTCTTTTAGATTTAACTCTTTGTTAAATAGTTTAACTTTTTCAATTTATTCTTCTATTTATATACTATATGGTGAATAAACATATTATAAAATTCCAAGATAACATCAATTTGTTCATTAATGAAATATATAACATTATATAATAAATTTTTCTAATACTTTTATTTTTAGGTCAATTATATTATTTAATAAAAAGGTATTTGTTTTAAAAACTCATATAAATCAATTTAGAAACTACTTAGTATTTGGTTTTTGTGAAAATCATAAAAGCATGATTAATTCGAATAAAATGCATTTAATCATCCATAATATGTCATATTAGCCTATAAAATTTATCGATGGAATCATATGTTTCAATTTTTTGTATATTTATAAAATTAAATATTATAATCTTTAATTAATAAGGTAATTACAACATCATCGTTGTGTCATATTTTTTTTAATTTTTTAAGGTCAAAATTTTATAAAAAAATTAACATGATATACATAAATTTATTATATTTTTAACGAATATTTATTGTCAAATATATATAATGTATTAACTTATATTAAAAATTATTTAGTTATCGATATTTTAATTTTACACATTTATCAATGCTTTAAATATAATATAATAAATGTCTTAATCTAATAAAATTGGATAAAAAAGGATCATATTTTTGGTATAATGTTAATTTCGGTCAAAATGCACGTATCAAATAGAATTAGTACATGTTTTGGGGTAATTATAATAACAGTTTTACTTTTAATTACCCTATTTACTTTTAACTGTAGTAAATAAAATTTCAAAGGTACTATTCACCAAAAATTATTTTCATCATATTGAATAGAATATTATTTACTAATGAAAACCATGTATGTGAGATAAATGAAATTCAATTCACATAAGCCGTAAAGTAATGTTTTATGAAAATTTGTTATTGTGCCAAGAAGATGGGGAAAAGAAGATAAAATGTACAAAAAAATTATATGTCGAATATTATTATAAAATTACTCAAATGACTTATATTGGAATAATATATGTATTATTTATCTATTTTTACATTTTGATAAATTTTAATTAAAAATATTTATTTAAATGAAAATGTTGATTTTGATGTACAATGCAGTATTTTTCAATATTTTTAGTAAATTAAATGTTTTAAGAAAAATTAAAAAAATTCACCCAAAGATAATTTTGATATTTCGCATAAAAAATTATTTCTATTTCACCAAATTCAATTGTTTGGAATGTCTAATATTAATTTAATTATTGTTCACAAAGATGCATAAAAATTAGTTATTTTATGAAAATATTTATTCTAAATATATAATTATTTTAACAAAACAAATAAATTTAAATATTAATATTTTTTATTTATGTGGAAACATTATATATAACATTTAAAATTTACTTTTACTATTTATATTACAATATTTAATTATTAAATATATATATTGTTTAAATAATTGTAATACTAATGTGTTGTCTCATAGAAACATGGTCTTGCGTATATCGCATGACAAGCCAGTATTTCATGCAGTATAAGCTATTGAATTACATTAAATTTATAAATTAATATGAAATTAGAGGGAGTTACATTCTTCCACACTTTATGAAATTTGATCCTAAAATTTTTAAAACTGTGCTTAGAAACTTCATTAAATGTTCCAAATCTAAAAAATAGTCAACAAAACTATCACTTTAAAAGAAAAGAAATATAATTACAATGGTCACCCAAGAAAACCCACCCTAGGATTCCACTTAAGAAAAAATTGATAAATAAGGGAAAAACCCATCATGTTTTGATGGATAGTGATATAAATCAAGATCAGGGGAAAGTTAAATACCAAAAAATCATAAACTTGTGATGGGTTAAATGGTATTTGATTACCTTTTAGGAAGAGTAAAACGACAATGTTTTTGTTTATTATTTCTTGTCAAAATTTTAAAGAATTTATTTATGATATTTAAAAATAAAAAATGATATATACATAATTTTCACGTAGATTTTTATCTACTATTAATTTTTACCACTAAATCTTCTTTTCTCCAAACGATGAGTATTCAAGAAGAATTGGTCACACCTGAAGCACTATAATCAACGTCTAGGGAATCACATAATCTAAAAAAGATAAACAATACATTTCCATTTTCATTAATAATTAACAAAAACCATAATGGTTAGTTGAAGATCAAATGATCCCCAATAAAGGTAATCATATATAGAATTAAATACTACTCTTAATCTCCAAAATTAAACAATCAATACCTAGTGTTCAAAAATGAATATTCCATAAACAATTATCCTTAAAATTCTTCAAAATAATGCAAACTATGTTTTAAACACTAAATTATTATTTAATTGACCACCTATTCACATATTATTTATGATAGGGTAGTTATTTCCATAAATAACCTAAATTCTTATAAGTCCCCAATAACAACATAGATTCTTCCAAAATAAAAACCAACCATTAATACTAAAAATAAATCCCATAGTATTCTATTTTCCTTAGGCATATAGTGTTCCCAAAAGAGTGAAAATCTTCCAAAATAACATTTATCACTTAATAACAAATTTTTTTTCATATAATAAGGATATCCATTTGATAAACCATATGTTCCCAAAAATCAACAAATTTTATATCGATAAAATCATTTAACTAATAAGAATTAGTTATACTATCTAGGGAAATAACGTATTCTAGTGGTGTGCGATATTTCCCAAACACACTATGGTTGTGGGTTTGATACCCATAGCTTTGGCTGACTTGATGGGTTGTCACACAGTTTTTGTGTCGTCATTTTTCAAAAAATAAATAATTTTATATCATTTCCAAAATGAGATAAATTATTCAAAATTAACCACAACTTATTTTAATAACAAATGATACCTCATACCTCATATTTTTATCCCAAATAAGTAATAACATGTAAATGCCTCAAAATCAAGGATAATATTAACCAAAATGGTTGTTTATAACTATATCCACAAAAGATATGATAATTCTTCCCCAAATAGGATTTTCTCAAAACAAACTATAGGGTTAAAAATCTAGGTGAAAAGTCTTCCAAATAACTCACATAAATAATGATAGTTAATAATTTTAAATATTTCACCATCTATTTATTTACCGATAGGTTTTTCATTGACCTAGTGGTTATCCAATAAAATAGGGAATGGAATTGCGTAATGCCCAAGTACCCTACATTTATGTTAAATGACTATAAATAGTTTCTTTGGATCATTTTTCTTTTCTTCCATAGCACTCTTCATTTTTCTCTCAAATATGTTAATTTATGTAATTACATCCCAAACATAATGTATTTTTTAGTTCCATTGAGACATTTTCTGGGGTCTCTCCTTCTACATTACCTGAATGATATAAATTGTGCTTTATTTTGTCAATGTAACCCCTTGTTGGAGAAATTTTTGTTCTTTTCCTTTCTCTTGTTTGTTGGGGTTGGGATTTTGTTAAGGTATATGTGGTTGATCAAATTTTTAGAAACCTGATTTATCATATGTATGATATATTTTAAGCCTATAAACATTACATTTAGTTTCTCAATTCAACTATAGTTCCCCTATTGTACATCATGTTCAATGTTACTATGACTTCCATGGAATCAATCCATTAACTAAAACTAGAAATCATAGTGTGAGTACAAATAGTCATAAAATCATTTAGATAACATCTAGAACACTATTTTCTATCTAAAATACCTTACGATTAATGAAGGTTATTTATACAAATTTTATATAAATATAATATAAATCATTTTTTAACAAAAATGTGAATTATACTAAGCATATCTACTGGGAGTGTCAAATGGGGTACACAGTAAGGCCTATTGTCATGTACCTAGATACCCTAGATCAAGAACAAAACTATTTATTAGATTTTTCGATCCTAAGTACATTTGTACCAGAACCACGTCCACTAGTAGTATCCAAAATGGGATTTATTTCTTGGAAATCTCACAAAATCCTTAAATTACCAAAATTCTAGGATGTTCTTATATACTAATCCTCAAAGTCTACCTTAGGGTAATGATTCATAATTATAGTTTTTCTAAATATAATTTCCTTGGTTTTTCCAAAACATCCTCTGATTCAAATTGTATCTCCTGAACCCTAGAAGCCTATATCCAGTTATTTATTTAAATAAATTGACATTATTACAAGGAATCAAGTCCTGATGGACCGATCAGTTTAGCAGTCTCAGGAAACTGATTACATACTTGAACTGTACATTACAATTTATAACATAAAATATGAAATAGATAACCCATTTTTAATTTCATTATTCTCCTAGAATAATCCTACATATACATTGTAATTAAATTCTTGGAATATAGAGGAAAAAACCTATGAAAGGGGTGACATCAGATTCTCATTAAGTATAAACAATATAGAGAAATCTGTCACAAATAATCATAAACTTTTATATAAAGGTATAAAATTAAAACACAATCATGTAGTCACAATCATCAAAAAAATATTGAAAAGGTAAATTAAAAAATTATATTTACTTATTAACATCTATTTTCTACTAGTCGAATAATTACACGTATCATAAATAACTAATATCATAATGATATAATTATTACTGTCAAACATCTTAACCAAAATGTCAAGGCCCCTTTCCATGAACCTAAATATGAATTATATTAAGGCCTTGTTCCAAAACACTAGATTGTCTCATAAAACCTATTGCTGCATTGAGGGGACATAACAGGCCCCAACCCCCAATTATTCAGTCCAATGCAATCCTCATTTGAAAAGGGTTAAACATAATCTAAACATTCATATTAAAACTAGCATGTGAAATGTCAATACTTTATCCACAAACCATGAGTGGTATAAAAATAGAACATCTACTGTCAATCATTGCTCATTCATTACAAGATGGAATATTGTATTATAATAAATATACCTCAATCAAGAATAATATAAAATGAAGGATATTGACATAGATGAAAATAATCAGTAAAACTATTTGAGATAAATATCCCCCTTTTATTTAAAACATTTAAACAAAGAGAAATTTATCAAAAAATTTGTCTAAAAGTGATTTTTAAATCAATGTGTTTTATACAACATTGAATCATTGGAATGAAATTTTAATTTTAAAAAATTCATGTCCATATTAAACAAATCCTAAAAACCATTTTTAAAACATGGTCATTAATGATAATGATTTGTTAGAATAAATGGTTAAAACATTTGATATGATATTTTAGTTAAATAGTTCCTAAAAAAATGAACGATGCAGGAAAACCAAACATTTATGAATAATATTAATCAAAACATTATAATATCATGAAAATAAAGGGATTGATGATATAATATGTCAAAGTATAGTATATACACCATATAAAATTGAATTGGCTCATAACAACAAAGAAGACTCATTGGAATGTAAATTGAGGCTAAATCCCTTATAAATGTTGTACCCTTATATTAAGGTTAATTAAATGACATAATTATGTGTAAAAAAATGAATACACTCAAAATTATTGGATATTCAGTTTATGGATATCAGATTATATTCTCACATATTCTTGTAAAAACAATAATCAATGACATGGATGTTTATCTCAAGGAATGAAAATTTAGTTAAGATTACCCTTATCATGTTCAAATGAATGACTTAAGAATTTATAAATGGTGTGATTATGTGTATAAAAAGTATATCCACACAATTTGGAGTGTAAATTACTACATAAGTAAATAAATAGTGATTTTACACATAATCTTGGACTAAAATAGTCACTGATGTTTTCATAAAACCCCATGAGTTGAAATTGATATTAGAAATTCCATTATAAATTTTGTAACATTAGAAAAATAAACACCATGAAAGAAGGATCATAAAATAAATATTTAAATACATATAAATTAAAATATATTATATATAGAATACAATCATTGGAATTGTATACACTACAAAAAAGGAAATATTTTCAAATATAGCATTAATCTCATGAGAATAAAAAGTGAGAAGAAAACACATTTCCAGGTTATTTCTTTCTATTGAGGGTATGTTTAAACCCATGTATAATGACCATAGTATGTTATTAAATTATATACCAGATTTATAATTTTATTTATGTTATCATATATGATTCACTTATGACATTCTCTTACCAATTTAATAATAAATTCCATTTTAAAGTAACATTTTATGTAACAATCACTTTCATTATTTTACGTGATTTATCATGTCATTCATGATCGTATCAATTTGTTAATAATATAAAAACATCAAGAATATAAAACATTATCTATATATCATATATATTATAAAGATACATTTGTATAAATGATAGATATATGAAATGGAAACACTATTCATAGAGACGATAGTCCATACATACGCATAAATGTTGATTCAGTTTTCATATCATATAGTATAAATGTAACTAAAGTATATATATTTATCTAAATAAGAATATATTATTCCAGTAGAAATATTTTTTGATATACCTCAAAATTATTCAATATATTCATTGACATAAAATCTTGAAGGGTGATCGTTTATGCTGAATCTCATCGCATCGTGGATACAAAAGGCTGTATATATGCATGAGCGACAATTTCAATATATTGATGGTGAAAATATGTTTAATTGGATGTTATTTAATATATATACTCATTATTTTTTTATTCATTATTTAAATTAATTATTTTCCTTATTATACACATCGATATAGTGATGTTTTGAATAACAAACTACACCACGACGTGGTGATGGTAAACTCTATGTGTGCACGTATGGTGACTTTGTCATTCAAAAAATGGATAGAATAATGAATATGTTTGTACCATATTAATAATAACATTAATGTATATAGATTATAAAGTATTTATTATTTTGTTATGGAAACAGTAAAAAAAGTGAAAGTGGAAGAAAAAAGGACCTTTGAAAAGGGTGATGAAATAATTACCACTTCTTTGGGTGTTTCTTTTTCATTTGAACAATATGTTTCCATAGGATATCTTTAAGAAAAATTTACGGCCTCTAGGATAAATATAATGTATTTAGGATGATATTATATGATTTTTTGGCATATAAAAATGGCTTTGGAGATGTTAATTAATGAGAAGGGGAAGTGCCATTTTACATGAGAGGTGAGGGGACGTTTTTGAAATATTTGAAATATTTCTTAATTATAAAATTATTATACATTTATAACATCTCCAAATGGATGTATTTCATGTATAATGTGGGGATGGGTAGAAATCCTCCAAAACAAATTGTTTTAGACAAGAATTGGTCATCACATTAACCTTAACATATATATTTAACTCTTTGTAAATTAGTTTGACATTTACCATGTCTTCTTATATTTTTGTACTCCATGGTTAACAAACATACTATGAAATTCCAAGAGAATGTCTAGTGGTTAATTAATTACATATCTAACATTATCTACCTAATTTTTTCAAAACATATTTTTTTAATTCTATTATATAATTTAATCAAAATTGTATATGTTTTAAAAACACATTTTTGTCAATTTTGACACTATTTAGTTTTTGGTATTTGTGAAAGTCATTACAACATTATTACATCTAAAAAAATACATTTAATCACCCCTAACATGTTCTATTCTCCTATAAAATTAGTCAATGATATCATAAGTGTCAATTCATATTTATTTTAATATTTATAACATCAAGTATATTAATCATTCGTTAATAATGTAATTACTGCATCATCATTGTGTCATAAATAAATTTTATTATTTAATTACTATTAATTATAAATATAATACCATGATGTTTGAAATACTATTATATTTTTAATGAATATTTATAGTCAAACTTATCATTCATATTACCCTATATTAAAAACGATTTAGTTATTAAATTTGGAATTTAACACTATTAAATCTTCTTAAAAATTAATATAAATGTACTAATATAATCAATGTGATTACAAAAGGATCATATTTTTGTTGTAATGATTATTTTGGCATACATAAACTTATCTAAAATAATTAGGACATGTGTCGAGGTAACTATAATATCATTTTTACCTTCAATTACCATATTTACTTTTAACCATGGTAAATAAAGTTTAATAGTTACTATGCACCAAATATTATTTGCATCCTATTGAAACCCATTTTACTTACTTATGAAAACTGTGTATGTATGATTTTTTAAATTCAATTCATATACGTAGTAAAATTACTTTTTATGCAAAATTGCTAATGTGCATTCAATGTGGGTAAAAAAATGCAAAATTTTTTAAAAAAAAATTATATATCTAATCTTATTATAAAATGACACAAAAAAATTATATTTGAAAAATATATTTAGCATGTATATTTTTTAATTGAATATAAATTTTAAATAAAAATAATTATTTAAATTAAAACGTATATTTTTATGTTCTATGCATTATTTTTTCAATAATCATAAAAATTGATGGTTTTCAGAATAATATATAAAATTCAGCGTCAGATAATTTAGATATTATGAACCCATAAATGAATTATATTTTACCAAATTCAATTGTTAGGAGTGTCTAATATGAATTTTATTATTTTTCACAAATTGACAAAAAATTTAGTTTTTTCGGAATGAAATTTTAAAAAATATATAACTATATCAACAAAACATAAATATTTCTTTATAAAACGTTTTTAATTTTGAGAAACCATTATAAATAACAACTAAAATTTATTTGTTACTATTTATAATATTGTATTTATTTATTAAGTATATATATTATTTAAATAATTATAATACTAATGTGTTGTCTTGTGGAAACTTCATCTTGTGTATAATGCCAGACAAGTTAGTGTTTTGTGCAGTATAAGATATTGAATTACATTAAAGATAAAACTTTTTATGAAATATTGGGGTGTTAAAATACCAAATATAATGTTTTAAAATTTATCCTTGATATAATTACATATCACTTTTCAATTAGGTGGTCAAATAGACCCAAAGAAGAACATTCCAGGATTAGTGGATGACAATGAGGTGATGGTGTGACAATATAACTATTTTATTTACATGATAATAATAAATATATATCAATATTTTTATATTAAATTAGTAAAAATGTTTTCAGATATGTGTTAAAGGATATGAAATAATTTTACTGTGCAAATAAATAATATTTCTCTTCGTTTTCTTATTTTTGAATATCAATTTAATGATGTGTTTTATCATTAATATTATAATATTATTATTAAATATGTGTTTCCAAAACAAAATTAAAATAATAAATAGAATTATTATTTAAATCCTTTCTTAGTATCATGAATGAAAGGTTGAGAATGAAATAAGTAATACATTGTTTGATGCTGGTGGTTGTCTGCCATACAAATAGATGATAATCTAATTTTTTATAGAACATATAAATGATGTAATATAATTTTTTAATTTAAAATAAAAAATCTTTTATAAATATTCAATATGTTCAATTTTATATTATAAAAATACAATTTATAGTGTCATAGAAAATGAGAATGTTACATCATGGAGGCAGTAGTCCGCACAACACACTAGTGATGGTTTTGATTTTCATAATATAAATTGGAATGTTATTTGATTTATATACAATAATTATAAAAACAAAAAAAATATAGTAATGATATTTTTTTGTAATTTTATAATTTTTTAATGGATCTAAAGAATCATAATTCATATAATTATAAAAATAGAAAAATTGTGATTTAAATTTATTTCCATGCTACTTAGATCATATTTTTTGTATATAAGACATTTAGGGATAATATTATTGTAATAAAATAACATCTTTAATGTGTATATGATTTTTAGAATATATTATTCTTTTATTTTGGATGAAGTATGTTTTTTATTTGTGTGATTGGATCTATAGATAGGATTTCCCCTTTGATAAGTAAGAAGGGATGTATTTTTTAATACACCAAACATTTCAATAATGAAAATTCACTCTCAAAGAAAATGAATAAAAAAATTGATAAATAAATTTGGGAAGATATATATCAAATAAACACCTACAAAACTCCATTGACATATTTTTTTAACATATTCAGTCCATTTCCCTTTAAGATACTCAATTTTTACGATTTTATTTTTTATCATGTTAACTTATTTTTACACATATAATTTATCATTTATAAACATAAATAAAATAATTATTATTATATATTATCTTCTAATTATTATATATTTTAAATATATTTTGATTCATTAAATTTTTAATATTTAGTGAAAATAATTTTAATATCCAAATTTAATTATGTATTAAAAATAATATATAATAAATTTGACTATAACTATATATTATAAAACAGGTTCTTAAAAATTTAAAATATAATATTAATGTTACTTATAAAATAAATATGACTTCTTAGTAAACATATTGGTTATTTTTTAATAAATATGTTTATACTCATAATTTCTTGAAGGGAATATTATTTTTAAAAATGTTATTTTCCATATTCACCAAAAAATAAATATTATTGAGAAAGGTATTAGGGTTTTGACTTATGCTTAAGGAACCTAATTTTATTTTATCAATGATGGATTCAATTCCCAGTATTCTCTATTATCTGATAGTGGTTTTGAATATCTTTTGTGAAGAGGCATAAAAGGGGGTTCAAGACTCTATTAATGATAGAGTGGGAGGTTAATATGGGGTCTTAAAATATGGCCTGATGATACTGCAGGAATACTGCAATATGTTATGGAATGTATGTTGTATTGAAGAACCTAAGTGATATTGATGGTATTGGATGATGTTGTAAGTTAAAATCATGGAATCATTCAATGAGGTGTGGGATGAGAAAAAGTGACTATGGTGGAAACACCCTTAGGGAGTGGGTAAATGACGGGTTGGTGTGTGGGGAGGTGCAACAGTGGATACTCAAAATCATATGGGCCTCCCCAAATGGGTCATTTCGATAATATAATGAAAATTTTGAGTCATTGGAATTCAAAAATCATTAAAAAATGAAGGAATTCGGGCCCCTAGAGTCATTGGTATTCATATTAAATGTAATGGTATCCATACTTCATGAAAAGATAGAGGCACTTTCCTTTAATAAAATTATGGATTTCCCCTCACGTAAAAAATATTTTTTATTAAAAATAAAAAAATTCTATTAAGATAAATATGAATTTAAAAATCCCAAAATAAATTTGTTTTTATCAAATTGGTTTTATAAATTTTTTATTTTTTTGTTAAAAAAATATAAAATATAATTAAAAATATTTTTTATTGAAAAATGAAATCTAAAATTTCATGTTACCATATTGTAAGTTCATATAATAATATAAATAATTTAATATTATTATAAAAATTTATTTATCTATAATTTATATATTGTAAAAATATTAAAAATATGATCAATTTAATTTATAAAGGTATTATACTACAACAATTTTCGAAGACAATCATATGAATTGAAATCATTTCAGAATATTATTTAATGCGAAAAATAATATACATTAATTTTCATTGATTATTTTATATTTATCAACTAATTATTATATTATTCATGCAATTTTAATATATTGGGGTTCGTTTTAGTCGAGTGTTTCATGTGGATAAACGGATCAAAAAACTAATTTTTAGGAAAATGTGATATAAAATTATCAATGATTTCACATAATGGGCCTATCAGTCACATAAAAATAATCCATAGACATGTTTTCATCAATAAAACAATAAATAATCATATCATTAAAACACAATAAAAGCATTGGTATTCACATAACATTTTAAAATTTATCATTTAAATAACCTCATAAACAAGATATATCAATTTCAAGTTCAATAAGAAAAATTAATTATTTAATATAATAGTTTAGATTGTATTACATAAATAATAAAATCCTTTAACTTATCATTCTTTATATAACATTTGAAATGAAACCCGGATATTTTTAATTTTATTGTATGGAAAATGATTTCTGACATTTTGAAATAACATTTTTTTAAATCCAACTTTGAAATACAAGACAATAAAACATATATCACAGAAGTGGATGAAGAATATATCAAAATCATATAAATTGATACATTATTGTAATTAAATACATAAAAGGATATTATTGGTGATAAATGAAAAAATATATTTGAAGAAAATATAAAATAAAATGATTGAGGTCTCTAATTTATAAGGGTATACTTTTGGTTATCATAAGAATTATGTATGAATCATTAATGCAAAAGAGAAATTTTCCCTAACAAATATAATAAATGTAGTAAATTTAATTCAATTAATATGTACAATATTTATTCTTGATGTTCAAAATATGGAACCAAACTGAGATAAATAGAATCTAGTTATCAATATCCCTAATGGACAACATCATTCATGAATTTAGAATTATTTGAAAAGGGTTTTATGTTGTTAAAATATATATTAATGTATAAGAAATAAAAAAAAGTACACATAATCATAAGAAAGGATTTATACTTATTATATAAATTTTTTTTATCATGAAAAAATATAACTAAATAATTAAATAGAGAGTAAAAAACCTACATAACAAAAATAGTATTCAAATTTAACCTTTAAAAAATGGAATTTATAATTACAATATTAAAATTATTAGACTGTATTTAATAATATATTATCTTAGTGAGTTAGTATATTAACCAAAAAAACATACACTCTTCATAAAAAACATGTCAAAAATAGTTAAATATGAGATGAAAACATATACCCTGGTTCCGAATGTTTTTAAAGTTTTTCCAATCATCGTAAATATATAACATATGTTACATAATAGAATTCCCATATTTATTATTCATTACTAAAATTTTATATATTATTCATTTATAATCATTCTAATCATATATATATTGGTTGTTTTTATACATATTTTCCCACAACGCATGTTTAAAATGATAATGGACTATACTGGTATTATAGGAGTGGTGTTAGGATTTTTCATTATAAAATGTTAATTTACTCACAAATTATTATTTATAATATATTGTTTTATTTATAAATATTTATAACATTTAAATTTTATTTCATTAGTGGTTTATTATTTATCTTATTGGATGAGATTTATAACAATCACATTTTGGTGATTCTTAACAAAAGATGTGCATCTTATTAATTAATTAAATGAATATTTTGTGAATACATACAAAAAATAATAATAACTATTTACATTTTATATTATATTATATTATTAATTATTTTTTCTTAATATTCCATGATAATTATTTTTTTCATTGTTCATGATAGTAGTTAAACCAGTCAGTCATGAAGATACCATAATTAAATAATTATTAAGAGAAGATATAAATAAAATATCATTATTCTAATATCATATTAATATATTTCCATGTTTATAAATTTGATATTTTATAATATTAATTAATTATAAGTCCAATATAATTTGTATCAGTCAATTACAATGAATGAAGATGTCGTTTTCCTCTTAGTATGCATGTTTTATGATGTTTTATTATATAATAATTATTTATTATTTATAATATTTTTAGGTTATTAAATTTTTATATCTAAACACTGATTAACATATTAAAATCATATTTATCCTATAGAAAAAATATTTTAACCATCTATAAATTTAAACTCTATTAAATGATGTTGTCTATTTGTTGAGTCGATTGTTTAAAACCATAGATGATTCACAATTTCAATTTTAATAATGTAAAAAATATGAAATAAAATTGTTGTTAAAATATTTATTATAATATCATATAATTATAATTAATATTAATTTATAGAGTAAATCAAATAATTTGGGTCATGTTAGTGCCTTAAAATTCCAATGAAATCAATATATTAGGTCCCTAATACTATCTCGAACATTTTACAATTGGTTATATTCATGGAATCAGAAACATCAAACGGCCCCTTCATCTAAATATTGTTACTATCCCACGTTATAAAACTATATATATATATATATATATATATGTTTTCAATACCTATTATTCATGGGAAATCCTATTGTTCAATTTAATGGTATGTTAGTCACATAACATGTTATTTGGGAAAAGTATTTATTATTGTGGGTTAAACTTATTAATTTATAACATGGTCATTATTCTTAAACAGATACCCTGAAGAGATTGGTAACCCAAATATTTTGGTCCATTTATTTACCTTTGTTTCTATATATGATGTATCATGTCAATTTTAACATCATTAGGTACCATAATATTATTATATAATACGACATTATTATTTAATTGTGAGAGATTTTGGATTTTTTTATTTTCACGACATTTGGGTGGGTGATCTAACATTTATTATAATCTAGGAATTTGAAAGGTGTTTATGGTGTTGAGATTTAATTTATAATGTTCCTAGCAACACATCCTTATTAATTTAATTAGAGACAATATTTTTTTTATTTAACTTTATCAAACATCCCTTTCCATTTATTTTCATGTAACAAGGACCAATCAATTCATTACAGTGTCTTGAGTTAAGGATGAATAGTTGAACAATTTTGTATACTGATTTGTGTGGTATTATATCTATGTCTCCCTTTATGATTTACCTCATATGAATTATGGACAAATGAGGCACGAATTATTTCATAGAGAGTATAACACCATGATGATGGATCTCATCAAGGAGTATTTCCCAATGAGTTTGATACTATGGGATCCAGAAGGAATATATTCCTTCATGTGGTTATATTAATATTCAATAATATAGAGGTGTTGAATTTTATTAAAGAATATGATCTAGTTGGATTGATTGCCTAAACTCTGGGGGGGACTATCTAGAAGATGATATGATGAAAATGATTACAACATGGATACAGTCCCATGATAATTATAATTACTGATTAATGTTGTTGGGTTTCAACATCAAAAATTTGATCCATATATCCCATCAAGAAAAGAATCAATGCCTAAATTGTTTGAATGACCCAATTTAAGATAATATGATCACATCATACTATATAGTTTATATTCATAATGTAATGATTTTTTAGGTATATTTATTTCATTTGATAAGGTTTTCAGTGAGGAAATTTTGATATTTCATATGGGAGATCTATATTTTGAGAGGAATCCTATATATTTCATCATGGAATGTTTCATAGAGAATGTATTTCTAATGATGAATCTGTATATGAGATAAAAATTAATGTTATATTGGATTGAGAATAAATTATATATACGGGGATTCCCTTGAATGGTATTCAAACTCTAAAGTGATTAAATAGATACAGCAATGTCAAACACATTTCATGAGATTATAATATTGAAACTCTATAGTGATTAAATAATGAGACAACCCTAAAATAAATATTAACACAATTCCTAGAGATAATTTCTTTCTTTTAAAGGTTTCAATAACATTTTTAAATGGGTATTATAATGTTAATGATATATGAGTTACACATGAAATTCTTATGACATTATGTTATGTGAAAAGCATTATAGAAATATATTTGATCATAAGCTCATTCCTAAAACATGTGTCCTATATATCCTGATTGAAACAACAATTAGACTCTTTTTTGTTAAAAAATTACACAATAATCAGAGGAAAATGAAGGTTGGTTTACCTACTAGGTATAATTTTCAATGATATAAGGATTTATTTAAATTATATGGACATTTAGAAATGTGTATCTTATGATAGATATAGTCTTATAGAAAAAATCATACTTAAAATGGTTTGTGATTAATCAATTGAATTGGGTATTCAATTGAATTTTATTATGACAGGTGATCATGTGATGTGTTAAGGGCTCCTGAAATATCTTGAATGGTGGGTTCTAGAGATTGTAATATAGTAAAGGAGGTCAAATGATCATGTAATCAATATGTGGATAGGTGCGCATGCAATGTGGCCGCATGACCATGATATCATGAATTGATTTTTTTTCTGATATTTCATCACATCCTCACATAACTTATATGTTTCCATGGAATTGTCTCTTTCTCAAGTGGTCATATAGCTATGTCTCAGATAAACAGTTTATGAAATTTCCATGTGATCAACCCTTTTTCTCTAGGTTCCCATTAATAAAAATTATATTTTTTGTTTCTAAATGGTGGTTTTCAATGTAATGTGGCAAACCTTAACCATTATTATATGTAAATTTTATTCTTGTATTATTATTTTTTCATCATGGGGTTTTTATATATCACCCCATATATATGCTTATTCATATGTTAGATGAGCCAAATACAAATACATAAGGAGGGAAAACATTGTTTGGGTAAATTGGTGTAGTCTTGTGAACATCACACACCTATGTTTATTATAAAAAATGAAATATTCGAGTTCATTTCTTAATAATGTGAAACTGTGATATCATTCCATTGTAAATATCTTGGGTAACATGATCCTTTGGTATTTATGTTCTCACACTTGATCTGGAGACAACTCATAATGAAAAGAAATTGTTAGATGAACCCTTAATCAATAACATTCTTATCTTGACGATTTTATTTAATGTGGGCATTTATCTCCAAGGAATTATGTAATGAACAATAATGGTTTAGCCATTCTATCATGAAAAGAAACAGTCTTCTATCCTCACGGTGTCAAATGAGGATTTAGGGTAATAAAAAAATAAACCCAGTCTCATTACCATTAATTAGTGATGTAATCTATAAATATAGTGTATTTCTCTAAATGAAAATGTACAAAACCTATTATGCATATTTTCATTATATTGAACCCTTCATCTTGAAAATTTTCATATGGTGGGCATAAAAAAATTAACCACTGATAAATTCAATTGATGAGAAGAGGGAATAACGTTTTATAAGGATGTGAATGTGGGTCTATGTCCCTTGGGGTTACATGAGTATTTTTTCATCTAGTTTAATTTTTCATTCCATGAATCTCTATGTAAATAAGTGGAATTTGGGTTTAACTACTGTACATTAAACTAATTTTTCTTGACTCAATGGTTTTGTGACCTCCAATTAATACATCATATATCCCCCTTTTCATGAATTATTCAAATGAACCAATTACATAATATTGTTATATAAAAATAAATATCATTATACCATCACAAAAATAATAATGGTTAATTCACATGAACATGTGGCTCCTGAAACATTCTAATTCTTATATGATTATTCTATTACAAAATTTTAATATGATTAAATGATGTTACAAGGATCATATGACCATGTGACCTTTTATGGTTACATGGTCATGTGATATTTTATTAGTCTTGGTATTTTCATGTTGTTAAATGAGTCACATGATATTTACTTAGTCAGGATCCTTTTAATATAAAACACATATAATATCATTCATAAACTAAAATTTATATTTTTATAAATATATTTCATCTTAAATAGAATTTGAGGATTTTTGTCTCATCTGACTGTAATGTTTGATAATTTGGATTCTTCTATGCACATAAAAATTAAATACACTTACAATATTCTTGTTAATTTGTTTTGGGTAAATAACATAGAGGTACATTTTCATACTAGTTCACACTATATTTTTTTATCATTCAAAAAAATTATTTGATATCATCACCTAATTCAGGGATAATTCTTATCTCATTCTTCATTATCACACATATACCTACTACCATTGCCATTTTCATATATTAAGAATCCCATGTTAGACCAAATCTAGGAGGTCCTGAATGTCACGACCAAATTCCAAAGAGTCTGCGTGTCAAAAGTAGTGAAGACCCAAATAATCTCCTCTATTGAAGTCCTGATATTCATGGGGAAGAGTTTTCGAGATGGTGAAAAAAGAAAATGTTTAATCATAGGAGGGATAACATAAAAGGAATTAATCTACCTTGTTTCCCTAAACAATTGTGTTCTCCATACTCACCAAGTTATAAATGATGGTATTTAGTCTCTAGATATGGTAGGTGATGAACCACTGATTGGGAATTTTTTTTTGGGAATTGTAGATAATTAATGGGTCATTTTAAATAGACAATAGCATGATTTTTTTAGAACTACAATACACCAAACCCTTAACCAGGGACTAGAATTCTATTTGAATATAAATTTAATTATCAAAATAATATGTTATTGAAATAATTATATGAAGGATTGGATATCGAATAATTCCAACCCATGTCACTTTTCCCAATATTCATGAATCTGCTATATAATGTTTCATTCAACTACACAGGTTACAATAAATCCATCAACCCTTAGTGACCCTCTTATTAATAGGGAAAGAGGGATACATATACATCATAAAGTTTCTAAATGATGGTTCCACAATAAATTGTTTCACAAGAGAAACATTATTAGAAGATTCCCACTTGGAACATTGTGTTAATTCCCTTAATAAGTAAGGGATAACCTCATACCGGTCGTTATTTAGAGAAATTTTCACATATTGGGGTAATTTTTCTAAGAATAGAAGTTCTGTCGAATCAATTTTTTATGAATATTTCAATATTTTTTTTCAGGGGTTATACATTATACATTGGTTCATAGAGACATTTATTTAATAAAAATGTACAAATCAGTAAAAAATCCAAATTTTGTTGTCATGAAATTAAAATTTCATATCAGGTGGAATCTATGGTTTGTATTAGGGTAGTCCCTTATGGGTTAATAGTACTGCTATACATTTTGAATCTAAATTTGGAATATTTTATTATATAATAAAATCATGGATTTTATGACCAATTCCCATAGTGAAATATATCTCGAGGAAGAACTTTTCAGCTGAAGGATATTATAAGCTGTCATGTTTCATCTAAATCGGGGTGAATTTGACATCTTCAATTGGGACGTCAAATTTTTTTTTTGCGGTGTACTATTGTTTGGGGATGTGTATAATGAATTTATCTCACCTAATGTATATCCACATGAGATAATGATGATTGGAGTGCCCCCATGGTATGGTAACTAATCAATTTAGACAAATAATCCCTTTATAAGGACATATATTAACCAATGTAATGTAACTAATCAATCTAGACAAGGAAACTATTTAGAACGATTTATATTCAATGATTGGTCCTTATTTAATGATATAAGATGATTAATTAATCAATAAAAACTACCAAAAACTACTAAAAAGGATGAAAAATTCCATTTAGTATTTTGAATCCCATATAGCCTGGGGTTCTTATTAAGTAATTGTTGAAGAGATCCAGGTCAATGATTGGGATGGTTAGTAACCTCTGTGTCTTATTACAATTTCTTAAATGCTGACATTGTGTTTGTCTACATATGAAAATACCTATTTCATGTTTGAGATAACATAGGAGTAAGGTTTCATGCCATTATGATCATGATAGATATGGAATGTGAAGGGATTGTTGGTTTTCTTGTTCCTGAATAAGATATGTTACACCACTATATTCACAATATTTAAATTGTTAAATAATCATTTATTCTATACAGCCAAATAAAATTAATTTTTGGTTAAATGGGATCCCACAATGGAGGTTATGAAGTCATAAAAACCTAGGGAAATTATATTGTCTGGTACAGGTCATTCCATCCTAGAATCATGGGGTTTTACCCACTATTCTGAATTACTAGGATATATGGACTATGCTCAATCTGCTCAAAAATTTATTTTTAATTCCACACTAAAGAATCATACTACATCATTACTAGAAATTTAAAGGTATATCATTAATCAAATTACCACAAGATAGATTATTTTTTGGTTCATTTTACACTAGAATAAATAGAGGGATCATATCTACTGTGAATTCACAGAGATACTTTTGGATGTAGTTTTAATTTGTTGTTGATAAGTGTCATTAACCTCAATGTATCTACCAAGAGAAGCAACCAATTGTTTATATCTAATTATGGAAGATTTTATACTATGATAAAAATCATGATTATGTGACATTCCATAAAGGTGGTACATGTTTTAATCTCATAAAATATTATGTTTTCATGTTGATTTGATCATACATAAGAGATCAATTTGTTTCATAAATGTTAATATTCACAAAATAGCTGGTGGTGGTAAAATGTGAGGCCATGGGTCCTCTAGTAGAATCAACATTTACAAGATCTATAAAGAAACCAACTTATAAAAATGCAATAATACAATGATTCGTAAAAAATAAATAATTTTTTAGATCCAATGACTTATTTTTTCAAGACACCGACCAAATTGTCACAAATGGTGGGGTCCTCATGTTGTATTTACTCTATCTATATTGAAATTTACTATTAAATTATATAAATTGTATTAATTGAAATGGGAAAAAATATCTATGAGGCATGTAGGGTTTTATTGATGTTAAATGTAAAACTAGAGGGCTTGGAGAATGTATATACTCCATAGGTAATTCTCTCTAAGCAATATCTTGATAATTTCATTGCATTCCCCGACGAACATAACATTTTGATACAACCATCCATTTCCCATACCCATTATATATATTGGTCCAGGATAATGTCAATTCCACATTAAAAATTATTCCATAAGGATAATGAAGAGAAAAATGGATCTAGTGAATGTGAATGATAAATTTCATCATTACCCACATATGATTTGATTATTTTTATAACAATGGTTTATTTAATTAGATATTAGATTATATTATAGGAATTAATTTACTGATCACCTCATTTATATACTCACATAGGGTAATGGTGGTTGAGGATTGTTAAATTAAAAATAATAGGCTAATTATCATGGATAAACTAATCAAACAGAGATCTTGGAGGTGGTAGTTATGGTATATGGAAGCAACATTATTAGTTCCTCATCAAGTGCCACCTCAGGTACCATACGTGAAAATATATTCTAAATTTTCTTCATAAATGGTGTCTACTATGAGAATATAATGATGGTAATAAAATATAAAATCATCCAATGAGATCATAATATTTTTATTTGTTTTAAATATTTTTACATTTCATTGCATTAGTGCATTTTCCTAACATGTCCAATCATGAAAGTTCTCTTTTGGTCACTTCAATGACATGAAATCACAAAGAAAAAAAAAGAAAAAACTTTCACACAATTGGTAGGAACCCACAAATTAGAATATATTTATAGAGGGTAAAAAATTATTGGTTTCTAATAAGCTCTGAAAGATGTTTCTATTTTTGATGGACCACTTCTTGTTCAAATCAACCATTTCCGGGGAACTATCCTCTTTGATTATATTATTGTAGGTATATAATACTACAAAAACCATTATCAGATTGAGTAATTGATGGGTCAGTGTATGTATTTTTTTTTAAAAATTATTTAATTATTTATTCATGATATATTCTGATATATATACATACTTTTATCTCATCCTTGTATTGATTTACCTATAATTGTTCTTTATCCGACATCATATTGGGAAGGGATTTCTTCTATGAATTAAAATCACTCAGTAAAAAATATCATCATTGTTACCCATCAATATAAGATTGGTTCATTATAATTAGCCACATCCATGGTGAAAATGGTGTCTACATAGTGGCCAATATGATTAATGATTTCATGACTAAATTATTTAATTTTTTTACCAGAAGACTATGAGTGTTTAGTCATAGAAGATATAAACCTAGATCCCTCAAAATTAGGATCTAATATGATGTAAATAATTTAAGCACATTCATTTCATTCACAAACACTCCCACAAAATACTTGTATGAATCATTAAATTATTGATTTTTTCTTGGAATGCATCCTTGATGTCAGTATTAGATAGAGTTAAATATATGAACTCAAAGCCCTTAATCATCATTAAAAAGGAAATGTCTGCAAGATATTTGTAGTGTGATCAGTGAATGAGAATTTTAAGATCAAAAAAGAATCATTGGTCCACCTCTAATATTTTTCATGAAATTTTTATTTGGTTCGTTTGAATATCGATAACTCTATACCTAGGTGATGGTGATGGAAACCATTCAGTGGCAAATGAGGACCCTCTAACTAAGAGTGTTAATGTAATTTTACCCCTATTTGGTCGTACAACCTCAAAAAGGCCTTTGATAGAATCCTCCTAATATGAAATGATAATATATAATCACATGAATATAATCATTGCTGGGAGAGATGATATAGATAATATCCAATAATATTAATACAATATATGTTAAATTTCGAAGATTATAGGGAAGGTAATGGAAGAATAGAATTGGTTAATTTATATTGTGAAAAGGGTTATAGTTGGTGTGATTTATTCTATAGGAAATATGGTGGGATCATGAGAGAATCTATGAAAATGGTTAGGCTTACTATTTATTAATATTTTTTGTTCAATTTTTTTATAATCGTTATAATATTAGGCACCAAAAATTAAATGGGGGATCATGAGAGATACATATATATTTTAGAAATTCCTTCATCCTTTTTAATTATTAATAAATAAAATTTTCATAATTTCAGCCTCTATTTACAATAAATATTTCTATTTTTTTCATATAATGATAACATAATATTTGATATGTCACTCAGATATTCTTATGCTTCTTTCAAAATATTAATTCATTCCATGTACGAATATAAAAACAAATGCCATAATTAATTACTTCTAGTCATGGTCACACACATATTTCAGTAAAAACACCATTTTCATAACAATACATCAAACCCATTAGAAATAATGACTTTTTGGACTATTGGTGAGATAGTTAACAATTTTATAGAGAATGATATGTCTACATTTTTATTAGGACAATATATTAGAGTTTATATTTAGAAATTGGTAGGTTCCTAATGATGGGAACCAAAATATTTTATTTGTATTTATTCATGTAGTTCATGCTATTTTTAGTTGGACCAATATAGTTGATATTTATGGCCGAACATCTGTGATCCAATAATTCATCTATCACCAGTCATATCTATTAGATTATATGTTACTATACATGCAGTTTTTAAAGCATAAAAATGTTCTTTATTTTTATTATGATCATATTTCATAAACTATATATTAATATAAAAATACCAAGCCTTCAATACTTGACTCATTAAAAAATGAATCTTGTCACGAGGACTGTGAATTGAGGTAATGAAATATGATGGGCATATTAAGGATAATATCAAAACACACTATGGTGATGAAGTCCATTATAATTTGTTTTGGATAATAGGATTCATAAGACCATTTAGGAATGTGAAAAATCTATTGTTGTTTGTTCAAGGGATCATAGTCATGATTCATGTGCATACTTATATAGTATTTCATAGATTCCAATGAGGAGTGATTTTCTCATCAGGAGGGGCCATGACTCTCATTGGGGTAATTTGATCAAACAAAAATATTTAGGATGATTTTGAATCAAACATGGGTGGTTGTTTCCCCTATAATAGTTTATAATCTCACATGAACATGAGGACCCTTTGAAAAGGTAAAGTTATCTCTGGTTTTTAGGTCTGGTGATGATAGGAATGAGTTAGGGTCATAAAATCAAAGTCAAGAAAAGTGTTCCTTGATGATATGTATTCTCATACTAACATTATGTGAAACTCAGTAGGCTGATAATATTGTTAAAAAAATTTTGGATGATCAACAATCAAATTTGGGTGATGAGTGCTGTTATAATGTTGTGAGGGATCACATATATTAGAGGAAATCTCTATAATGAGAAGATATATCCAGTTGATATGGTAGTGAATCATGTGAAAGCGACCAGGTTACATATTATTAGCCATATTAAGACTCTAATGAATCTTTTTACCCTATTTATCCACTTCCAAGTATGATATTATGGTCTTTAAGGAACTCAATATAATGAGGTGGTCATAGAGGATGAGTATCCAAGAAGGGTGTTGGTTCCCTATATCCATTAATCAAGTAAAAATAATTTGTGTTATTATGTAAAATCATTGATATAAAATCCAAATAAAAAGAGTGATTATGGGTTATTTAATTCAGTCCTAATAGTGTGTAATCTTTGTAAAGTTTTATGGTGTTGAATGGTCCGCAAAGCATTGGAATTGTAAAAGTGGTAGATGTACATAGACAATGATTTTAGGTATAATAGGGATTGGAAGTCAATTTCTTATAGTGTATAAATCTATATTTGACATGTGGTTGTATCATATGTTAATTTCCTAGGAATAAAGGAATATCGAAAAATATAGCCCCTTGTTGTGAAATATTTTCCCCATCAAGAGAATAATTTGTTTTAGGAAGATTCATTCACTTGAGTAGTAATGTTAGTTATGTGGGAATGAATATACAATGAGGGTAATGATGCAATTTATATTGTTTATAATATTAGTGAATCCCATTATTAATGGACTGTAATTTATATAGTGACCCATGATGTTTACAAAAAATATCATTTATTTATAACTTAATCAACTACTAATTACACCCTATAGATTGTGAAACCTTGTTTCTTTGTAAGCATATATATATATAACACCAAAATAAAATAAAACATAAAATTTATTTTTTTTATTCAACATATTGAGATAAAAATTCAACTTTTCTCATAAAAATGTGAATTATAACCTATTGAAATAACTAAAAGAAAGGGATGAGCAAAAAATTCCATTAAAAGAATAATATTTACAAGAAACATTACATCTGAATGAAATATAATAAATTTTATTAAAAATAGAAGGGTCATTAGTGAATGACATTGAATGATAAAATAGATTTTATAGTACCATGGGTTTATTGGAAATATTTTAAAAAAATAAAAAAATAAAAAATAATGATCAAGTCTATCTATATGAACAATATCACATTGTGGAATGTATCTTATAATGGACTAGGTTTACTCCATAATCTCATACATGATATCTAATGTGAATTTTTTTTACCTTGTTAGTCTTTATGATATTTATACACACTCAAAAAATACATGATCAATATTTTCATTCCAACATAAATAAATCAATAATAAGGAATTTCCTTTGAATTACACTTAGAATGAACATTTATTGTATAATCATTTCTCATAACATAATCAAATGAAATTTCAAACTGATGAAAATTTAGAAATGAATATTATAAATGTATTACACCATCAACTGAATGTAGAATATGAATGTTATAATATATATATATATATATTATAATCATTCTATAACTTCATATAGAGATACAAATTTAATTAGAGGGAGAATGGTCATTTGAAAAAGAAAATTGTGTTTTAGATATGTATATTATCTCCATCACAATTCATAAGATGCAATCTTAATATTCTTAAATAATAATTATTATTTAGGTATACACTATCATTATAACCCTTTACAAATATATTACTCTTTTAATTTTTTTATTAACATGTTATATTCAAATACTAAATATTTTAGGTTCAAGGAAAATGTTTTGATGATATTGATCTCAAATATCAAAAATTACATTGGAATGTTGGGTTAAGTCAAATATTTTAGTATTTAATCATATGAAAATAAATAATAATGATATAAAAAACATTTCATTCAATCAATTATACAATTAGAAAAATTAACGAATAATATTTATCAAATTTTGTCAACATTTTAATCAGGGAGACAGAAGGACTTACAAACACATTGGCGATGTTTTCATTTTTCACGGATTATTATAAAAAGAATATAACAATTATTTAATATTTAAATATATATATATATATATATCATAAATATAAAATTACATCTACAAATTATCTTACCCATTACATCTATGTTATGTAGTAAATAAGATAATCACAATGTTTCATGAGGTTGTAGTCCGTCGTACAAAGGAATTGTATTGTCATTCTATAAAGGGTGGTTATGTTAGAAGGTATATGATATGAAAATATAATATATTGATTAATATTTCAAGAATATCATATATATACATATATATATATATAGTTTAAATCCATCATTATTAATATCCATTAGATATGATGAAAAAAATAAATTACATAAGTTTTATAGGATATAATCCACTATACATATGTCTGATAGTTTTACTTCGAATATAATTGAAGTGGATATTGATTTATGTTATTATAATAAAATAATTAATCATTAGTGTGTGGTAGAAAAGAAAATTATTATGGAATAATTATTGAGTATTATTTAAAGGATGTGGATGAATAAATAAAACATAGATGCTCTATTACAAATGGTACCTCTTCATCTGACCACATCTTTAGGATTATGCATAATTCTTTCTCACGTAGCCAATATGGTCATAAGTAGGATTATGATAAAAGGGTTTTCTAGATACTATATTAATTTTGTAGGTTTTTCCAAACCAAACTATTTAAAAACTTTAATGTGGATAGGACAGTGGTGTCCTTTTATAAGGTGGAGAGAGTATATGATTTGAGTTTTTGGAATGAAAATGTTATACCCACATTTAACACATTACAAGTGGATATAAAATATATCATTATTGAACCTTAGATGTTATAAGTTAAAATTTGGTCATCCATTGGTATTTTGACATATTTTTTATTCATTTAAACCCTTATCATTTTAGTGTAACCTCTAGTAGTCTTGTTTTAACCATACACGTGGTAATGAAATTTTAATATTTTTACTATTTATTATTACCAAAAATTATATTTAACATATTATAAAATATTAAATACCATGATTATAAATATGTTATTAATTTTTTCAAAAATCATGGAAATTAATTGGTAGAATTTATGTAGGAACTAATCTCATATACGTAATGAAAAATCTATTTTGCAATGAAATAGTTTTGATACATAAAAACATTCTTATATAAAAACTAAACAAGAAATTTATTATCACGAACTATATTTGATTAATAATAATATAATTGAAATAATTTTACTTTTATTACATTAAATATATATATACATGTGTGTGTGTGATTTCATTAAAAATGTATTTTCAAATAGAATACGTATTTTTCAATATTCATTATAGAAAACCAGTTTTTAGAAAAATAGAAACAATTCGACATAAGATAAATTTTTCTTGATGATTTGAAAATATTAGTTAATATTATCAAATATAGTTTCCAATAATGGAGAAAATTTATATTATTACATCTTCACAAAAATAAATAAAAATCATTTTTTGAATTTTTTTTCAAAGTCTATGATGAGATTTCAAAGAAATAAAAACTTATATATCAATATATTTAATTTATCATTGAAATTGTATTTCCACAATGTGGTTATTTCTATTAAAAACATCAAAATCAATAGTTTTTTCATATTATTAATGATTAAAAATTAATTTAATTAGTATATTTTTGTTCTTTTAGGCTTGGTGGTGTGTGTCATATAAACTATCATAATATATTTCATTTTATAAAAATCATGGGGTGTTATAATCCAAGCACATTAAATAATTCCATCCAATTTTTTTAAATATTAATGTAAAAACAAGGGGGTATATATTATTTAATTCTTCATTTGGGTCCCAATATTAATCTTCATATTAATGGTTCTTTCATAACACCTTGACCAGGTGAGTCATCATGTTGTATACAACATTATCTCAACATTCTAATATCATTATAATATTATTCTCACAATAAATATATTTTACAAACTATACCACCACTAAATAAAATACACATGAGGAATTATAAATTTGTATCCTCAATTATCGATATATTGAATACATCGTGTACTTGTGATTGTTTTGGGGGGGGAGTTCTATTAAATAAACCAAAACTCTGATGCAAGCAATATTTTTAAAGGTTTTGTTATACCTGGGGCACAACATTCGTGAATTCCAAAATCAGATGCCTTTTTTCCACTGATATAGTTATAGAAACATGTATCCACTATCCTAAACCTAGGTCAGATCCATGATATGTCAGAATATATATTTTATTTACTATGAGTAGTCCAAATGTCTGGTTGAATGGTCATAAAATTTTATACAATATCATGTCCCAAGATCATTCAATCCAAAACATCATCCAAAAATTATGGTTTTATAGATATCATATAATAAAATACTTTACAAGGATCCATTTTTATTTCTTACTACTATATATTATTGTATGAAAAGTCAACCAAAAGAAGATTTTTAGCCCAAACTCCATTGAATATCACATATCATTCTCTCAACATGACTTCTATCATATGAATTCTATTTTTATGTTTTCCATTAGTTTTGGAATGATAAGACACACAAAAATTGAACATATTATTTAGATCATGATGTAGGATATTCTAGAATAGGGATGTAAATATCATATACCAGTGAGATACAATCAATATAGATCTTTAATGATCCTTTAAAACCTCTATGATGTATATGAATTCTGTTTTTTGCGTAAGAATTATTCATTATTTACAATGAATATATTATTATTTGTATGATTATTGACCACCACTGATACTCCAATTATTTCTCTTGATGTATTGGGATGACCAGTGAAGCAGTTCATGGTGAGTTTTTGTTTTTTCCATGTATTTATGTGTAATGGATTCATCACCCCCATGTAAATTTTATTTCTTTCATCACTTTTTGATATAATTGAAACATGGTGTACATTCAAATCAATATTTCATCATATTGTCCATCCAATGTTATTCTCGATGAAATTGATATATAATCATGATCCTTGGGTGGATGGAGATGTATGAGATGTTTTTATAATTCAACAGATCATAATTTATATCAGAATTTGGCATTCCACATAGTTGTGCCCAAACTATTACATCCCCATATTTATATATTTTAAACTAAAATTATTTCCCATTTATTATGACTACCACGTTCTTTTGAATTTTTGATTCTTCTATTTAGTCATACATTATCTCATATAGTATGGATGTTTTATAAATCATTTGGGAAATAAATTATTATGTTCCTTCCTTTGTGACTCAGATGTCCATCATTTGCATGTATATGGATATTATATCATTCTAAATACCAATAATAATTAACAATTCATTGATCCATTCCCTATAAAGAATCATCCACATAATTCTATTTATATGTATTTTGTTGGTTTTTTAATTTGTTGATGTTGATCATTTGTAACCATATTTTTTGGAACATATTAATCTCCTCCTATATGAATATATATTTTAATCTATTATTGTGTTTCTATATATTAAAATTCACCCTGTAAATATAATGTCACATGATATTATATGAAATTATCATTACTGCCAAATCATGATCACATGTGAGATAGTTATTCTCATGAATATTAAACTACACTAAGGAATCAGCTATCAATTTTTCATTATTCAATATTGACTATCCAAATAATATCATTTAGGATTAATTTTTTACTTTGCATAATTTACCCAACTTGATTGAAGCATAAGGATGGGTGATGTGATAAGCTACATTTTTATCCCCATAAACCACTATTCACATTTAGTATCCATGTAAATCGAGACTACCTTTTAGGTAATCATGTCTAGTGGGTTTTATAATCATGATATGTTTCAAAAATATTATCTGTAATGCCCATCCATTATTTATAAATAATGGTTCTACATTATAGATGGTTTTATAAGCCACTGATGAATATCATTTATCTGAAATGGAGGGATAGATATCAATTTTATGGATATAATATTACCCAATAATGTTATATCCATTATCTGGAACTCCATTTTATTATACATTATTTATATAATTTCAATTTAGAATGACATAAGAATGGTATTTAAATCCACCTCATGTTAATCAGTGATTTATAAGTTAATCAAAATATAATCAACAAAAACTACAAATTTTTTTGAGGTATAATCTATTGAATATATTCATTGTGTCCATCAATATTGTTTGATTTTTACTGTGTCTATATGAAATCCCTATGAACTCATGGTATCCATACCATTATTAACATGAATCATTTCAAATAGCATACTTCTCCACATTTAATTGGTGTTATCCCAAATAAAGGTCCACCTTAATGAAATTTTAGGCTTCATGTAGTGGGTTTAACAATTGTTTTATATGTGGGATGGGAAAATTAATATTTATCATAATTTTCGAGATTTTAATATAATAAATGAAGTATATAACTATTGAATCATTATGATATATCAAGTGGAATGGTAAACCCATTGTGAAATAGTTGGATATATAAAACCCATTTTCAAATTCTCTTTTAAATATTTTATTAGCTCTTCCAACAAAACAATGGCAATTTTGTAGGGGTTCAATGATATTAGTAATGATCCATTTATAATAATCAATTTAGAACTCAACCAATAATTTAGTATGATTACCAAACAAATCAAAGGGGAAAACATCAAAATAAATGTTCACACTGATAATTACTCCAATAATGATGATCTCCTCTGACATAATCATTATGTATGGATATTATTTATTACAAAATAATAATACACACACATGGATAGAAAATTCTAGGTGATATTCATCATCAGCATTAAATTAGTATGGATTTAGCGGATGAAATTATATGGGGATATTGATATACCTCTCTCAATTGTTGATATTGTTATTATATTAGGATTTCTAACACATACCCAATATTGAATCAAAATTAACTAATAGAAGTTAGATTATATTTCCTAGAATACACATTCCATAAACTTCTCATGATGGGTAGTAATCTTCTTAAATTGAGACCATTAACACATTTTCATCTTTACAGATACCAAAACCCCATGAATTTTTTTGGTCATGGAATAGTAAAATAACATTTATTGATATGAAAGAATGTGTAATAGTTGAATCAAATACTAAATTAACTATTTTTAATGAATAACTATCAAAACATTCACCACATAATTTATAGGATACTCCAAAGCAGTGAGGACAACATATTAATATTCATTATCATTAAGGTATTGAGGTTTTTTTCAATGATTATCACCAAAAAAATATCATAGTGAACTATAATGAATAATTTATGTGTTATTTAAAATTTAAACACTACACAATATGATGAGTATTTATGTGAACATTGTTTTTTTAATCCACATATCTGGGTTTCAACAGTTCCATTTAGCACTGGATAACATGATTCAAATAGTTTGAAATTTGAAACATCTATTGGATTCCAACACAAAGTTTCCATGATGCATCCTCCAAAAATTTTTACATATGGGATATTTCATTTTATTTCCTCTATGTTATTTACCTATTTATACCCCTTAATAACACCACTTCATATTTTTTGTCTCCAGTTTTATGAGCCAACTATGATTTATTTATCTTTATCTAATCGTTGATAGGACAACATACTATTTAATAATAAATATAGAAATTTAAAATCACTAATTATTTTCAAAGACCTGAATTTAATATAATTAATAATATATCCAATATACAGTGTACTCTATATTATATTCCATATGTGTTTGTGGAGCCTTGGGATTTTTTACTCATTTTATTAGATAGACTAATCTTCATTTTGTTTCACGTAAAATAAATTCCAATTCATTTTATGATAGATATTTCATTGAAAATTTTTATTGCAAAAATTTTTCTATAAGACATTCCATTACAGGGAATAAATATTCTATTTTTTACATTTTTTTCATTATAAGTGTCCCCCAATGCTCAACATCTCTCCCAATGTGGTAAAAGTATAGGAAACAGATTACTTTCATTGAGTATCAGATGACGTAGAATATATTATTAGGAGAGTTAACTGATTATTCCATGACGCGGAGAAGAGAATATTAACTAATGTTATGATGCCTTCTTTTCATAAACGACATGATAGGAACTCAATCCTTCTTTTGATGAGTATCCAATTATACATGTTTTAGGATATTATTCACAACTTAATTATATTGATCCAATACTATAGAGATGTTCAAATATCCTAATCACTTAATACTATTAATATCACTGTTTAAATCCCCATATTTCTGATTTTCTGTGGTTGGAATAGTTTCACTATTTTTGCGCTATTAAATGAAATATGGAAAATATGATTGAAATAAATTTACAAATAAATGTACAATTGGTAAAATAGAATCATGTTATGAATAAATTATAAATGATATGTATACCATACCTAATGAGTCTGTAGGTTTCAATGCTTCTTATAAATAGTAATTTCCCTCTTAGGTTTTCTAAAGTCTAAATTTTATCATGTCATTCATAATGGTTCTTGAATATTTTTTCTAGATTCCAATGTATATCCATCAATGACATTCAATCTAAGAGTGCCTCAATGATAATTATTATGCACCATTCGATGATTATGTCACGAGCTATGGAAAATTTTACCGGTTATTTCTCCAAACTACAACTATTCTAAATCCACATCCAATTGTAGTATATAGGTTCATATGTAATTGATTAGAACCCATTGACTCTATCATTAAATGATATTCAATGATATTTTCCTATGATTGGTATAACCATTAATATTATAATAAGGGTTCTCATGAAATTTCAGTACTTCTAATCCACAAAAATAACAAGACCTTTCTTTAATATAAACTATATTAACCTAAGCATTTTAAAAATAAAATTCCATGATTTTAAAAATAAGCATTAATTATGTACGACCCAATTTTCATGTGACTTATTGTTTTTGAATTACATGGTATATAAAACGTAAAATGAAACCAAAAAAATAAAAACATTGTTTTTATTCTCCATATTGAGATCCGAATTCCATTTGGTCACATGAAAATTAATGTATAACATTGATAATTTCAAAAAATAAATAGGTCAAGTAAAAAATACCTATATGTTAAAAACTTGACAAGAAAATATAACATCATAGTGAAAACAATAACATCACATAACAAAAGATAAGGGTATTGTGTTAATCACATGGATTAATAACATATATAATTTATGTGCATAAAAAAATCATAAATTTAGCATTATCAAAACAAATGATATAAAAGCATAACAGAGATAACTATAATTACCATATCACAGAGTGTACAATGTCCTATTATGGATTATGTTTACTAAAAAATCAAATACATGTAGTCTCGTGAGATTTAATATTTAATATTCTCATTAAAGAACAATCTAGGTCCTACCATATTTTTTATCTTTTGATTAATTTCTATAACATAAAGGATTATACTAATAAAGTAATAACATAAGAATTACACATGAAATAAAGTATGGCTTTATAATATTACCTTATTCAATAGTGAACTAAAATTTCACAATGAATGAATTTAAGAAATTAATATAATGAATTTTTTAACAAATAACTTTAATTGATAACCATATTTGTATATAAATTTGAAACATTTATAAATAATATATAATAATTTAAATAATTTAAATATATGGGGAATATTTGTTTTAGATAGAATTTTCTTAACCGAGTGATAATGGTGGTTTGGAAAGATCCTTTACCTAAAGAATTATTCATCATGAGAATTATTTATATTACATTACAATAAACATATGATATATATTTAATTGATCCTGAAATTATTAAAAGAATATTAATAATTATATTTTAAATTTAAATTTTCTATTAAATTACTTAATCATTTTGGATTGATTCATACATTTTGATGATATTTGGCTGACATGTAAAAAATCACGTTGGAATGTCAGATAAGGTCCTAAAGATTATTATTTAATTACATACAATAAATTAATAATGAACTAATTATAATTTTTATATATCAGTAATAAATTTTATACAAATAAAAAACAATGGTTATTAATAATGAACAATGTTACAATCATGTAGAAAAGAAGTCATACATACTCATTATTTACATTTCCATTTTTCAGATGTTATTATGGAAAAAATTTAACTATTATGTTATAAATATATCATAAAAATAATTTTATTTATTAAAACTCAGTTACATATACCATCCATGTGATCTGGTAAATTAATAAAAACATATCGCTTCACGTGTTGTTAGTCTCTCGTACCCATGAACGACATTATCATTCTTTAGTGGTTGGTAAAAAAAGAGGATATTATATATTACATTTCATGTAATAATAATATCTCATTGAAATTTTATATAAACATTAAATTAGTCATTTTTAATATATATATAAAATGTGGTTATGGGAATGAATTTCAAATTTTCATGGGATGATTGCCTTTTGTACAAAAAAACGATGGCTTCTCTACCCATTTGATTGAAGTGGAGATGTATTTATTTTATTCTGTTAACTATATATCTTATTAGTATATGTTTTATACATATAGTATTATATCATCAATTTTGAGTATTATTTGAAGGATGTGGATGTAACAAATAAATCATAGATCTTAGGTTATGAATGATACCTCTTATATAGACAACATATTTTGGATTATAACTGAAGACTTCCTACAATGGATTTTTTTTAATAATTTACTATATGAAGTGGGGAGGGATATAAGGTATTGAGGAATGTAGTTTATGAACTATATGTCTGTATAACATTAAATATAATGGGAAAGTGGCTCCCTAATATAATTGAGGGATTGGACACAATTGGAAATTCTAAAAAATAACATTTACACTCATTTTTCCTATAAAACAATGAAAAAATTCTTCATTATAAATAGATGGAAGATAGATGGTTAAAATATGGACATTTAGAAATATATAAATATGATTTTTTTTTCTATTTAACCATTATCATTATTAGTTTAACCCTAGTAATGTTATTTTAACCTTAATTATAGATACTTTTTTACTATTATTTATTACAAAAAATAGTGAAGAAATTATTATATAACATTAATACTTCAAATCAAATATATGGAATCCATTTTTACAAATTCAATTCATTGATATAGAAAAATCATATTTAAAATTAAACACACAGATGTGATGAAAAATTGTTTTTGTAATTGAAAAGGTTTCATAGGTATTAAAATATTTTATATAAAATATCAAAATCAAATTGATTCCAATGAACTAAATTGAAATAAATATTTATTATTTGAAGTAATTATAAATTTAAATAATTTTAAAACAATGTATATATATGTAAATATTTAAGAAAATGGTTTTTTTAAATAAAACTCTATTACCCAATAATCATTTAAAAATAAAATTTTTTAGAAAGAGGATAAAAATTATTCCTAATAAAATTTTGTTATTTATTTTATAAAAAAAAATAAAATATTGTAAAATAATTATATAAATAGTTTAAATAATCAATTTTCATATTTTATCGTATAAAAACAATAAAATCCAATTTTTTAAAAGATTTTTCTAGGCCTACAATGTCAATACCCATAATTATGTCTTTATTTGTCAATATTTATTATTTATTCTGCATAAATACATTTCAACATTTTTTTATTATTATTCATACCAATAACTTCAATTTATATCGTATAAAATCATTGTTTTAACAATTATTTTAATTGTATATTTAGGATCTTTAAATCCAATTGTTTCAAGTTGAAATGTTATCAAAGTAAAAATACTTTCCATAAAAAAGGCAGGGTGTTTGAAATAAATAGAATATACAAACACATAATATTCATAATTTTGTTTATGTTCAAGAATATTATAACAATAATTGGGTACCACATCCTTTATCAAGTACTGAGTGTAATATATAGTGTTATAATGGTGAGGATAATGTAACAATTTGAAACGATGGATTGTGGGTCATGTAAATCGTACCTCAAGGGTTAGAATTGATAATGATTATCAAATGGGGGTCACATATTAGATATGATCATATGTTACATTATAATGGTGGGTAATACATAATTATTTCTCAATCTCATAAGAAATGGAGTCAATTTTTTTAAATGTGAATATCGCTCTAGTTCATAGTTTGGATGGTTATATGAATGTGGAAGTTGGAATATACGCATAGCCATAATAATGGTCCATTAATGATAAATATACTACTTGTGAGTTTTCGAGAATATTTATTATTATATAAACACATTATTAATGGATTAGGATAAGAGTAAAAGGGTTATAAAAGGATGGATCTGACATTTTAGAGATTATTTTCAGAGTAATGGGTGAGTAAAATAGTTCATGAGAAAAGGTGAAATATCTCATATATACTACATTAGAAAAATGGTGAATTCAGTTTTTGACCATAGATATTGTACCAAAGTCATCTGGTTCTATGCCACATTATTATGAGCGTGGTAATGACGCACTCAATCCTCATGTGAGGAACATGTATAGTATCCGGTCTCGTATCATTTAGGATGTTGAATCCACTAATATATTTGGATTATGGGATATATAAATTATTACTCAAGGGGATAAATAAAGTCTGATGATATATGGTATATACATTATATGTAAATTTAAATAATATTAGGTGATGAGTATTTTGTCATTGTTTCTAGGGAACAACAAAATTAGATGATATTTTTTCATAGTGATTAATGATTTGGTTGATAGGTTTGGGGGTCACATAAATGTATTACAGAATTTTAAAAAATTCATTTTGGGAGTCCCTTGGAATTAAATACTATCTCCATCAACAGTCATATAAGATATTAATGATATAAACTAATGAAAAATGAAGTAGGTCAATATTATAAACAACATCTAAATTTGATTCGGGAACCCTAAAAGTTTATTCTCCATGTAGTGAACACATAATAAATGTCTAGGGATCTAAAAAATTATTACTATAATTTTTCCATACATTCCACGGTTTTAGATATATTAATTTGATATTATATAGTGTCATAATATAGATGATATGAATGTTGAGCCATTTATAATTTTTTATATAACTTTTTATTATTATCATTAGGAGTGAATCTTAGAATGTAGAGACTAAACATTTTCTGAGACTATACATATTTTAAATAATCTAGAAAATCATTATTTCTCTTTAACAATATGATTAAGAAAATGATATTTGAAGCATTATGGAATAGTGTTTATGATCATATGTCTATGCCAAAATGGGAATAAAAATTATGTTCCTGACTTGTGGATTATGTATGTCTGAGATAAGTGACACAAGCAATGTAATTAAAACACGTGTGGCTGGGAATATACAATCAGACATTTGAACATTAAGTATGGATGCTAAACATCAGGTCTCACGGCCTAAATATAATTATTAATTTTTTTGGATAAACATTGAAAGCATGATTCCGAATAAATATTCATTGAGTTACTCTATTGTCATGTATTTAAGGAATATGCTAATTAGAGGTCCTTCATTCATTGAAAGAAATAATTATATCGATAGGTTTCATGTACGATCAAATTTTTACACTAGTTTTTTAGATCATTATGATTTTTGGGGACACTATAACTCTATGAATGATGCACATTAAATTATTGAATCACATCCTCTATGTTGATCAGCATCTCGAAGATGTAATGTTTTCCAATGACAATAGGTGGCCTATAATGCTAGATTCAATTCTAGTCCACCAACTAGCCAGTATAGTCCATGTTTTAGATAATCTAATTATTAATAAATTGGTAAGTATACATGTTACAAAACATCTATAGAAAATAATCAATATCTATACATAAATATTGGAGGAAATCGTGGCCCATTTGGGCTTTCCCACATGAAACATAGTGGTTTTTAGATAATCCAATTTAATTGGTGGTGAAAACATATTTTCCTCCACTCTAACACCCGATAATGATTTTAAACACACAATATCACGTAATTAATCCTTAAATGGGGATTTAAAAATATTTATGTTTCTATAGAGAACCATTGAATACTATAGTCATGTTTTTTTACCTCTTTACCTATTCTATGATCTTGAATACTTGATATTGTGTGTTCAACATTTAATTTTCAACTCATCTTATGTTCCCTAATCTTTATTCCCAGGTAACATTCCTTAATCCTTGAAATTGTTGATCAATACTATCCATATATAATCTTTGTGTTTCATAATAATTATGAAATCCACCAAATATTTCCTTTTCAATCATTTCCAAATACAGGTGATCTAAAATAACATTCTAATGACAATATTGATTTTTCATGTTTGTACCAGTATTTTGAAAACATAATAATATCATCCATGTGACCATGATGAATTTGAAAACTAATTAAATTTCATGATACATATGTTTAGACCTCTATCAGACCACATTGGGTCTATTGGTGTTGAGAACAGGACATGCTGCCACTAGAGAAGTGTATTAACCCTTAGAAATATGTTAGGAAATGTAACATGTGAAACATTAGCCAATATTTGATTTGGAACTCATTTTTGGACTGTAAAAGAATTTGAATTGAATTAACATGGAAATGATTCTTATTTTTCGATAATGAATCACATGTATTTATATATTTACTTTTATTATAAATCGTTTTAGCATTATTATGTGGTATATATATCATTTTGTAGAAAAATATTAGTTTTATATAATTGAAACATATAATGGAATTATTAATAAAATTATAATTTTATACATTGAACGGTTGAAATAAATGATAGATAATTGATATAATTTAATAAATATTCCAATATTCAATATTATCACAGGTTTGAAAATTTTGATGAATTTGAATGAATTTATTATTATTTCTTTTTATTATTTTTAAAATTATCCATAGGATGAGAATTCATATATGGTAGGATGACCTCATAGCACATATCTTTCGCTATAGTGGGAATTCATTATAGGATATATTTTACTTTTTTAATTGGTATAATTTTTCTCCATGGGAACACATATGTGGCTCTATAATGGGGGTCCACATAGATCCCAATACAACATGGTTTCATTTTTCCATTAGAATTGTATTCATCACTAGTAAAATATAAGTGATTCTAGTATTGGAATATATATGGAACCCAATTTATATTTTTTACATTATTCATAAGTTTGTTACGTCTTGTTACCAAAAAATATATGATTGGTTCATCATAAGAAAGAAAATGTTTTGACAGTATGGGTGACTCATCATTGGCAAGATTATATTCTAAATGATAGGGATATTTGGCATCATGTCAAAGTATGTTTGATAAAACCTATGTTAAAACATTGGATTTGCGTGTAAGTGCATATATTATTTATATTTTTAATCATTTTATAATTATATATCATTTTATATTATATTTATAGATGAACTATTTATCTAGACTACTATTTGTAGACACCATGGGTGGCATCCTACTTTGTTTTACTCACACCCTATTTGGGATTCTATTTGGTTCTCAGACATACTATATGGATATAGGTTTGAAAAATTGTAAGGGGATCTATATAAGAAATATTTCCATTCTATATGGGATTGGAGAGGGATGATTATATCAGGCGTTTGGTTTGTGAATATGGTCCTTTCATGTCTTTATTATAGATTTGGTTTTTATGTTTATACTTTTACAAAATTTAGAACCTCATTTATTTTGGTATATAGTATGGAATGACATATTATACTATTATTAATTGGTTCATTACTATTCATATTGTTTATACATGAGTTTTATGTTGTAATTGATTTATCTTACTATATTTTTGAAATAATTTTCCAAAGGGTATTGTCTACTGAAAATATATTTTACAGTATTATTGATATTTTGAATACTCTGGTATTTGCTGAGGCAAAATTGAAGACATTATATTTATTCCATTATCATGTCATTGAGAACTGGTTCCAGGACATTACAATGTTGTTTTAATGATAATTTGTTTCTATTTATTTACCCATTGGCATAGTTATATATTGTACGATAATGTTCGAGGGCATAAAAATGAGCTCATTCATCGGAATAGAAAACCCATGTTCCTTGGATAACAGATTTTTGTAAAGATATAGTTGATTTCATTAATGTTTTCACATTATTGTTGTTATTTAATTCCACTATATAAGATATAATATTTTTGTTTTGTTTCAATTTTAGGATATATAACTCAACCTTTGGAATGGAAATATGTGAGAAATCATGCACTATTGAAGGAACAGAAGGAAATATTTTTTCATGAATATTCCAGGGAATGGAAATTTTTATCTCATGTAACAGATCTATATTTCTATAATATGAAATGATATCCCATAAAATATTAATGAAAAAATTGAATGAATCAAACTTGTGTGACATGTCAATTGAACTTTTAGGATATGTTTTGGAGTGACGTTATGTCTGTTTGTCTCTATTACTTTCCTTTCATTAAGAGGTTTACCATATTTCTTATAGTGACCTTAACCCTATCTTGACAATGATAATGGTTTCTACCTTTACAATGGGATAAGATAATATTTATCACATCCCAAAAGACTGAATAGTTTAATATTCATTATAAACATGATTTATAATTGAAATGTACAATACATTTTAAAATACAAGACAAGAAATTTTTTTTAATTATTAATTCCATTATTCCTTTTATCATATTCATTCATATCAATATAAAAATACATCCTCATATAGAATGAAAAATAAAACATGAAAAGTGGTGAGACAAAATTTTCAGTATTGGTATATGTACAACATAATCAATAATTAAATAATGTAATATAAAAATGGAAAGGTAAATAAATAAAACAAATTCTATATAATAAATAACATTTGAATAGTTTCCAAGGATTAAATTTTTTTCAAATAATTCCATATGAATAATCACATGATAGTGAAACATAAAAATATATATTATAACTAATCGAATAATGACAAGGAATATCAATACCAAAATCCATATTGATGGAATGAAAAATTATTGATATATAAATAATATTGTATAAGAATAATTCCAATAAATATAATATGTCTAATGCATCTTTCTAAGACATCTAATATCATCATGGATTCTCATAAAGAACACTATTAAATGGGAGAGGCCTTAGATAAAACTATATAAAGTTTTTTCCATGAAAAATATTGATATATAAATGGGATATTGTTGGTACCATGTATCAAATAATATTTAATATGAATTCCTCATATTTCAATGAATTTGATTTATTCATAAACAATGTTTCTTATCATATAGTATCTATTCATATTTGACAATACATCCACATTTAATCAAATAACATTAAAATAGAAAATCATAGGTAAAAAATATTTATAAATTATGATATATTATTATCCATCATAAAAGAATTTGGATATTTAAGATAAACTTAATTTAGATTAACAATTTATTAATATAATGTAAATTTTTAAGGAGAATGATTATAATCAATAATTAATGTGATATATCACAATAACATTTATCACATACTAATTTTCATGTAAAGTCCCATGCGACAAAATAATTCAAATTAAAATATAAAATACCTAAAATAATAATTATTTCCTAATATTACAACTGAAATTGGAATTATAGATAGCACATAAAAGTGAATTGGCTCAAAAAAATAAATAATCGTACTGAAATATAAATTAATGTAGAACCCCTTATGATACGATTCATTTTGGTTGAATGTTAATTTATCTCTTCATTGTTTGTTTTGAACCAATTAATAACTTACTAAATAACTATGCACATTTATATAATATCTTATATGAACCATTTACTACATCTAATAATCATTTTGTTAATATTCATCCATTATTTCCATTATTTCTGGTTTAAATAGCATTGTTTTCTTATGTATGTTATGTAACTAAGGGTGTAATTAAATAAAATATCACATAGTTTCATCATAAAAATAATATTAATCAAAACAATATCATAATATTTATTGATTAATTTTCTTTATATGTAAAATATGTTAATATTATTATGAAAAATGAAGAATGTTTCTATCAGTGAGATAGTAGGTCTTGTATATGCATGAGAAACATTTTTAATTTTACAATGGTCATTATGGTAAGGATGTATGTATTAATTAATAATTCTAAAATTGTCATAATAACATCTATACATATTTATTCAAATATATACACACACACACACATAGAAATATATTTATATAATCCATGTTGTGTGGTAATATAAAGGAGTTACATTCCTTCATGAAGGTGGTAGTCCACACATAATAACTTGTTGACATCATCCTTATGTGTCAAAGGATTATATGATATATAATATTTATGAAATTGGGAATATATCAAGAATATAATAATTATTTTTTCATATCACAAATAATAATTAACGTTATTCCTTATAACCTTTCATGTAATGTGTTGGTGAAATAAAAATCACATTGCTTTGCGAGGCAGTAGTCCGCCAAATATAAGAGATACATTATTGTGTTTCCTACGGAATGGATAGTAATAAGTACTATTTGATTCAATTTCTCAATATTTATTATAATCTTGTAACTATAATGTATATAATTTTTATACATCATTATACACAACCATAAGAGGTGGTCCTGAAAAAATGAATGATATTATTTAATGAGGTAGTAGTAATCCATACCCACACAAAAATATTTTATAACCCATTTGATTAATTTTCATGTGGTTTTAGTTTTTATGAATAACATAAAAACATGTAACATTATTAAGGAAACATATGTTATTTTATAATATTTGTATAATAGAAACATAATGTGGTGGAGAATCAAATAATATAACAGTCTTTGGTGAAGAACATTACATCATCTTCAGGTATCCTCCTTAGGTTTTCACAAAATCATTGAAATGTTGTATATCATACCAAATTACCATTTCATGGACTATGGTGGGGTATATGTGTATTCATTTTAGTATGTCATGGACGAACCAAATTTGTCTAAATGTGTGAAAAATGGGGGAGAGTTAGTTCCATTATATAGTTGAGGGGTATTGGAATTGTCGTATTTACCCAATGGTATTCACTATATGGATGTCAACATTAAATTATGTGAATATAATATTGATAATTAATAAGTCTTATGGTGGAAAGTGTTGATCCATATATCCCTGAAATAATGAATAATATGTTATATAATAAAATTTACTTAACATCTATCTTTCCTAATTGTAACTATTTTTGTTCTTCAATATGGTAACTAGTTTTCAAACAATGTAATTATATCCACTAAGAATAAAATAAATATAGAAATACTATATACACTTAAATATAATATTTAAAATAATAAATACAATTTATTTATTAAAAAAACCATTTGTGTGTAAAATTAATTTTAATACAAATGCATGTAATGTGGAATGACATTGTTTTAACTACAACCGTACAAACAGAATGTTTTTTAATTTAGTTGTAAATATTGTTATTATTGTAAAGACCCATAAAACTCAAGGAAATTTTTTTCATAATTTTATTTAAATTTTTTACAAGAACGCAGTTTCTGACGGCACGTGATTCCGAGGCCCGGTGTGCCCGGAATCATTTTCCGAAGGATGGCTCGGGTACGTTTAGTGAACGAACGAGCGGGTTTTTCTAAATTTTGAACCGGTGCTAGGAATCAAATTCTGAGGGCACCGATGGAATAGCAGCGCCGTTATTTGCATAGAAACGCCTCTTCCGGAGTTGCGTTTTCTCGGGTGTGGTTTTTAATTTTTGGCGTTAAGAGAAGAAAATAAAATAAGGTGGTGCGACAACTTTATTTTATTTCACTTAAAGCCGCTTAAAGCCACTTAATCTGAGTTGAAGTGGATAGGGTGGAACCCAAAATATCCTACCCTCTAGGTAGGATATTTTTGAGGTGGGGCCCGCACGAGCCCCACCGTTTCTTTTCCCCTAAGTAATGCACCCGCGAAAACTCCTGTTTAATGAAAGTCAACTGGACCATTTTCTAAAACTCTTAAACGCTCCAATTAAATGGACAGTTAGTCATTTCCATTAATTCACCGAATTAATGGTTCGTTTCTTAACACGTTTTCAAACTGTTGGCATAATAATAAAATAAGACCAACATTCATTATTCTTGGGTGCGGTTTGTTGAGAGGTTTTGGAGAATATATATCTTTATCCTCCTTCGCGAAGAATGTGAAGAACGTGAAGAACGTGAAGAACGCCGGCCTTCGACGAAAGCCGACGAAGAATGCCGAACCCTCAGAGATCGACGACGCGACGACGTGCACCACGACACCGACGATTCTCCTCCCCTGACGTTCTTCTGCGGTGATCCTTCCCTACGACAATCTTTGATCAACACCGATTGAGGTAGGGGAATATGGATCTTTTAATTTTCCATTTTGGTTTTTATCCTTAACATGGATTTAATTCGTGAAATTAAATCTGTGTGCTTTCTTAATCCCACGGAGATCGTTGACGCGACGCCGTATATCACGATGACACGACGCCCTTCCGCGACGCGACGATCCTCTTCTTCTGCGACGGTTAATTCTGTAAAGAACTCTCGTTCGACGAATAAGACGAGGTAGGGGTTTGTTTTATTAAATATTTTTTATTAATTCCCATGGCGTTTCATTATTAAATTGTTGTGAGACTTTTAAACCACTAACGCGGTGGGTGCGGACTAACGAACAAGTCCGAACCCACCGCCCCTTTAGTTCTTTGTATTTGAAATGACGGACATCGACCAAGCAGGCCGCACGGGCGATGTGGGGTCGTCGTAGTGAAGGACGGACACTGGGAGGACTTTTGGCGAAGACAGCAAGGATTTCCGACCACTGAAACTCATCCGGTGGTCCGCAGAGCAAACCGTCAGCGCGCCACGCCGGCACGGCGGCGCCGGTGGCTGAAGGCGGCGGCGCCTGGCGCGCCCCCGAGGAGAACCACCACAGATAAATTCGCGGTGGCGGCCGGCAGACCCGCGACCGCGCGGGTCCGGCGAGAGACGGGACGCGGGAGGCTGCCGCGTCCGCTGGCAAAGGGCGGCCCCACGCTGGGACGTGGTACTCTCACGAGGGAGGCAGCACGCCCCCCGCGCCGGCTGGGCCGGGTCGCCCCCAGGCCAGTCCAGGCCGGCCCACCCCGGCCGGGCCAGGTCGCGCCTAGCCGGGTCGGACCTGGACCCGGGTCCGGTCAACCCGGTTCGACTCGACCCAGGGGGGTTGGGCCGGGTTGGTCCGGGCCCAGACCCCCCGTTTTCGGACCTTTTCGGTCTTTTTCCCGTATCTTGAGCTACGGTCCTCCGATCGACGCGCCGTAAGCGGCGATGCAATCCTTGGATCCAGAACGTCGTTTCGGTATATCGCACTGAAGATTTCGGAGTACTTTGTGTTTGGCTGGGTTGGTTCGTACACAAAACCAACCGGGCCCTCTGAGCGGAAACACTCAAATCTTGAGCTTCGGACGTCCGATTGACGTGTCGTCGACTTTGTTGGATTTCTCTAAGTGAGATGGATCTTTTGGCATACTCCTTATAATGTTTGGACGCAAGTAGAGTATAGTCGGGTTGTTTTTGCCTTAAAAACCAACCGGGCCCCTGGGACGAAAAAGCCTATAACTCTCAGACCAGGCGTCCGATTGACGCGCCGTCTGCAACGTTGAGTTCCTGTTGACGATACGGAACTTTTGGATACATCAAATCTGGACTATGTGTCAGTTGATGTATCAGCCTCTCGGATCGTGGAGCGGACCCTCCCTAACGAGCTTGTTTGTGCGGGAACCCTAGAACAGACTGCGTTTGCGACTACGACGACGACGACTGTGCAGAGATCCTCAGTGGATTCGATGGCGACGACTACAGCACTCAGCGATCCTACGTGGGTTAGTGCTACAGATCTTGTGTGGGTCTGATCCTGTGTGGGTCAGTGCTCAGCGGTCCTGTGTGGGCCAGCGCTTACAGATCCTGTGTGGGTCCGATCCTGTGTGGGTCTTTTGCGGGGGTTAGTTACCTATCGATCATGTGTAGGTCAGATCCATTGTGGGTCATTGTGGGGGTTAGTTACCTATCAATCCTGTGTGGGTCAGATTCTTTGAGGGTCAATGCGGGGGTTATTACCTTTCGATCCTTTGTGGGTCTAACGGCTTAGATGAATCAGTGGATATATCTGATCATCTCTATCGTCATACCAAGAAGTATACCTGTGTGAGATGAATCATGTTTTTCTTTCTTTTGTGGATTGTGTTGTGCTATCCTATGTGGATTACGTTTTTCTTTCCTGTGTGGACTTTGTTGTACTTGGTCTCAGATGTTGGAGCCGAACGAGAATTGATGACTTAGGTATATTTATGGGCATATATCTAAGCTGTGTCAGATGTTACTTCGTGATTGTATCTTTCCTTTTTGGATTATCCTTTGTGGATTCTGGGAGACCTTAGGGGGTATCGTGGTGCCTACTGAGAAGCTTATACTCACCCTTTCACGGGCTATGCCCACACTACGTTGTGTTGGTTGCAGATGACGGACAACGCTGATCGTGGTTGAGGCTTGCGGAGAAGGATTGTACTTGGAGGTGGACCACTGGGCGGGACGTACATGGAGTGGTCGGCTGGACCCGAGGAGCAGTGGAGGATATCTGTACCCACCCTTCAGGTGGGATTTATAGTGGACAGCTTGGCGTTGTGACTTTACTTTTCAGTTTCTGTTTTCCCTTTCAAGTTGTACCTTACTTTTAGTATGGGTTTGTATACTGGCCCACATACTTTTCCGCACTTACTATTGTACTCAGTTTTTACTTAGTGTTTACTTCTGCATGCTTGCTCTGTGGTGTTTTTGGTTTACTTTACAAAGGCAATGCCTTCCATTTTTCTGGGATTTACGCCATGGTGCTAGTCACCATCCCCAGGCCTATGGAAGGTGGGTTTGGGGTAGTCACAGCACGGGCCCCATGGACGGGTCATGACTTATTGGTATCAGAGGAGTTCGGTTCTACCGCAGAACTTGGGACTCAGATCTTTTACTATGTGAAGCAATAGTGTTTAGCGTATCGGGTGTGGTTATCAGTCCAGGGAGTCCAGTGTTGGTGCGGCGGCCGACGTATCCGTACACCAGGACCCTGACTTCTGATTTCCGACTTAATGCACGAAAACATTGATTTCATGTGTCTGTTTCATGTTTTCATTGTGATTAAATTGTGTCAGCTCACCTGGTATATTGTTCTGACCGTGGGGCACCTGTTTCTTTTTCAGGATGGCCCCACGACGGCATCCAGCTAGGGTTCCGAGAGTTGAGCGTGACGACAACTCACTGAACGACGAGGCTTCGGTATCAAGCCCTTTGACAGCTGAGGCAGCAGCGGTACCTCTACCCGCCGAGCCACCGATGCTTCTAGCCCCAGCCGCTGACGATGCACGTCACCTTAGTGCACTGCATGAGTTCCAGTGCCTACGACCACCCAGGTTCCATGGGGAGATGGACCCCCAAGCAGCCGAGGACTTGCTGGAGGCAGTGGTGCGAGTTTTTTGGTTAGTGAGGACACCAGCAGACCACATCGTGATCCTCGCAACGAGCCTACTACACGCGGCAGTGGGCCGATGGTGGCGCTTGATGCTCCAGGTGCACGATGAGGCATCTCTTCTTTAGTCGGACTTTGAGAGCCTCTTCCGCTCGGAGTTCATCCCAGCCACCCTCTGTGCGGTGCGCATCCAGGAGATTCTTTAGCTGCGGCAGGGCAGCTTGACGGTCGCCCAGTACTCGGTGAGATTTACCGATCTCTCGCGCTACTCGACAGACATGGTACGAGACCCCTTCTTCCGGGCCTGGACCTTTGAGCAGGGTTTGAGACATGCGATCAGGGCATCATTGATCTCCCTCAGCATTTCGACTCAGGCAGGAGTACTGGAGAGAGCCCTTTTGATCGAGAGTTTTGTTGCTGAGCCTTCTTCAGTGCAGAGACCTACCGTGGGGTGGCACGTCGCAGAGTCATCTGTAGTAGGTAGTCGACAGATGACTCAGGGGTCCAGGAAGACCAGACCCTTTGGCAGACAACCTCAGGACACTGGCTTAGTAGTGCAGGGCACACAGCGCGGAGCCAGTCTTTCGAGAGGCTGGTAGTGCTACACATGTGGCGGGCAGGGCCACATGGCTCGTGACTGCCCGACCCACCATGCCGAGGAGCAGCAGATGGTTGAGGGGCCACCCTGGCATAGTCAGAGGGTCGACCGTGGCGGTCCGCAAGGAGCAGGCGGACGAGGCAGAGGAGCTGGCAGAGCAACAGGTGGTGGGCGATGCTTTGAGGCTCTACTACCACCACCACCACCAGGAGGTCCACCCCAGCCACAGGGAGATGGCGGGCAGAGATAGGCACAGCTCCATGCAGTGGATCCCTACGACCACGGCGCACCCAAGATGATTCGAGGTACTATCTATGTCTATTCCAACCTTGCTGTAGTTCTTATAGACACATGAGCGAGTCACTCTTTCATAGCCGATGCCCTTGTTCGGAGCATGGAGATTCCGATAAATCCATTGGCTCGATCCTTATGACTAGAGACTCCTACGGGAGCAGACTCGACGATTACGCACATGTGCCGGCAGTGTGAGCTTACTCTAGGAGGCGAGAGCTTCGGCTGGGATCTTCTTGTAGCAGTGTCGAGGCCTTACGACGTCATCTTGGTCATGGATTTTTATCTACAGTCCATGCACAGATTGACTATATTAGGCACAAGGTGCGATGTGTACGCACCGACGGGAGCAGGTTCACCTTCACCCGCGAGAAGGGAGCCTTCGCAGTACAGGATGGACTCTCACAGAGGAGAGGACATCCCATCACTCATCAGTTGGCTAGCCTCATCCTAGGAGCAGTTGACGTGCAGAGTCCTAGTTTTCCTGCAGTGGTGGATCAGTATGCGGACGTCTTTCCTGATGACATTCTAGGACTACCTCCTCGCAGAGAGGTAGACTTTTATATTGATCTGTACCCCAGGACAGCCCCGATATCCACTCCAGCATGTCGGATGGCCCCCGCTGAGCATTGAGAGCTATAAGTATAGTTGGAGGACTTGCAGGGCAAGGGATTCATCTGACCCAGTGTTTCACCCTCGGCTTCCCCGATTTTGTTTTCCAAAAAGGCGAATGGGAGCTCATGACTTTGTGTCGACTATCGTCACCTAAACCAGGTGACAATGAGGAACAAGTATCCTCTACTGAGGACTGATGACCTCTTCGATCAGCTCAAGGGAGCACGATGGTATTCTAAGATAGACCTCAGGTCAAGCTATCATCAGCTCAGAGTTCGGGATGAGGACATGCAGAAGACGGTCATCAGATGTCGGTATTGCCACAATGTGTTCTTGGTTATGCCATTTGGCATAACCAATGCTCCAGTGGTGTTCATGGGCCTCATGAACAGGATCTTTCAGCCGTACCTCGATCGATTTGTCGTGGTCTTCATCGACGACATTTTGTTTTACTCGACGACTGAGGAGGAGCACGCCTACCACTTTCAGGTTTTACTAGACACACTCCGAGAGCACCAGCTTTATGGAAAGCTCTTGATGTGTCAGTTCCGGATACGTGAGGTCCACTTATTGGGACATTTCATCTCTGAGGCGGGAGTTGTAGTGGATCCTACGAAGATCGAGGCAGTGCTAGCTTAGGACTCCCCCAAGAGCATGACAGAGGTGTGGAGTTTCTTGGGACTAGTTGGATACTATCAGATATTTGTGCCAGACTTCTCCAGAGTTGCGGCACAACTCTCAACTCTTATGAAGAAGGGGAAACCCTTTGTGTGGTCAGATATATGTCAGCAGAGATTCCAGTAGCTGAGACAGAGATTGACCAGCGCCCCTATCTTGAGGTTGCCTGAGGAGAGAGTAGGGTACGTAGTCTACTGCGATGCATCAGGGACCGGACTCGGATGTGTCCTAATGCAGGACCGGGAAGTGATCACCTATGGATCACGTCAGTTAAGGCTGCATGATCGGAACTACGCTACCCATGACCTGGAAATAGAAGCAGTGGTCTTCGCTCTGAAGACATGGAGACACTATCTGATGGGCGAGCACTTTAGTCTTTTCTGACCATCAAAGTCTCAGGTACATCTTCTCTCAGAAGGACTTGAACCTGAGACAACAGCGATGGCTTGAGTTCCTCCAGGACTATCACTTTGAGATAGTCTATACTTTTGGGAAGGGGAATGTGGTAGCTGATGCTCTCAGAAGGAGGAAGGGCATTCAGCTACTTGAGGAGGCGATAGAGAAGTTAGCCGCCTTGCAGATATCCTTCGTGGATAGAGATGGAGAATCCTTCCTTCAGTCTCTCACAGTCTATCCTCCACTACTGCAGCGGGTCAGAGAGGCACAGCGTGGGGACGCCGACTGTGAGACGCGGCGTGCGCAGATATCCTCAGGACAGGCACCTGATGGTTTCCCCTTTGGAGTAGAGCACGACATCCTTTTTAGAGGACATACCTTGGTACGAGTTGCTTTACGGGAGGAGGTGTTGAGAGAGTTTCACACTTCACCTTTTCCGGTACATCCTGGAGTGGTGATGATTTACCAGGACCTCAGACGACAACACTGGTGGTCGGGCATGAAGAAGGATGTGGTGGAGTTCGTTTCTCGATGCCTCACCTGCCAGTAGGTGAAGGCAGAGCATCAGGTACCAGCAGGCTTGGAACAGCCTTTGGAGGTCCCAGAGTGTATGTGGGATGGGATATCTATGGACTTTGTGACTGGACTAACACGCACTTCCAGATGTCACGACTCCCTTTGGGTGATTGTCGACCTACTCACCAAGTCGGCTCACTTCTTACCCATCAGAAAGCAGGTCTTAGTGGAGAGATTGGGACGTCTCTAAGTTCAGGAGATTGTACGGCTTCACGTTGTTCCATCATCTATCGTCTCCGATCGAGATTCTCGCTCCACTTCCCGGCTTTGGAAGGGGTTACAGGAGGCGTTCGGGACGCAACTACGTCTGAGCACCGCCTTTCACCCTCAGACGGATGGTCAGACAGAGAGGACCATTTAGACTCTCGAGGACATGCTCCGCGCATGTGTCCTCGACTTTGGTCGCAGCTGGGAGGACCACCTTCCTTTGGTGGAGTTTGCGTACAACAATAGCTACCACTCCACCATCGGTATGGCACCATACGAGGAATTGTACGACCGACCTTAACCGATCTCCTTTATGCTGGACATACCCTGGGGAGTCAGCACTTGTGGGACCAGAGATGGTCCAGGCCACGACAGAGATGGTCCAGGTCATCTAGGAGAGGATGAGGACATCTCAGAGACGGCAGAAGTCTTATGCTAATAGGAGCGGGAGGCCACTAGAGTTCGAGGATGGAGACCACGTCTTCTTGTGTGTCTCACCTCGATGCGGTTTACGGAGATTTGGCCAAGGCGGGAATTTGTCTCCACGCTTCATCAGACCATTCCAAGTCCTCAGCAGGATCGGCGAGGTGGCTTATCACCTGGCTCTACAACCTCAGTTGAACCGGGTGCACGACGTCTTCCACGTATCTCAGCTGAGAAGATACGTCCATGACCTGACACATATCATTGACCATGGGGAGCTGGACATTGATGATGTGGCGACTTTTGCGGAGGTTCCAGTGGAGATCGAGGATCGATAGGAGCGGGTCCTACGTGAACGATCGATTCCTCTTGTGTGCATCAGATGGCATCACAGAAACCTCCAGGAGAGCACTTGGGAGCGGGATGCTCAGATGCGTTCTCAGTACCAACATTTGTTTCCCTAGTTTATGATGTATCTTTACGGGGACGTAAATTCCTAAGGTGGGAGTGATGTAAAGGCCTGTAAAATTCAAGGAAATTTTTTCTTAATTTTCATTGGAATTTTTACAAGAACTCGGTTTCGGACAGCACGTGATTCTGAGGCCCGGTGTGCCCGGAATCATTTTCCGAAGGGTGGCTCGGGTACGTTCAGTGAACGAATGAGTGGGTTTTTCTAACTTTTGAACCGGTTCTTGGAATCGAATTCTGAGGGCACCGATGGAATCACAGCGTCGGTATTTGCTTAGAAAATCCTCTTCTGGAGTTGACTTTGCTCCGGTGTGGTTTTTAATTTTTGGTGTTAAGAGAAGAAAATAAAATAAAGTGGTGCGACAACTTTATTTTATTTCACTTAAGGCCGCTTAAAGCCACATAAGCTTAGTTGAAGCGGATAGGGTGGAACCCAAAATATCCTACCTTCTAGGTAGGATATTTGTGAGGTGGGTCCTGCACGAGCCCCACCGTTTCTTTTCCCCTAAGTAACACACCCGCGAAAACTCCTCTTTAATTAAAATCAACTGGAGCGTTTTCTAAAACTCTTAAATGCTCTTATTGAATGGACAGTTAGTCGTTACCATTAATTCACCGAATTAATGCTTCTTTTCTTAACATGTTTTCAAACTATTGGCATAATAATAAAATAAGACCAACATAGTTTCTTCTTGGGTGCAGTTTGTTGAGAGGTTTTGGAGAATTTGTATCCTCATCCTCCTTCGCGAAGAACACGAAGAACGCGAAGAATGCGAAGAACTCCGGCCTTCGACGAAAGGCGACGAAGAACGCTGAACCCCCGGATATCGAAGACGTGACGCCGTGTACCGTGACGCCGACGGTTCTCCACCCCGATGTTCTTCTGCGGTGATCCTTCCCCATGAAAATCATCGATCAACACCGATTGAGGTAGGGGAATACGGATCTTTTAATTTTCCTTTAGGGTTATTATACTTAACAGGGATTTAATTCATGATATTAAATCTGTGTGTTTTCTTAAACCCTTGGAGATCGTCGACACGACGCCGTATACCGCAACGACGTGACGCCCTTCTGCGACGCGATGATCCTCTTATTCCGCGACGGTCATTTCCACGAAGAACTCTCGTTAGATGACTACGACGAGGTAGGGGTTTGTTTTATTAAATCATTATGATTTATGCCCGCAGTGTTTCATTATTAAATTGTTATGAAACTTTTAAACCGCTAAAGCGGTGGGTGCGGACTAACGAACAAGTACGAACCCACCGCCCCTTTCGTTCTTGGTATGAGAAATGGAGGACGTCGACCAAGAAGGTCTCACAGGAGATGCATGGTCCTCGCATTGAAGGACGGACCCCAGGAGGACTTTTGGCGAAGACGATAAGGATTTCCGACCACCGGAACTCATCTGGTGGTCCACTGAGCAAACCGTCGGCGCGCCGCCGAGGAGAACCGTCGCGGCTTCAACCGCCGCGGCGGCCGGCAGAACCATGACCGTGCGGGTCTAGCGAGAGATGGGATGCGGCCGGCTGCCACGTCGACTGGCAAAGGGCGGCCCCACGTGGGGCTGCAGTACTCTCACGCGGGGGCAGCACGCCCCCCGTGCCGCTCGGCCGTAACAGGCCGAGCCGTCCCATGGTGGTCGGGCTGCGCCCGCGCCGGCCGGGCCGGGTCGTGCCCAGGCCTGGCCGGGCCACCCTGGCAGGGTCGGGTCATGCCCAGCCAGGTCGGACCCGGACTCAGGTCAGGTCGACTCAGGGGTTTTGGGCTGGGTCGGTCTGGGCCCAGACCCCCCGTTTTCGGACATTTTCTGTCTTTTTCACGTATCTTGAGCTACAGGTATCCGATCGACGTGCTGTCAGCGTCAATGAGATCCTTGGATGGAGACCGTCTTTTCAGTATATTGCACTAAAGGTTCCAGATTACTTTTGGTTCGGCCAGGTTGGTTTGTACATGAAACCAACCGGGCCCTCTGAGCGGAAACTCTCATATCTTGAGCTATGGACGTCAGATTGACGTGTCTTCGACTTTGTTGGATTTCTCTAAGTGATACTAATCTTTTGGAATACTCCACCTGAGGTTTGGACGCAGGTGGAGTACAGTCAGGTTTGTATTTACTTAAAAACCAACCGGGCCCCTAGGACGAAAAAGCCAATAACTCCGAGACCGGACGTCCGATTGACGCGCCGTCTGCGACGTTGAGTTCATGTTGGCGATACAGAACTTTTGGATACATCAACTCGGGACTATGTGTCAGTTGATGTATCAGCCTCTCGGCTCGTGGAGAGGACCCTCTCGAATGAGCTTTCTGTGTGCGGGAACCCTAGAGCTGGATGCGTTTGCGACCGCGACGATGACGACTGTGCAGATATCCTCAGTGGATTCGACGACGACGACTACAGCACTCAACGATCCTATGTGGGTCAGTGCTACAGATCATGTGTGGGTCCGATCCTATGTGGGTCAGTGCTCAGCGGTCCTGTGTGGGCCAGCGCCTATAGATCCTGTGTGGGTCCGATCCGGTGTGGGTCTTTTGCAGGGGTTAGGTACCTATCGATCCTTTGTGGGTCAGATCCTTTGTGGGTCATTGTGGAGGTCAGTTACCTATCGATCCTGTGTGGGTTAGATCCTTTGTGAGTCATTGTGGGGGTTAGTAACTTTCGATCCTTTTTGGGTCCGACGACATAGATGAATCAGTGGATATATTTGATCATCTCTATCGCCATACCAAGAAGTATACCTCTATGCGCTGAATCTTGTTTTTGTTTCCTTTGTGGATTGTGTTGTGCTATCCTGTGTGGATTACGTTTTTCTTTCCTGTGTGGACTGGGCTGTACTTGGGATCGTATGTTGGAGTCGAACGAGAATTGATGACATAGGTATATGTATGGGAATATACCTAATCAGTGTCGGATGTTACTTCGTGATTGTATCTTTCATTTGTGGATTATCCTTTATGGATTATGGGAGACCTTCGGGGGTCTCGGGGTCCCTATTGAGTATCTTATACTCACCCCTGCACGGGCTATGACTGCACTATGTTGTGTTGGTTACAGACGACGGACAACGCTGATCATGGTTGAGGCTTGCGGAGCACGACGGTACCTGGAGGTGGACCACTGGGCGGGACGTACTCAGAGTGGTCGGCTGGACCAGAGGAGCAGTGGAGGCTATCTGTACCCACCCATCAGGTGGGATTTCAAGTGGATAGCTCAGCATTGCGGCATTACTTTTCAGTTGTTGTTTTCCATTTCTAGTTATACCTTACTTTCAATTTGGGTTTGTATACTGGCCCACTTACTTTTCCTCACTTATTGTTGTACTCAGTTTTTACATAGTGTTTACTTCTTCCTTCTTTCTCTATATTGTTTGTGGTTTACTTTACAAAGGCAATGTCTTCCCTTTTTCCGGGATTTACGCCTTGGTGCTAGTCGCCAGCCCCTGGCCTATGGAAGGCGGGCTTGGGGTAGTCACGACACGGGCCCCGAGGACGGGTCGTGACAATTATGAATGAAGAAAAAATTGAATAATAGAAATTAGTTTAAATTAATTAATATTTATACATCATTTTTAATATGTTCATATTTTTTGTAATTTAAAATCATTTAATAATATGTAATTTTTTAGAAAACCCTTATATAAATTCTGAATTTTTTAAATTTCATATTAAAAAAATCAATAAAATGAATGAATAAAAATATAATAATTTTACACCTATTTTATATAATATATTCTTCTATAAATTAATTTTATATCATAATTCATTCAATTTTTGTGATTTTAATATTTGTAGTTTAATTTATTTTACTTAATTATTTTGATAAAAAAATAGAATTTTTAAAGTATTTTAAATGAATAATTTATCACTATAAATTAATTTATAATTAGTATGATGAAAAAAAACATTTATCTATAAAAATAATTTTTATAACTAATCCAATGTGTATTTTCTCTTTTTCCAATATATTTATACATAATAAAAGCACGTAATGATCCATTTTTTGTATTTTTATTTGTTTTGTTTATTATATAGAACTCATTCATGTAAATGGGCCCCAAATACAAATAAAAAATGATCTAATAATCATAATTTTCAAATTAACCCTAGAAAAATATTTTCGACATGTTTTGGAGGATTACAAAAAAAATTATATTTTATGATAAAGAAATACGTAAAATTGTTTTCAAGATAATCACTATATATAATTTCTAATTTTTTTCACTAATAATTATGATCAAACATTAAGCTGTCCTTATTAAGTTATATATATTTTATGGATTCAAAATAGGTATTTCATTTTTCCACATTCAGTAGAATAACTGATATAATAGAGTTTCAAATTAATCCCATATACATGATGGGAATTTGTGTTTTTAATGTTTAAATATATAAAATTTTACAATGATTTTACATAAATATTAAAAATGAATATGACTCTAATGACTTATATTAATTTAATATATATATATATAGTAAAACTATTTTTACATTAAAATTTTTAAAATAAATTTTAACATTATAAATTATTTAAATAGAATACAGTTTTCAATTAAAATTCAATACTTTTATCTATTCATCGAAAATTATTTTTTTATAATATTCCAATAATTCTCCCCAAACTAATATTGATATTTTATTTTGTAAAAAATATGTTCATTTTTTAAAATATATTTTCAGAATATGTTATAAAAATTAATTTTATATTCTGTGTTCCATTCAGGATTAATTCATCTTCTAAAAAGTATTTTTTTTATAAAACATATAATATTTATCAATATAATTATTATTTCACATAAAATTTATAAATAACAAAAAAAGGTTAAAATATAAAAATATTTAAAATATTTATCATTATTATTATGTTCCATTAAAAAATTTCTGTGAAAATATTCATATCAAAATATAATATAAATAATATTTTTTTTCAGAAAAACGCGACCTTACGTGTAATGAATGATTAGGAAATTTCTCATTGTTACATTTAACTTAAGATAAGCTCATTGTTTCATACCTCATATGCAATTCAATATTTTTTATCTAATTCCATGTTGTTTCATTATCCCCACCATATATACTTTTATTCACACAATTTAGTCATTATCAACGATAACAAGTGTTTTACATTTGGGAAATAGTTTGTTGAAATATTTATCATATACAATGATAATAAAATATCCTCATAGTATAATATAAATGGATGTAAAAAATTAAATCTAGAATATTTAAATAATTAGGTTTCATTATTGGATAACATTGGGTGTAAATGAACACATTAATATAGAAGTTAAATATAACAACTAATATTGTTGGAGGGTTCTAGATAACATGGTTATAAAAAAGTATATGACCAAAAATCTATAAACCATAGATGTGAAAAATATCAATGATATAAAAAATTTGATTGTTAAAAGGAAAATTATATTCACAAACTTTATATAATAGTTGAGTAATTATTTTTCTATTTATTAATATAACGAAATATAATTACTTATTACATTTATATTTAATAATAACAACTTAATCATTTTTTGATTTAATAATTTGAAAATTAATTTGTTAATAAATGAAATGAATATACAAAATGGAACAATTGTGATTAATTAACAAAAATTTCCCTTCAACTGATCATATGATCCATAACTGAGTAACAAGATATTCCTGTTACATTTATAAAATCCAACATCATTAGAAAATTTTATTCAATAACACATGAAGTTAAACTTAATCCATTCCATAAATAGTTAACGATAAAGCTCATAAAAAAATATGAAAGGCAAACATTAAATGGAAGGATACTAAATAAAAATTATTTTCCCCAGTAACAATAATGTTTCTCTTAATCATCACATACACAATAGATGGATAAATTCATCATGTATTGTTTTGAAACTTTTTAAGAACAAAAATTTCCTTAAAACTATATTGAAAACATGAAATATTCTTTATTACTTATGTAAATTATACTTTATTGGATATATTATTTAAATATAATATTTTTATAACTCCATCATGAATAAACTACTATGTTGACATATAATTGATCAATAAAAAGGTAGAAATAATTATCCAATTTACATTATCCACATCAATTATACCATTATACTATAATTATTATATCAGCATAATGAAAATATTAATTTTTATCTATAATTAAATAATGTGTTTTCCAATTAGATAAAAATTACACAAAACAACATTTCTTATTCATTTGACCCATTCGAGATATTAATTACAATCCTTAATAAAAACGTACATGAATAAACTTATTCTAAATTATATAATTTTTATAAACAGGATGTCACTAATAAAGTACTATATGAAAAATAAATAGATCCAAATAATTATCATATTTATCATTCCACTTCTTCTGTGGTAATGATACATGATTAAACCCAATCCACTAGTTTTTTTGATAAATATTCATTCGATGATTATGGAATTAATTTTCATAGTTCCCCATATATATTTATAGTCTAGTCATTTTACAACAAAATACTTTGTCATTCCCTTGTAATGACACGTATGGTGGATTTAATACAAACACATGTATCAGAATCCCATTCATTTTAGGCAATCACTAAGTTGTTTATTTAGAAATTTGTCATGTGTAGATAAATATTACTTTCTATTATTCATATAATCTATATTTATTTATCTATCCCCATTTTTTAAATTCCTTCCCTTTGAAGCATAAAATAGAAAAATTCAATTCTCTTTCTTATTATAACATGATACTATGTCCTCAAATTATGAGAATGCGGGGAGACTATTTTTCTTATAAATATTATGTTATATCCATAATAGATACAATAATTATGACATGTTGGATCCCATAGAATGGTTAGGCTCCCATTAAATCTCTTAAGGGCCATTTCTATACAATAGAGTACCCTAGATTAGATCACATCATTATGAAACAAAATGTGTAATATCAAAATTAGTGAAAAGCATATCGCAAATTAAAAAATATAAGTGTTTCAAATAACAATATTGTAAACATGGTTTCTTTAGGGAAATCAATTATTTAAAATAGTTCATAATGGTATGTATTGAAAATGTAAATTATAATAAAAATATAACTTCAGTGTGTCAGAATATGTGAGAAGTAAGGCCCATTATATAGTACTAGGTAAATCTTCATTCAAGCAGGGAAAAACTTTTTTAGTGTTATTAACCATATTCTTTATTTTAGAAACACATCCACAGGAAGCATCAAAATAAATATATATTACTATAAATATCCACATTATATCTTCCATACTATACAATTTTTGTGTTTATATATATTTATAATCATTTATATTTTAGTGTTTTACATAATATATCTTTTAGTATATGTGATTGACAAGGTTACTACTACAATTATTCTAAATCCAACAGTATCAATCCTGACCCAAGAATCCATGTGCTGGTTTTTGCTACCATTTCATGGGAATCAAATATATAAAATTTCAAACTGAATGACTGAATAATTTAGTAATCATTGTAAACTATATAAATAATTTCTATATAAATTATATTTTAAAATATATACATCCTGTAATTTGTATCATATTTAATATTTTATATTATTACATATCATCTTCTATGTAAATTGTTATTGATATATGAATCACATCACTTCATGTGCTGGTAGCCTTCAATACACAATATCTATGTTATTGTGTCCCTTAATTAATTAAAGTTATAAGTTATATATATGATATAATTATTATAAAGTTATGATAATTATTTTAATTTCTTATATATAATTAAGAACCATCATCATTCCCAAATATGAGAGTTGGTAATAGAAAAATGAATGACATCAGTTTGTAATGTGGTAGTCCATTGTACACCCAAATGATTACATTGAAATCAATTTTATTGACGTTTTTATAAATATGGTACATAAAATTAACATAATATAATTTATAATATTTTTAATATAATATTTTTATTATATGAATGGTAAATTAAAATTTTAAGCTGGAGGAGGAGGAAATCTAATGAATACATTTGTTGAAAAACATTACCTTATCTTATGGTGTCAACCTTTTTATTCCACTAATAACTAATAAGGATAACTTTATAACTTAAATAAGGATTATATAATGGGGTGAATATTACATTATACTTTAATAATAATTTTCCTAATGATTGTTTTATATGTTTTAATTAAAGGAATAGAGGTATTTCCCTTTTATATTCGAACAAGAGTGGAATTCTTGTAGATTCAAAAAATTATTCACTATTGGGAGGTCAATAACACATCTTGTGGATAAAATCAAGATAATTAATGGGTTTTATGTTGTATATGGTCAATACAACCCTTTATAAAACAATAAAACACATCTTTTAATCATTTTTTCTTTAAATTTTTGGTTACCTCAGTTTTACCATTTTTCTATTTCACTATGGTAACTATATTTATATCCAATTTCATTTTTCCAATTTGATTAAAATAAATAGATCCTTATTAGATAATTTGGACACACATATTATAATTATTAAATACAAATTGTTAAAATAAAAATACAATGAGTCTGTAAAAATAATATTAATACAACTGCTTGTAATGCTTGAAGACATTTTTTTAACCTAAATCATGCTAACATAGTTTGTTTGTTATATAATGGTCAATATAGTCATTATAAAATATTAATTATCACAATAAATAAACACAACTCTTTTTTGTTGATTTTTATAAATTAATTTTCTAAATACAGTATTTATATTAATATTAATTGTTTTTATAAAATATCATATAATGTAATATTATATTATTGTCAATTTTTATATTATTTTTTCTAATTTAGAATTAAAAATATTTCTAAAATGATATAATTTTTATAAAATAAGTTATCCGAAGTGTATAACGATATCTTCATCTACCAAATTAATTGTTAATAATAATTCATTAAATTTTCCTAACTTTTATTATTTCCATTATTATTTATTACTGTTTATTATTAATTTAATATTTCCTACTTTGGGGTTTTGTAAGAATTATGTGTAATTAATTATTTTATGAAAATTAATTATAATTTATTATGTTTAAAGAAACTCATTTATCATTAAAAATTATATGTATATCCAAATCAATGTTGATATTCTCCGTGTACCAAAACTATATAGGAATTAATAACATGGATGATTCCTTTTTTTCTTTTTTTGTAATTAAAAAATTATATTGGCCATATTCAGGTAATATTGTACCTAAAACTCATAAAAATAGATCCAAAACACAATTTTATAGAATTATTTTAGGGAAATTTGTGTTTCAAAATTGGTGGTTCATTCACACACCATATGTGCACTATCTAACCACAAAGTAAACACATTTTTTACTTTAATCAAAATTATTAATTTTAATTTTCATCCCCAAGAATTCCTATAAAAAAATATGTTGAACTTGTCAAGTAATACAAATTATATTAATTCCATATATGGAATCTGTTTTTAAGAAATTCAACTAATAATATTGGAAGAATTTACATTACAACTAATCATGCATGTGTGATAAATTTTTTTTAAAATATAAAAAAATTTAATATTTTTTTTATATCAGTATTATTAATTAAAAAATTCATCAAACTAAAATAGATTAATATATGTATAATTTAAAAAATTTGACTGTAAAACCTACTGAAAATATAACTTATCATTATAATATCATTAATCAAAATATAAATTTTCAATTAAATTCATTTTTTATTATTCATCAAAAAAAGAATATTCTTAAAACAATACCAAAAAAGTTTACACTGTGATTTTGGATTCTCAAATTTCAGAAAATAATTTCATATTGGGAAATAAATATCTATAAATGGAAAAAATTTGTATTAAATTTACTGTTCTATGAATGATTAAACTATCAATTAAAAAATTGATGTTTTTTATAAAACATTTCTTTTTTATTAAAATGATTACCAAATTATTAAAAAAATTATATATATATATATATATATATAAGAAACATATCAAAACAATATATTTTTATTACTTAGATAAATATATTCTTACCGTCCATTCTGATGGCTCTGAGAAAAGATTCCTCTTAAATGATAATATAAATAATATTTTTTATATTAAACTCTTATTTATCTGTACCATAATCTCTTGACGAAGATTAATGTTATATGTAGTGAATGATAAACTCAAATAATTTATTTCATTCCATCGATTTCTGTTCTACCCAGAGTTTTCAAACATCAACACCCATTGATGTTCACAAGGGAGGGAGGATCCTATATATATGTTTCTAGGAATGGGTTATCCCAATATAAATTCAATAACATATAGAAACCCTCATATATTAGTGTTACTATTTCTTTTTATATAATACAAGGACCAACCATATTCTAGTGGGATACATATATAATTCCAAAATGAAATAGGTGATGGCCAATATGGATTTTGAGGAAGAGCTCATGAGTAACATTTAATAATAGATATTGTCTGATGAGAGGTCTCTAAAGGTAATTACCATGACACATGGCATAATTTCAATGATAGAATAAACTAGACTTATTCCTAAATAACATATTTTTCCTCTATATTTGCAACGATATGAGAGAGATGGGGAGAATAAATTATTGGATTGGTTCATAATGAGATTATATACTAGGTGAATTTATTTCTCTTAAAATAAATATCTAAAATGATGAATTATGCTCTTATAATTGAAGGGAACCTAATATATGATTTTAGTGGTGGATAGTAAATTTTAGTAGGATGATCGGAGGACCCTAATTCCGGTGGAAAAAATCCTTATTTTGTGTGCTATTAATTGAGTAAGAGTATGTGGATATTACAAGTGTGTTGATATCCATTTTAATACCATTATAATATTTAGTGATTTAAATTTTTCAAGGATATCCATATTCACTTCCATGTTAATTTACCTACTGTATAGTGTTTCACATTTCCTAAAATGTGACATCAATAGAGGTTATATAGGAGAGACCATCGATCATTGTTGTTAGAGAACTAGTATAATTTAAAATTTCTAGTGACAATGCATGTACCCCTTAGTAGACATGTACTTTCAGTTCCAATGTTCTATTTGGATAGGTTAGGGGACATTGAATCCCAACATAGGTGCGACAATATTAGTAGGATAGGGCATCACTATAGACTCATGATGTATCCAAGGGTGATATGGTAAGTTAAATGAATGCATTATGATCTACTCCTACAAGTATAAATATTCAACCCTTACCATTATAGGGTAAAATTATTGTGGAATCTACACATTCCAATATATTATTTTATATTGAAATAACACATTCCTTTTTATTTTCTAATGTTTTCAATGGTATAGATTTACATGTAGAAATCATGAATGTGATTATGAAAAAAAATATTGTTAGAGGTTCAATTAGAAGTTATCATGCACTAAAAATTATTTTCCCCTAATTGTGTTGTATTTTATTTTTGGGAGCTATTTTTTCCTAAAATGGTATGATTCTATTGGGTCTCTATAATTAATGACGTATTCTTTTCCAATCACAAATATATTTCTATTATAGGATAGTTAATATTATATATACATACTGGGGAATATATATTCACAATGGTGAATGGGATCTTCAATCTTGTTATGTTAGAGAAATTCATTGAATATTGGATTTTACCTTGGTATATATAATAATCCTTATTCTCATGCTAGCAGAGTATTGATGGAATTTTCTCTATAATTGAAAACTATACAGTGTACCATTAGTTGCGAGTGAGATTTTAAGATATTCCTATGTCTAATTATTGGAGATATTTTTTATTATGATATTTTGTAGAAATTATATTTTGGTTTCATGGATTCATCATCAGTATTCATGGCCTTAATCATTCGATTCATCCAATTTTTCTATCATTGTTCCTATTTTTTTAATTGATTATATCATGGTGTTGTCATAGTCTTGAGGATAACATTGTCGATATCTTGTCATCATCCTAAGAAAGATAATTGAAATTTTAATATGAAAAAATTTATCTATTTGATGAAAATTTTCCCTTGTTAGGTCATGTTATCTTAGAGGTTAGAGTTAAAATGTTCCTTTAAAATGTGGAAGTCAGGTTGTCCTGGAAATTTCAGAAATATTTATTAGAGATTTGGATCATGGTATAACAGGAAGGATATTCCTTGTGTTCTATCAATTAATTAATCCTCTGGAAAATAGTAAATTCTAAGGGGACCAAGAATTTGGTGCATATATTTTATTCAGATTTATGAGAGATTGTTTTTGTGGATATGAATAGGTGTTCAAACTTAGAATGAATCCTCACCTTACATATGTCAGATAGGAAGTATACCTTGAACTAAAATTCATCAACATAAGAACTATGAGAATTTATGATACAAAAAGATAAAATGGTTTCATATAGTTCTTGATAGTCCACTTTCCATAAGAGTAAATATTTTAATCATAATATTGATTAGTTTTTGGTGGTATAAAAATATATATGTAGACATAAATATATTTTTTGTTATATTTTTTTGGTTGATAGGTAGCATAAGATTATGAAGTACATCATTTATTAATAGAACCATATCATTCAAAAGAGAACATGGTTTTAGTATCTATATTATTTTGAAAAAAATCATATATAAACTCTCTAAAAGGGAAATGGAATTGTAATTGAATTGTGAAAGATTTTATAGACATAGTTTTTGTGGGATGTCGTTGATTACTAAAGATTGTTAGTTAACATTACATATATGAATATATACGTCTATGAGTCGCATGGATGAACACATATTCATTTAAAATATGTTATCAATGACCATTTTGGACATACAAAAATCAGTTGTTATTCGATCTTGAGGGATTAGTTCTGATAAAATGAGTATATTCTTCATAGGGAGCATGAGGCTATTATATTTACAATGACGTAGTTATTCATGTCCATGATATTATCTAGGTTCTTACAGTCTTGTGAGAGGAATTTGTGAGTGAATTCCTTTATTTAAAATGGGTGGTATATGAAAATATAGTAAATGTTTATTTTTTCCTCTATGGAAAACAGATGTGGACTTACATGAATTAAGGAATTATAAGTTATTGTACATGATTTTCACATATCACGAGGAGAAGACAAATCACATAGGGCCTACTCATAAACAGTATAATTTTCTCATCATGGAATGGATGTTGGATGATGTCACTATGGTATTCATGAAATGATTATAGGGTAAATCTCGACAAAATTATGTACTGTGGGTGATTGAGTTTTGAATTATGAAAGAATTCCATTGCATCACTATCATGGAGATATTTGTAATAGATTTTCTAAGTAATAACAACATGAGGCGGATAGACCAATCACGTAGTGTATGAGGATTGTCATTTCTAATGAAGATACTTATTTAATTTTACATATCTAAAAGGGAATTACCAATTCATTTGGATCATGTTCAGCTCTATAATTCCAATCATCATCAGAATTATGTCCAATTTAATTGATGATTCTAAATGAAGAGGATATTTTATGACACTGTATTTTTTATACTTGTGGTTTATGGAAGTAGGATAATGACCATTTTGATCATCTGAGGGGGGGTCAAATATCAATACACATAGTCTCATGTAGGGGACATCTAACCTAGTTCATTTTATTTGATATATGATGGATACTATAATGGGAAAGAATAGATATTAGGATAATGATAAATGAAAAAAGATACATTTTTTGTTATTCATTGAGTCTTATGGAATTTAAATAGGATATGGAAACACAGTATCTAGAAGCTGTAAATGCTAGCACTAATATTTATTGAGTCATTTGGGATAGTGGAGTTGGTTGTTCTAGTGAAATACTGATTATAACTCTAATAGTATTTCAATATCTTCTAAAATATTTTTAATATATCATCAGTTCATATACATTGTAACATCAAAATTGTTTTAGTATAAATATTTGTATTATTTAATAAATTGGAAATATATTTTTACCCAATATTTTGAAAATATATTGTCTATTATGTTTATTTTAAATAATAATCTATTTTCAACTTTTTCTATACGTTATATGTATTTAAAAAATACTGATGAATATTAAAAATATAAAAGTATATTTATTTAGTTGTAAACATTTATATTTTCTAAAATCTTATTTTTTTAATATTTTTTCAATTGAATAACATATTATTTTTATGAAATTTAGAATGAAAAAAAAAATTATTTATTAAATAATAATGTTTTTAACCATGGAATTTGTAATGATCCATGTTTTTGGACCAGAAGAAAATACCAATGTTTTTAATCTTTTTCTTTTACTGCCCAATTCAATTTTAAAACCAAGCATTCGAAAGTTGTTTTGTGATTAGGGTTCTACAAATTTCCTCATTGATAAATTTTTTTTTATAAAGCTGACTGCAAAGTTGTATTGAAATTTTTATTAGAAAAATGGGATGATTATTAACGAATCAATTTTATTCATTGAGGTTTTGAAATATATATTTAATTTGGATATTAATTATGATTAATTAATTTGGTTATATTGAGATAATTAATTATTAATTTATTTTTTACTGAGATAAAATAATTAATCAAGTGTTTAATTATGAGTGCATAAATTTTATATGTTGAGATAATTAATTTGGAATTAAATATTTTATTTGTGATGATAATTAATCGAGGAATTAATTATGAGATATTTATTTGGTTCATATGAAATAATTAATTATTAATTAATAATGTTCTTTGATATTTTAATTAACCAGGGGATTAATTACGAGTACTTAATTTGGTTAAGATGAGATAATTAATTATGAATTAATTATTTTCTTTTAGATGAAAATTAATCAAGAAATTAATTTTGAGTAGTTAATTTTTTATGTTGAGATAATTAATTTTGAATTAATTATGTGCTTTTAGATTCCTGTAAATTAAAGAACTAATAGTTATATTTTAATTTGGATTAGTTTAAATAATAAATTATGAATTAGTAATGTGGTTTGAAATAATAATTAATCATCAGATTAATTAAGAGATATTAATTTGGTTAGGTTTATATAGTTAATTATAAATTAATTACGTGATTTGAGATGATAATTAATCGATGAATTAATTATGAGATATTAATTTGGATTAGTTGGATTAATTAATTATTAACAATTTATGTGCTCTGGGATGATAATTTATTTTGGCAATGTTGATATAAAAAATTATGAATTTATTATCTAATATTGAAACAGCTACATAATGTTAATTAATTTGTTAATTAATTATGTGATATCGGGATGGATTCCTTGATAGAATTATGTTTTTAATTAATTATGTAATTTGGATATTCTTGTTCGGTGATAATTAATTTTATAATTAATTATCTATTTATATAGTGTTTCCATCTGATTAATAAATTGTAAATTTAACTAGTGAAATAGATGATATTAATTATTGGATGAATTGATTAATCATATATTTTTAGTTAGTTAATTTTGGTGTTAATGAATGAAATTAACGTGTTTAACTGATTTTGGAATTAGTAGTTAATTTGATGTTGCAAATTAGTTATTGAATTAATTAACAGAATAGATTAATAAAATTACGAATAAATTAATGGATGGGATCGTGGAATGCTAGAATTTACATTCTACATCCATGATATATATATATATATATTTATGAATGATAAATGAGTTGTGAGATAGGTACTGACTATCCAAATACTCATGGGGTGCTAGACATGGAGATCTACACCCAACATGCATGAAAATATTTTTTTATGGGACATGTGTTGATGCTCCAAAAACCCAAGGTTTATGAGACAAGGATAGATGATCTAAATACTCATGAGGGTTCTAGACAAGATGTTCTAAACCCATTAATTAACTTTTGATTATAGGTCCAATTGGGATTACAAGAATTCAATTAAATGTTTAATGAAAACAAATGTGATATAGTTTTTTTTGAATTGAATATAAGAAATGGTTCAGACTTTAGAATAACCAATACAGATGTTGATATACTAGTGTCTAGGTGAACCTAGGTATATATGGAGTTAAATAAAAAATATGAAATAACATGTTATATGTTTTATGTTTGAATCATAAATATATAGATTCTGTTTGGAGTTTTATTTTCAGTTATGAGTCTAAGAAATTATGTCTATCAGTTTCACCTTAGGAACATGGATATGTTCTAATTTATTTATTCAAACTTGTTATTACATAATTATACCTGAAAAATATTTATTTATTTTCAATTGTTGTGATTGTTCTATATAGAGATGTTAATCACCTACTGATACTTATTTCCCATACCCTACATGGGGATCTATTTCACAATGGTACTTGATTAGACTCTACTTTTTTGCAGGACTATGGATCTTGCTTGTTTCTTTTTTCTTATAAATAAGAGTTATGAGAAAATTACTGAGCGAGATCATGGGATGTTCATGGATATCACCTTTGGATCTCTGATTATTTTCCTTATTTCTGCATTGAGATATAAATCATGCTGTTTTGATTCCAACTTTCATATTTATTTTTCACCATGACATGCATGCATTGTATAAATTGGCATTTTCCACTTACATTATTTATTTGAATATTTATTTATGTTTGTTTATAATGTTTTCTAGGATTATTATGTATTTCCATTGTCCACCCTGAATATTATGGTATATTCTCCCCATTAACTATCCATATAACATCATTTCTAGTGAGTAGCCTCGGGAGTATAAGGAAACACGATTAAGGTAATTTGGAAACTGATCCAGCTACTGGATTGAGGGTAATCCAGGTAGGTATATTACAAAGTGTTATCAAAGGTTGATGTTTTCTTTCTTTTTCTATTAGATTTTAGTTTTGGGTTGGTAGACGAGAGACTAGGAATGCGTCGGTGCTCGGTTAATAGTTATGTGGGGGCTGATCACCCCGTGTATATGAAATGACTGAATGTCCAGTGGTGGGAACTGATGTTTGTACTATATTATGGTTACAATTGACATGATTTTAACTCATTTCACTGGTGTGTTTTCCTATGATTATTGATTTTATAATTTTAAATAATTTACTTGGCCTGATATTGCAATGAAATTGCATCACATGCATCATCTTAGGAACTTTGAAATTCATATGCCATGCATTTGACATGCCATGTAGTTTCATTTTTAGGATGACTACTAATTTTTATTGTGTTCCTTGAAATGAAATCATTTTATTTTATGTATCATTCTCCTTTATATAGCTTGTTTTTGTGATAATTATAACACACTTATATTTTTATATGTCATGCTTCCTATTTATTAGAATGTTATACTGTTGTTCTAATCCTTTGTGTTATAACATGTGGTTGTGTTACTACTTATGAAAATATTCTAGAGATATTTTGATACATAAAAGTGTTTCATGTATATAATATTGATTGTTTTAATTTATAAGGGTACATAGTTTAAGTTGTAATGATTATGGGATCGTTATAACTGGTAAAATGGTAACACATTTTTTCAAAAAATTAATAAATGGGATGTTAAAGAAAAAATTATAACTGGAGATTTTATGGGATTAATGAGAGTCAAAAGCCCTTAGTACGGTGTATGGGTACTTTAAATGTTTTTTGGTACATGGGAACGCAACATTATTGTTCAAATTAATCTTCTTGACCTTGGTAGGTTGGATCGTGTTGTTGTAGCTCTCGATGGCTTTATAAGAATGAGATGTTTATAAGGGGTGTTAAATGTAATGTCCCGGGTTTTTGAACTGGGCTACATTGTGAGTGTTTTTTTTATTTTCATTTACAACATGGTTTGCTTTTGAAACAATAATTCAAATAGAATTTTCATGAGTAGCGTTCCTTTCTTATCCAAATTAATAAAGTGAATTTTTGTTGATTTATTTCATTTTATAATGATGACTGAAATGTTGGATAAAATTTTTTATTGGGGTAATGACATGATTAATTATATATTAGTTATATGGTTAGAGGTTCTAAAATAGATATTTAATTGAGAAATTAATTAATATCAATTAATTTTGTTAAGTTGAGATAATTAATTATGAATTAATTATGTGATATAACATGATTATTAACCAAGGGATTAATTATGGGTAATTAATTGTCTATGTTAAGATAATTTAAAGTGAATTTATTATTTTATTTGAGATAATAATTAATCATGTATTTATTATTGAGATATTAATTTTGTTACGTAGAAATAATTATCTATGATTTAATTATCTTCATTGAAATGATAATTAATCAGTGTATTAATGATGTGTAATTAATTTGGTCAATATTAGATAATGAAATATGAAATAATTATATGCTTTGAGATTTTAATTAATTGAGTGATTATTAATGAGTAACTAATTTGGTTATGTTCATATAATTAATTATTAATAAATTATGTTCTTTGAGATATTAATTAATCGAGTAATTAATAATTAGTTGTTCATTTTCATATGGTGAAATTATCAATTATATGATTCAAAATGATAATTAATCAGAAGATTAATTATGAGATATTAATTTGGTTATTTTGAGATAATTAATTATGACATAATTATGTGCTTTGTGATGATATTTTATTAATGAATTAATTTATAGATTTTATTTCGGTTATACTGAAATAAGTAATTATTAATTAATTATGTTCTCTTAGATGATACTTATTCAAGGGGTTTAATTAAGAGAATTTTATTTTGGAAAAGTCGAGATAAATAAATTGAGAATTAATAATTATATATTGAAACACGACCTAATGATAATTAATTTTGGAATTAATTAATATAAATTGAAGAGGTTTCTTTAGAGATAATTAATTTTTGAATTAATTTTGATATATTGGGATGGTTTCCATTAGATAAATATTGTTTGAATTAATTATTAAGTTTTGAGATTGTTTCCATGTGATAATTAATTATTGATTTAATTATATGAATTTTTGAGTGTTTCTTTTGATTAGATAATTGTGAAAATAACTAGATAAATGGATGAAATTAATTAATGGTAAAATTAATTTATATTATAGTTATGATTAATTAATTGTTGTGTTATCTAATTGAATTTTACTTTCAAACTAATTTTTTAGTTTGTAGTGAATGCGAAGTGGTTAATTAGTTATTTTATTAATTATTCAAATTGATAAATTTTGTTATGAATTAATTAATGGATGAGATCTTGGGGTGGGAGAAATTACTTTCTTCACTCAGGTTAAATATATATTTACAAATGATAAATAGGTTTTGATTTTGGGACTTATTCTATAGATAATCAAAAGATACCAGACATGTAATTATACACCCAAAATGCATGAAAATTTTCTTTTATGGGATAAGGATAGATTCTCTGAATTCCCATGGGATGTGAGACAATGTCTACTACTCCAAATGCTCACGAGGGTTCTAGACATGATGTTCTACACCCATTAATTTATATTTGATTGTGGGTCCAATTGGTCTAACATGAATTGAGTTAAATGGTTATTGAATTCCAATGTGATGTAATGTTTTTTGAATTGAATATGAAAAATAGTTCAGACTCCATCACGATCGAGATAGGTATTGAGATATGGGTTTCCATGTAATAAGAGGATTTAATTATATAAAGAAAGTATATTAATTATTGTCTTAAATAGTATATTAATGCATTATATACAGTTCTTGTTCAGACTATTATTCCCACCTATGAATCGAAGAAGGTATCTCCAATAGGTGTCCCTTAAGAAACTGGGTGGGTTTTACTTTATTTATTCATTCTTTTATTTATTCATATTACCTCGGAAATATTTAACTCTATTGAATTTCCAAAATTGAGCTACACACTAGTTGTCCGGGCCTACTTTGATATATCTCACACACCATACTTGGGCCACCATTCCACTAGAGTACCCATGCACACTCCATATGTTTTTAGGACCCTGAATATTGCTTGTTGTTTTTTATTGTACCAAGGAGTTTTGAGAAAATGATCATTTGAGAGCCTGAGATGCTCATGATGGTTATCGATTGGTATTTTAATGTTTTCATATTTATGTACTAAGATGTAAAGCATGTTGTTTTGTTTACTAAATTCAAATACGTATCTATATGATAGGAATGCACTGTACGAACTGGAATTTTCAACATTCATAATTTATGTATCTATTTCATTATATATGCTTCTACAATTCTCTGAATTTTTTACTCATTTATATGGGGCACTTTTAATACGTGGTTATAGTATCCCAATATTCTATCCATAGATCCTCTATATAAGTTGGTATTCTCTAGTGTATGGGGATATGTGTTTGAGTTCATGTTGAAACTAGTCTGGATAAAAGTATGAGGGTAATCTGTTCAGGATGTTATAGAAGAAATTTGAAAAATGTAAAATATTAATTAATTTAACATATTTGATTACAAATATATGTATTTGATGGTATTTATATATTATGGACCGTAACATATTAATTTAAATAATATTCTTTATGTTATTCATTAAATTTTTGTATCCCATTATAAAGAGATTAATTATAATATATTTTTTATGGGAATTTTTTATATATAGCTTCATTTTTTAAATAATTATAAAAATAATATATTATTTAAATATTTGTGATAAATTTAATGTTTCTCCTCTAAAACAATGTTAAATAAGGTTTACCTGAGTGTTAAAAAAATTTCAAGCCACCCAAACTATTTATGTTGTCTCAACCATGCATTGTGGATGGAATCTCAACTATTCTCTTGAGAAAACATAGCCTTCCACATGACGATAGGTGTGAGAGAAGGTAGTGTTATATTGCCTATATAATGTGTATAGAGGCCCACATTGGGTAAAGCATATTAGATAAAACCAATGTATTTGTGGTAGTGTTTTTTTTGGTTTAAAAACCCAATTCATTGTAAATGTCCACTGAAAGAAGTGATTGTTATATATTGATGATCTATAAGAAGTGTACCATCAACGTGGTATAAGACAAAAACGTTACTGTTCACCCATTTAATATACATTTATATGATTATTTTAATATAATCTTCTTTATACCAGTGATTCAATATCCTCAATGAACCTTTAATAACGTTGCATTATCCTAAGATAACCTCTACCATTATATTCTTCTCTTATTTAATGTTTTTTTCATCTCCTCCATGAATGTGTTATAATATATAGCCTGAATCAAAATCATGTTTCTATGTGGCTGTTGTAATTTTTTTTAAATTTCTCTTCTATACCTATTTCTATATGTTATGAAATAAATAAACTATAACCTCCTAACAATATACTTATTTAAAAGATAAATAGAATTCAATTTATTTGAATTTTCCAAAATAAGTTTCATTTTCATAATCGAAATATTTTATATCAATATTTAATTAATAAAAAGAGTTCTTATTTTTCAGTTAGATTTCTCAGGGGTATCATCTTCTCCAAATATCATCACTTATTAAGATGAAGAGTTATATATATATATATATGCATACACTATCGATATTTATGTATGGTATTGAATAACATTTTGGATTGTCATTTTGAATCATTTTAGACTACCCATTTTCTTAATGATATGTTATTTGTATCATAGTAGGTATATATATATATATATTATCCATAATTTATGAGCCAAAATAATATAAAACATTCACTATTCTATTAATCATATAAATAAAATATATTTTATTTGAAGCCTTATTCTGTTTAATATAATAAGGTATTTTGATGATCGAATACATTAATAAATTTTATTGTGTGTATATATGTATATTACTGTTTATTTTAAAGGTCTGATTTTATAGTTATAGAAAAAAATATATAACACAAATACTTATCCTATGATACATGGTAAGATGCTCATATATATTCAGTTGAATTATTACGAACTAAATTTAATATTTGTACTCCTTAGAAATAATACAACATATAGGTTAGTCATAAAACCAATGTATATATATAAATATAAACATTTCACTCTTTAGAAAACCTCACGACCAAATCTATCCCCACACCAATTTTTTGTCACGTTGAAAACATTAAATAATTTTTAATGGAATCATGGAAATCATGATTTATTTCTCATATTCATTTAGGGGAATATATATTTATTATCTAGACTCTATATATTTTAAAAACCATTCATTATAAGGATATTATTATTTACAATATTTCCAAAAAAATTATTATATCGGAAATGGTTATTGGTAATCATATATATATCTTTTCTATCCCTCATTGGGGATAAAAAGTATTTCCAATTTTTAATTCCAAATAAAAAATATTTTATTTCAATAATTATAATTATTTTTTCTACATATGGTTTTAATGTTTTGAAATTTTAATTTCCGACACAATTATTTTAATTAAATTTTATTGGTTTTTTCATTAATGTAGTTATAGAAATTAAATATTTTTGTCATTAACATTCAATGAATTTTCCAAAAACTTTTGTTCATGATTACTCTATAAACAAGTTATTATAAAAGATTTATTTAGTGTAAAAATTTCATAAAAAAGAATATATATATTCTATAATAAAAATTATGAAATTGATACATTGTTTTTATATCGGAAATTAATTTCATTATATCTTTTTAGAATAAATATATTAGTGGAGTTATAATAATTAAAATATTCATTTAAATATTTTATAGATCAAATTTATTCACTAGTATATCGAATTTGATTATAATGAATGGGGGTTGAACCCAAAAAATCAAGGGGTATCTTAACTAAAATTTATAATAAAAGCAGCCTCATAGATTTATAATGTTTCCTATATATCATTGTATTAAGTAAAAATTCAATTATTTTAAAAATATTTTTTTTAAATTATCAACTAGAAATATTATTTCAATTCAATGATTTTTATTATATATAATTTAATTGGTTTTAAATGAGATCTGAATTTTTTAATGATTTTAATAGTATCAAAATTTTAATTTTCTTGAAATATCTCAATTTGTATACTGTAAAATTATTTGTTATATAAATATATTAATATTTGATATAGAATGAAATTTTATTCATTTATTTTTTATTTTTTTTATTAAAATATTTTAACCATTATTAAAAACCCATTACTATGATATTTTATGCACAAAATATAGTTTAAAATAATTTTAATATGAATTAGAGATGATCTAAAGGTTTCTAATTTCAGTTACGAAGTTATATCAAGTAAAGATGAATATTTTGTTTGTAAAATGTTTGTAAAACTATCCTATATTGTAAGGATTTTCAAAATCATCCAAAAACAAGAAAAGAATATCACCTTATTTATAAATGAATATATATATATATATAATCGATGAAAGTTTTATTAAAAATATATATCTTTTTATTATCACTAGATCATGAAGTGTGGGTCTTAGTTTTTTATATTTGAATTCAAAGTGATGCCTTTGAAATATATTTTTATTAGGAGGATTTTTAGGATAAATTATGTTTTATATTTTTTATTTTACGATTCTTGATAACTCTTCAGAATTTAGAGTCATTATAATAAAAATATAAACACAAATTAAGATGTGAGAAATAAAATTTGTTAATGGCTCATAAATATAATGGTGAGGATGTAATTAATTTAAGAATTAATGTTGAATGATTAATAAAATTTGAGTATAATTATATATTTTAATTAAAAAATAGGAAAATATATTAACTCTATAATTTGAAAAGATGTTATTTAATCATTTGATTATACATAATAAAACTTTTTATACATAATTATTAAAATATAATTCTTTTAATATTGAAATAAAATTGTATATTAATTATTTAAAAGTCCATTTACTTTATATAAAAATGTATATTTTACAAACATTATGTTTATAATACTTTTAAATATGATAAAATTAATATTTAAACAGATATATGATATGAATCAATTATAAATATGTATTTAACTATAGATTCTTTGTAACATGAGAAATGTTATAAAGAAATAATGATAACAATTAGTATCACTTATTTCCTGAAAAATATTTGTATTTAATTATATGTTATTTAATATGGTTAGTAAAATATTAAATTAATAATATCATAATAACATATACTTTGTAATGTATTCATAATAATTTAATGTGTATTTTACTTTTAGAAGAATGATAATAATATAATTTTTAATGAAATGTTTAATGTTTGCATACATCTAGAAAATTATTCTACAAATGAGATATTATGTCTGAATCTTAGATATATTTATTGTTTGTCCTTTTCAATAAAATTAATTAATATTTTCAATATTGTTAAAAAATTGGACAACCACAAATGCTAGCCAAGAGAGATCAACTGTCCATTGTGGGCAGTATCTCAATGACACATAATATATGTCCATTATAGAAGCAATGTGGTATGTTGTGACATCATGTAAGAACATAGATCCAAAAAAGTGCACTCAATAGAACACATTGGCTAGGGGAGTGAGTTTCTTTGATGTTCCTTATATAAATGTGTGAGATTGTGTCTAGCTTCCTACCCCAGTTCCATAGATTTAACCACTAAATAATGTTATTTTTATATATATGACATCTCAAGTGATTGAATCATCAATGTAAGAAAATTCACATGGGTAACATTCAACCTTGAAAAACATACACATATAACAAGAACCATACTATCTCATATGGCCTAACCATTAAATCTCAACAATGTGTCTTCTTACTCCTCGCGTTATCATATTTTAATATCCATAATCACTTTATTCTAATAATTTTATATTAATTATCATCAAATACTCAATAATTTTATCATTCTATGTTGAAATTTGTTACATTTAATTTTTTGTTATGAGTCTCAGGTTAATATTTAATATATATATATATATATAATAATATATTTCTATTAAAAATTATTACCTAATGATTTGATATATTTCCCAATTGTGTTGTATTCCTTTCATATATGATCATTTATCTATGATGTGTTATACATATTTATATGTGTATTATCTACTATAATGATTTATGGTATGGAATAATTATCAGTAAGATATTTTGGATCATTTTAGACATGGATTGTTCTCCATAATATATCAATTGAATCGATATATGTGAATATATATATATATATATATATATATATTCAATTTTTTTAGATCATGTGTATTTTAATATGATCTATATAAATTATAACATTCCTAAAAAATAAATATTTATTTCAATTCATTTTCATATTAATCTATTTATGGACTCTTAATATAAATGTTGTAATTAATTTTGTTTGATATATATATATATAGTCAAATCATACAGAAAAAGTATAGGATAGAACATTATAATAATAAAAACAAGGAAATGGAAATACTTTTTAAGTGATATATATTATGATCTATAAATATTTTGTGAAAACAAAGTGAAATTTTAATTTTAAAACAAGACATTTTTAAAATTAATATCATAAGATGTTTACATTAAAAATACTATTATATAAAAAACTAAATTTTACAATATTTAGTACCTGAAGACCCAATATATATACTCACCTATTTATTCCATCATTGAACTATTTTAATTAACATGAAGTGGAAAGTGGATGAGATTAATTTATTTTTCATATTAAGATATGTGAAGTATTATTTCATAGCAGTATTCAATATTTTTTGAAACACTTCTCAAAGGAAAGTCATTTATTTTTTATATTGTCCAAATAAAATTTAATATGTGAACATTAATTAATAAATAATTTTATTTTTTCTTAAACATGATTTTTTGATGAGTATATTGTAATATATTTTAATGATTTTACAAAAATTATTATACTTTTTAAATTTTATCTACAAATTTTATAGTGTTTTTAAGGGTGTTAAAATTAATATTTTATTAATCAAATCTTCATTAAAATTTAAAAAATTTATCAACGAATATATGTATTTCCATACACTATAGTTTTATTTAACATTTCATAAATTCTTTTGAAATCATTTATTATGAAAACAATTCAAGAATTGTTTATAGCTGTTGTAAGGGAACATTTGGATTTATTAGAAAAAAAATTATATTCTTAATGAATATTACAAGGATTTTATTTGATTTGATGTATAAAATAATATTAATGAGATGTTTTTGAAAGTTACTATTAATGGAGTTATAATCATAAATGATAGTATTCAAAAAAATATGTATTTCAAAATTAGACACTGGGTTGTTGAATGTCAAGACGATTAATTTTGAATGAAGACATGACATCAAGGGGGGTATTCTTAAATATGATACAACTAATGGCTTAATAGATTTCATATAAATTTATTTTTATAATTTTATTCCAGAATAATATTATTGCATTGAAATTAAAAATTTTAATGTTAACATTGGAGAAATACATGTTTATTTCAATGGTAATTGTATTTTAAAATAAATTTTGTTTGAAAATTCGTTTCTTTAATGTAGTATTTTTTATGGCGATTTCTTGATGACAAATGAATTATACGTTGTAAAATAATTTATTAAAGAAAATGATTATTATAGTATAAAATATTAAAAAATCATGAATTCTTTATTGTATTTATATGTAAAGTATTTTAACCATTTTTTCAGAACACCATTCTGGGAAACATTTTTCTCACCATACAATATAAAATAATTTGCATTGGATTTTTATATGACTACAAAGTGTGTGTTTTTTTTGTTTAGGAAGCTATATCACATGGAGGTGGTTAGATTTTATATGTTTTTTATACACGACCATATTGAAATATTTATCCTAATCTTCAAAAATGTAGAAAAAATATCCATTCTTATGTAGAACACTAAATATTTCTCAATTAAAATTTTGATTAAAAAATTTTACAGTTTTTCTTTAGCACCATATACGGGAGTGTGGGGATCAGGTTGTGGAAGATATTACTAGGACTACTCTCACATAATATCTATTAATGATGATGAGAATTATGTTGATGCATATATTTAGGATTTTCTGATATAGATCATGGACCATATAGAGAATAATCTATAATAAAATACCATCCATATAGTGTAATTTTAGTGGTTTAATAGAAATATTTTAGAGGATACATTGGAAAAGAAATGTGATATGTAGGAATTTTTTCACATCATTTTACTAACAACTCTCCATGATTTTTGTGATCATATATAGATTAGTATATATGGGGGAGGTTCAATATCTAATCATTTAACCATGTGCATTACTCTATTTTTATGTAGAGACTCTCATACGCTATAATTTCATCTCATTGTTCATTTAATCAATTCCTCAAAAACTACCACATATTCATAGTTTAGTGGTAGCTTTTAGTAGTATTTTCCTAAATCTCAAAAAAAATAACAATATTAGTATCAGGTTTTTATAAACCACCAATAAATATTTTGTTTTAATTAAAAAATAATTCCCTTATACACCACTTATATCACCTAGGCCTTTTGCCCCGACTTCCCATACCCCCCCCAACCCAAAAAAAGCACAATCCCCCTCGCCGACATTAAGGTATATCTCGAGTCCCCCATTGTGACCCTATCTTATCCCCCCCTACATGAAACCCCAAACCATAGATCCATTGTGATTCCCCCCTCTTTGGCACTCAAAAATCCACTGACCCATATGGTATCATGCCCCGAGATCCCTTGTCGACACTATAGTCACATCCCCTTGGATTGTTCTCCTTTCCCTTTCGCTTAACCTAGCCATATTCGTCACCTATGTATTCTCAGTATCATTGCTTTCTCTAGATCACATGACAAAGAGAGGTCCTATAAATTTTATATCCCTCTACCATTTCATTTAGTGTTTTTGTCTTTAATATTTTCTATCAAATTTTATTACTCTAGTTTTTCGACATTGGTCTTAGTAAATTGGTCATATAATATTAATTTTCAATACAACGAACTCTGAATAAAAAAATTACCCAAAACATAAAAATTATATAGTTAGTGGTTTTATGAGATATCCCAATAGAGAAAAAGGCTAATACCTTGTTCTATATATTTGAGAAGTTATTTTAGATACACAAAATGATGGGAAAAAAATAACAAAATATGTCAAATATTTGTTCTATAAAATGATAGAAATATTTTCAATTAAATAATATAATGTGTCTCAGTTTCATATTTTTTAGTTTCACAATAATTCACATTATATTAATTGATGATTTAGTTATTATGGGAGTCAAGTATATATGTGATTCAATGGATCATTACACATAAATTCACCCTAGCTATGACCAACCCCTTCTGTAATGTTATATTTAACTAGTACATTTCAACACACTAATAATAATTAAAAGGTTATGAAGTATGGTGGTTATATTATTTATTATTTATGATGTGTTGGGTTCCCTTCACCATAATTTTATTGGTCTAAAAAACAATGATTTTAAATTTACAAATTTTAGACATAACACAATCAAATAATAATTCAATAAAATGAATCATAATTAAAAAAGAAACATTTATCTAAAAAATAATCATACTCATCATCTAGAACACATAAAAAATTATTTGATAATTGAAAATAAGTATATGTATGCTTAGTAATATAATTGTTGATAGAAAATGAAACACCAAAAACCATATATATTCATAGATGAATCCATATTCAAGAACATTATTAACAAGATAATAATTACCGCCTTTTTAACATTCATCCCCTAATAAACAATACTTACTATACAATAGCAAATATTTGAGTTCATATCATTCAATATTAAGATACTATCTTTTTTCCCATTAAAATTGGAAAAAAATACATTGAACCAATCAGTATTAAAATATAGAAAATAGGTATGATTTTTTAGGTTCCCTTACTAATTATGAATGATTTTTATTAATAAAAATATCATGAAAATCATACATCAACACCAAGAATATATATTTACTACATTAAAAATTAGTTACATGAATCCATGAAAAAAATGAGTGGTATATAAAAATATATTTTTATCTTAAATATATTCTTTTTTTCCTTAAACACCTATATATAGTTAAATATACGCATAAATTTATAAGAGATATTTTTAAGTTTGTGAATTATTTTTTTTGGTTTTTGGAATATTATATAGTGGTAGATATAGTTGATGAAGGATTATGTGTTTTCATAGTTTTAGGATACACATGTCTATGTTCCATTACATTTTAATAGACTATAAAGTGGGACTATGACTCAATATATGAAATTTGAATTATGGTGTTATGGTTCTTACATATGATGTAATATCATTAAAACGTGAAAATATCATGTGAAAATGATAGTCAGTAGGGTCTGTAATGGGTGTGAAGGAATTATTGGGTGATAAAATCTATAATTAAAAGGGATTTAGTTTTTAAATGATTTGATTAAATTGATATACGTTCTTTATAATTTCATTAAATGGAGTTTTATAGATTAAAAAATAATCACATGTTATGAAGAATACCTATTTAGTAACATTTGTGAATTTTAAAGGAAAATTATCACACAGTCACTATATAACTTGGGTATAATATTTTAAATGGTTTATTTTTAATCCACTTTTTTAATCTGAATTTCAAATAAATCTTATAAAATTTATAAATTCATTAATGATATATTTTTTTCATAAATGTTATGTAAATGAATATAATTTATATAATATATGTATTTATTTCCTATTTTTATGAAGGCACAAACATATCAATAATTAGGGAATATTTTCTTTAAAATGATTATTTTCAATATATTATGAGTTTTTGGTTATGAATATTTGTATCATTATGTGATTTTCACATGAAATTATTTTTTAGAATTGTTTTACTGACAAACAATCCCAATATAAAATTAAAATTTTTATAATTATTGGTTTTTGAGCACCAATTATCCTATTTCTACAATATCTTATACTACTCACTAACCAAAATCTAGTTATATTTCCATGGTTTATATATTAATTCAAGGAATTTAAAATTAAATTAATTCTTGTATCCATTAAATTCTAACTAATTCTATATTACCATATTTTTCCTTTATTTCTTTCCTATATTGTAATAATTATGTAATTTTTTTTAATAATATGTTGGAAAATTGTAATATATATAGATAAAATGTTAATCAAATTACTGATGGAGACACCTTAATATGCAAAGGGTTTGATGGATTTTTTAAATTTTGTAATTTCTAATCAATCCATTGATCGGAGAATAAGATGTACATATACTAAATGTAAATTTATAATATGGTTGAAGATAGATGATGTTATTGAATACATGACATTGGAACAATTCACTGCTAAATATTTTTGATGGATTTTTAATGATGAATCAAAATTAAAAAAAGGTTGAGAAATGATGTCAATCGATAGAATATGTTCCCAACTTATTCAAAAATGAACAATGAAATTCAATACATTATAATGGATGCATTATCCATTGCAAGACACTGACATCAACATCCAAAATATCAGAATTAATAGTTATGGGTGATATAAAAGGAAAAATGGAACTTGGCATTTTTTTGTGACTATAATAAAACCACGTAAATATCTAAAAATTGTCAGTATCACACATTATAAATCTATAAATCTATTAGGTTTCATTATATATGATTATTGAAAACTCATATTGTTTAATTTTATGGGAGGTTAGGGTCATCACATGTAATATGGTAAAATTATTTCCTACTGTGGGTCACTCTTATTAATTTATTCTTTGGTCATTATTCATTCACATATAACATTATGGGATTGGTAACCCAAAAATTTAGTGCCATTTATTGTCCTTTTTTCTAAATATGATGCATTCTGTCAATTTTAACATCATTATGTACCACATGTTTATTATATAATAATCCAACATAACATACAAGTTATACATTGAGTATTTATTTATTTTTAATACATTCTGGTGGGTGATATATAATTCATTATCAACTAGGAAGGTGAAATATCTTTATGGTGTTGAGATACAATATATAAAGTGCCTTAAAACATAACCTTGTTAATTTAATTATAGACCATATTGTTTGATTTCACTTTATAAAACAAACCATTACATTTATTTTCATGTAATGGGGACCAATCCATTCAGTATAGTGTCATCATTTATGGATAAATAGTAGAACTGTAAGAACCTAGATCATGTTTTCAGGTATGTTTTTCTTATTCTGGTTGTTTTTTAGAAAAAGAAGAAAATATGGAAATTTTTAAAGTACACGTCATGTACTTTATAAGTACACACCATGTACTTAGATACCACTGGAGCATGAGTTCTAGCCATGTCATGGACACACACACACACAACCATATAGGGGTGACATGGGGGCTTCCTAAAGCAGAGTACGGAACCAACAAGTACACGTCGTGTACTCTAAAAGTACACACCGTTTACTTTGTTTTTTTATTAAACACACCAGGATTGCGTCTCACCCCCATGAGCATCTTCTTCTGGGTTCTGTTCGGCTAAGAGAAACTGTACAGCGCCAGAACATCTCTATACCCTCGATCCTCCATCTTTTCTCGGAATTGACCACTGTCGATTGCAGTAGAACCGCAGTGGTAAGATCTTCATTCTTCTAGAGTTTCATTCCATGATTTCCCCTCTTTCACATGTTATTTTTGGATCAATGTTTTATGTGTTTTTATATATCTATGATGGTTTGAGGCGATTCATGCCTCGTGGTTCATGTTTACCGATCTCCTAACATCAAGGTAGGTGGTTGGTGCCTTTCCATTAAATGTCCTTGAATATTATGTGAAAATTCCACCAATACACTTGAATGGGTGTATTGTGTGTTTACTGTTTTACCCATAATGTATTCCTTCCATGATTGTATGCTTGTGTAGAGGATGTTTGAATAAGAATATTGTTGAACTGTTATGCTTTAGAGGTTCTTCCCATGCGTGTTCTGTTTATGACCATTTGGTCATATTTTCCCTTGGCTTCTGTGTCTGTTTCCATGCCTATTGTAGCAAGATAGAGAAATGGTTTTTGTCATTCTTAATATGTTGTAAAAATATTTAGCCAAGTAGTTTTTTATGTCTACTTGGGTCATATTTTATTACTATACAATTATCCTACACAGGGCCGTGAGAACCAGGTGTTGAATACTATAAGAGGATAGACTAAGTAAGATTCCTCAGAGAGACTTTGAGTATTAGGATATATGAGGATTGACCGAGTGAGCATCCTCAGAGAGCATAGGATTACTTGGGGCTATAAGGGGATAGACCATGGGAGCTTCCTCAGAGAGTCCTTGAATGTTTTAGACAATACAGGGATAGGCCGTGTGAGCTTCCTCAGAGAGTCTGGGTTTTGTTTTTTTGAATCACCTGTTACCATAGTCTATATGAGGGATTGACTGTGTGATCTTCCTCAGAGAGTCTATGAATGACCTGGTCGATAAGGGGAATTGACCGAGTGTGCTTCCTCAAAGAGTCACTGAACATGGGGATATAATGGGAATTGACTGTGTGAGCGTCCATAGATTGTTCCTAACTAACCTAGACTATAAGGGGAGTTGAATGTGTGTGCTTCCTCATAGAGTCTTTAGAATTTTTGAATGAACAAACTAGAGGCGTTAGGTTGTGTGTACTACTCAGAGGGTTGTTGATACTTCTTAGGTAGGACCAGAGGGGATGGCAGTGAGTACTTCCGATAGGGTTACCTAATTGTGCATAGCAGCTTGTTAGCTATTACTTGATTTTGGAACTGTGGATTGTTTACTGCTATGTATTTTCCTGTTTACTGATTTATATACTTTTACCTGCCATATATTCACTGAATGTTAGTTAGAGATCTTCGGGTGGGTTGCTACTGGGATTTAGTCTCACACCCTGTTTGGGGCAGGCTTTTGGGCCCAAACAGACTATATTGTTAATGGAATAGATAAGGGAAAGATCCCTTCTACTTCAGGTACATGACTTACTATGGAGATGGAGAGCATGGGACCAAGCCTAGACTTTAGATGCAGAGGAGTTGTTAATATTTTCTTTTTAACTTGGGTTTAGTATTATTTTGAGTTCCAATATGTTGATGTATTTTGATTCTTTCTAAGAAACATGTATCATGCATCATTTCTATATATATATATATGTGTGTTTTCCAGTTGTTTCTTACTTTTATTCTTCTAATGATTACATTTGTATGGAATTTTACTCCTTATGCTATTGTATATTGTTTCTCATCCACTGTATACTCTGATAATGAGGGAATTGTTTCCCCCCATCACACCCAAGGCCCTCGCTACTAGTCGGCAACCTCTGGCATTTGGGGAAATGTGCTTGAGGCCATGTGACCAACTGGGTACGGGGGGCCTATGGGTTGTTTCTGGAACCATGAATTTATAAATTTGTATCAGAGGAAGTTTCTTTTCTCTTGACTTACTGTTTGGAGCCTATAGCCAGGGATGTGAGTTAATAATTACTTGGTAATAATTGTGTCTGAGAGTAGCTAGCCCGTGTACAGGGAAAATCCTATCTACCTCATTTATTCCTGATTCTTCTGGTTTTACAAATTTACAGTTGATCTGAGTTTCACCGATGGGTGACACACATGTTTTGTGTTGTTACTATTGATATTATTGGGGCTCTATTTCTGTCACAACTCGATGAGATGAGGTTATGCCACCCCATGCATCATATAAGCACTTAATATAAATCAAATTTCGTGCTTTTTTCAATTCCATTTAGGGGGAATTAGTGACTACAAGTTGTTGTGATAGATATTGTGTAGATATGAATGCTATTGTGATAGATTCTTGATAGAATACCTGCATTCAATTAGAAATTATATGTGTAAGGCCTTGTTTGAATGAATGCCAAATATTGATTATTGAGGTGTCATGGGCCATCATGAATCAGAACTTGGTGGATCAGTGACTTGTTTCTCTTTTATATGCCTTGTATAAGATGCCAAGCTTTGATTAATGGGGTGTAGGGGCCCTCACAGATCCGAATTTGGAACATTAACACTTGTTTTCTGTGTTTTCTGGACTCTGGAGTACTTTCTAAGGCTACTGTCTGGAAAACCCAAGAATACATGGCGTGCACTTTATGAATACACACCATGTAGGTTTAATCAGTGTCACTGTCTGTGTGGGAAAGGACACATAGTTGTGAAAAATCATGCAAGAACACACCATGTATGGTATGTACACTCCGTGTTGTAATGATCGTGTGTCTAACCGTCTGACTAATGACACAGATGGATGAAACATCGACTATACACATTGTGTCCTAATTTCACATGTTGTGCAGTGTTACCTAAGTACCCATCCATGTCACGAAAATCTCGGGTCAGGGAAAACCTTAAAGCACATGTCGTGTGCACATGTAGCACACCTTATAGAGTGAACCATGTAGCTGGCTTTATATCTAACAACACGGGTCGTTGAAATTGGTCTAGTACACGCTATGTCCTTCATAAACATGTCGTGTAGTCTAAGATTAAGAGGACAGTGTGGTTTAGCTGTGTAGAAAGACTCAGGCAGGAATGAGGATTCAAGTACACACCGTGTATGCCGACAACACGTCATGTATTTGGGGTGTTACATGACCAGTTTATGTGGGAGTACACGCACATGTGAATTACTTAAGGGAACATGCCGTGTAGAACAAGTACATGCCTTGTAGTCATGTTTTGAAAAAAATGAATGCTTTCTTTATTCTGCTACCATATTGTCCTTTCGGTATTAATTTATTAATAATATTGAATATATGGTGTGCATTGACCTTCCAGAATTATGCCACCAAGACGTACTCCAGTTGTACTCCAATTTCCAGACGGTGATTAGACACCGGATATGGGTGATCAAGGACTTCTAGTAGATCCTCATATAGTTCCAGCCTTGGCACTAGCCATTATACCCGACATTGGTGCTGATGCACAGTTCTGGAAAGGATTTTTGAGGATGATGTATAATTTTCATGGAGTGTCGTCTCCTACCCCATCGAGAGAAGAATTCATGCATTTTTTTTAGCAACAACATCCTCGCACTTTCTCAGGGGGTGGAGGACCCCAGGCTGCAAAATCATGGCTAGAGGCCACACTGAAAATCTTCGATCATCGGGAGATACCTCCAGAGGAAAGGGTGAACCTCTCTACCTATATGCTATGAGACTCCACCAAGAGGTGGTGGGAGGTGATCTCATATTCAGGACGCCAGCTGAGTGTGACTTGGGATGAGTTTTGGCACATATTCTACGATTACTTCTACTCGGAGAACATGAGGCCCGATCGAGCCTGGGAGTTTATGATTTTAGAGAAGTGTAATCTTTCTGTTATGGTGTAATCGCCTTTCTTTACTAAGCGTAAGTGTATCACGACTATTCCAGGAGGCGATGAGATATTCCTTGCGTGGAATTTCTTGACTGGTTTGAGGCAACAAACTTGATCACAGGTGAACATCTTCAGGTTGACTTAGATATCCTCTATCGTCAACCATGAGTTGATCACAGAGCGCAATCTGAGAGATTCTGGAGTAGTGATCCAGGGTGGCTCGACATCTAGAATTAGTATTCCTCCTACTGATAGAAATAAGTGTCGCAGATAGCCTTCTTTAGGATATCAGAGTAGGTGGTATTCACCTTCTGGTAGACACCTGGTGTGCTACCAATGCGTGAGGATCAGGCATATGAGGCCATGTTGCTTGAGACACCCGATACATTCTGATCTTGTGGAATGATGTTTCATCTCAAGCGTTTCTGTCAGTTTTTCCCTCCAGCAGATAGAGACAGGGGTTCTCCAATGACTCCATGTTCCGGAGCATCACCACCAGTTTCTCACCAGTCTGGGAAATGGAGTTCTTATAGCCATTCAGGCCTAGGTGGAGGTCGTTTCCTGTGTGGTCAGTCAATGGTTTTTCAGAAAAAATAGGTTGGATCAGCTCAATGTGGTTAGGAAGGTTCACAGGGCCATAGAACATGCATGGCTTTTGTGATGGAGCAGACCCAGGAGGAGCAGAAGCCTGTACCCTCCACCATTCGAGGTACGATCTTAGTATCCTTAGTTTTATGTTGTTCTCCTTTCGACACTAGGGATTCCCATAGCTTTATCTCTATTGCTGTTGTGGAAAGCCTTGGACTGTGCATCTTTTCTTCTGCTATTATCTTGACACTAGACACCCAGTTGGGGACTAGAGTGGTTAGTGTACGTCAGTGTAGATAGTTCCCTCTTGAGGTTGCAGGGTGTCACTTTCTATGGGAACTGTATGTCTTATAGATGATAGGTTGTGATGTCATTCTTGGAATGGAAAGGTTAGTTCACTACCAGGTTGTCGTTGATTTCTATCATCACATGGTGAGTTTCATATCACCAGAGGGTGGTTATTTTCTTTATCGAGGTGAGTGTGATGTTCAAGAGAATCGAGAAGGACCCTAGAAACATGGGCTAGTATGAGTTATAGCCCAGATTTCTATTCCATGTCTGGATGACCAGGGGACTTCACAATTAGACATTCCTCCAGTGGTGGATCGTTTCGGGGACATATTTCTACAGGAAATTTCAGGTTTTATTCCATAGCGTGAGGTAGACTTTTCTATTGATCTCGGGCCAGGAGTGGCACTGGTGTCCATTCCTCTTTATAGGATGGCTACACCGGAGTTGTATGAGCTCATGAAGTGGTTAGAGGAGTTATAGGACAAGGGTTTCATCAAAATCCGTACTTCTCCTTGTTGTTCACCTGTCATGATTGTGAAGGAGGCAGACGACACCCTCAGACTTTGTGTGGATTATCGGAAGTTGAACCAATTAATAGTCAAGAACCGATATCCCTTGCAGAGGAATGATGATCTATTTGATCAGCTTCGAGATGCTAGGGTGTTCTTGAAGATCTACATGTTGTTTGGTTACCATTAGTTACGCGTTAGAAAATTTAAAATACCCATCACAGCTTTTAGGAGAAGGTATAGTCTATATGTGTATACAATTATGCTATTCGGTCTCACAAATGCGCCTGCAGTTATCATGGCATTGATGAACCGAGTGTTCCATCCATACTTGGATTCCTTCATGGTGGTTTTGATAGACGAAATATTGATTAACTCTCACACTCGACATGACCATTCAACACTTCTTTAGATCATCTTCAGTACACTGAGGGAGCATCAGTTATATGCTATGCTCTCAAAGATCTAGTTTTGGAAGGATCAGATTCACTTCTTGGGTCATGTTATCTCAGTGAAAGGAGTATCAGTAGACCCAGAGATAGTGAGGGTGGTAGTTTCCTGGGAGAAACCGAATAACATCTTTGTGGTGTGGAGTTTTCTAGGGATGGATAGACACTAGATACACTTTATTTAAGACTTTTCATGCTTAGTAGCACTGCTGATGTGTCTAACTAAGAAGGGTGTGAATTTCTTGTTGTCAGATTCTTGTGAGTCAGCCTTTCATTAGTTGAAAGGGAGGATGACTTCAACACCGATACTAGTCTTTCCAGAGCTAGGAATGATCTATACTATTTGCTGCGATGCATCAGGTATTGGGCTGGGAGCTGTGCTTATGTAGGAATATGGAGTTGTTGCGTACGTGTCTCAATAGTTGAGGCCACATGAGAGGAACTACCGTACACACGATCTGGAGTTGGTAGCTATTGTTCATGACATAAACTATTTGAGACATTATCTTTTGGGAGAGAATTTTTTGGTTTTCACTGTCCAAAAAAGATTAAATTAATTTTCAATTAGCATGACTTGAATTTGAGGAATAGAAGGTGGGTTGAGTATCATTAGTATTTTTAATTTGAGCTTGCCTATACTTCAGATAAAGGCAATGCAATGGCTGATTCGCTGAGCATGAAAACGTAGATACAGGCAGTTCGGGAGGCCAGTAGTGAGTGATATCTTATGGATTAGTTCTCTGAGATGCATTTGGATGTGCATGATAGACCAGGTTATACTTTTCTATTTTATGTAGATGATAATTCTACTCTTCTTGAACGAGTGCAAATGAGGCACCTATAATATTCTAAAGGCATCGTATTAAGGGAAAGTGTGTCAGGAGAGAACCCTATTACTGGATGGACCATAGGTGAGGATGAGATCTGGCATTTCCAGGTGCACGTATGGGTTTTAGTAGATAGGCATGAGGACCTAATGCGGGACTTTCATTCCTCAGTTTGGGCAGTTCATCCTGGCATCACCAATATGTATCCTGATCTACATAGTCCGTATTCGTGGCCAGATATTAAGAGGGATGTTGCTGAGTTTGTCAGGAGGTGTTCCACCTGTCAGCAGGTGAAAGCGGAGCCGCTACGACCAACAGTTCTTTTGTAGTAGTTACCCTTTCTATAGTGGAAGTATAATGATGTCGCGATGGACTTCGTAAATAGTTTTATGAGCTCTCCTTGAGGGAATGATGCCATTTGGGTTGTCATCGATAGGCTTACAATGGTTTCTCACTTCTTTCCCATTAAGAAGACCTTCAGTGTTGATGAGTTGGGATGGTTGTACATCAGAGAGATTGTAGATTTACATGGATTTCCACACATCATTCTTTTAGTAAGGGGGTTGCATTTTAATTCTCATTTCTGGAAGGGTATTCAGAGGATTTTGGTACCCAGGTAATTTTGAGTACATCATTCCATCCCCAGATGGATGGCCGGTCCAAGCGTACGATTCAGTTGTTTGAGGATATGCTCCGTTTTTTAATTCTGGACATTTGAGGATCTTGAGAGAAGAATATACCTCTTGTGGAGTTTTCCTACAATAATAGTTTTCACGAAACTATTCAGATGGAACCATATGAGAATTTGTATGGTAATCTATTCCAATCACCCTTATGTTGGCTGGAGGTTGGAGAGGTAGCTTTTCTGGGTCCTCATATTTCCCAGGAGACCACATAGTAGATAAAGTCAATTCAGAAGAGGACGGATAATGCATAGCCTCATCATAAGACATATTCTGATCAGTGGAGATAACCTCTGGTGTTTGGGGTCAGGGATCAGTTTTTCCTACGTGTCAAACTGTGGTTGGGAAAAAGGAGGATTAAAAGACATGGTTATATTTCACCAAGGTACGTCATGTTGTTTGAGGTGTGGGAGAAAGTTTTTCCAGTTGCCTATTTATTGATGTTATCTCAAAGGTACCGAGATATGCATGATGTTTTCCACATTTCCCTGCTCCAACATTACTTTTCAAACATGTCTCATGTATTTCAACCCGAAGAGCTTGATCTTGAGGTGGATGCATCATTTAAGGATCATCATATCCAGATTGTCAGTCGCAGTACAATGGTTCTCTATGGCCAGTCTGTTCCTCTGGTACAGGTTCTATGGCAGCAAGGACGGGTACAAGATGAGACTTGGGAGAGGTATACCGATATATGAGCACAGTGTCCAAAGTTGTTTGGGTTATAATCTTCTACGCTGCGCTAGGGAAATTCGGGAATGAATTTCTTTAAGGGGGGATGTTTGTATGAACCCAGATACTCTTTTCAGGTATGTTTTTCCTTTTCTGGTCGTTTTTGAGAAATAGAGGAATATCTAGAAATTTTCAATGTACATGCCTTGTACGTTATAAGTACACAACATGTACTTTGATACTGTTGGATCCCGTTTACTGGACGTGTCATGACCACATACACGGACATGTACGGGTGACATGGGGGGCCGCCTAAAGAGAAGTACGGAAAAAACATGATCATGCCATGTACTCAAAAATTACATGATGTGTAATATGTTTTTGTCATTAAATGCAACGGGGTCGTGTCTAACCACCAGAAGAATCTTCTTCTATGTTATGTTCGGCCTAGAGAAACCATACGATGCTGGAACTTCTCTGAGCCCCCGAGCCTCAGCCTGATCTCCAAATCAACCTCCGTTGATTTTGTTATAACCGCAGTGGTAAGCTCTTGCTTCTTCTTGAGTTTCCGTCCATGATTTCCCCTATTTCTCTAGTTATCGTGGGTATAACATTTTAGTAGTTTTAATAGATCTGTGATGTTATAAGGAGATTCAAGCCTCATAGTTCAAGTATACTGATCTCTTAACATCATGGTTGGTGTTTTGTGCCATTCTGTAGAAAGTCCTTGAATATTATGGGAAAATTTCAACAATAAATTTGAACTGGATATTGTGTGTTTAAATTTTTACCCCTAATGTATGCCGGCCATGCTAATATGCCTGTTTAGAGGATGTTTGAATAAGAATATTGTTGAATTATTATTATTTGGAGGTTATTCCCACACATGTTCTATTTATGACAGTTTGGTCTTATTTTTTTATGGCTGCATTGTCTATTTCCATTCCTATTGTAGTAGGATGGGGAAATGTTTTTTTTCATGCTTGATATGTCGTAGAACAAATCATCCATGTATTAATGTAAGTCTTTTATGGCCATATTGTATTTCTATTGCATTATACTACATAGGGCAGTGAGAACCAGGTGTAGATGACTATAAAGGGATAGACCGAGTGAGCTTCCTCATAGAGTCTTTGAGTTTTAGTATATATGGGGATTGACCAAGTGAGAATCCTCAGAGTGAATAGGATTACATGGGGCTATAATGGGATAGACTGTGAGAGCTTCCTCAGTGGGTCCTTGACTGCATTAGACTATATGGCAATATACCATGTGAGCTTCCTCGGAGAGTCTCTATTTTGTTAGTTTGAATCACTTGTTACCATAGGTTATAAGTTGGATTGACTGTGTGAGATTCCTCAAAGAATCTATGAATGACCTGGTCTATAAGTGGAATTGACGGAGATTGATTCTTTAGAGAGTCATTGACCTTGAGTCTATAAGGAGAATTGATAGTGCGATCTTCCTCCGAGGGTTCTGGACTACCCTACACTATAAAGGGAGTTGACTGTGTGTGCTTCCTCAGAGAGTCCTTAAAATTTTTTTATAAGAAAACTAGAGGAGTTAAGCTGAGTGTACTGCTAATAGTGTTGTTCGTACTTGTTAGGTAGGACCAGAGGGGATGGATTTGAGTACTTCCATGAGGGTTACATGTTTGTGCATTGCTTCTTGTTAGATGTTGCTTGATTTTTGTACTATGGATTGTTTACTACTATGTATTTTCCTGTTTACTACTTTCTATTTTTTACCATCCATATATTCAATGACAATTAGGAAAGGATCTTCATGTGGTAGCTTAATATGATTTAGTCTCACAACCTGTTTGGGTCATGATTTTGGGCCCAAACAGGCTATATTGTTGTAGGTATAGATGATGGAAAGTTCCCTTCCACTTCTGGTTCTTGACTTGCTATGGAGCTGGAGAGCATGGGACCAGGCCTAGGCTTGCGATGTTGAGGATCAGTTCATCATTTCTTTTGTACTTGGGTTTAGTGCTATTTTGTATTCTAGAATATTTATCTATTTGGTTTCTTTCATAGATATATGTATAATGCATCATTTATATATAAGTATGTGCCCTAGTTGTTTCTTACTTTTAGTCTTTCACTGATTGCTTTTGTATGGATTTTTACTACTTTCTCTATTTTATATTGTTTTTCTTCTTCTGTGTACTCTACCAATGAGGGCATAGTTTCCCCACCATTACACCCAAGGCCCTCGCTGCTAGTCGGCAGCCATTGGGGTTTGAGGAAATGTGCTTGAGGCCATGTGACCATCCAGGTATGGGGCGCCTCTGGGTGGCTTCCGGAACAAGGATGCAAAAAAGTGGTATCGGAGGAAAGTTCATTTCTCTTGACTTACTGTTTAGAGCCTATAGCCATGGAAAGGACAGAATAGGTACTTGGTAATAATTTTTGGCTAGGTGTAGCTAACCCATGTATAGGGAAAATCCAATCTACCTTGTTTATTGTAATTTTTTCTAGTTTTGAAAATTTACGGTTGATATGATTTTCACCGATGGGTGACTCTCATATTTTGTGATGTTATTGTAGTTAGTATTGGGGCTCTATTTCTATCACAACCTGGGAGATGAGGGTATTCCACCCCATGCATCCTCCAGTCACATTATAGAAATCACATGTCATGCATTTTTTCAATGCCATTTAGGGTGTATTATTGATTCCATGTTGTTGTGGTAGATGTTTTGTAGATATTCATGCTGTTCAGATAGATTCTTGATAGACTACCTGCTTCCAATATGTATTTCTATATGTAAGGAATTCATTGAAAGAACACCAAATTTTGATTCTTGAGGTGTTATGGGCCCTCATGAATCGGAACATGGTTGATCATTGACTTATTTCCCTTGTATATGTCACGTATAAGATGTCGGTATTTGATTCGAGGGGAGTGGGGGCCCTGAACGGTTTGGAATTTGGCACTATAACGCTTGTTTTTTTGTGTTTTCTAGGATATGAGGCAGTTTCTAAGGCTAATATCAGGAAATTCCATGAATAATTGGTGTGCACATTATGAATACACTCCTTTTAGTTTTAAAACATGTCACTGACTATGTGGGAAGGGACATGGGGCTGTGAAAAATCATGTAGGAACATTCCGTGTACTGTACACTCTGTGTTGTAATGTCTGTGTGTCTACCCTCATGACTAACAACACTGATGGATGCATCATCGACTATACACATCGTGTCCTGATTTCACATGTCGTGCAGTGTATCCTAGGTACCCATCCATGTCACGAACAACACGGGTCGGGGAAATCCTTCAATCACACATCATGTGAACATGGAGCACGCCGTGTAGAGTGAACCGTGTAGCCTGCTGTGTTACTAACAACACAAGTCATTGAAACTCGTCTAGTACACATTGTGTCCTTTGTGAAATTTCCTTGTAGTCAAGGATTAAGAGGACTGTCTAGTTTAGCTATGTAGAAGGACTCAGGTAGGGAAGATGATTCAAGTACATGTCATGTATGCCGACAACATGTCGTGTATTTTGGCTATTACAAAACTTGTTTAGGCAGGAGTACACGCCCATGTGATTGACTTTTGGGAACAGGCCGTGTAGGACAAGTACACTCCATGTAGTCGTGATTTGAAAACATTTGAATGGTTTCTTTCTTTTCATCCCTTATTTTCCTTCATGTTTTCAGTGTTTAATAATATTGAATCTAAGGTATGTGTTGACCTTGAAGAATTATGCCACCGATACATCCTCAGGTTGTACGCCAGTTTCTAGACGGTGATCAGACACTGGATATGGCTGATCAGGGACTTCCAAAAGATCCTCCTTTTGTTCCAGACATGGCACATGTCATTATACTTGGCATAGGTGCTGATGCATGGTTTAGGGAAGGGTTTTTGAGGAAGATGCAGACTTTTTAGGGAGCATCGCCTCCTGGCCCATCAACGGTAGAATTGACACGAGTTTTTTAGCTGGAGGACCCGAGGCTTCAGAATCATGGATAAAGGCCATGCTGACAATCTTTGAGCATCTGGAGATACCTCTAGAGAAGAGGGTGATGTTCGCTACCTATAAGCTCTATGAATCCTCCAAGAGGTGGTGGGAGGTGGTATTACAGTCAGGGAACGAGCTGAGTATGACTTGGGATCACTTTCGGCACATATTCTATGATTACTTCTACATGAAGACCTTGAGGGCCAATCGAGCCTGAGAGTTTATGAGTCTGGAGCAGGGTACTCTTTCTGTTATGTAGTAATCGCCTCACTTTACTGACCAACGGTGATTCATGCCTATTCTAGGAGGTGATGAGTTGTTCCTTATGCAAATGTTTAAAGATGTTCTGAGGAATGACATATGATCACTTGTGATCATCATCAGGTTGACTTCGATATCCGCTATCATCAACTAGGCGCTGATCACAGAGCACAATCTGAGGGATTCTGGAGTAGTGATCTATGGAGCTTAAACATCCAGAGTTAGTATTCATCCTGGTGATAGCTGGAAGCGCCATAGGGAACTTTCTCAATGATATTAGAGTAGGAGGGATGCACCTTCTTGTAGCCACACGGTGTGCGACCAATTTGGGAGGAGTGGGTATTTGAGGCCACGTTGCCCAAGAGACCCGATGGACTGCTGATCTGGCGGCATGATTGGCCATCTCCAGCATTTCTACCAGACTATCCCTCCAACATCGAAAGATAGGGGTTCTTCCATGCCTCCATGTTCAGAAGCATCACCACCAGTTTGTCACCAGTCTGGGAATTGGAGTTCTTTTGGACGTTAAATCCAAGATAGAGGTCGTGGATGGGGTGGTTCATCACTGGTTTTTCAGCGACATTACGTATGATTTGTTTAGAGCAGTTAGGCAAGGTCATAGGGATGTGGAGTAGGATACACATTTGTGATGGAGAATACCAAGCAAGATTAGGATCACAGACCCTCCCCCATTATAAGTAGGATCTTAGTAGCCTTAGTTCTATCTTCTTCTGTTTTTGACAGAAGGGCTTCCCATAGCTTTATCACTATTGCTGTAGTGGAAATCCTTGAACTCTGCATCTTTTCTTCTGCTGATATCTCAAAACTAGACACACCAAAGGGGACTAGAGTGGTTAGTGTACATTAGTGCAGATAGTTCACTCTTGAGGTTAGGGGGTGTCACTATCTATTGGACCTTTATGACCTGGAAATGATAGGTTGTGATATCATTCTCTAAATAGATTGGTTAGTTCCCTACCAGGTAGTTGTCGATTTCTATCGTCACAGGGAGAGTTTCATATCACCAGAGGGTTGGACTTTTCATCATAGAGGTGTGTGGGATGTTTAGGTAAGACGAGGACCCGAGCATCATGCTCTAGGAGGAGTTACAGCCCAGATTTCCATTCTATATCTGGATGACCTGGGGAAAACACAGTTACACTATCCTCCAGCGGTGGATTGATTCAGGGATGTCTTTCCAGAAGAATTTTCATGTTTGCCTCCAGAGTGTGAGGTATACTTTTCTATTGAGCTCGTTCCAGGAGCATCACCGGTGTCCATTCCGCCTTATAGGATGGCTACATTTGAGTTGCAGGATATCAAGAAGCAATTGGAGTAGTTACAGGCCAAGTTTTTCATCCAACCCAGTACTTCTACTTGGGGTTCACCTGTCCTATTTTCAAATAAAGAAGACGACACCCTCAGGTGTTGTGTGGATTATCGGAAGCTAAACTAGGTAACAGTCAAGAACCGATATCCCTTGCTGAGGATTGATGATATCTTTGATTAGATTCAAGGAGATTGAGTGTTCTCAAAGATCATCATTAGGTCCAGTTACCATTAGTTGTGTGTTTGACCATCTGATATACCTCTCACATCTTTTAGGAACATTTATGGTCTATACGAGTATATGGTTTTACCATTCCGTCTCACAAATGCGCCTATAGTTTTCATGGAATTGATGAATCGAGTTTTCCATCCATAGTTTGATTCCTTCATGGAGGTTATTGTGGATGACATCTTGGTGCACTCTCACAGTCGACACGACAATGCTACCCATCCTGATATCATCTTGATTACACTGAGGGAGAATCAGTTAGATGCGATGATCTCAAAGTGCCACTTTTTGATGGATGAGATTCACATCATAGGTAATGTTATCTTCGAGACAAAAGTATCAGTGGACCTAGAGAATGTGAGGGCAATAGTTTCCTGGGAGCAGATGAATAATGTCTTTTAGGTGGAGTGTTTTCAAGGGATGGATGGATACTACAGATGCATTATTCAAGACTTTTCATGCTTAGCAGTAACATTGACGGGTCTGAATAAGAAGGGTGCAACGATCTTGTGGTCAGACTCTTTTGAGTCAGCCTTTCAAGAGTTGAAAGGGAGGTTGACTTCAGCACTGATACTAGTCTTAACAAAGCCAGGAAAGAGCTATATTGTTTACTATGATGCATCTGGTACCGGGATGGGTGTTGTTCTTATGCAGGGAGTTGGATTTGTTGCATACGGGTCTCAACATTTGAGGCCACATGAGTGGAACTAACCAACGCATGATCTGGAGATGGTAGTTGTTGTTCATGCCATACATTTTTGGATACATTATCTTATGGATGAGTATTCAGTGGTTTTAACTAACCACAAAAGTGGTAAATAAATTTTCACTTGGTGTGACTTGAATTTTAGGTAGAGAAGGTGGGTTGAGTATCTTTAGTATTTTGACATTGAGCTTGCCTATACACCTGGGAAAGGCAACGCAGCGGCTGATGCGCTGATCATGAGATCTTAGATACATGCAGTTCAGGAGGCCAGTAGTGAGTGGCAGCTTATTGATTTGTTCTCCGAGATGCATTTGGAGGTTCATGATAGACATGGGTATATTTTTATATCTTCTATATCTATGGCCTCTACTCTTAATGATTGACTACGAATGAGTTAGCTATCAGATTCTGAAGGCCTAGAATTAAGGGAAAGTATGTCAGGAGAGAACCCTATTCCTGAATGGACCATATGTGAGGATGAGATCTTGTGTATCCATGGGTGTGTATGGGTGCCAGCCGATATACGCGAGAGGCTAATGTGGGAATTTCATTCCACTATTTTGGATGTTCATCCTGGCCTCACCCAGATGTATCGTGATCTACACCTTCTGTATTGGTGGCCAGGTATGAAGAGAAATGTTGCTGAGTTCATCATGAGGTGTTCCACTTTTCATCAGGTGAAAGCGAAGCATAAAAAAAGGTCTTTTTCAATTGTTACCCATTCCACATTGGACGGGAAATGATGTTCTGATGGACTGCATGACTGGTTTTCCAAGGTCTCCTGGAGTGAATGATGCTGTTTGGGTTGTCATCGACAGGTTTATGAAGGTTTCTCACTATTGCTGATCAAAGAGACCATCTTTGTTGAAGAGTTGAGATGGTTGTACATCCGGGAGATTGTACGATTACATGGAGTTCCACACTCCATTGTTTTAGACAGGGATGTGCATTTTACTTCTCGGGTATGGCTGGGGCTTTAGAAGGCTTTAGGAACACAGGTACTTTTGAGTACAACATACCATCCCCAGTCAGATGGCCAGTCTGAGCATATGATTCAGGTGCTTTAGGATATGATCCAAGAATTAATTCTGGACTTTGGAGGTTCTTGGGAGAAGCATATACCTCTTGTGGAGTTTTCCTAAAATAATAGTTTTCAAGAAACTATTCAGAAGGCACCTTATGAGGCTTTCTTTGCTAGGCCATGTAGATCACCCATATGTTGGCTGGAGGTAATATAAGAATCTTTTCTCAGTCCTCGTATTGACCAGGAGACCATAGATAATATATAGTTGATTCGTAAGAGGATGGCTACCATAGAGCCTCATCAGAAGTCTTATACTGATCAGCAGAGATGACCTCTGGAGTTCGAGGGAGGGGATCATGTTTTCGTGTGTCACACAAAGGTTGTAAAACTGGAGGATTATAAGATAGGGTAAGCTTTCACTGAGGTACGTTGGGCCATTTGATGTGTTGGAGAAAGTTGGGATGGTCTCCTATCAGTTGTATTTACCTCATAAGTATCGGGCTATGCACAAAATTTTCCACGTTTCCCAGCTCCGACGTTACTTTTCAGACCTATCTCATGTCTTTCAACCCGGGGAGGTTGAGCTTGAGGTGGATACATCATTTGAGGAGCATCCTATCTGGATTTTTGATCGCAGTGCCAAGGTTCTCTATGGCTGGTATGTTCATCTGGTATGGGTTCTATGGAAGCACGGACGGGTACAAAATGAGACTTGGGAGAGGGAGACCGATATACGAGCACAGTGGCCAGAGCTGTTCGGGGTTTCTTCTATAACACCATGCTATGGAAATTCAGGGATGAATTTATTTAAGGGGGGGGGGGTTTGTAAGTACCCGGATCTTCTTTTTCAGCTATGTTTTTCGTTTTCTTGTCATATTTGAGAAAAAGTGGAAAATCTGGAAATTTTCAAAGTACAAGTCGCGTACTTTATAAGTACATACCGTGTACTTCAATACCACTAGGGCTCGTGTGCTGGCAGTTTCATGCCCACACACATGACCATGTAGGGGTGACATGAGTTCCGCCTAATGTTGAGTATGGAAACACTAAGTACACACCATGTACTATAAAATACATGTCGTGTACTTTTTTTCATTAAATGCATCGGGGTTGCGTCTAACCCCCAGAAGCGTCTTCTTGTAGGTTCTGTTCGGCTGAGAGAAACCATATGGTGTCGGAACATCTCAGAGCCCCTGAGCCCCCGTCTTTTTTTTGAATTGACCATAGTCAATTTTGTTAGAACCGTAGTGGTAAGCTCGTCCTTCTTCATGAGTATCATTCCATGGTTACCCATATTTCTATAGTTATTGTGGGTTGAATGTTTTATACATTCTCATAGATATATAACTTTCTATGGTTATTCAAGCCTCATGGTTCAAGTATACCGATCTCTTAATGTTAAGGTAGATGGTTTGTGCCATTCTGTTGTAATTCCTTGAATATTATGTGCAAATTCCACCAATATCCTTGAATGGTGTATTGTTTTTTTTATTTTTTACCCTTAATGTATGATTTCAATTATATATGCCTATGTAGAAGATGGTTGAATAAGAATATAGTTGAACTATTATGATTTGGATGTTCTACCCACACACGTTCTGTTTATGACTGTTTGGTCCTGTTTTGACTTGGCTGCTTTGTCAGTTTCCATGCCTATTGTTGTAGGATAGAGAAATTCTTTCTGTCATGCTTGATTTGTTGTAGAACTTTTTATCCAAGTAGTTCTATAAGTCTACGTTGGCAATATTGTATTTCTATTTCGTTATCCAACACGGGGCTGTGAGAACCGAGTGTAGAAGACTATAAGGGCATAGACTGAGTGAGTATCATCAGATTGTCTTTGAGTTTTAGGATATAGGGGTATTGACCAAGTGAGAATCCTAAGAGGGCATAGGATTACATAGGGCTATAAGGGGATATACCATGAGGATTCCACAGAGAGTCCTTGACTGCTTTAGACTATAAGGGGATAGACCATGTGAGCTTCCATAGAGAGTACACGTTTTGTTTGTTTGAATCACTTGTTACATAGGCTATAAGAGGGATTGACTATATGAGTTTCTTCATTGAGTCTATGAACAACCTATGATATAAGAGGGATTGACCGAGTGTGACTCTGTAGGGAGTCCTTGACCTTGGGGATATAAGTGGAATTGATTGTGCGAGCTTCCTCAGAGAGTTCCAGACTACCCTAGACAATAAGTGGAGTTGGCTTCGTGTTCTTCCTCAGAGAGTATTTATAATTTTCATATGACCAAACAAGAGGGGTTAGGATGAGTGTAATACTCAGAGGGTTTTTGGTACATGTTAGGTTGGACCAGAGGGGATGGCTGTGAGTACTTCCCAGAGGGTTATCTGTTTGTGCATAGCTGCTTGTTAGATGTTTCTTGATTTTGAAAATGTGGATTGTTTACTAATGTGTATTTTCCTGTTGACTACTTTCTGTACTTTTACATTCCATATATTCACTGACTGTTAGGTACAGTTCTTCGGGTGGTTTCCTACTAGGATTTAGTCTCACACCCAGTTTGGGTCATGCTTTTGGGCCCAAATAGACTGTATTGTTGTATGTATAGATACCAGAATGTGCCCTTCCACTTCAGGTACATGACTTTCTATGGAGCTGGAGAGCATGGGACCAAGACTAGGCTTTCTATGATGAGGTGATGATCATATTTTCTTTTGTATTTGGGTTTATTATTGTTTTGTATTCTATCATCATGATATATATGGCTACTTTCCTACACATATGGATCATGCATCATTTATATATATATGTGCTGCAATTGTTTCTTACTTTTAGTATTATTTTGATTTCTTTTTTATGGATTTTTACTTATTCCTATATTGTATATTGTTTCTCATCCGCTGCGTGCTCTGCCAATGAGGACATAGTTTCCGCACCATCACACCCAAGGCCCTCGCTACTAGTCGGCAACCTCGGTCATTTGGGGAAATGCACATCAGGCCATCTGACCAATCAGCTACAGGGTGCCTCTAGGTGGCTTCTGGAACTGGAACGTTACACGAACAATTTTTCTTAATAAATTGTGGGGTCTAATGTCTGATGCTTGACTTATGATTTACCTATTACGAGTCATAGACCAATGAGTAAGAAATTATTTCATTTGGAGTATAACCCCCTGATGATGGATTCCATCAGAGAGTATCTCCCAATGAGTGTGATATTGTGGGATCCAGAAGTAATATAATCCTTTATGTTGTTATATTCATACTGAATAATATGTAGTAGAATTTTATTAAAGAATAAGATCTAGATGGACAATTTGTCTGAACCTTAGGGGGACTATCAAGATTATGATATGAAGAAAATGATCACAACATAGATATTGTCCCATGATGATTATAATTACTGATTAAGATGTTGGATTTGAACATCAATTATTTGGTCCATATATCCCATCAATACAAGAATCAATGCCTAGGTTGTTCGAATTCCCGGTTTTAGTTAATATGAACTAATAATACCATATGGTTTAAATTTATAAATTAATGAAATTTTTTGTATTTTTATTTCTTTTGACTGGGTTATTGGTGGGGACAATTTAATATTTCATATGGGGGCTTCATATATTGATAGGAATCCTAATTATTGAGTCAATGAATGTTTCATAGTCTATGTAGTCCTAATAATGAATTTGTATATGTCATAATGGGTAATATTATAGTGAATGGAGCATAAATTATGGATATTGGGATTCCCTAGAATGATAAATTAAAAATATTCCCCATTAATGGAAAAGGAAATGTAGTGAGGAATTACACAGGAGGGGGAATCCCATGTGAGATGAATTTATAATACATTAGAAACATGACCATTATGGATTGTATTTCCCTCACAAGTTATTCTTGGGGTAAAAAAAGATACAAAAATATCAGAAACATTTCAGGAGAGGATAATATTAACACTCTGTTGTGGATAAATAATGATACATTCCTAAAAGAATTATTAACATTATTCCTAGGGTTTTTTTTCCTTTGAGAGGATTGAAAATAATTCTCAATGTGTATTATAATGTTAATAATACATTCAGGAAACATGGAATTCATTTAAAATTTTTAATATGAAATGAATGATGGAAATATATTTGACCAGGAGATCATTCGAAAAACATGTGTCTTATATATCCTGATTGAATAAAGGATTATATTCATTTTTGTTAAAAAAATCCCCTATCATAAGAGGAAAATGGATATTGGTTTGTATGCATGGTATTATTTACAATTATATAAAGATGTATTTTAAAAATATGGACTTATAGAAATGTTTATTCTTATTATAGATATAGTCCTATGGAAAAAATTCATACTTTAAATTGTTTGTGATTCAATCATTTAAATTGTCTAATAAATTGAATTTCATTATGTCATGTGAACATGTGATGGGATAAGGGGTCATTAAATATCTTGAATGGCGAGGTCCTAAAATTGGAATATATTAAATGAGGTCACATGATCATGTAATCAGAATGTCGATAGTTTTTCTTGCAATGTGTTTGCATGACCATGATATCATGAATTGATTTTGTTACTGATATTTCACCATATAATAACATAGAAGATTTTTTCCATAGAATCATCTATTTCTCAAGTGGTCATATAGCTATGTCTCACACATATTGTTTATCAAATTTTCATGTGATCACCCATTTTTTTCTAGGTTCCCATTAACAAAAATTATTTTATGTGTTTGTAAATTGTGTTCTTCAAGGTCATGTGGAAGCCATTAACGGTAATTCTATGTCAATTTTATTCAAGTATTATTTATTTTTTAGTGTAGTGGTTTTTATATTAATCACCACATATATATGATACATCATATGGTATATGAGCCACGTCCCTAGACATAAGTTTGTGCAACATTATTTGTGTTAATTGGTTTTGCCTTGTTAACATCACAGAACTATATTGCTTATAAAAAATGAAATAACATTATTCATTTTAGGATAATGTGAGATTGTGATATCATACCTGTAACACCCCAAGATTTCATTGTGTGTTACTTCTTCCAAATAATTCAATAACTTGAACTACACGCAACACCGAGTTAAAGCGCACGATGACATTATGAAGTGTAATCTAACATTCATGTATGTAATCTACTTTCCAGGACTGCTAAACGGATCGGTCCTTCGGGACATGATTCCTTGTAATCATGCCAATGGTATGTAATAATGCACCGACTCTGGGTAACTGGGGTCAGGGCATTACAATTGGTATCAGTGGAAGTTTAGCAACAAACATGGAAACTGGATTTAGATAAAAATTGATTAGAGAACATAGCCCTAAGATAGACATTGAGGATTAGTATAGAAGAACATCCTCGAATTATGGTATTGTAGAGATTTTGTAAGTTTTCCGAGCAATACATCCCTGTCTGGATACGAGCAGGTAGAGGCGGCTCTGGCACAGATGAACCTAGGGTTAAAACCCGAAAGCACCACGTTGAGCTAGACTCGAAGGGGAACTGGTGAATGACAATAGGCCTTGCTGCACTCTTGGTTAAGACACTCCTGAGGTATATGATTAGGATAATTCTAATTTTCTTTACAAACCATTATGAAAGGCTCATGAGTATATACTTACTCAAAGAAAACATTTTTATGATTATAGATTATATCCATAAACTGTTCAATTAGCATTTGGTATTTTACAGGTTTGGAATTATTCATTGCAATTCATACACTGACCATGTTTATGCTATTTTATTGAAATGGCACCTAGTTGATGGAATGTGAACTCCAGTAATACATATGATCCAAAGAATAATAAGGATAATATATTTCATGAAATTAAGTCATCATATAGAAGTGAAATAGTCTCCCATGTATTATCATCATATGAAAAAATAGAATCATGTGTTGATAAGATATGTAAAGAATTATCGAAGTCCTATGGAATTGAAGGGAATCTAGATAAGAAAAGGATGATAGAGAGAAGGACAGATAAAGGGAATAAGGTAAACATGGCTTTTCCCATATGTGATAACTGTTGAAAGAATCACCTTGGAAAATGCTTGAAGGGAATGGGAGTATGTTATAAGTGTGGAGAAAAAGGACACCAAGTACGTGACTGCAAGTGTAAGAAAAAGGTTTCAAATGTACAATGCTTAATCTTAAAGGACATTGGACACTACACGAACCAATGTCCCAGTTATCAGACTATGCCACAAATGATGCTATTGGATAATAGTCATGTTATGACACAAGCATATATCTTTTAGAAAAACAATTTTTACGTATGGTTATATATGTTGGATTTTTTACTATAAATATTCATTATAAAGATAAAAATATTTAATAAATAATGGAATTTTATTTATAAATTTTAGACATTAAATAATTTTATTTATTTATGACACAATGGTAATGCAGTAATTACCTAATTAATGAAAAATTAGAATAATTGATATTATAAATACACAAAAAATGTAATTTGAGACTTTTTATAAATACCAATAATTTTATAGGTTAATATTTCCTGTTAGGAATTATTTAAATAACTTTTTTAGAAGTAATAATTTCGTTATTATTTTTAAAAAAATCAATTTTTGAATAGTGAAAAAATTGACATAAAAGAGTTTTTAAAAGAAATATTATATTATTAATTTATATTAAATTCCTAAAAATATTAGGATCGGACAAGAGACCTATATAAAGTTATTTGTATAATTAATGAACCACTTGGGTGTCCCATGGATGTATATAGTATGTTTATTAACCAAATAATATATAAATACAAAGAGACATTGTAAAAGTAAAACTAATTAACTAAGAGTTAATATATAAAGTTAAGGATAATATAGTAACCCAAACCTATATAAATCCTATTAGTTGAGTGGTTTTCGACCTATCCCCACCTTAGAGTTTAATTAATAGATTTTGGATCCATTATAAACCGAATATGAATTTATTATAAAATAATATTTCTAGCTTTTCCAAAGGTGCCCCTCACCCCTCTTATAAAATGGCACTCCCCCTTCTCATTAATTCACACCTTCAAAGCCTTTTTGTTTGGCCAAAACCAGAAAAAATACTCTCTTAAATTCGCTCACTTCATTCTGGAGGCCTTCCTTTTGTCATAAAGCCATCCTATGGAGCCCTTTTTATCAAATCAAAAGGAAGAACCCTGAAGAAGAGGTAATGATTTCACCACCCTTTTTCAAGTTCCTTTCTTCTTCCACTTCTTCTTTCTTTTTTATTACCATTCTAAAATAATAACTCCAGTATATTATATTTACTTTGATGTTATTATAAACATGGTACAACCATATTTCAGTATTCTATCAATCCTTTGAATGACATGTCACCATACGTGCGTATGTACGGCTTACCGTCTCCACGTCGTGGTGTAATTGTTATTCAGTATATTATTATATAGATGGTTCTAATAATGATTTATAATTCATGTAAATAAAAAATATAACATGATAATGATTCTGTATATATGATATAACATCCAATTATATATTATTTTAATATCAAAAGAATGATATTTTCGCTCGTGCGTACGTACGGATTACCGTCTCCACGACACGATGAGATTCATTTCCAAGTTCACCATTCATCGATGATTATAAAAATATATAGTAAGTAATATATGAAATAATAATGCTACAGGATATATATATATTTAAATTTATAAGTATTTATGTACTTACATATATCTTATTCACTTATTTCCTTTCAATACTATATAAAAACAGAAACATCGTTTATGCGTACGTACAGACTACCGTCTCCATAAACGCTGTTTTCCATTTCATATATATGTCTATTATACATATGTATATTCTAAATATATATTATATTTTTATCATGTTATATATTATAGAATTATTTAAATCATGATCTAAGTGATACAATCAAGAGAAACATGTTAAAACACGTACGAAAAAGAAAATAATTATTACCCGAAATTTAAATTTAACATGGAAATTATTATTAAATGGGTAGTATAAAGGCATAAATTAATCATATATGATATCATAAATAATAATATTGTTCTGGTATAATTTAATATCATACTATGATCTTCATACATGAGGTTAAATGTACCCTCGTCTAAATGAAGGTGCAAGGTATGGGGTTATCATCTCACTCCTTATTCTTGTGAGATTCATGCCATATTGCCACTATTACCTTTTGTGTGGTGTATGTACTGCCCATAATTGTATTTTTTTTGTAATACATGTTAATTTTTGTGTATCTACATATTCATTGTATGATTCCTCTTTCATGGGGTGTATGTTTAACAAGTTACCAAATTGGTAAGGGTTTTTCATCTCACTCTGTATTCCTGTGAGATTCATACCATATTGCCACTATTACCTTTTGTGTGGTGTATGTACTACCCATAATTGTACTGTTTGCATAATACACATTAAGTTATTTGTATCTACATATTCATTGTATGATACATCTTTAATGGGGTGTATGTTTCGTAAGTTACCAAATTGGTAAGGGTTTTTCATCCCACTCCTTATTTCCGTGAGATTCATGCTATATTGACAATATTACCTTTTGTGTGGTGTATGTACTGCCCATAATTGTATTCTTTGTGTAATACACTTTAATTAATGTGTATCTACATATTAATTTTATGATACCTCTTTCATGGGGTGTATTTTTCGTAAGTTATCAAATTGGTAATGGTTTATTTGGAAATCTCTTCATTATCCGAGGTTGTTTATAAGTAATTATCTACTAGGACCTCTTTATGATCCATATCCATGTTTATTAAAAATGTATTTCAAAACATTCTTACTATTTTACAGAATATGGGTTAAAGTCATTTATACCCTTGTTTGAATTTTTATAAGAAGTTTACAAAGGAATCATTCTGTCGTTTTTCAAAACAAAGTCCTTTTTAACCCTTTCAACAGAATTAAGGTAAAAATGACTTTTTTAACTTATACAGTGGGTGCGGCTAATTTCTGCCATTATAAAATTGTCGAAGTATCCCCAACAATCTTATAAGAAAATTTTCAAATTCAATGTTTAATTTTATAATTATGTGACTTTAAAATGATTTCAGAAAAAGAGATATTTCTCTCACATAGTTTTCATTTCATCTATGTCAACATCCTTTGATGAATTTTAAGCTTATTTGAAGTTGATTTATTGTGATACAAAACATTCATATTGTATTGATGGTTTTGTGGTAGGTTTGAATGTGTATGTGTTATTTTTATATCATTCATAGTTGATGGAGAAAATATTTATATTTCATGTGCTAGTTTTAATACGAATGTTTATGTTATATTTCATCCTCATCTTAAGATGAATGTGTTGGAATAGTATGTTCTGGGCTGGGGACCTGTAAATGTAAGCCCTCCGGGTTGGTGTACGGTTATTAGAGGAACTACGGGTTGGTGTACGGTTATTAAAGGCACTCCGGGTTGGTGTTCGGTTATTAGAGGCACTCCGGGTTTGTGTCCAGTTATTAGACGCACTCCAGGTTGCGTTTTGGTTACAGTCAGCCACTAGGTCTTGGCAGGAGTCCTTGACAAAGAAATTAAAGTTCAGAATTATACATTCCATCATTATGAACGTGGTTGGTGATATTGCATGTGATTATTCGACTAGTATAATATCCATGTAAATAAGTAAATGACATTATTTTATATTATTTTTTCTATATTATGCTGAAGTTCGTGTCTAAAAGGCTTTTGTTATAGTTATACATTTCCTTAAATGTTTATGCTTATTTATGAAAGTTTCCACTGTATTGCTTACCCTTACTGAGCATTTGAGCTCACCCCTTTCTATGTTTTATTTTTCCCAGGATTCCATGAAGTGTATTGTGATTGATATGCAGGGTTAAGACAAGGGAATAATTACATTCATAAAGGATTGTTTTTGTTGTTTTGTATGTTATGAAGTATAATGTAACATTCATGTATGTAATATATTTTCCAAGTCTGCTAAACTAATCGGTCCTTCAGGACTTGATTCATTGTAATCATGCCAAAGTTATGTAATAATGCACCGACTCTGGGTAATTGGGTTCAAGGTGTTACAATACCATTATAAATATCCTAGATAACAAGATCAATTTGTAGTTAGTTTCTCACACATGATCAAGAGACAAATTTTAATGAAATGAAATTGTGAGATGTACCCTTAATCTAAAACAATATTATATTGAATATTTATAATTTATGTGATCATGTATCTCCATGGAATAATGTAAATAACAATAATGTTTAGACCACTGTATCATGAATAACAACATTCATCTATCCTCAAGGATTCTAATGTGTATTTGCGGGTAATAAAAAAAGAAACCTGGTCAGGTTACGATTAATTAGTGATGTGATCTAGACATAGAGTGTATTTCTCTAATGAAAAATGTGTAAAAAAATATTAATCATATTTTCGGTATATTTACCCCTAAATCTATAAAATTTTCATATAGTGGGCATCGAAATGTGAACCACTTATGAATTATATCGATGAGAAGAGGGAATAAGATTTTATAAGGATGTGAATGTGGGCCTATATCCCTTGGGGTTAAAAGTGGATTTATTCATCCAATTTAATTTTGTTATTCCATGAATATCTATGTAAATAAGAGGAATATAGGTTATATACTACACTTTATACTAATGTTTTGGTACTCTATTGTTTTTTAATCTCACATTAATACATCATATATCCCACTTTTCATGAAATTTTCAAGTGAACCAATCACATGATCCTATTATATTAAAAAAAATTCATTCTACCATCATATGAAAATTAATGGTTAATTCACTTGAACATGTGGTTCATGAATAATTTTAATTTTCATATGATTATTGTATTACATATTTTTAATACGATCACATGATGTTACAAGGATCATATGATCATGGGACCCTCTTGTTGTTACAAGGTCATGTGATATTGTATCAGTCATGGGATATTCGTGACGTTATATGAGTCACATGATATTTACATATTTAGGATCATTTTTATAAAAAATTAATTCAATAAATTTCATAAACTAAATATCATGTTTTTAGATGTAGATTTCTAATAAAAGAGAATTTGAGGATTTTTTTTGCATATTATTGTAATTTTTTATATATTAGATGAATAAATGAACATAATAATTCAATACACTATCAATATTCATGTTATTTGTATAGAGAAAATAACATTTTGGATAATTTTTTATTACTAGTTTCCACTATATAGGTTTAGCCTTCAGAAAAATTCTTTGATATCATCACATCATGTAGGGCTCCTTCATCTCTCATGGATAATAAAGGCACATATAACTACTACAATTACAATTTTTATATATTAATACTACAAATAAAAGAGGATATCAAGGAGGTATGAGAAGTAACAACTCAATGGCAAATATTCTATGGGTCTAAAGTAGTAAAGATCCATATAATCTCCTCTAATGAAGTCCACACAATCATGGGAAGAGATGTCATGATTTTGACGAAAGAAAATGGTTAATCATATGGGGAAAAGTTAAAAATATGTCATCTACCATATTTCCCTCATCAAATATGTTTTTCCTACTCACCCAATTGTAGATGACGGTATTTCATCTCTGGATATCGTAAGTGATGGACCATTGATAAGTAATTTGTATTTTTATGGAATTGTAGATAGTTAATGAGTAATTCTAAATAGACATTATCATGATTTTTTTAGAACTATAAGACATGATACCATTAAGTAGTTCCTAGGATTCTAATTGAATATAATTTCCATTCTCAAAATAACATGTTAATGAAATGATTATATTATGGTTTGGATATCGAATAATTCCACCCCCTTTCATTATTCCCAATATTCATGAATCAACAATATTATGTTTCATTATACTACTCATGTTACAATAAATCCATCAACACTATGTGATCCACTTATTACTAGAGATAGAGTTATACATATGCATCAAAAAATAATTAAAATATGGTGACTCATCATAGCCTTTCCTAAGAGTTCCTTTCATTGAGGATTCTCACCATGACCATGATTCTAATTCCATTACTAAGAATTGGATATCCCCATCCTTGTCTTTATTCAGAGAAAAATTCTCCTATGGGGGTAATTATTCTATGAATAGAAGTTATATAGAATTTATTTTGTATGAATATTTCAATATATTTTTTAGGGGTTCAAAAATAGACATTGCTTGGAACACAAATTTATGGAATAAAAATGTAGAAGTCAACAGAAATTCCATATTTTATCATCATTCAATTAAAATATCATATTCGTTGTAATATTATCTTTGTATTGGGGTTGTCCATAATGAGTTAATTGTACTTCTAATCATTTTGAATACAAATTGTGAATACTAGTATATATTAGAAAATGTTGGATTCGAAGACCAATTCCCACTGTGAAAAATGTCTCCAGGAAGACCATTTCATCCAAATGATTTTATAAGTCATCATGATTCATCTGACTCATTTTGTATTCATCATCTTCAATTAGTACATCGAAAAATATTATTGGTGCAATATTATTATGGGAAGTGTATACAGAATTTATCTCACTTACTTCATATCCACATGAGATAATGTTGATTGGAATCCCACCATTGTGACGTAACTAATCAATCTAGACATGGAATCCATTTATAAGGATCTATATTTTCCAATATAAGGTAACTATTCAATCTAGACAAGTATGACCTTTATAAGAATCCATATTCAATGTTTGGTATCTATTTCATGAATTGTGATGATTAATTCATCATTAAGAACTAACAAGAAGTACTAAAAAAGTTGAAGAATTCCATTCAGTAATGTGAATCCCATATACTAAGGGGTTCTTATTATGTTATTGTTCAAGAGATCTCGTTCATTTATTGGGATGAATAGTAACCTCCAAGTACCATTACCATTTATTACATGTTGACATTTGGTAGGTTTACTTTAGAAAACACCTATTTCATTTTTGAGATAAAAGTAAAGAATGGTTGCATGCCATTATAATCACAATAAAGATAGAATGTGTAGAGTTTTTTGGATTTCTTTTTCTTGAACAAGAAATTCACATCTCTATCTTCACAATATTTAAATTGTGAAAACCCTTATTTATTATTTGGAGCCCCATTCAATTAATTTTGGGTTGAATGGGATCCCACAATATAGGTTATGAAGTAATCAAAAACCAGGGAAATGATATGGTCTGATTTAGGTCGTTCCATCCCAGATTAATGGGGTTTTACCCACTATACAAAATTATTAAGAAATATAGACTAATCATAATCTTCTAAACAATTTTTTTTCATTCAAAACAAATGAATGATCCTACATCATTATTGGAAATGTTAAGGGATATCATTAATGAAAATAATATATGATAGATGTATTTGTGGTTCATTGTCCCCTAGAATAAATGGGAGGTTCATATCTTATGGGAATTCACCATGAAAATTTTCGATGTAGTTTTATTGTGTTCTTGATAAGTGTCATTACCATCAAGGGATCTACATAGAGAGGCATCCAATTGAAGATATCTTATTATGGAATATTTTATCCAGAGTGGGAAATCATGATTATGTGACTTTCTAGTCAGGAGGTACTCGTTTGAATATCGTAAAATCTTTTGTTTTCAAGTAGATTTGATCATACATAAAAGATCAATTGGTTTCATCAGTGATAAAATACAAAAATTTCCAATGATGGGAAATTTGGAGGCCAGGGGTACTGTAGTACAATCAACATTTACATGGTATATAAAGAAACCATAGTATAAAAAACGTATTGATACAATGAATGCTAAAAAATAAGCAATGTTAATATATCCAATGACTTCTTTTTATAGGACACCAATAGAACTGTGACAAAGGGTGGGGTCTGCATGGGGTATTTACTCAGTCTATGTTGTAATTTTCCATTTCATTATATAAATCGTATAAATCAAAAATGGAATCATAACATGATGAGGCATGTAGTGTTATATTGAATTTAAAGGTAATACTAGAGAGATTCAATAATGTATCTACTCCCAAGGTAATTCTCTCTGAGAAATATCATGAAAATGTCATTTCATTCCTCCAAGAAGATAACATTATGATACATCCATCCATGTCACATGCACATTATATGTAATGATATAGGATAATGATAATACTTGTTAATGAAATATTCTATGAAGATAAAGAAGAGTAGAATGGATCTAGTGAATATGAATGATAAATTTCATCATTAACCACTTATGATTTGATTATTTTTATATGTTTGGTTTATTTTATTAGATATTAGATAATTTTATAGAAATTAATTTATTGATCACCTCATTGATATACTCACCCTGGGTAATAGTGGTTGAGGATTGTTTAAATGAAAAATAATAGGCTAATAATCAAGGATAAACTATTCAAATAGTGATCTTGGTGGTGGTAGTTACGAGATATGGAAGAAACACTATTTGTTATTCTTCTAGTTTATCCTCTGGTACCTCATGTGAAAATCTATTCTAATGGTTCTTTATAAATGTTGACTATGATGTGAAAACAATGAAGGTAATAAAAATTGAAATCATTCCATGAGATGATAATATTTTTATTTTTTTCCATATTTTTACATTTCATCACATTAGTTAATTTTCCTAACCAATTCAATCAAACATGTTGCATTTAAGTTCATTCAGACTCTTAAAATCCCACAGCTAATGAAGAAAAAACGTTCACACATTAGGTAATACCCTATGAATTGGAATATATTTGATGATAGGAATAAATTATTTGTTTCTAATAACCTATGAATACATTTTAAAATATTTAAGGACTAATTATTGTTCCCTTCAACCATTCTCAATGAACAGACCTCATGGAATCTCATATTATAGAAATCGAAACCTCTTATAAAAATTCTTTGATGTATGAATTGATGGTTGAGGGTATCTATTTAGTATTAAAAAATTATATATTTATTTCTTCATTATATTGTATGATATATGTACATACTTTAATCTCATCCTTGTATTGTTTTCCAATTAATTTTTCTTAATCTGACAATATTTGTGGAAGATATGTCTTCTATTAATTTACATCACACGGTACTGAAATTCACCATTGTCACCCATCACAATATGGTTTGTTCATTGTAATCAGCCCATTTCATGAGGGAAATGGTATCTTCTAAGTGGCCAATATGATTAATGATTTCCTCACAACAATATTTAATTTATTTACCAGAATACTATGAGTGTTTCATAAATGATTATATGATCCTAGATCCTATGAAATTAGTATCTCAAATTGTTGAAATAATTTAAGAACATTCATCTCATTCAATAACCCTTCCATTCAATAATTGTATGAATCATTCACTTATTAACTTGGTCTTGGAATCTATCCTTGATCTTTTTATAAGATGATGTTTAATCTCTGAACATGAAGCACTCCATCTTCATTAGAGGTGAAATGTGTGTGAGGTATTTGTAGTCTGATCAACGTAGGACCCTTTAAAGATATAAAAGAATCACTGGTCCACATCTAATATTTTTTTCATGACATCTTTCTATGGTGGGTTTGACTATCGATAACTCTATACCAAGGTGAAGGAGATGGAAACCATTTGGTGAAAAATAAGGGCCCTTTAACTGAGAGTGTTAATGGAATATTCCCCATCTATAAATGTACAACATCAAAAAATGGATTTGATAGATTCCACTTATAATGAAATGATAATATAAACTGACATGAATGTAATCAATGCTGGGAGAGATGATATTTATTGTATCCAACAAGATTAATAGAATGTAGGTTAAATAAAAAAGATTATATAGAAGATAATATAATAATAGTATTAGTTTATTTTTGTTGTGAAAAGGGTAATATTGAGTGTATTTTATGTCGGAGGAACTATGGTGGGATCATGATAGATATTATGAAAAGGGTTAGACTTGATGTTTATTAATATTTTTTCATTAAATATTTTTTATAATAATTGTAATATTAGGAACTTAAATTATATATGGGATCATGAGAGATACATAGATATTTTAGAGATTCCTTCATCCATGGTAATTATTAATAAATATAATTTTCATAATTTCAGCCTCTATTTAAAATAATTATTAATATTTTTTTGTATCATGATAAAATAATATATTATAAGCCACTCATACATTCTTACACTTATTTCAATATATTAATTCAATCCATGTTTGAATATAATAGCGTATGACATAATTAAGTACTTCTAGTCATTCTCAGACACATTTGTTAGTAAATAACAATTTTCATCACAAAACATCAAACCAATAAGAAATAAAATTTTTTGTTTATTGGTGAGATAGGTGGAAATTTCATAGAGAATGAAATATCTAATTTTTTTAGTAATATATATGAGCGTGTATATCTTGAAATTGGTAGGGTCCATATGATTTGAACAATAATATTTTATATGTATTTATTTATGTGGTTCAAGATAATGTGTGAGAGAACATTATAGCTGATGTTTATGGCCAAATAGTTGTGATCCAATAATTCTCTTATCATCGGTTATATATATTATAGAATATGTTTCTATATTTTCTGTTTTTAATCCATTATTATTTTATTTCAATTTATTAGTATCATATTTATTAAACTATATATTAATATAAAAATACCATGTCTATAATGATTGAATCATGAAAATTAAGAACCACGTCTTGAGGACTATGAATTGTGGTAATGAAATGTGATGGACATGTCAAGGATAATATAAAAACAATCTATGGTTATGAGGTATATCATATTTATTTTGTGATTATAGGATTCATTGTACTATTTAAGACAGTGAATTTTTTTTGGTTGATTGGTCAGGGAATTATTGTCAATATTCCAATGCATGCCTGTATAGTATTTCATAGATTTCAATGAGTAATGATTTTCAATTTAGGAGGGGTCATGAATCACATTGGTGTAATGTGATAAAATAAAAAATTTTAGGATTATTTTGAATCAATATTGGGTGGTGGGATCCCCTATAATTTTTTATGATCTCACATGGACGAGAGGACCTTTTGAAAATGTGATGGCATCTCTGGTTCGTAGTTCGGATGATCATATGAATGACATAGGGTCAAACATACATAGTAAAGCAGATAGTTCCTTGATGATTATTATTCTCATCATAAGAATATGTGAATACCAGTAGACAAATAATAATATTAAAAAATTTATGTATGATCATCAATCACATTTGGGTGATGACTGATGTTGTAATTTTGGGAGGGATCACATATATTGGACGACATCATAGTAATGAGAATATATATCTAGTTGATATGGTAGGGAATCATGTGAAAGGGTCCAGGGTATATATGATTAGACATATGGGGATTCTATTGTATTTATTTACTAATTTATCCACTTTCGAATATGATTTAGTCGTTGTCGAGGCACTCAAGACAATGAGGGGGTAATAGAGGACAAGTATCCAAAAAGGGTTTCAGTTCCCTATATCAATTCTTAAAGGAAAAATATGTTGTGTCATTATGTAACATCAAAGATATAAAATAAAAATAATATATGGATTGTGGGGTAATTAATTCATTCCTCAATGTGTGTATTCTATAAATAGTGAGATGGTATTGACTTGTCTGTTATTCTTATGAATTATAAAAGGGTTAAATTTCTCAACAATGATTTTAGGGAACATTAGACCCCCAGTTATCAGACCTTTTCGGTATTTTACTCATAACTTGAGCTACATGCCTCTGATCGACGCACCGTCAACGAAGATGTGATCCTTCGTTTGAGATGGTCATTTCGGTATATCACACTCAAGGTTTCGGAATACTTTGGGTTTGGCCGGGTTGGTTCGTACACGAAACCAACCGGGCCCTCGGAGCGGAAACACTTATATCATGAGCCCCGGATGTCCGATTGACGTACCCCCGACTTTGTCGGTTTCCTCTAAGTGAGACGGATATTTTGGCTTACCACGCCCATTGTTTGGACGCAGGTGGAGTATGATCGGGTTGGTTTTGTCTTAAAAACCAACCGGGCCCCTGGCACAAAAAAGCCAATAAATCTCAGACTGGGCGTCTGATTGACGCGCCGTCTGCGATGTTGAGTTCCTGTTGACGATACGAAACTCTTGGATACATAAACTATGGACTATGTGTCAGTTGATGTATCAGCCTCTCGGCTCGTGGAGCAGACCCTCTCGAATGAGCTTATTGTGTGCGGGAACCCTAGAGTTGGGTGCGGCTACGACGAAGACGACGACTGTACAGAGATCCTTAGTGGATTCGACGGCGACGACTACATCACTCAGCGATCCTACGTGGATCAGTGCTACAGATCCTGTGTGGGTCCGATCCTATGTGGGTCAATGCTCAGCGGTCCTGTGTGGGCCAACACCTACATATCCTGTGTGGGTCCGACCCTGTGTGGGTCTTTGCGGGGGTTAGTTATCTATCGATCCTGTGTGGGTCAGATCCTTTGTGGGTCATTGCGGGGGTTAGTACCTATCGATCCATTGAGGGTCCGACGGCTGAGATGAATCAGTAGATATATCTGATCATCTCTATTGTAATACAAAGAAGTATACCTGTGTGAGCTGAATCCTATTTTGCTTTCCATTGTGGATTATGTTGTGTTATCCTGTGTGAATTAGGTTTTTCTTTCCGGTGTGGACTGGGTTGTGTTTTCATGTGTGGACTAGGTTTTACTTGGGCTCGGATGTTGGAGCGTGCTAGATTTGATGACTTAGGTATATGTATGGGCATATACCTAAGCAGTGTCGAACGTTACTTCGTGATTGTATCTATCCTTTGTGGATTCTGGGAGACCTTCGGGGGTCTCGAGGTCCCTACTGAGTAGCTTATACTCACCTCTGCACGGGCTATGCCAGCACTACATTGTGCTAGTTGCAAATGATGGAAAATGCTGATCGTGGTTGAGGCTTGCGGAGAAGGACGGTACCTGGAGGTGGACCACTGGGCGGGACGTTCACGGAGCGGACGGCTGGACCCGAGGAGTTGTGGAGGCTATCTGTACTCACCCTTCAGGTGGGATTTCTAGTGGACAACTCGACGTTGCGTCTTTACTTTTCAGTTGTTTTTTTCCCTTCCAGTTGTACTTTACTTTCAATTTGGGTTTTTATACTGGTCCACTTACTTTTCCGCACTTACTGTGGTACCCAGTTTTTACTTAGTGTTTACTTCTGCTTTCTTCCTCTATGATGTTTGTTTACTTTACAAAGGCAATGTCTTCCCTATTTACCGGGAATTACGCCTTGGTGCTAGTCTCCAGCCCCTGGCCTGTGGAAGGAGGGCTTGGGGTATTCACGACACAGGATGCGAGGATGGGCCGTGACAGGAAGGACCAGGAGGGTACTCATTCCATGGACCAATGCTACGGTCCGGGCACAGACCCCCCGTTTTCGGACCTTTTTGGTCATTTACTCATAACTTGGGCTACGTGCCTCCGATCGACGCACCGTTAGTGGAGATGTGATCCTTGGATCGAGACGGTCGTTACGGTGTATCACACTCAAGGTTTTGGAGTACTTTGGGTTTGGCTGGGTTGGTTCGTACACGAAACCAACCAGGCCCTCGGAGCGGAAACGCTTAAATCTTGAGCCCCGGACGTCCGATTGACATAACGCCATCTTTGTTGGTTTCCTATATGTGATAAAAATGTTTTGGATTACTCCGACCGAGGTTTGGATGCAGGCAGAGTACGGTCGGGTTGGTTTTGTCTTAAAAACCAACCAGGCCCCTGGAACGAAAAAGCCAATAACTCTCAGACAGTGTGACTGATTGACGCGCCGTCTACGACGTTGAGTTCCTGTTGACAATACGAAACTCTTGGATTCATCAACTCTGGACAATGTGTCAGTTTATGTATCATCCTCTCGGATCGTGGAGTGGACCTTCTCGAACGAGCTTGCTGTGTGCGGGAACCCTAGAGCTGGCTGCGACTGCGACGACGACGACAACTGTACAGAGATCCTTAGTGGATTCGACGACGACGACTACAGCACTCAGCGATCCAACATGGATTAGTGCTACAGATCCTGTGTGGGTCAGCGCTCAGTGTTCTTGTGTGGGCCAGAGACTACAGATCCTGTGTGGGTCTTTGCGGGGGTTAGTTACCTATCGATCCTGTGTGGGTCAGATCCTTTGTGGGTCATTGCGGGGGTTAGTACTTATAGATCCTTTGTTGGTCCGACGGCTGAGATGAATCAGTAGATATATCTGAACATCTCTATCATCATACGAAGAAGTATACCTATGTGAGATGAATCATGTTTTTCTTTCCTTTGTGGATTGTGTTGTGCTATCCTGTGTGGATTACGTTTTGCTTTCCTGTGTGGACTGGGTTGTGTTTTCCTGTGTGGACTGGGTTGTACTTGGTCTCGGATGTTGGAGCATACTGGATTAGATGACTTAGGTATATGTATGGGCATATACCTAAGCTGTGTCGAATGTTACTTCATGATTGTATCTATCATTTGTAGATTATGGAAGACCTTAAGGGGTCTCGGGGTCCCTACTGAGTAGCTTATACTCACCCCTGCACGAGCTATGCCCGCACTACGTTGTGCTGGTTGCAGACGACGGACAACGCTGATCGTGGTTGAGGCTTGCAGAGCAGGACGGTACCTGGAGGTGGACCACTGGGCGGGACGTTCACGGAGCGGATGGATGGACCTGAGGAGCTGTGGAGGCTATCTGTACTCACCCTTCAGGTGGGATTTCCAGTGGACAGCTCGACGTTGCGGCTTTACTTTTCAGTTGCTATTTTCCCTTCAAGTTATACTTTACTTTCAGTTTGGGTTTGTATACTGGCCCACTAACTTTTCTGCACTTACTCCTGTACCTAGTTTTTACATAGTGTTTACTTCTGCCTGTTTGCTCTGTAGTGTTTGTTTACTTTTCAAAGGCAATTCCTTCCCTATTTACCGAGAATTACGCCTTGGTGCTAATCGCCAGCGCCTGGCCTATGGAAGGCGGGCTTGGGGTAGTCACGGAACGGGCCCCGAGGATGGGTCATGACAGGAAAGACGAGGAGTGTACTCATTCCATGTATATAGTTTATAATACTAGTGAAAACCATTATTAATGGTATGTAATTTATTTAGTGACCCATGCTGTTTACAAAAATTATTAGTTGTCTTTAACATAATCATTTATTAATTACCACCTATAGATTATGAGCCCTTGTGGATTTTGAAGGATATGTATATGAAAAAAAAACATAACATATATATTTTTTATTCAATATTGAGATAATAAATATATTTTTAATCATATATATGTGAATGAAAACCTATTGAAATAAATAACAGAAAGGGGTGTGGTAAAAATCTCATTAAAAGAATAACATGATCACAAAACATAACATCTGAATCAAAAGTAATAAAAGTCATTATAAAATAGAAGCATCAGGGGTGAATCACATTGAATGGAAACATATATTCCATCGAATCATGGATTCATTGGAAATATATTATAAATGTAAAACAATAAATAATAATTATTAATGTTTATGTACATTAACTATATCACACAATAGAAAATATCTTATAATGGATTTGATTTACTCTAAAATCACATACACGATATCTAATGTGAAAAAATATTTACCTAGTTAGCCTTTATGAAATCAATACCCACTCATAAATACATGATCACTATTTACTGGTCCGACAAAAATAAACCAATAACATGGAATTTCATTTGAATTACCCTTGGAATGAAATTTTTTTGTATAATCATTCCTCATATAATAATCAAATGAAATTTCATATTGATGGAAATTTAGAAATGAACATTAGAAATGTATTACACAATCAAAGGAAAGTAGAATAAGAATGGTATATCTATTTATAATTATATATTTATTTTATAATCATTTTATAAATTCAAATAGAGATATAAATTGAGTTAGAGGGAGACTGGTCATAAGAAAAAGAAAATTGTGGTTTAAAGAAGTATATTCTCTTGATCCCAAGTCATTAGATACATTAATAATCTTCCTAAATAGTATGGTTAATTTAATTATATACTATAAATGTCACCCTTTTCAAATATATTACTCTTTTAAATTTATTTATTAGAAAGTTATTTTCCAATACAAAATATATTAGGTTACTGGAAAATGATTTGATGGTATTGTTCTCAAAAATCAAAAATGGAATTGGAATGGTTGGTCTGGTCAAATATTTTAGTATTTATTCATATGAAAAATAGTAATCATGATAGAAAAAAATTTTAATAAATCAATTATAATTTAATAACAAATAAAGTATAATTTTTATCAAAATTGGTTTATGTTGTAATCAGGGAGAAAGAAGGTCTTACAAACACATGGGTGATGTTTTCATTTTTCAATGATCAGAATTGAAAGATGATAATAGTAATTTTATCTTTAAATAATTATATATATATATATATTAAATATTAAATTACAACTATAAATTGTTGTACCTAATGCATCTATGTGATTTAGTAAATAAAAAAATCACATTATTTCATGAGGTTGTAGTTTGTCGTACACATGAATGACATTATCATTCTGAAATGGGTGGTTATGAAAGAAGGTATATGATATGAAAATTTTTCAGATTGATTAATATTTCTATTATATAATATATATTTTATTTAAATCCATCATAATTAATATCAATTAGAGAGGATCAAATAAATAAATTACATCGGTTTGATAGGCTATAGTCCTCTGTACACATGACTGAGAGTTTCACATCAAATTTAATTGAAGTTGATAAAGATTTATATTATTATAATAAAATAATTAATTAATAGTGTGTTGTAGATAATTCAACTATTATAGAATAATTATTTTGTAATATTTTAAGGAGGTGGATGAATGAATAAAACATAGATTCTCGGTTAAAAAGGGTACCTCTTCTTCTGACCAAATCTTTAGGATTAAAAATAATACCTTCTCAGATTGGCTTTATAGTCATAAATAGGACTATGATACAATGATAGGTTAGAGATGTTGTTAATGGTGTAGGTTTTTTCAAAACAAACTATTTTAAAATTTTAATGTGTAGAGGAGAGTGGTTCCCTTTTCTAAGGTAAAGAGAGCACATGTTTGGAATGTTTTAAATGAAAATGTTATAACAACAGTTAACACATTCCATGTGGACAAAAAATAGATCCTTTTTGTACCTTAGATGTTATATGGTAAAAATATGGTCATATATTGGTAATTTAACAAGTTTTTTATCCTTTTAACCCTTATCATTTTAGTGTAACCTCTAGTATTCTTGTTTTAACCATACACGTGATAGTTGATTTTTATTATTTTTAATAATTATTATTATAAAAAATTACATTTAACAAATTATAAAAAAATTAATTACCATAATTTTAAATATATTATACATTTTTTCCTAATTCAATGCACTAAATTATAATAATTTAATTAAAAACTATTGTCATTTACGTAAAGAAAAATCTATTTTCAAATGAAAATGTATCAATACATATAAAAAAGATCTTATATAAAAATTAGGCAATAAATTTATTTTGATGACCAATATTTTATTTATAATAAGATAATTGAATTAATTTTACTTTTAAATCATGTAATATATATATGTATATAATTTAATAAAAATGGAATTTCGAAATATAATTAGTATTTTTCAATATTCATAAGAAAAATAACTTTTTAGAAAGATACAATCAATTCAACCTAATATAAATTTTTTTAATGAATTGAATATTTTAGTTAATATTATCAAATATAGTTTCAAATAATGGAAATAATTAATATTGTTTTGTATTCACAAAAATAAATAAAAATTATTTATTGAAAAAATGTTATTTTCAATGACTATAATGACATTTCAATGAATAAAAAACATATTTATCAATATATTATATTTATCCTTGAAATTATATTTTTAAAATGAGGTTATTTATATTCAAATAATCAAAATTAATAACTATGTCATATTAGTAATGTCTAAAAAATAATATAATTAGTATATTGTGGTTCATTTAAACTTGGTGGTGTTATTAATATAAATTATCATTATAAATATCATTTTATAAAAATCACATGGTATTACAATCCTCACCCATTAAATAATTCCATCCAATTTTTTAATTAAATATTAATGTGAAACATGGGGGTACATATTATTTTATCATTCCTTTGGTTCCCAATATTCCTCTTCATATTTATGGTTCTCCCATAACACCTAGACTAGGTGAGTAATCATGTTGTATAGAATATTAACATTACATTCTAATATCATTGTAGTATTATCCTAACAAGATATATATTTTACAAATTAAAACACCACTAAATTAAATACATATGACGAATTATAGTGTTATATCTTCTATACTGATATATAGAATACATAATGTACTTGAGAATTTTTTGGTGGGAGTTCTATTCGATAATCCTGAACTCTGATACAAGAGATATTATCAATGAATTTGATATACATAGGTTACAACATTCCAATATTCCTAAATCAAAAGCATTTGTTCCATTAATTTATTTATGGAAACATGTGTCCACTATCCTAAATATTAGGTTACTTACATGATTGTCAGCATCGATATTTATTAACTATGGGCAGTCATGTGTTTTTTCGAATGGTCATTCATTTTTATATCATTTCATGACCCATGATCATTCATTCTAAAACATCATAACAAAATTACAGTTTTATAGATCCCATAACCTAAATTCCATTAATTGGATCCATTTTGATGATGTATAAAAAGAAATTATTGTATTAAAACTGAACGACATGATGATTTTAATCCCATACTCCATTGAATTTCACATACCAGGATCCCAACATGACTTCTATGATATGAATTCTATTTTTATGTATTCTAACAGTTTTGGAATCACATGGAATACTGAAATTCAACTCATTAATTAGATCATGATATCAGATATTCTAGAATAGGGAGGTAAATTTCATATATCAGTCATACACAATCAATAGTGATCTTCAATTTTCCCTCACCACCTCTGTGATGAATATAAATTCAATTTGATTGAGTGAGAATTATTCTCTATTTACAATGAATATATTATTATTTTTATTGTTATTGACCACAACTCATATTCCATTTTTTTTGATGTATTGGGATTACCGGTGAAGTAGTTCAAGGTGATTATATTTTCCCCATGTAGTTATGTGTAATTGATGGATCATCCCCCATTGAATTTTTATTTGATTCTTATCTTCCAAAAAACTAGAAACCTAGTTTACATTACACCTATCATTCTTAATATTTTCCATCCAATGTTGTTCTCAATGAAATTGATATATAATCATAATCCGTGGGTGGATGGGTAAGTGTGAGATGTTTTTATAGTTCAACATCTCCTAATTTATATAATAATTTTCAGTCCATGTGGTTGTGTCCAAAATATCCCAACCCCTTATTTATAAATTTTTAACTGAAATTTCTTCCTATTTATTACGACTTCCACTTTTTTTTTTAATATCAAAACCACCGATTTAATAGCCCATTAACTCTTATAGTTGGTATGGTTTCTAATTAATATGGTAAATGAATGATTATGTTCATTATTTTGAGACATACATGTCCATAATTTTAATGTATTTGAGGATTATATCATTCTTAACTCCAGTAATAAAAAAATTCAGGGATCCATTATATATAACGAATCCACCAGATTACTCTCTTTACAAGGATTGTGATGGTTCATCAATTTGTTGACATTTTTCATCTCTTACCACATTTTGGAGTACATATTAATCTCTTTCTATGTGAATATTTATTTTCATCTATTATAGTGTTTCTATATCTTAAAATTCTCCCCATATATATATTGTCACTAGAAATTATATGCCATTATCATTACAATAAACTCTTAATCATTTTTGAGATAGTTATTTTCATAAACATTCAACTACATTGACGAATCATTCATTATTTAATTTCAACATACCAAATCCTATCATTGAAGAATCATTTTACTCTTCAAAATTTTCTCAACTTGTTTAAAATACAAGGTCTGGTGTGCAGATAAGCTAAAGTTTCATCCCTGTAAACATCTATTTGCATTGTGTAGCCTAGTAAATCTATTCTACCTTCCACGTAATCTTGAATAGTGGGTTTTATAATAATGATATGTTTCAAAAAAAAATTAATACCAATACATTATTTATTAACAATGGATCTCCATTATAGATTGTATTATATACCACTCTTGAATTACGTTTATCATAAATGAGGGCATAAATATCAATTTTTTCCTTATAATATTACCCAAGAATTATATATCCATTATCTAGAGCTCCATTTTACCATACATCATGTATATATTATCCATTTACAATGACATAAGAATGGTTTTCAAATTCACCTCATGTTCCTCTGTGCATTATAAGTTAATCAAAATATCATCCACAAAAAGTACAACAATTGTTTCAAGGTAATATCTATTGAATATATTCATTTGGTCCATAAATATTATTGGTGTTTTGGTGTGTCTATAAGTAATCACTATGAAGTCGTGGTATCTATACCTTGATTGACCTGAATCATTCCTAATATCAATATTTTTCCCATTTAAAAGGAGATATCCCAACTAATGATCCAGCACAATGAAATATTAGGCTCTTTGTAGTAGGATGAACAATTTTTTTATATGTGGGATGGGATAATTATTATTCATCATGATTTTAAAAAAATTAATATAATAAATGAAGTGTAGAATTGTTTAATCCTTATTATAGTAGTAGTGGAATTTTAACCCCATTGTGAATATGTTAGATATATAAAAACCATTTCCAAATTCTCTTTTAGATATCTTAGTATCTCTTCCAGAAAAAAAGTAGTTAATTTGTTGGGGGTCATTGATATTTGTAATGTTCTCATTATAAGATCAATTTAGAACTCTACCACTCATTTAGGATGATTACCCAAGAAAATTAAAGGGGAATACATCTACATAAACCCTCACAATGAGAAATTCCCCAAGAATGATTATCTCCTTTGACATAATACATTATTGATGGATAAAATTTTTTATAAATTAATAATATACACACTTGGATATAAATTTCCAGGTGATATTCATCTTCATAAACAAATGTTTATGGATTTAGGAGATGACATATTATGGGGATAATTATATACCTCTATTGATAGTTAATGTTGACATTATATAATGATATCCAATCCATACCCAATATAGAATCAAAATCAACTAATATAAATAAAATTATATTTTTTAAAATACAATTTCCACACACATCTATATGGGAGTAGCTATCTTCTTAAATTGTGACTATCACAACATTTTCTGTTTTTTACAGATTGTACAACCCCCATATGTTTTTGTGGTGTTTGAATAGTCAAGTAACATTTATAAATATGAATGAACATGTAATAGTATAATCAAATACTAAATTAACTATTTTTTGAAAGAATAACTATCAAAACATTCCCCACATAATTTTTAGGATCCACCTCAGTAGTAGTAGAAACATATTAATATACATTCTCTCTATGACTTTGAGGTTGTTTTCAAAGATTATCCCCCAAATATGTTTTCATAGTTAACTAGAATAAATAATGTATGTATTAATTAATATTTAAACACTACACAATATAATGAGTATTGAAGAGAACCTTATTTTTTATATTCCACATGTATGGGTTACACTATTTCAATTTAGCAATGGTTAGCATGATTCAAATCGTTTCAAATTCGAATCAACTACTGGATCCCAACAGATAGTTTCCGGAATGCCTCCATCCTAACAATTTACATGTAAAATGTTTTTTTCATTCCTATAATGTATTTATCTATCGATGCCCATAAGAAAACATAACATCATTTCATTTGTCTCTAGTCTAACAAGAAAACTGACTGTTGTTGATCTTTATATCATCTTTGAGGGGCCAATATACTATTTCATAATAACTATCACAATTTGAAATCACAAATTATTTTCATAGAAAAAGATTTTATCTAATAAATAATATATCCAATATAATGTGGATACAAAAATCCAAGCCTTAGTTTTTTTGGAGCCTTGGTATTTTTTTCTCATATAATTAGATAGAATAATATTTATTTTATTCATATCAAATAAATACCAATAAATTTTATGATACGAATTTCATGGAAAACTATTATTGAAAAATATTTTCTATAATAGGATCTATTCCATGGAATAAATATCCTATTATACACAATTTTTTCATGATATGTGTCCACCAATGCTCATTGTCTCTTCCAATGTGGTAAAAGTATCGAAAAATATTATCATTCTATGAGTTCCAGAGTATGAAGAATATTTTCTCAATAGAGTTTATTGATTGTTCCATGATGTGGAGAATAAAAGATTCACTAATGTTATGATTCCTTCTTTTCATAAACGACTCAATGACAACTCAATCCTTCTATAGATTAGTAGGCAATTATACATGATTCATGTTATTATTTATAATGCTGCTTATACATAGTAATTTTCATTGTTCAAATCACCACATTTCCTATTTTTTTGTGGTTGGAATAGTTTCACTATTTACCAATATTAACTAACAGATGGAAAAGAAGATAATAATAAATTAAAAAATAAATGTACCAAAGGGAAATACAAACATATGATGAATAAATTATAAATGATATGTATACCATAGATTATGGGTATCTAGGATTTAATGCTGTTTATACATAGTAATTTTCCTCTTAGGTTTTCTAAACTATAAATTTTATCACATCATTCATAATGGTTCTTGAATAGGTTTTTTAGTTTATAATGTATTTACCCCTATGATATACAAACTAAGAGTTCCTAAATAATCATTATCGTGCACCATCTGATGATTGAGTCAAGATTTGTGATCCATTTTATAGGTTATTACCCCAAAATACCACTATTCTAGATCCACATCCACTTGTAGTATCGAGGTAGTGATGTAATTGATTAGAACACATTGCATATATTATTCACCAAAATTAAATGATATTTTCCTATGATTGGTATAACCATTAATATTAAACCAATGGTTATCAGGAAATTATAGTACTCCCCATCCACTAAAAAAACTAGACCACTCTCTAAAAGAATCTATAGTGACCATAGCCTTTCAAAAATAAAATTCCCTGATTTTAAAAATTAAAATTCATCATATACTACAAAATTTTATTGAGTCCATGTTTCATTGAATTATTTGTTATATAAAATGAAAAATAAATGTAATAAATGAAAATATTAATTTTATTCTCCATAGTGATATATGAATTTCATTTGATCTCATAAACTATAATGGATAACTATGTTAATTACAAAAAATAAATAGGTATGATTAAAATACATGTAAGTGAATACCATGACAAGAAAAGATAACATGTTAGTGAATACTATACCATGACATAAAAAAAGAAAAGTCTCATGTGTTAATAATGTGGATTAATAACATATATAATTTATGAGCATAAAATCATTCTAAATTTTCCACAATCATAACAAATGAAATAAAAATTTATTAGAGTTATCTTCGAAGACAATATCACATACTCTACATTGTCCCATTATGGATAATGTTTACTAAAAAATCGAATGCATGATGTCTCATGAGATTAAATATTTAATATGTCCATTAGAGAACAATCATGGTCCTAGAATCATTTTTATTTTTTTGATTCATTTCTAACAGAAAATGGAAAAAATAATAATGTAATAACATAAGAATTACCCATGGAGTGAAAAGGGGTTTGATAATATTTCCTCATATAATAGTAAAATGTAATTTCATACTGAATTAATTTTAGAAAGTAACATAATGAATTCATTAACACATAAATGGAATAGATAATAATATTTTTATATACATTTGATACATTTATAAAGAATTTATAATATTTTTATAATTTAAATAGATATTGAATATTTTTTTAGAATGATTTATCTTAACCGAGCGAGAATGGTGGTTGAGATACATACCTTACCTCAAGCCTCTTTCATCTTGTGCATTATTTATATTTCATAACAATAAACATATTATATAAATTTAATTTATTCTGAATATTTTAAAATATTATTACTAATTATATTTTAAATTTACATTTTCTAGTTAACTAACTAATCATTTTGGATTATTTTATACATTTTGATAATATTACCCTCACATGTAAAAAATAACATTGAAATGTCAGTTAAGGATCAAAAGATTATTTTTTAATTATAATCAAAAAATTAATAATGAAATAATTATAATTTTTATATATCAATAATAAATTTTAAAAAAATTACTAATAAAAAATATTAAAAATGAACAATGTTACAATCATGTAGATAACAGTTCATACATACTCATGAGTAACATTTTATTTTGTCAAAAATTATGATGGAAAAAAATTTAACACTTATGTTAAATTTATATTGTTATTAATATATCAGAAAAATGTGTTTATTTATTTAAATTCAAATACGTATAACATCTATGTGACGTGGTTAATTATGAAAATCAAATCGCTTAACAAGGTGTTAGTCTCTCATACTCACAAACGATATTATCATTCTTCAGTTGTTTGTTAGGAAAGAAGATATGATAAATTACATTTAAATAAAGAATAATATCTCATGAAAATCATATATAAACATCAAATTACTCATATTTAATATATGTTAGTGGTGATGATGGAAATTAATTACAAATTTTCACGAGATGATAGTCTGTTGTACTAACAAACGATGGTTTCTCTTCCCATTTGATTGATGTGGAGATGTATTTTTTTGATGTGGTGACTCAGTCAATGACCAAGGAACAATTTATTGCATAACGAATAAGAGTTACAAAAGTCTGAAAGACAGAAACTTATTACAATCCTTATTAAATAATGAGAGTAAATCATCAGGAAATAGATCCAACCAGGAAATGGCCTGATAAACCCCCTTGTTGGAAAGAATATCGGCAACCATGTTCGCCTCGCGGAACACATGAGTCGCAATGTAGTTGAGGTTCTTGACTGATGTAAGACATTTCAACCATCGAAAAGTGAGCGGCCAAGCAAGGTGCACCACTCCCTTACAAATAGCTTGAACAACAGTGGTTGAATCACATTCAATCCACAGGTTGTTCCAACCCCTCTGCATGGAAAAGTCCACCGCATGAATGACTCCCAACATTTCCGCTTCCAGAGACGAGGACGTGCCACAACATCCGAAGAAGCAGCCAAGGCATCTGCTATGCATGTCTCTAAAAATGGAACCACAGCCTGCCGGACCCGGGTTACCTCTAGATGCGCCTTCAACATTCACTTTAATCCATCCTAGTAGCGGGGCTTTCCAGAAGACCTCAAAGGTGCGACGGGGTAGCCTGTAAGATCCAACAATTCTATAACAATGAAGGATCTCAAAATCACCAATAGAGTTGCAACAATGATCCTTTTGAAGAGAGGCAGCATCCTTTATAATAATGAGGATACACATTTTACCTGCATTGAGACTGAACGAACATTTATTATGAATAAAATTATTTCTGTCATACCAGATCACATGCAGGAGCTCAGCGACCACAACCAGAAAAATATTCCTGAATTGTTTAGAAGAATCTGAATTCACACAAAGCTGAAGATGAGAGCTAATAGAATCAATAAGTGACCATCTGCAACCAAAAATGTCAGAAATGTAATTCCAAAGAGCAGCAACTGTAGCACAAGATAAGAACAAATGATTAGCATCATCACGATGTTGGTTACAAAAATGACATCTAGAACAAAGATTAATCCCGAATGATTGGAGACACACATCAGTGGGGATCCTATTATGAGAAAGACGCCAAATGAGAATAAATCTTGAGGGTTTGATCCAAGGTTTGTTAAAGGCTATAAACCAGACAATGTTGGAATTAGAGCTACTGAAATTATTATTTTAGAAACCTTTGAATCTAGGACACCGTTAAATGCATGTTCCCAAATAAGGAAATCACCAGTATCAGAAAAATGGTAATTGTCAACGATATGACTGATGTTGTCTGGAAGGATGAGGCCATGGGAGTAACAACATCACGAATTGTGGAAGTGGTGTTCTCAGAACTAGTGTTGGACATAATCATAGATATTAAAGCGGTACCAGTCCAGTTGTCCAGCCATAAATTCAAAGATGAATCAGCGCTAACCATCCATATAGCATTGTTCATGATAGCGAGGAAAGAATGTCTAATGGAAGGCCAGATGGAAGAAGTAATTTAACCAAAATTACCATTCTGAAGCCTATTAAAAAACCTTTTCCTAAGAAAATTCAAGGAATCAGAGTTACTATGAATATTATTCCAGGTCATTATTGCTTTAAGAGCTTCATTAAAAAGCTAAATGTTCTTAATACCAAGTCCACCCCTATCCAGTGGTTTACAACAAGTGACCCAAGGTATGGTGACAAGTTTTCTTTCAATCGTACTACCAGTCTAGACAAAATTTTTAATGTATGTTTTGATTATTCTAAGAAGACTAGCACGGCATTTGTAAACCATCATAGAGTAAACCATCTTGGAAACTATGGTAGACTTGACAAGGAAAACCCTACCAGCCATAGATAGAGATATACCTTTCCAAGAAGAGAGTTTATTAATCATAAGATCAACAATGTTGTGAAAATATCTTGATTTTGGCCTACCCCAAAAGATAGGGACCCCTATGTAAGTAAAAGGGTAGGAGCCTTCTTTAATTCCTATGTAGTCAATGATGTGATTTTTTCTGTTAGGGGGGAAGTGTTTCCCAAAGAAAACAAAAGATTTGTTCCAAATAATATCTTGACACGAAATGTCTTCGTAATGTGCCAGAGCAAATTTGAGGTTTTTGATGTTCCGAATATATCCCTTAAGGAATAAAATTATATCATCAGCGTATAAAAGATGATTAGAAACATTTAAATTTCTAGCATCTTTAATAGGGATGACTTTCTTTTGATTCACAAGGCTCGTGATGAGTCTACTTAAATAATCCATGGCAATGGAGAAAATAATGGCAGATAGGGGATCACCTTTTCTAACCCCCTTGGTACATTTGAAAAAACCTTTAGGGGAACCATTGACCAGCACAGAGATTGAAGCTGAATTAAATAAGGCGCATATCATGGAAGTAACAGAGTCATTAAACCCAAAGCTCGTAAGACCCTTAAAAATAAAATTCCAGTCCATAGTGTCAAAGGCATTCCTGATGTCTAATTTAATGGCAAAACTGCCTCCTCTAGTGACTTTATTAAGCATATTAGTACATTATGAGGCCAGGCAGATACAATCTTGAATAGTTCATCCTTTTATAAAGCCAAATTGGTTCCATGAAATAATTCTAATCGTGATAGAGGTGAGACGATTAACAAGGAGTTTTGTAATAACCTTATAGAGGGTGTTGATGAGTGCAATGGGACAGAAAAGATGAAAACCATCAGCATTATCCACTTTAGGTATGAGAGCAAGGAACTGGGCATTTATCCCATGCGGTAGGACACCATTGGAGAAAAAGGATTTAACCATTTTGCAAACATCCACATTTATGTTATTCCATTAATAGAAAAACTTATTATTATATTTTTTATACATATGTAATTATATCATCATTGATGAGTATTAATTGATGTGTGTGGATGTAAAATCTAAATAACAGATCCAAGGTTATGATTGATACCTCTAATTTTTACCACATATTTAGGATTATAACTGAAGAAATTCAAAATGATTTTTTTTATAAATTACTATAGGAAGTGGGGAGGGGTATAAGTTATATGGGAATGTATTTTATAAACCATAAGTCGGTTTGACATTAAATATAAGAGGAGTGTGGCTCCCTTATTTCATTAAGGGATTTTTTACACATAAAATTTTTATAAACTAACATTTACACTAATTATACATATGAAATAAGGATAAAAATTCTTCCTTATAAACACATGGAAGATATATGGTTAAAATATAGAATTTTAAAAATATTTAAATAAGAATTTAAGTCAATTGAAAAATTATAATTTTTAGTGCATCTCTAGTAATGTTATTTTAACCATAACAATAGTAATTTTTATTACTTTAAATTATGTAAATAATAATGGTCAAATTATTATATAATATTAATATTTCATATAAAAAATATGGAATCCATGTAACACACCAAGCTTCCATGGTATGTTTCCCTTTGAATAATGCAATATCATGAATTTTACGCATCTTTGATGTTCTAACACACCATGACCAATCAATCATTCAATTATGAATCATAACACTGACTTTTTGAAATTTTATAAATTTTATTTTCCAAAATAGACTTCATTTTTGAATTCATAATTTCAAAATTAGCTCAAGGATCTTTTTTTTATTTTTTTCAAAACATTAAATTTTTGATTCATAGTGAAAAATACTACGTTACTGGTTAAAGCAGACATTTTATTTAAAAAATTATTTGTTTTATTTTATTTTATTTTTTGTAAAAATAGATATATAATACCTATATAAGTTCAATGTAATTTATTGCAGTAATTTTATAATAAATTTATCTATATAAAATTTTTATTGAACTTTTTACCCACTATTAACAACCTCCTAGGTGTTTTTTCAAATTAAAAAAAACATAATTTTACCACTTCTGTGAATTTAATTTAAAAAATACATGAGACATAGTTAATATCATTATGTAAAATGTGCTTCATTCTGATGAAAATAATTTTTTTTGAATTGTATCTTTTGACTTTTATTTACAACGGTTAAAAGTAAATAGGTTAGTTAAGGGTAAATATGATATCATAATTACCCTGTCACATGTCCTAATTATATTGGATAAGTATAATTCGACCAAAAAATTCATATGAATACAAACTAATACACTTTTTCCAACACGAATTAGATTAAGACATTTATTATTAGTTTATTTAAAGAACAATTAAAAGAGGTAAATTCAAAGATTAATAACTAAACCATTTTTAATATAAGGATAAACATAAGACAAAATCAAAAAATAATATTCATTAGAAATATGGAAATATTTCCTACATATTTTTTTTATTTTTTATTTTTAGACATTAAATAATTTAAATTATTTATGACAGAATGATGATGTAGTAATTATCTTATTAATAAAATATTTAAATAGTTGATATTATAAGAATACATGTATGATTAATTTTAATAATTTTCTAGTTTAACATGACATTTTTGGGTTAGTTAAATAAATTTTATTTGAAGTGATAAATTATTAGTGGCTTTCAAAAAAATCAAATACTAAATCGTTTCAAAATTGACATAATTGAGTTTTTAAAAGAAATACGTTATTATTAATTTATATAATATTCATAAAAATCTAAGATTCAGAAAAAAGAAAAATATAATGTTATATATCTTAATAATAAACCACCTGGGGTTCTCTTGGATGTTTATAGTTTTTTTATTAACCATATAATATAACAATACAAAGAGACATGGTAAATGTCAAACTATTTAACTAAGAGTTAAATTTAAAAGATAATGTTAATATGGTGATATAAAACAATCTTAAACCTATTAGTTGGTAGTTTTTAGACCCATAACCATATTATACTGTAAATAAATCATTTGGAGCTATTATAAATCGAAAATTATTTTATAATAAAATAATATTTCAAGATTTTCCTAAAGTGACCATCACTTCTCTTTTAAAAGGCCACTTACCATTCTATAAATATAACACCTCCAATGTCATTTGTCTCCACCAACCATGACCTAAATATCCTACCAAATTTCCTCCCTCCATCTTATAGTCCTACCATCTGTCCGAAAGCCATCCCATTGAGCCATTTTGGTCAAATCAAAATGAAGAACCTAGAGAAGAGAAAATTTATTTCATCACCACTTTCAGGTTCTTTTCTTTTTCCACTTCCTATTTATTTGTTGTTTCTATTATAAAATAATAAATACAGTATCTAATATTTACTATGATGATATTATAAAAATGGTATAACCATATTCATTATTCTATCCATCATATGAATGAAAAATTCATTATACATTCGTACGTACAACTGGTCGTCCCCCCGTCGTGATGTAGTTTGTTATTCAAACACTTCATTATTTTGATGGGTATAATAATGAGTATAAATGATGTAAATAATAAATAATAAATGTTAATTAATATATATATATCTGATATACCATCTGATTACATATGATTTCACCGTCAATATAATGATATCGTCGGTCGTGCGTACGTACGGATTACCGTCTCCACGAACGCGATGAGACTCATTTTCCAATAGTAACTATTCATGAATAATATTCATTCGATGAAACAAATAATGATTATTAACATAATATAATTACATATATGAATCAAATACATAATATCTATAACAAACATGGCTTACTTAATGATGCATATAAAGGAAAACAAATCAGTTAACAACCGAAACGATGATACTACGGAAATATTATTAACAAAGAAATATTATATGATAATATATGATATCATATTTATGTATATAGTTATTGAATAATTTAATAACAATTATTTAACTATTATATAGAATGTTAATGTTCCCTAAACCAAGGAAATTTACAAGGTAAGAGGTAATTTTACAATATCTTTATTGTCTGAAGTTGTTTTTACGTAAGTAACTAATGAGACACTTTTTTCATGCACATCCATGTTTTCAAAAAAGCGTATTTCAAAAAAATTATAATATATACTAGAATATGGGTTAAATTCATTTATAACCTTATTTGACCTAATATGTTTTGAATGGAATCATTCCATCGTTTTGCAGACAAGGTACTTTATGACCCTTTCGACAAAATTAAAGTGCAAATGTTTTTTAACATTATATAGCGGGTGAATCTATTTTCTGATGATATAACATAATCGAAGCTTCCCTTAGAATATTATATGAATATTTTCTAAATAAATGTTTTCTTTTATAATATTTTGACTCTTAAATGTTATCAAATTAGAACGAGGTATTTCTTTTAAATATTTTTCATTTCATCTATTTCAATATCCATTTATGGATTTTAAACTTGTTTGAAGTTTATTTATTATAATAAAAATATTCCATATTGTATTGATGGTTTTGTGATATTTTTTTCTATGTATGTGTTATTTTTATACCATTCATGGTTTATGGTTAATGTATTGAAATTTCATTTGCATGTTTTAATATGAATTTTTAGTTTATGTTTCATCATTTTTATATGATAAATGTGTTGCACTTATTACGTGGTGGGTGGAGCCTGCTATATCTACTCGATGCGTCAAAATGTTTCATTAAAAAATTTGACATACAACTGGATGAGGCCATTTCCAATTTGATATATGGTTTTAGTCGAGGCCTAAATCATTAATTGACATCTTAGCTGGTGCCTTGAAAAGATGTTTCAGAATGTCTAGTATTATACATTCCCTAATTATGAAAAAAATAAAGATGGTTCATGTGGTTTTTTGACTAGTAGAATACCCATGAATATGTTTTATTATGTCAATATTTACTTAGCACATATTCCTATCATAAATTATTCATGTTTATTATTTATAAAGTTATGTGTTTTTAATTATTCACCATGCCTAATGATTATGTTATATTCTGCTATATTGGTTAACCTTACTGAGTGTTTGAGCTAACCCCTTTCTTATGATTCATTTTTTAAGGATATAAAGATCATAGTTATGAGTGACTTGTAGGACTAATATATAATTAATGGATATTTCAAATCGAATAAATTATTGTTGTATTTTTTTTAGGTTGTAATGTTGAACATATGTATGTATCTTGTTCCTAATAATACTAAACTGATCAGTTTTTCGGGACATGATTCATTGTATCATGCCAATTTTATAAACCAAATACAGGTAACTAGGTTCGGAGTGTTGTAGTTTGTATTAGAGGATGTTTAGTACAATCCATAGAAACTAGAGTTAGAAAAACACTGATTAGAGAACATTAACCTAAGATAGACTTTGAGGATTAGTATACAAGAACATCCTAGAATTTTGGTACTATAGAGATTCTGTAATTTTTCCATGAAATACATCCCTATCTGGATACGAGCATGTAAAAGCAGCTTTGGCACAGATGATCCAAGGGGAAAAACTTGAAAACACCACTTTGAGCTAGACTTGAATGGGAACTGGTGCATGAAAATGGGCCTTGCTGCACTCTTGGTTATGACACTCTTAGTGGAAATGCTTAGGATAATTATCATTTTCTTTACAAACCCTTATGAAGGATTTATGAGTATATACCTCCTCAAAAAAAATATTTATTAATATGGATTATATCCATAAACTGTTTAATTTATGTTTAGTGTTTTACAAGTTCGAAATTATGTATTGTGATTCATAAACTAATCTACTGTATTCCATTATTTAGAAATGGTTCCTAGTTGAAGGAATTGAAACTATATCAATGCACGTAATACTTGTAGGTATTTCCATACTTATTAAGATAATTAGTGTGGATCTGGTGATGCAACTGGTGTGGGTCATCTTATCAACATACTCGAAAACCTCACATAGGTTATGAATAATAACCATACCCATATGGAGCACCCCAATCCACGACGCGGAGGATCAATGGTAGACCTCTTTATGAGGAAATAACAGCCAACATTCAATGGGCGTAAAAATATATTAGAATCTAAGAAATGGAAAACTTCATTGGAGAAAAAATATGTCATGCATTGGGGAGTAGTGAAAGGGAAAATGTTGTCATGGATGTTTATCTCATCATGGGAGATACAGATCAAAGGTGGATATTGATTCAAAACACAAAGAAATGTGAAGAATTATAAATCATTAAATGGAGGGTGTTTAAAAATATTTTCATAAAAAAATACTTTCCTCGTGACCATCAAGCAGATATGGGAAGAAAATTTATGATTATGAGGGAAAATAATAATGAGAATGTCGAAAAGAATGAGGCTAACTTTACAAGGATAGAAAGGCATGCTACTGATTATATAAGTAACCTAAATTGTAATATTGATCATTTCATTGATGGATAAAAACCATTTCACCATCAAGAATTAGTCTCAAAGTCCTTCTCATCATATGAAGATATTCTCTCACGTGCTATTAATACATAAAATGAATTCCCTATGTCTAACAACTTTAAGGAAAATCAAGAGAATAAGTGATCTGTTAAACACTCTGAGAAATGAAATATGAAAATAAAGAATAAAGGACGAGTGGAATTTCCACCCTGTGATAATTTGTGAAGGAAGAACCTTTGTGAACGTCTAAAAGGAAAAAGGAGAATGCTACAAATGTAGACAGAAAATGCCATCATTCTATTGATGGTTATGGGATGAAAGAAGATACCAATTTACAATGATACAATTGCAAGAAAAGGGGACATTATGTAACTGAATAACCTAATAGTCATGGAAACATACCTTAGGATGGTCCATGGTATTAAGGATAAGCTTATACGGTAACTACTATTGAGTTTAAAACTCTGAAAGACATGGTGGCAGGTAATTTAATGGTTTCCTCAAGTTAGATAAGGCTTTATTTGATTTAAATCATTGATTTGTTTCATATCTTCCTAGTTTTCTATGAAAATTAGTTATTTCCAATTTGATTTAACAAGGGAGTTGTCATTTAAAACTCCTAAGGGAATGTCATTGAAAAAAGGTTTTGTGGATTAGTCCCCATTAAGGAATATAAATGATATTTATCTACTAATATAATCATTATACCCATTAATGAATAGGATATAATATTTATTATGGATTATATTTCCGAACTTGATGTGAATATTTATTATAAGAAGAAGGAGGTTATAATTATCAATGATGATAAGGGGTACCTTATCTTTAGAGAAGAAACGTAACCATGTGAATCTTATCAAGATCCACCCCTAGTAGCTCTACTAAATTTAAATATTGGAGAGGATGAGAATAAAATAATTTTGGCTGAGGAAAAGAATGTTCAAATATTGGACATACCTATTGTGCAAGAATATGTTTATGTGTTTCTAGAGGATTTACCAGGACATCCTCCAGAATGAGAAATTTATTTTTCCATTGATTTAATTCATAGCTGAAGGCCCATATATAAGACCCCTTATAGAATGGACACTGTGGAATTAGTGGAACTAAAGAAAAAACTAGAATAATTTAGTAATAAAGGATTTATTCACCCTAGTGTTTCTCTATGGGGATCCCCTGTACTTTTTGTTATGAATAAATACGGATACATGAGGTTGTGAATTTAATAATGGGAGATCGATGCTATAATAATAAAGAACAGGTATCCCCTACGTCACATTGATTATTTATTCGACCTACTTCATGGAGATAAATATTTTTCAATGATTTACCTTCAATATGGATATCATTAGTTGTGTGTGAATTAGGAAGACATAACAAAAACTACATTTTGAACTCGGTACAAGAATTACGAGTTTATAGTAACGCCTTTTGGATTGACTAATGCACCCTCTGTCTTAATATATTTAATGGATAGAGTTTTCAAAGAATATCTTGATAAATTTTTAGTGGTATTTATTTATGATATCTTGGTATTATAGAAATTCTCTGAAGTTCATGAAAATCTCTTTTGCATTATTCTAATGACTCCTTGAAAAAATGAATTATATGAGAAGTTTATCAACTGTGAAATATGAATTCAAGAGATTTCTTCTCTGAACCATATATTTTCTAAAGATTGAATATAAGTTGATCCTTCAAAGTCCAAGGAAATACAACAATTTACAGCACTAACAAGTAAAACTGAGGTATGCAGTTTTATTGGATTACCAGGTTATTATCGACGATTCTTCCAAAAATTTTCCTAGTTGGCAAACCCATTAACCAAGATCGTAAATAAAGGGGTATATTTTTTTTGGAAAAAATGTGTGTGAAGAATCATTTTGAAGAAACGATGAGAACATTAGTCAATGCCCCTATCTTGACTCTACCATCAGGGAATGATGAGATTTTTATTTATAGTGATGCATCAATGAATGGACTTGGTTTTTTACTTTTTCATAATGATAGTATTTTTTCCTAGGCATCAAGACATCAAAAAATTCATGATAAAAACTATCCTACTCCTGATCTTGATTTAGTAACTATAACATTTTCTATAATGATATGGAGACACAATCTCTATGGTGAAAATGTGAGATTTATAGTTATCACAAGAGTTGGAAGTATATTTTCTCACAAAAATATCTCAACATGATGCAAAGATGATGGCTTGAAATACGAATGGATTTTTATTTCACTATACACTACCACTTAGGGAAGGAAAATAAAGTGGCATATGATTTGAGTAGAAAGGACCATAGAATTTTTAAGAAGATGAGAGTTGATAGGGATCCTATTTTCAAGGATCTAATGAAGATGAATGTGGGAATAACCATTGAAGGTGAACCATCAATTCTTTTTCAAATGGTTTCCAAATCATCTTTACCAGAAAGGATAAAATTTTCTCAAACTAATGATGAGGAGTTTCAAAAGAAGAATAATGCTATGAATTTTGGGAGATAATGTCACTTCGTATATGAAGATGGAATTTTGAAATTCAGGAAGATACTTTTTGTTCCAAACATACTTGATCTAAAAAGGGAATTGATGGATGATTCCAATATCTCTAATTTCTCTATACACCCTAGAGAACCATGATGTTTAGAGATTTAAATGTACATTTTTTGTGGGACAACATGAATTGGGAGATTACTTGTTTTGTGTCAAGATATATGGTTTTTAAACAAGTGAATTATATAAGGAAATAGCCTAGATGAGTCATGCAACCTCTTCCTATACCTGAGTGTAAATGGGATGATATTACGAGGGACTTTGTCTGGGGATACCAAAGACTCCTAGAATGAATTATTCAACAAGTGTCATTATGGGTCATCTTACCAGGTCATAACATTTTTATGCTATATGAAAAGATTTACCACATTAACATTTGGAAAGACATTATATTAATGATGTTTAAAGACATCATCGAGTAGCCCTATCGATTGTTTCTAATTGTGATCCCCATTTTGCATTAGGATTCTAGAAAAGTATTCAGAAATCCCAAGATATAGAAATTTATTTCAGTACTAACTACCACCCTCTATCTAATGGAAAATCATAATGGACTATTCAAAACATAGAAGACATATTGTGATCTTGCTCACTTGACTTTCAAGGTATGTGGGATCAATATTTACATATAGAAGAATTTTCCTATAATAATAGACTCCATAAAAGTATTCAGATGGTACCATATAAAGTGTTATATGGAAAGAGATGTAACACACCAACTTGTTGGGATGATGTTGGTGAAAGAAAACACGTAGGCACAGAACTTGTTGAGGAATCAATGGAACAAGTGAATATTATCAAAATCTACATCAAAGCATCCCAAAGTAGTCAAAAGAGCTATGTCGTTGACCCAAGGAAAGATTTTGAATTTCAAGTATAATAGAATGTTTTCATGAAAGTATGTCCATGGGAGGGTGTTATATGTTTTGTTAAGAAGGGTAAATTAAGTCCCAGGTACCTCAAACCTATCGAAATTCGAGAACTAATTGGAGTTGTAGCTTATCGTTTGGAAATTCCCCCATGTCGTTCCAAATATCACGATGTTTTCCACATATCACTATTGAGAAAATACATTCTTGAACTAACGCTTGTACTCACATATGAGGAAATGTATCTAGAACCTGATCTATCTTATTGTGTAGAGCCTTTCAAAATTCTTGATATCCCGAAAGAAATTCTTACAAACTTGACAACTCCTCTAGATAAAGTTCTATGGAGAATCCCAAAGATGGAAGAGGCAACGTGGGAACCAGATGAACATTTGATGAAGAATCACCTAAATCTATTTTTTTGGTTGTATTTTAGAAATATCGAGGATGAAATTATTTGCATGAGTAAAGAATTTAACACCCCAAGCTTCCACGATACATTTCCCTTTGAATAATTCAATATTTTTCATTGCACACAACTTCGACATTCTAACACACCACAACCAATAAAATTAATGTTATGAATAGTTGTACCCACTTTTTGAAATTTTATAAATTTTATTTTTCAAAATGAAATTTATTTTTGAATTCATACTATTGAAATTAGCTTCGGGTGGATTTATGGTATTTTTTTGAAATCATTCAATTTTTTATGAATAGTGAAAAACACTATGTTATTGGTTAAAAGTGACTTTGAATTTAAATAATTATTTTCATTATTGTTTTTTCAAAATAGATACATAATAGCTATATATGTTTACTTTTATTCATTGAAATAATTTTATAATAAGTTTATATATATAGACATTTTATTGATCATTTTACCGTCGTTTACCCACCTCTAAATAACATTTTCAAATTTGCATAAAACATAATTTTACGTCTTCTATGAGTTGAATTTCAAAAATCCGAGAGACACAGATAAAATCAGTAAGTAATTTTATTTAATAAGATAAAAAAAATTGGTGAATAATAACCTTTGACTTGTAATTACCAAGGTTAAAAGAAAATAATGTAATAAGGGTAAAAATGATATCATAATTACCGTAAAAAATATCCTAATTCTATAAGATAAGTATAATTCGGACATAATAAAACTTATGAATAAAATATTATCCACTTCTATTTATTTGGATAACATTATGAAATTTATTATTATTTTATTTAATGAAGTGTTAAAAGAGTTAAATTCAATGTTTAATAACAAAACCATTTTTCATATAACGTTACACATAAGATAATTTTGACTATAAATATTCATTAAAAGTTTAAAAATATTTCCTACGTAATGGTATTTTATTTATAATTTCTAGACATTAAATAATTTAATTTATTTATGACACAATGATGATGCAGTAATTAACTTATTAATGAAATATTAAAATAATTGGTATTATAAATATCCAAATAAATGTAATTTTAGACTTTTAATGAATTATACTAATTTTCTATATTAACATGACATGTTAGGGTTGGTTAAATAAATTTTATTCTAAGTGATAAATGTTTTATAGCTTTCTAAAAAAATCAAATACTACGTAGTGTCAACATTGACATAATTGAGTTTTTAAAACAAATACTATATTAGTAATTGATATAATATTCATAAAAGTATAAGTAATGGACAAAAAGCATAGATAAGGTTTTATATATTTTTAATTAACCACTTGGGGTTCTCTTTTCAATTTATAGTGAGTTTATTAACCATATAATATAAAAATACAAAGAGACAAGGTAAATGTCAAACTATTTAACTAAGAGTAAAATCTAAAAGATAAGGTTAATATGGTGACCTAAACCTGTCTAAAACCTATTGGATGAGATATTTTTGACCCATCCCCACATTATCTCATAAATAAGTTATTTTGGAGGCATTAGATACCGAAAATGATTTCATAACAAAAAAATATTGGAAGATTTTCCTAAAGTGACACTCACCTCTCTTATAAAAGGTGACGTCCCCTTATCTCAAAATCACACCTTCAAAGTCATTTGGCTAGACCAACCCCTGCCAAAATATCCTCCAAAATTTTCTCCCTTAATCCTAGAGGAATTAATTTTGTCATAAAGCCAACCCAAGGATCCCTTTTTATAAAATCATAAGGATGAACCTGAAGAAGAGGTAATTATTTCATCACCTCTTTCAAGTTCTTTTCTTCTTCCACGTCCTCTTTCTTTGTTGTTTCCATTATAAAATACTAAATAATGTATATTCAATATATTGTGATGATATTATAAAATTTTTACTACCATATTCATTATTCTATCCATCATATGAATGATAATGTCCTCGTACATGCGTACGAACGACTTACCAACTCCACGTCGTGGTGTAGATTGTTATTCAAACATTTAATTATTTGGATGGGTATAATAATGAGTATAACTGATGTAAATAATAAATATAACATGTTAATTATTCTGTATATATTATATATCATCCTATTACATATGATTTCACCATCAATATATTGATATTGTCACATATGCGCACGTGCGGATTACAGTCTTCACAAACGCAATGAGATTCATTTCCCCATCGTAACCATTCAAGAATAATTTACATTTTATGACTAAAAATAGTATATATGAACATAATATAATTATTTATATGAATCAAATACATATAATCCATAAAAAATGGCTTACATAACGAAGCATACAAATGAAAATGAATCAGTTACCACCCGAAACGATGATAGTACTGAAATAATATTAACAATGAAATATTAGAGGATAAAATATGATATCATATTTATATATATAATTACTTTATAATTTAATAACGATTATTTTACTATTATATATGATGTTATTGTAACCTCAAAATAGAAAAAGTACAAGGTAATGGTTAATTTAACACTCTATTTATTATCTGAGGTTGTTTTTACGTAAGTATCTACTGGGACCTATTTATCATCCACATCCATGTTTTCTTAAAAATGTATTTCAAAATTTTTTTACTATTTACTAGAATATGGGATAAATTAATTTATACCCATATTTGAACATATGTATTTTGAATGGAATATTTACTCCGTTTTCCAAACACGGAACATTATGACCATTCAACAAAATTAATGAAGGAATGTATTTTCAAATTATACGGCAGATGCAGCTATTTTCCACCATTATAACATCATCAAATATTATCATAAAATATTATAACAATATTTTAGAAATAATTTTTTTTATAATTATGTGACTCCTAAATCATTTCAAAATATAAAGAGGCATTTCTTTCAAATGTTTTTCATTTCATATATGTCAACATCCTTTGATGGGTTTTAAACTTTTTTGAAGTTGATTTATTATGATACAAATCTTCGATATTGTATTTATGTTTTTTTGATATTTTTTAAAATGGATGTGTAATTTTTATACCATTCATAGTTTATAGTTAATTTATATATACATTGCGTATGCTAGTTTTAATACCGATATTTATGTTATGTTTCAACATTTTCATATGAGGAATGTATTGGACATAGTATGTGATGGGTGGTGCCCACTATTACTCCTCAATGCATCAGTAGGTCTCATTAGACAATTATATGTGCAATTGGATGAGGCGTCACCCAATTTTATATTTGGTTTTGGGCAAGGCCTAAATCATTTTTAGATGTTTTGGCTGAGGCCATGACCAGATGTTTCAGAATGTCTGACACTATACATTACCTCATTATGAAAATAATAATGATGGTTCATGTGGTTAATCGACTAGTAGAATACCCATGACTTTGTTTATTATGGTATTATTTACTCATCTCATATTCCTTCCATAAAGTGTTCATGTTTATTATTTGTAAATGCATGTGTTTTTAATTATTCATCATGCCTAATGTTTTCGTAATCTTCTGCAATATTGCTTACCGTTAGTGAGCGTTTGTTCTCACCCCGTTCTTATGATTCATTTTCACAAGATACAAAGAAGTTAGTTAAGAGTGAATTGCAAGAATAATCTAGGAGGATTTTATGTTTCTAGTGAAATAAATTAGTGTTGTAATTCTTTTCATGTTTTAATGTTGAACTTATGTATATATATTGTTTCCAATAATACTAAACTAATTAGTATTTCGGGACATGATTCCTTATATCATGAAAATGTTACGTTATAAAGCACCGACTCTGGGTAACTGGGGTCAGGGCATTACAATGCAACTTTTTAAATTGAATTCATTGATATGGAATAATTTTATTTATAATTAAACTCACTGAATCTATGGAAAATTGTTTTTATGACGGAAAAGATTTCATAGGTATAAAATGTTTTTATATAAAAATTAAATCTCAAATTGATTCCAATGAACTAAATTAGAATAAATATTTATTAGTTGAAGTAATTTTACATTTATATAATTTTAAAAAATCAATTTCTATGTAATTATTTAAGGGACATCTTTTTAAAAAAAATAGTATTTCTAACTACTCATTAAAAAATTAAAATTATAAAAAGTGCCAAATAATTATTCATAAGAAAATATTGTTATTTTGATTATAAAAATAAATAAAATTTTGTAGAATAATTTTTAAAATTGGTTACATAATTAATTTTCTTATTTTATCATAGAAAAACACTACAAACCATTTTTTTAAAATATTTTTCTAAGCCTATAAAGTTGATACCCAGAATTATGTCGTTATTTTTCAATATAATTTCAATATCCTACATACATAATTTTTCTAATTTTTTTACTCATATTCATAGCAATAAATTTAATGGATTGATTATATAGACCTTGTTTAAATAGTTATATTAATTTTTTATTTAGGACTATTAAAACCAACTATTGTGTGTTGTGATTTTATCAAAATAAAAATATTTTCACTAAAAAACTATGGGTGTTTGAAATTTAGAGAATATAATAACTCATAAAAGGTATAATTATGTTTATATTGAAGAAACATATAAAAATAATGGGTCACCACATCCTTTCATCGGTATTGGGTGTAACATATAGTGATGTAATATTGATGAAACAATAACAATTTGAGTAGTTTGATTATGGTTCATTTAAATTAAGCCTCAAGGGTTAGAACTAATGATGATGATATGAGGATCACATGTTATGGATGATAATGAGTCGCATTATGATTGTGGGTTATACATGAATACTTCTCAAGTTCATAACAAATAGATGAAATTTTTTAAATGTGAATATATCTCTAGTATATAGTTAGAAAGATCACATGAATATAGTAGTTGGAATATACGCATATCCAAAATGATTGTCCCTTGAAACTAAGTATACTACTTGTGAATTAACATGGAATATTTTAGATTATATAAAAATTCTATTAATGGGTTAGGTAATGTGTAAAAGGGTTATACAAGGAGGGATCTTGCATATTAGAGATTATTTATACAGTAATGGGTGAGTAAAACTGTTCATGAGAAGAGGGACAATATCTCATATAGACTACATTGGAAAAGGGGGAATTAAATTGTGGACACAAGAAATTTTACCAAAAATAATGTGTTTTTGGGTCACATGATTATTACCAGGGTAATGAGGCTCTCCATCACTGCATTAGGAACATGTATAGTATATGATGGCGTATCATTTAGGATGATGAGTCCATTAATATAGTTTAATTATGGGATACATAAATAATGACTCAAAAAGATAAATCAAGAATATTGATATTGGGTATACAGTTTATAAGTGAAGGAAAATCTTATTAAGTGATGTGTTACGTGTCACTGTTTCTATGGAACACGGGGATCCGATGATCTTTTTTCATAGTGAATAATGCTTTGGTTGATATGTTGGGGGCTCAAATGAATGTGTTATGAAATTTTAAGACAGTCATGTTGAGATTTCCTTGGATTTATATACTATATCAAACATGATTAATATATGATATTAATGATCTAAAATCATGAAATATGGTGTAGCTCAATGTTAAAAAAACATTAAAATAGGATTCTAGCACCCTAAAAGTTGATTCTCCATGTAGTGAACACATAATAATTGTGAATGGATTTCAAAAATAATTACTATAATTTTTTTCACTAAAGGGTTCTAGTTATATTAATTTGATTTTGTATAGTGTCATATTATAGATTATATGAATATTGACCATTTTATAATTTCTAATGTAACATTTATTTATTATCTTGACTAGTGAATCTGAGAATGATGAGACTCTAATTTTTTTGAGACTATCCATATTTTTATTCATCTATAAAAGAAATATTACTCATTAACAATAGGATTAAGGTCATAATATTTGAATCATCATGGAATTCTGTTCATGATCATATATCTATGAAAAATGTGAGTAAATATTATGTTCATGATGTGTGGATGATGTATGTGTGAGATATGTGACACCAAGAACATAATTAAAACACAAGTGGTTGAGAATACTCCAAAAAAACATGAAAATGAGGTATGAATGCTAAACATAAGGTCACAATGTATAAATATAATTAATTATTTTATGGGATAAAAACAAAATGCATGATTCGAAATCAGTCGTCCGTGGAGTAATCCAATGTCATGTATTAATGAAACATGCTAATTATAGACCCTTCTATGATGGTAAAAAAATACTTGGGTCAATATAATTCATGTATGATCATATTTTTTACATAGGTTTGTTCATCATTATTATTTGTGGGGACACTATAACTCTCTAAATTATGACCATTACATTATTAAATCACATCCTTTAAGGTGATCATGATCTCGAATGAGTGAGGCTTATTAAAGACCACAGGTGGCCTATAATGAAATATTTACTTCTAGTCCACCATCTAGATTGTATATTTCATGTTTTGGATGTTATAATTATTAGTATATTATTATGTCTAATTCATCTACAACATCCATTGTGATTCATGTCTATGTATACATAAATATTGGAGGACACCATGGTCTATCTAGGCTTTCCCACATAAAACAAAGTTGTGTCTAGATAAACCCTTTAAATTAGTGGTGAAAAAAATATTTGTAATTTGTATTTTTTTGTAAATTTACCAATATTCCATATGATCACATGTTTGACATGTTTGGTGTATTGTAATGAATTTATTATCATTTCATTTTTTATATTAAAATCATCCAAAGGATGGGAATTCATATATGGTTGGATGAACTCTTAGCACATATCTTTCGTTATAGAGTGATTTCACATTGGGTCATATTTAATTTTTTTTCATTGGTATAATTATTCTCTATAAGAACACGTATGTGGCTCTATAATGGGGATTCACATAGATCCCAATATAACATGGTCTCTTTTTTGCATTGGAATTGACTTCTTGCCTAGAAAAATATAAGTGGATCTAGTATTGGAATTCATATAGAACCCAACATATATTTGTTACACGACTCTTATGGGTGTTATGTTTTGTTACCAAAAAATATATTATTGGTTCAACCTCAAAATGACTATCTATTGATGGTGTGGGTGAACCAGCTTTTGAAAGAGAATATTCTATATGATAGGGATTTTTGGAATCATGTCTAGGTATGTTTGATTGAACCTAGGTTGATACCTAGGATTTGAGTGTAAGTGCATAAAATTTTTATATTTTTAATTAATTTTGAATTTTATATATTTTTATATTATAATTTTAGATAAACTATTTTTTCATACTATAGTGTATAGACACCATGGGTGTTAGAGTAATAAGTTTTACTCACACCCTATCTGGGATTCCATTTTGGATCTCCGATAGACTTCATGGAAATACACATGGAAAAGGGTAAGGGTACCTATATAAGAAATATTTCACTTCTACATTTGATTTGAGGTGAAAGATTATATTGTTTGTGTAGTTATTCACTGAGGTCTTTTGATTTCTTTAATATAGACTTTTTAATTTGTTTAATTTTACATCATTTAGAATTTCATTTATTTTTATATATAGTATAGAATGATATATAATATTATTATTAATTGGTTCATTAATATTTATATGGTTTATAATTTATTTGTTTTTTGTAATTTATTTATCTTTTTATTTGTTGGAATAATTTTCCAAAGGGTATAGTCAACTGACAATATTAATTACACCATTATTGATATTTAAAATCCATTGGTGTTTTGGGAGGCATACGTGAAGACATTTAACTTCATTCCACTGTCATGTGAGGGATAAACGGTTTTAGGAAATTATAATTCTTAATTAATTATTATTCCTTTTCTATTTAGTCACTCTTTGTCGTAGTTATTTATGAGATGAGGGTGTGACAGTGTATGTAAATGAGCACATTCATCAGAATGTGAAACCCATGTTCCAGAGATAACACACATTTTAATGGATATTGTTTTTTTATTCTTGTTCTCACATTGTAAGTGTGATTTAATTCCACTATTTGTGATATTAATTTTTTGTATTGTGAAAATTTTAAGATATTTAACTAATGGTTTGGTAAGGAATGGTTTAATAAAACATGAACTATAGAAGACACATAAGAAATAATATTAATATGGATGAACCGGGGAATGAAAATTTTTATCTCATGTAACAGATCTTCTTTTCTAGAATATGAAAGGATATCACATAAAATATTAAGGAAAAAATTTAATGAATCAACCTTTTGTGATGTTTCAATTCAACTTTTAGGAAATGTTTTGGAGTGAAGAAATATTAATTTTCCCCTATTAGTTTCATGTCAATTTGAGTTTTATCTTATTTAATGTAATGAAATTGACTGTAATAGCCCAATTTTTATGGTCTCTACCTTTACAATGGCATATGAGAGTATTTATCACAACTCGAAAAATTGAATAGTTTAATATTCTTAGTAAACACGATATATAATGAAATGTAGATTAAATTTAACAATATATAACATGATGTTATTTTTAATTAGTAATTCCATTATTCCCCATATCATATTAATGAATATCAATATAAAATTACAATATCAAATCCCATGGAAAATAAAACATAAAAATCGATGAGAAAAAATTCTCAGAACGAGTAATTTTACAACAAAAACAATGAATAAATAATTTAATATAAAATGGAGAGGTAAATAAATAAATCAATGTTAATTTAATTAATAACAAGTGATTAGTTTTGTCAGATTAAAATTTGATCATATAATTCCATATAAATAATCAAATGATAGTGAAATATAAGAATGTATATTATAACTAATCGAATAATGACACGGAATATCAATACCAAAATCAATAATGATGGAAGGTAAAATTATTTATATATAAATCATATTGTAAATAATTTAATCCAATAAACCTAATATGTTCTATGATTCATTCCCATACATCTAATATCATCAAGGATTCTCATGAAGATCACTTTTAAGTGAGAGAAGCCTTATCTAAAACTAAATATATTTTTTCCAAGAAAAATATTAATGCAAGAATATGATATTATTGGAACCAAGTGTCAAATAATATTTGAAATTAATTCCTAATATTTATATTTATTGATTTAATTCATAAATAATGTTCCTTATTATAATGTATATGTTCATATTTTTTAATATTTCCACATTTAATAAAATAACATTAAAATAAAACACAGTAGGTAAAAATGATTTATAAACTATGAAATATTCTTATCTATCTTAAAAGAACATGGATATTTAAGATAAGTTGTATTTTGAATGAAAAATTATGAAATTAATGTAATTTTTATAGTATAATGTTAATAATTAAAAATTTAAATGAGATTTCACAATAACATTTATCACCTAGTAATTTTCATGTAAAATCTCATTGGATTGAAATAATTAAATTTGATATATTAAATACCATAAATAATTATTATTTCAAATTATTACATGTAAAATTGGATGTATAGAATCTATATTAAATTAAATTTTCTTAAAAAATCATAATAGATTATAAATTAATGTGGAATCCCTTATGTTTTGATTCATTTTGGTTTAATGTTAAATAAACACTTAAAAATTTGTTTTAAACCTATTAATAAAGTACTCAATAACTATAATAATTTATATAATTTCATATATAAAACATTTATTACATCTAATAATCATTGAGTATATATTTATTAACTATTTATGTTGTTTAAGGTTTAAATTGCACTATTTTCAAATGCATGTTATGTATCTAAGGATCTGATTAATTAATATATCACCGATTTTAACCTTATATATAATATTAATCAATAAATAATCATCATATTTATAATTAATATTTACTTTTATGATAAATATGTAAATATAGTTATGAAAAATGAAGTATGTTTCAATCATGGGGATCGTAGGTCATATGTATGCATGAGTAACATTTTCAATTTTCCAATGATCATTATGGTAAGCATGTATGTATTATTTTATATTCCCAAAAAATTAATAACCTCATATATACTTATTTATTTAAATACACACACACAGACACACACATATATATAATACATGTCGTGTTGTAATATAAAGAAGCTATATTGCTTCTTAAAGGTGGTAGTCAACACATTAAAAAATGATGGTATAATCCATAAGTGTCAATGAATTATATGATATATTATATTGCAGAAATTGTGAATATTTCAAGAATATAATAACTATTATTTTTATATCACATATAATAATTGAATTGATTCCCTATATCCTTTCATGTAATGTGTTGGGGTAATATAAATCCCATCACTTTGTGTGGCGGTAGTCCACCAAATATATGAGAGATATTATTGTTTTTCCTATGGAATGGAGAGTAATAAGTACTATATGATACAATTACTCTATAGATATTATAATATTGTAAATATGATATATATAATATTTACAATCATTATACACAACTATGACAGGTGGTAATTAAAAATAAATGATATTATTTCGCGAGGTAGTAGTAAGTCGTACACGCGAATGAATTTTTTATAGCCCATTTGATAGATGTTCATGTGGATTTAGTTTTAATTCATGTAATAAAAACAAATTAAATTATTAAAGACACTTATGTTATTTAATAATAGTAGTATAAAAGAAAAAAAGGATGTGGAGAATGAAATAAAATAAAGGTCCTTATTGAAGAACATTACATCATCCTCGTGTATCTTCCTTAGGTTTTCATAGCATCTTTGAAATGTAGTATTTAATTCCAAAAAACATCTTCATTGATTGTGGTGGGGTATATGGGATGTTGTTTTATCATGTCAAGGACAAAAAAAATTTGGATGAATGTGTGAATAATGTGGGACAGTTAGTACTATTTTATATTTGAGGATGAGTGGAATTGTTGTTTTTACCCAATGGTATTCACTATTTGGAGATCAATATTACAAAAAAGTTAATCAAATATTGATAATTAATAATTTTTATGGAGGAAATAGTTGAACCAAATATATATGGAATAATAAATAATATGTTATATAATAAAATGTCTTTTAAATCTATCTTTACTTACTCTTACTATTTCTGTTTTTCAATATGGTAACTAGTATTCAAACCAAATTATTATATCTATTAAGAATAAATTAAATATAGACATATTATATATTTCTATATCTAATATTTAATATAATAAATACAATTTATTTATTTAAAAACTTATTAACGTGTAAAATTAATTTTTAGAAAAATTCATGTAATGTGGAAATACATTGTTTTAACTATAACCGTACTAACATAATGTTTTTTAATTTAGTTGTAAATATCGTTTTTATAAAAGTGAAAAAATTCCAATAATATCAACTATTTTATATTAATTAATATTTATAAATCATTTTTTATAAGATCATATTCTTTTTAGTTTTAAATCATTTAATAATATATAATTTTTAAAAAATAACAGTAATATAAATTCTGACATATTTTAATTTTATTTTAAAAATATAAATACAATGAATGAATAAAAATATATTAGGTTCCCACCTTTTTAATAAGATATATTCATCTAGAAATTAATTTTTTATCATTATTCTTTCAACATTTTTCACTTTTAATATTTTTAGTATAATTTTTTAGTTAATTATTTAGTAAATAAATTTGGACTTTGTATTTTGTATGTATTTTAAGTGAAAACTTTATCACTATAAATTAATGAAAAATTACTATAAAGAAGAAAATAATTTGTCTATCAAAATAATTTTCATGACTAATCTAAGGTGTATTATTTCTATATCCATAATATTTATACACAATAAAAGCAAGGATTGCTCCTTTTTTTGTATTTTTATTTATATACTTTATTATATAGACCACATTAATGTAAATGGGTCCCATTAAATAATAAAAATAATTAAATAATCATAATTGAAAAAATAACCCTATAAAATGATTTCTAACATGTTTTGGAGCTTTATTAAACATTATATTTCATGTTTAGCAAATATAAAAACTTGTTTTCACAATAATCACTATATATAATGATATTTTTTTCTAATAATAGTGATAAAATTTTAATCTTACCTTATAAGGTTATGAATATTATATGGACTCCAAATATGTATTTCATTTTTCCAAATTCAATACAAAAACTGATATAATATAATTTCAAATTAATCATATATAATGTATGAGAAACAAGGTTTTTAATGTTTAAATATTGAAAATTATATAGTGTTTTTACTTGAATATTAAAAATTAATGTGACTCAAATGACCTATATTACATTCATATATATATATATAGTTAATCAATTTTTACCGTAAAACAATTAAAAATATAATTTCAGATTATAAATTATTTAAACGAAATTCAATTTTCAATTAAAATTCAATACATTTCATTATTCATAAAAAATTATACTATTCTAAAATATTCTAATAATTCAAACCAAACTAATTATGATATTGTATATTAAAAAAATTTCATTTTTAGATTATATTTTCTGAATGTGTTATAAAAATGTATTTTATATTCTCTATTCCATGAATGATTAAATCTTCCTCTACAAAAATATTTTTTAGAAAACGTTTCATATTTATTAATATAATTATTATTTCTCTTATAGTATATAGATTACTAAAAAACATAGAATCATACTTATATTCCATCTAAAATTTTAAGTGATAATTTTTATATAAAATAATAATATAAATAATATATTTTGTCTGAAAAACTAGACCATACGTGTAATGCATGATTTGGAAAATGGTCATTGTTACTTTTAATTCCATATGAGATAATAATTTCAAGTCGCATATGGTATTGATTTTTTTATTCTAATTTGATGTTATTTCATTACCCCCACCTTAAATTTTTTTTGCACAATTCATTCATGATCATGGTTAAAAAGAGTTTCACATTTGTAAATTTGATTGTTGAAACCCTTATCGAATACAATGTTAATAAAGAATCCCCATAATAATATAGAAATGGATATAAAAAATACATCTAGAATATTTAAGTAACATGGTTTCGTTATTGGATAAAATATAATGGAAATGAAATATTTAACATAGACGATAAATATAACTTCTAATATTGTCGGAGGGTTCTAGATAACATGATTATAATAATGTAGATGACCACAAATCCATAAAACATAGATGTGAAAAAGATCAATGATATCATAAATTTTGATTATAAAAGGAAAAATTTTATTCATGAACATTTTACAATAGTTGAGTAATTATGTTTATATTTATGAATATAATGAAATATACTTACTCATTACATTTATATTTAATAAGCACAACTTCAACTTTTTGTGATTTGATAAATTTAAAACTTATTTGTTAATCAGTGAAATGAATATCAAAAAATGAACCATTATGATTAATAAACATAAATTACCATTCAGTAGATCATATGATCCCTAGGTGAGAAACAATACATTCCTCTTATATTTATCAAATCCAACATCACTAGAAAATTTTACCCAGTAACAAATGATGTTAATAATAATCTATTTCAGAAATTTTTAACCATGAAGCTCATCAAAAATATGTTAGACCAACATTAGAAAGAAGGATACTAAATAAAAATTATATTCCCAAATCACAACAATGTGTCAATTAATCTTCAGATACATAGTATATAAATAAATTCATCTTGTATTCTTTTGAAACATGTCATGAACCGAAATTACAAAAAAAAACTATTGATAACATAAACTACTCTTTATTTCTTTAGTAAAATATATTTTATTGGATATATTCCTAATATATAATATTTTTGTAACTCCATCAAAAATATCCTACTATGTTTTCATATAATTGATCATTCACAAGGTAGATATAATTATTCAATTTACATTATCCAAATCTATTATCCCTTTATCAAAATATTTTTATCTCAATATCATGAAAATTTTAATTTTTTTCACCCATTCAATAATGTTTTTTTCCAATTAGATCAAAATTCCACTAAAAAATTATTCTTATTCATTGGAACCATTCAATATATTAGTTAAAAGCCTGACATAAAAAGTTCTTTTATATAATTCTTCTACATTATATATTTTTTAAAATCCGGATATCACTGATAAAATATTATATGAAAAAATAAATGGAGATAAATTATGATCATATTAATCATTCGATTCATCTGTGGTAATCACATATGATGTTACATGTCCCACTATCTTCTTTTGTGATAAATTTTGTTATTTTTTGGGGAATTAATTTTCATATTTCCCCATATATATATTGTCTAATCATTTTATAATGAAACCCTTTTTCATTACCTTGTAATGAGAAAAATGGTGGATGAAATATGCACACATATATATAATCCCGTTCATTTTATGTAGGCACTACGTTGTTTCTTTTCGAAGATTTCATGTGTAGTAAAATGTTAGTTTCTCTTCTTCACAAAATTTATATTTATATTTCTATCCCTCTTTATGACATTGATTCCCATGAAACCGTAAAACAGAAAAATTTATCTCTCTTTTTTATAATCACAAGATACTATATCCAAAAATTATGTGAATGTTTGGGAGACTAGTTTTATTCTAATCATTATTTTATATCCATAATGGATAAAATAATTATGATCTTTTGGATCACATTCATTGGTGAGGCTCACATTCTTTCTCTTAGGGGCCATTTCTAAATGATAGAGGACACAAGATTAGATTACATCATTAAGAAAAAAAATGTATATTATCAAAACTAGTGAAATACATAACACATTTTTAAAAACTTATGTGTTTCTAATCACAATATGATATACAGAATTTCATTGGGTAAATCATTTAATTCCAATATTTTATAATGGTATGTATTGAAAATGGGAATTATACTAAAACTATCCCTAGGGTGTGTCAAACTATGAGAGATGTAATACCCATTATATGTTACTAGGTAATGCATTATTTGAACTGAGAACAACATTTTTAGAGTTCTTATCAATATAATTTTTATAAAGAAACACTTCCACTTGAATCATCCACACAATAAGATATTTTTTATAAATATCCACATAATCTCTTCATTACCATTTAATTTTTGTGTTTATATATATTTATCCACATTTATATTTTAGTTTTTTCCTTAATTTATTTTTTTTTCACATTTAATTTTCAAGGTTTATAATACACTTCTTCATAAATGAATTGTATCAACCTGGAACAAGTTGCCATTTTTTGGTTTCTGCTATCATCATATTGGAAGAAGATATATAATATCACATCCCGAAGGACTGAATAATTTAGTAATACTTGTATACTATATAAATAATTGAAATATAAATTATATTTTAAATTATATAAAACAGAAAATGTGTATCACATTTAATATTTAACATTATTAATTATCATCTTCCAGGTAAAGTGTTAGTGATATATGAATCACATCACTTCATGAGCTGATAGCCTTCCATATACACGATCTAGGTTGTCATGTCTCCTAATGAATCAAAGTAATATGTTATATATATATATTTGATATAATGGTTTTAAAGGTACGATAAATCTTTAAATATCATATACATAATTATGATCCAGCATCATTCTAAAACATGAGGGTTTGTAATATAAAAATGAATGGCATCCGTTTATAAGGAGGTAGTCCGGTGTACACACAAAAGTGTCTTTTTAAAGCCATTTTTTGGATGTTTTTTATTTATTTGGGATATAAAATTTCCATATTTTTTTAATATATTATATATAATAATTTTATTATATGAATGGTACAATAAAAATTTAAGGTGGTGTAGGAGGAAATAGAATGAATTCATTTGTTAAAAAACATTACATCATCTTTAGGTGTCCTCCTTTTCATTCAACTAGTACCTAATAAGGATATATTTTTAACTAAAATATTGATTCAATTATGTTACTGAATATTTCCTTATTTTTTAATATGATTATTCCTAAAAAGAAATTTTTTAATATTTTAATCAATGGGATAGAGGGAGTTCCCTTTTATGTCCGAGAACAAGTGGCACTCTTTAATATACCAGAAATAATTCACTATTGAGATGTCAGTCGCACCTCATGTTGATACAATCTTGATAATTAAATTATTTTCCGAATTATATGGTCTATACACCCCTGAATAAAACAATAAAACATATATTTTAATCATTTTCAGATACATTTTCTTTTACTTCATTTTTACCATATTTCTTTTTCATTATGTTAAGTATATTTATAACCAAGGTCATTTATCCAAAATTAAAAAAATAAATATATCATCATTATATAATCTAGACCCTTATATTATAATTATTGAATAAAATTTATTTAAATAAAAATCAATTGAGTCTATAAATATAATATTAATACAACATCTTGTAATGCTCGAAGATATTGTTTTAACCTTAGCTACGCTAACATTGTTTTTTGTTATATAGTGGTCAATATTGTCATTATAAAATAAAAATTATCCACATAAATAAACACTACACATTTTTATTGATTTTTATAAATAAATTGTCAAAATAGAGAATTTATATTATTTTTAAATGATTCTATAAAATATTAATTAATATAATATAATATTATGGACAATTATTAAATTATTTTTTTAATTTGGAATTTTAAAATATTACTCAAATTATAGAATTTTAAAAAATTATGTTATCACATGTTAAAATGATATCTTCCACTACAAAATTAATTGGTAATAAAAATTCATTCAATTTACATAAATTTTATTATTTTCATTATTATTTATTTGTGTTAATTATTTACTTTATAATTAATACTTTGGGGTTTTGTAAGAATTTTATATAATTAAATATTTTATGAAAATTAAATATATTTTATTATGTTTACACAAACTCCTATATCCTTAAAAATAATATGTATTTCCCAATAAATGTTGATATTGTCCATATACCAATGATATATAAGAATTAATAACTTGGGAGTTTATTTTTTTCTTTTTCTATAAATAACTTATTAAAAAAGCCATATTATTGTAATATTGTCCCTAAAAATCATAAAAATTGATTCTAAACAAAATAGGCTATAATTATCTCATGAAAATTGGTGTTTCGAAAATGGTTAGTAATTCATACACTATATGTGCTATGTCAAACCAAAAAGTTAACTAATTTGTACATTAATCAGATTTAATAATTTTAATTGTAATTCCCAATAATTTCTATAAATAATAAATTAAAATTGTACGATAATATATATAATTTTAATTCCATATATGGAATCCATTTTTAAAAGTTCAACTAATGATGTTGGCAGAATTTACATTAATATTAAACAAGAATGTGGGATAATAATTTTTTTTAATGATAAAATGTTCAAAAGTTAATATGTTATTCTATTAGAAATATTTATTACAAAAATTCCGTCTACCTAAACTGGATAAATATATGTATAATTTACATAATTTGACAGTAAACAATTTTAAAATATAATATTTCAATATAATATCTTTAATCAAAATAAAAGTTTTTTATTTAATTCATTATTTTTATTATTAATCAAAAAATGTATTTACTCAGAAAAATACCAAAAATTTCAACCCTATTCGAGTTTGAATACTATGATTTCAAAAATTAATTTTATTTAATGAAATAAATATCTAAAATTGATAAAAACTAATATTAAATATAGTGTTCTATGAATGATTAAACAATCTATTAGAAAATTATCGTTTTTTAGAAAAAAAATTATTTTCATTAAAATGATTTTTATATTATTATTAAATTATATATAAAAACAAGAAACAAGTAAAAACAATATATTTTTTATTTCATAGATAAATATATTCTTAACCTCCTTTATGATGGTTGTGGAATAATTTTCCTATTAAATGATAATATTAATAATATTTTTTTTAATGTTGAACTCCCTTTTATGGGTAAAATAATCTCCGGATAAAGATTAATGTTGTATATATTGACAAATAAACTCAATGATTTTTTATTCCATATTCAATTTGATAAAAATTTATTCATTTATAATTTTATATTTTAATTTTTTTATGTTATTCTCATAGTATTATGTTAACCCATGTTGATAAAATGCATCATCCACATCTTCTGGTTCCTTATATGGAGGGATGGAATCATAAAAAACCAAATTTATCTAATCATTAACATCATATGTCTTATATAGCCATATGAATTTTCATATTTATGGAAATTTCTCATAACCTATTCCACCCATGGATAGAGTAACTAAACATTTCATTCCGTTGATTTCTGATATGTCTAGAGAGTTCCAACATCAACACTCATTGATGATCACTGGGGAGGGAGGATCCTATTTAGATGATTCTTGGAATGAGTTACTCTAGTTTAAATTCAATCACATATAGAAAACCACATTTATTAGTGTTAAAATTTATTCATATATTATAAAAGGACCAACCTTGTTCATGTGGGATAACATATATAAATCCCTAATTAAATAGGTGATGGCCTATATGAGATTTGAGGAAAAACTCATGAGTCAAATTTATCTATAGACAGTGTTTGATGAGATGGATCTAAAGGCAATTCCCTTGATACATGGAATGATTTCAATGATGGAATAAACTATCCTTTTTCCTAAATAACAATTGTTCTCTCCATATTTGGAATTATATGAGAGTTTGGGAGAAGCAATTATATTTTTGGATTGTAAGGAGAAAATATACTAGGTCAATGTTTTTCTCCTAAAATAAATATATACAATGATTAAGGAGGATCTCATCATATAAGGGAACCCAAGATAGGATTTTAGTGGTGGATAGTCAATTTTAGTATGACAGTCAGGGATCCCTCATTATGGTGGATAAAATCATTATTATGAGAGATACTAATATAGAATGAGTACACAGATAATAAAAGTGATTTGACAGCTATTTTAATACCATTAGAAGTATTTTTGATTTAAATGTGTCAAGCATATCCATATTCGCTTCCCTATTAATTTTCATATTATAGATAGTTTCACATTTCCTATGATGCGACATTAATAGAGGTTCTACTAGAGCCACTAGTGACCGAGTGTTGTTGGAGGACTAGGAGAATTAACAATGTCTATTAACAATGCACATACCCATTAGTTGACATGTATTTTCAGTTCCACTGGTCTATTAGGATTGTTTAGAGGACATTTTATCCCAACCTAGGTGCAACAATATTAGTAGGAAATAGAATCACTGTAGATTGAGGATGGATCCTAGGGTGATATTCTGAGTTATACGAATGAAATATGATCTACTCCTACTAGCATAAATATTCAACCCTTAACTTTATAGGGTAAAATTATTATGGAATCTACACTTTTTAATAATTTATTTGATATATAAATAATTCATTCCCTCTGATTTTATAATTTTTTCAATGGTTTATATTTAGAAGTAGATATCATGTATGTGATTATGAAAATAAAAACATCATTAGAGATACAATGAGAGGCTATCATACACTATAATTTTTTTCCCCTAATAGTGATGGATTTTTTTGTGAGAATTTTTTTCCTAAAATGGTAGGATTTCATTTGGTTCTCTAAAACAAATGTCTTGTTCATTATAATTATCTAATATACTGTTATTAGGGGATAGTTAATATTATTTATCCCCAATGGGGAATCTAGCAATGGTGAATGGGATATTCATACTAGCTATGATGGAGGTATTCATTAAATATTAGATTGTACCATGGTATCGATAAAAATCCTTATTCACTAATGTGGTGACCTATGTAGAGATCATTTCCTTCCATAAGGGACTGCTATTAGGATGACTTTTCTCTAAAGTGATATAATTTAAATCTATGAAAAATATTTATTTCCACAACAATATGATTCCTTGAGAGAAAATTGGTCATTTCCTACATGATTGTATATCTTATAGAGCAACTAGGAGAGTTAAAAGTCATGTTGGATAATGTAGATGATAATGGATTCTCGGAAGTCACTAATTTTCTACATTAATGAAGATTTTAGTATCATATTTTTATTTTCAAAATAGAATAATATGTACTTAAACCACTAATCCATAGTTAATTTAACTAATCAATAAATGGATTAAAATAAACATCAATATTCGTTTTTAGATTACCTGAAAGTAATAAGGTTAAAATGATATACGAATCCTTCATCAACATCCATGGAGATACATTATATAGTGTTTTAAAGAAAAGAAAACATGAATAATATCAACTGTACGAACCAAATGGATAGAAACTATTAGTAAAAAGACACAATCACACATTTCGCACAACTATTGAAGAAGAGATATACACTTGGTCAAAATGCTTCCATGTATCACCATGAGAGGGTTGATTTTTGATTTTATTGGTTGAAATTTTTGTTCTGTGTGATGACATCAAATATGATATTTTTGGAGACATAAATAAATGATCCAATCTTATTGTGGGTGGGAAATATATCAATTGTTTATAGATATAAACTCGGACTTCCCTAATTGAGCTACATTATTCCTCAAATATCCACATGTAGTAAAAAATCTAATGAATCATTTTAACCACAATATATGATGATATCATTTAAACATACATTAATATTACGATAGACAAGACCCATATTACAAAACTTCCTCTTTCTCTCATAAGAATTTTCATGAAACACATTTCCTTCAGGTAGTAGTGTTTATAACAAAATGAATATCTGATAAGAAAAACTATTTTTCATTCCTTTATCTAATTTAATAGCCATAAATATCGAAACTGGTTAAAAAAATTCTTATCTTTCTACAAGGATATAAGGCATCTTCATTGATTCTCAACAACACCTTTAAATGTGATGGTTCCATCTCGAGAGTTAAATTTTCATCCTGAGTTTTAGTATGATGAATATAAGGACTTGTCACATCATGTATTGAATTTTGAATTTATTATGGATCTGAAACTAAATTAATAGTATCTTCTTAGGAACCGTGTTTTCCACGTTGATACTGAAAAGCATAATCTGGTTGAAAAAAATTGCAATAAATGACCGGAAATATTGTCCAATGTGTTATATGTCTTATGAGCACATTTTTTATAAGGAAAATTAAATGACTCTTCGGAAAAAAATGGTTGTGATGATGGAAATGAAAATAAATCTTGAACACCCTCAATATACATAGGTTTTAATATAAAACTGTTTGGATTCCTGCACTGATTTATCCACGCATTATCATATAAAAATTAATGTTGTGGAATTATTTTTCAATATTTTTCAAAAAAATATGAAATTATTAAATATTTTGTATAATTAGATATAATATTAAAAATATGAAAAAAATATAAGCCAATTAAATTATCATTCCATTAAATTTATAATTATTTTTATTATTTTATAATTATTTATACTATTTGTTATTCTTTTTTTCTAATCTACACCAATATAAAAATTATATATATTAATTACATCTAATTGTTTTTAATTATAGTTATTTTAAAAAATTATTTTTAATTTACAGTGACACAATTTCCTACGGATTAGTGGAAGATCTTTTCCCCGATGACTCATCCTTCTAAAACTAAAATAAAAATGAAATGTCTGCCCTGATGTAAGAATATACATTTTCATTTGCACAATGATTGAGAGTTGGGAGGCCTCACTGCACAACTCTCAATTCTCATGCATATGAAAATTGATATTCATTTGTCAGAGCATGCTTTTCATAGTGATTTAAGTCGGATAATTTCCAAAATGATGTTTCGCCAGGAAAAAGATCCTCTTTTGTCTGATGGCTCACCTCCTTGCAACATTCTCTGAATTAAATAATATTGAAAAAACTGCTCCAATGTAAGTCAAAATAAATTTTTTCATACATATTTTAGTGGGAGAATATGGCAATGATCTAATGCATCGATCAAAAAGAATTCCCCCAAACTATGGGAAATTGTTCTAGTTTATAAATTATCTCAAATTTATTGTAATTTAATCCTAATTGATACTATTTGACCATAATTTTTACTAATTGATCCCAATTTTTAATAATTGATCCTAATTTTAACTAATTATAAATAATTCTTACCAATTGTCTCTAATTGTTAAAATTCTTATTAATTCTTACTAATTATTACTAATATTCACTAATTGTTAATAATTGTTACTAATTGCTACTAATTGTAATTAATTTTTCATAAATATTTACTAATTGTTCCTAATTAATCCTAATTAATACTAATTATTACTAATTTTTACAATTTAATCCTAATTAATCATAATTATTAATAATTAATCATAATTATTACTAATTAATCCAAATTATTTTTAATTATTCCTAATTAGTAATAATATATCCAAATTAATACTAATTGATCTAAATTAATACTAATTGATCCTAATTATTACTTATCATTACTAAGTTTTACTAAATATTATTAATTATTGTAAATTATAACTAAATATTATTAATTATTTATAATTAATAGTAATTATTAATAATTATTATTAATTATATATAATTATAAATAATCATTACTAATTATTACATATTTATTGCTAATTATTTAAATTTATTTCTAATTGATACAAAATTATTACTAATTAATTGTGATTAATACTAATTAATCCTCATCATTACTAATTGAAACAATTTATTACTATTTATTTAAAATTATTACAAATTATTACAATTTGATTCTAACTATTAGAATTTATAAATAAATATAATGATCCTGTGTACAGAGAGGCCTACCAGATGGAGGAGACAGATGTATTGAGCGAAGAAGTTGATGCCTGGATAGATGAACAAGATGAAAATACATTCAGGAAATACACCAATGGTGATATTTCAGCTGATACTTACCTTCAAATTCGGAAACGAATGTACATCAGGATGATAGATGAATACAAGATGATTCCTGATTTCAACTTTAGAGACATCCCTTGGGAATGACTTTTACTGCTCATTTGATCTTGTTTACTCAAGGCATTTTTTCAATTCTGAAATGTGAAAAAGTCTTTTGAGGGGTTGTGCTGATAAAGATTTTTCTCATTAATGCTGCTCAATCTGGTGGAAGTCTTCCTGTCAAAGCTGTTTTTGCCCTCCCCAAACCAACAAACTTGGGGTGAAAGTGACAGAATCTTGCATCAAATTAAAAAGATAAAAATATGAAAAGTTTTGTCTGGAAGTGCTTGGATGTTGAAATGGAGTCTCAAATGGAAGAATCAAAGATGTTATTCACATACTGAAGACCTTAATTTTTTTTTCTGGCCACAAAATTTCTGGATCCGGCCAAGAAGGCGAAGTTCACTTCTCCTCAGAAGACTGATGTCAAGATGATGGTGCACACTGGATGAAGTTTTGGATGACAACGATGATGAAGATGATCTGAAGATGGGTGATGTCGATGATGGTTCTGAAGATGATGATGAGGACGACGCTTTGGAGGAAGACTCAGATGACAATGAAGATGCACTGCAGAAAGTGGAAGTAGGCAAGAGGGCCCTTGGGTGGTCTGTTTTTCTTTGTCATTTACATGTTTTTTCTTTAATTCCCCGCTAGTGTAATTTCTATACACCTCGAGTCTGTACTGCATACATCCTGTTTTTAATAAATTCGTTTGGGTTGCATGAACTGGGAAACCAGTTCATGTCATCAACCTTTTTTTAAAAAAATAACAATTTATTACTAATTATTGCTAATTATTTCTAATGATGACTAAATATTATTAATAATTAAAAATTATTATTAATTATTACTAATTATTACTAACTATTGATAATTATTACTAATTATTATTAATTATTACAATTTGATTCTAAATTTTATAATTTATTACTATTTAATCTTAATTATTACAAATTTTTATGATTTATCACTATTATTACAATTTGTTACTAATTATTACAATTTATTACTAATTATTACAATTTATTAAAAATAATTATAATTTATTTACAATTATTACAATTTAAAAATAATTATTACAATTTATTACTAATCATTACAATTTATTACAAATTACTACAATTTATTACTAATTAAAACAACTTATTACTAATTAGTCAAAATTATCTATAATTAATCCTAATTATTACTAATTATTTGACTTATTAATAATTATTTAAATTTATTACAAATTATTTTAAATTATTACAAATTATTTGGAATTATAACTAATTATTTCAATTTATTACAAATTGTATCAATCTATAACAAATTATATCAGTTTTAACTAATTATTATAATTTTTTACCAATTATTATAGAATATTTACTAATTATTACAATTTATTACTAATTATTATAATTTGTTTCAATTTATTATAATTTATTACTAATTATTACAAATTAATACAAATTATTTCTAATTATTTCAAAATATTACAAATTAGTATAAATTATTACAAACTATTACACATAATTACAATTCATCACAATTTATTACAATTTATTAAAAATTATAATATAATTACAAAAATAATATATTTTATTACAAATTATCAATATTTATTACAATTTATTACTAATTATTACAATTTATTATTAATTAATAGAAATTATTTCTAATTAATCTAAATTATTACTAATTATTATAATTCATTACTAATTATTATAATTTATTACATATTATTGTATTTTATTACGAATTATTTCAATTTTTTACTAATTATTTTAATTTATTTCTAATTATATATATTTTTAACTTATTATGTCAATTTATTACAAAGTATTTAAATATATTTATAATTATTTCAATTTGTTACTAATTATTTCAATTTATTACATATTTTTTTAATTTAATATTAATTATTTCAATTTATTACTAATTATTACTCATTAATTATAATTAACACTAAGATATAATTATTCAATAAAATAGATAAAGAAAAAAATATCTATTTCTAATTTAATTTAATTTTAACTAATTAATAAATATTATAAATCATTTAAAATAAAATAAATAAATTAACCAATAAAAAATTGATAAACACCTTGAAACTGTTGTTTTTGTAATATAAAATCTCCATATTATGCCCCCATTTAAAAATTAAACTGTGAAATTTTTTTAAAAAACAAATCTCTAAGATATAATTCTATAAGCTTACAGAGGAGTAGAATGAGGGGAAAACAGATGGAGGTATATATAGGATAGAGTATTACTGACATACTTATTTGCGACAGGCCCCGTTAAAAATTCCCACTAATATCATTAATTACGACCGGTCGAAAAAAGTTATTTTTTACACATCCTGTTGCGAATGGGTACTTGCTGACGTACTATTTTCCAGGGAACATGTATCCTGTCACAAATACTAAAAACAGATGTTTGACATTTGCAATGGAAATTGGACCTTGTCGCAAATACACCAACAGACTGTTTGGCGTGCATTTGGCGCCGAACCAATTTTTGATGGGTCTTTACCAGCCCTTTGCCAATGCCTATTTAATTTTGACGGGACAATGGGACCATCGTAAATAACCCATTGAAAAATTCTGTTTTTCCCATAGTTTTAATTAACTCTAGTTACATCAATTCTATAAAATTTAATGAATATGATATGGTTTTTTAATATTCCATCCAAACAATTATATGTGTAATTAGTAGTAAAAACCCTCTAATGGTATGATGATCACATATCTATTTGATGATTCGTCTCTAGCTGGCTTCGGTGGAATATGCCTCCTGCAAAATAGGTAATTAATTCTTGGTATGATTGTGATATCATCATAGTCATGGATTGGATTTCCTTGCATAAATCCCAAATTAATTTCTATAGAATGAAACACTTGTCAGGCAATTTAAAAAAAACCAATGACCATCTATCAATGTAACGATGAGTATGATCATTTGATGGAGATTACTACCACTGGATGGGTCATAACTCCCATATTTAATGGGTGTTTATCTCAAATGGTTGAAAAAACTAGACATAAATGATATTCCTGTTGTGTGGGAATTTTTTGATGTATTTCAGAAAGAGTATCACACTCTTTGTCCAAAATTGCAATTTGAGTTCTCAATATAACTTATACCTTGTTCTATAGAAATTTCATACACACCATATAGTATGTGCTAGATTGAGTTGGAATAATTGATGATGAAAATCCACGAAAACCTTGATAAGGGATTCTTTCTTCCATGCATGTCACCTTAGGTTGAAGTTATTATTTTCATGAAAAATAACATTGGATCAATGCAACAATTTAATGATTATCGGGAGATAAATGATATCCAAATTAAGGACAAGCACACCCTTCCTTGTATTGATGACTTGTTTGATCATCATTATAGAAGATAATACATTTCCATTACTGAGCCTCATTGTAGATTCCTTCAATTGACAATTAAGAAAAATTCTATATTCCATATGGATTTTTCAATAAATCATGGACACTATGAATATACTATAAGGCCTTTTGATATTAATCATTACACTTATATCTTTATGGACATAATCAGTGGAGTCCTTAGATATTACCTTTATTAGTTAGTGGTACTCTTTATCAGTGGTATTCATATCATTTCCAAGAAAAATCAATATCGTGAAAGCCACTTGATAATTGTAATATATACACTAATGAAAGAGAAAGACTAGGAAAAAGATATGAATTGTTCATTTTTTTCTAAAACCGTTTTCATTCCTGGGTCACATTATATCAAAATATTGTATATTAGTAGATTTGTCTATGATAGAGGCCACTGAATTTTGGGATAAAAAAACAACGATGATTGTGATCCATATTATTTTTGGCTTTTATTGATATCATCGATGGTTTTTGGAGAATATATCTCAATGATATAATCATCTCAATGAGTTAACATAGAATGGAACCAGGTTACTCTTTAAATAGGAATTGGGGGAATGTTTTAGGGGACTAAATAGAATTTTAGTCAGCACACTTGTTCTTACAATACCCTATAGATGACAATGGATTTTTATGTGTTCCAATGTATAATGACATAACTATATCCTACTCCTCATAAAAAAAGAAGAAAATTTAGAAAAATCACCCAACTTGTGATTTGGTGTTAGCTACAATAATTTTCATATTATAAACATGGAGGCACTAAATATAAAGAAAACGATGTGATATATGTAGTAATCATATAATATTGATTTATATATTCCCACAGAAAAAGATTAACATGATCTATATATGATGGTTTGATATTATTAAGGATTGTGAAGACTTAATAAAAATCTAACCTAGGAAAGAGAACATGGTGGACATGTATTTGAGTCAAAAAGATCATTATACCTTATCCACGATGAGGATCAGAAACAATTCACTATTCATGGATTTACAATGATAGATCAAGAATTCTTAATGGAAGTGGGATATTTTTATATTTTATACTTTAATAATCAACCTTCTTCACATGTTATGATTAAAGATACACATAATAATATTATAGATCTTCCAAAAAAGGTAATAAATATTCCTATGTTTATCCTTGATCATGATGGAATTATAATCATTCTGAACCATGCATGTATTCCCTCCACACCATACTTGAAGATTATTATGTTAGATTTGGCTAATATTACATATTTATCTATCAGTCCCAGAACATAAAAAATGTATAAGAATTTTATAAAATTCTTCTAGTGGGATGGAACAAAGATAGATATTATTGATTTTCTATCTTGGGGCATTATTTTCCAAAAAGATGTATATGGGAAAAAAATCAAAGGTGATCTTTCAACCATTACCCATACCATAATTGAAATTGGAGAACATCACAATATAAATTTTCATTGGACACCATAAAACCTCGAAACGAATCATTCTATATGTTTTGTATTCAATAAACACACTAGGTCCAAACCCATAATTAGTATTGGAAAATTTTTCTCTAAATAACACATTTCTAATACATACATTATGGAAGGGGTATGTTTGTATGGAGTACCAGAATATTTTTATTTGTTTTGGATCTGGGTTTACATAAATTTTATAAAAAATTATTCAGAAATTCCTCGATAAAAAAGTTTAATTTCATCATTTTGTATCATCCTAAAATGTAATTTCAATCGTAAATAACATTTCAAACCCTAGAGGACATCTTGAGACCATGTAATTGGGATTTCAATGGTTTTTGCACCAAACAAAATCCACTAGTTTAGTTTCATCACTACAATAGATTAACATAATTATTCTGGTAGTTCATTAAGAATCCCAATATAGAAAGATATATAGATTTTCATCATTTACAAATGAATTTGGAGAAAGAAAGATATTAGGAACTAATAGAGATTAAAAATAACTGATAATTCTAGAGCCACTAAATAGTATATCAACAAAGCTCAAATTCAGCATAAATTTTATGCTAATAATTGGAGATGTGATCTAGAATTTAAATTCTATGATAGGGTGTTTATTATAATTTATCCAAGGATGAAGGTTAAATGATTCAGGAAGAATGTGAAACTATAAAATAGGTATATCAGCCATGTTTAAATTCATGGTCATATCAAAATGGTAGACTATCCCAGGGTACATACACTGAATAAATCTAATGATCATGATGTGTTCCTTGTTTCTCTCTTGATGAAGTGTATTCAAAACCTTCTCATGTACATTACTATGTGGTCATAACACGAGAGTAAGTTATTTCTTTTGTGGACCAATTGATGGTGATTCTGGATCATATCGAGAAATTTATATGAAATAATACCACATGCTTAGTAAATAATTTGTCCAGTTTGAGGAAGAAAAATGGGAACCTGAGTATATGATGAGGCATAAATTTCCATATTTTTTTGTATCACATGGGTTAATGTTTACAATGAAATTTTCTAAAGGGGAAAAAATGTTACACCTCATGATTTTATAAATAATTTTTTGAAATAATTAAATTTATTTAATGGAATGACATTCATTTTATACTATGATAAGGCTACAATACACACAAGATCTGCTTAACAGACACTACATGTGACACTGAGTATTAACAAAAATTGATATATTATTAATATCTTTATTTAAACTCATCCATTATTACCTTTCCATTAGAAGTTATAGTATATATAGTAATAACTAATTTCAAATATAATGGTTTTATATAAATATAAATATTTCTCATAAAATACATAATTTAGAGGGATTACATTAAATGTTTTAAAAACAACATTTTCTTAAAAAATTGATTCTGAAGTGTCTTTTTGTACAACAATAAAATTAATTGGTCAAAATTTTATATAACTAATTTTTTAAGAAACAATTACATTTTTATTTCATATTTCTAAAATTTTATTAGTGGTAATTTTTGTATTTTTTTAAAAAATTGCATTTTATGGATGAATACTAAAAATTTCTATATTTTAATTAACAGTATAATTTATCATTTATCGTTTTCATATTGTTAAATTTATTTTATTAATAAATTTATTAGTTCAATTAAACATATCTTAATATATTGATTTTTAATGGAATTAATTTCATATTGAAATTGAATATAGAAATTTAATAATAATTTGATCAATTTTTTCAATTAAATAACCTGATTTCTTCTCCCAACATCATCAATAATTTTAATTTTAGCATTTATTTGTTTGGAATATGGAAAAACGGATTCCATAATTAGAATCAGAATAAATTTTATTTTCTTATAAAACTAATTTTTTTTAACCAAAATGATAATTGAAATTTGATAAAATTGATAATGGAAATTAAAAAGAGAATGAGTATTTCAAAGGACTGAAATTTATTCTTAAGGTGGAAAATAAAAGAAAAAAATTTCCAAAATAGATTTTTAAGAAATATGTCAATCTGGAAAATTCTATGATCTAGATTGTTTCATTGTTCATGAATCATGACATTGATAAAATCTAGGTTGGTTTCACTCATAAAAAATTAAAAGGCATCCCCTAACCACCCTTGTCAATGGTCACCCAATCATTACATATCATCACACCTATAAAGACCATTTTCATAGGGAATAAATATACTAATAACATTAGTACATACCTCCACTCATCTTGATGCCAAAATTTGGACATTAACCACCCCTAGGATGTCTTTTCGGGTAAACCAAAACTGCATACCTAAAGAAGCAGAAACGTTTATCAATGAAATTTTTTTTATTTATTCTCAAAACTATATTAATTATTATTATATCATAAATATATAATAACATGATTTTATATTAATTACTAATATATTTTTATTATAAGGTTTATACTTACAATGACACACACTTCAATTAAATGTTTTATGAAATAATTATTCATGTGTATGATAGGTTACCACCTCTTGAACCAATGTCATTTATTTTTTACAATTACCACCAATAATGGTTGGGGAAAATTCATTAAATCCTTTTTATATGTGATATATATGATTATTATGTTGTTATTTTGATTATTTAATTATTATATCATTTATTTCTTTTTCATGCAAACCAATTTTTTGAAATACGATAACGTCATTCATTTGAAAGCGGACTACAACCTCCCAAAGGGAAATGATTCATTTGTTGTTTACATGTAATTTTTTAAGGATGAATTAAAAAAATATATGTGTAATATATGACCCTAAAAATATTCTATTGTGATAATATAAGATAAAAAATTCTTTATTTCAATCAAACAATGAAATGTAAATAATGTTAGTTTGTAAGTACATATTATCATCTCCATAAAACATGTATTTCATTTCCTATTTCTATCAATTAATGATTATAATAAATTAATATATAAAAAATATATATTATATTTCTATCATTTCATTGATTCTTTAGATGATGGAATAATTATTAAATTACATGTAAATGGAATGTTACAAAATAAGATATATACAAAAAATAAATATGTTAATACATAAAATGACTAATTAATATAGAATATTTAATAAAAAGGTAATAAAAGGTCATATTAAATTCATATATGGTATCATATATATGAATATGATTATATAACAGATTTATAATAATCTTAAATTTATTATATATGATATTTCAATGTGTACGAATGCAGTAATGGCTTATGGTAGAGTATTTTTTTCTAAGTAATTTTGTTTTTAATAAACATGTAATGTTATTCATGATAATTCTACTATAGGGTTTATATAATTCATCTTTGAAATTTTATATTATAAATATCATTAATTTATTTATTTTCAGCCTCATTTAAATTTATTCTTTCTTATGTATTTTGACACAATGTTTCTAACATAGAATGGGTTTGTTGTTATAATCTCATATTTTAATGGGGTTGTTTATGATTATGATTCTATTAATGAAATCTCATGATCCATATCTCAATAATTAATATGATTTTATTCTACTCTAGTCATTCATGATATCTTCTTACAATGGTACCATTTTCCAGTTCAACATACATAATATAATTATGAATATTTTTAATAAAATATGACATTATTTCTCAACTATGCCAGAAATATATTTTCTACCAAAAATAATGTTTCAAAATAAATGTAATAAAAAAATATTTATCCTTTACCAACTCATTTATAAAATATATTTTTAAAATTTTTAAATAAAAAAATTGAAAGGAATCAGCATTTTTCAAAATAATTGTAGTTTTCTTTGAAAACAATTTTTAATTGAACCTTCATTTTTATGTGTATGGAATGAAAAAAATGACGTTATGACCAATAATTTCATTGAAGATATCAATTTAATTTTTCATGATTATTGTCAATAAAAAAATTTCTAACATATTTATATATTGAAAATATTTTTTCTTTGGAATAACTATATTTTCATCATTAAATTATTTATGATATATATTTCATCCATTGTATGTTTTCTATGTAATATTAAAAAATAATCATTTTGAAAAAGATTAATTTTTTAACAACTTATATTTAAAATAAATACTATTTTCGGTAAGAAACATTTCTAGTAATATTTTAAAATACCTCTCCACCTGGGATACCATAGTTTGATAAAAAATTTCTTTATTAGGGATATATTTCATAGAAACAATAATTATTATTTCATTAAATTTATTCTATTTTTAATTGAATGTTGTTTAAGAAACCTATTTCTCTTCACAAGTTATATCATGATAAAATTATTTAGAAAAATGAATATTCTAAATGGATATCATTTGATGAAATAATTATAAATAAATATCACTTTTCTATACGTTATGATATGAATAAATATTTATGAAGTCAATATACTTTCGTAGGATATGGAATGAGTTAATTTATATGATATGATTTTCATTTTAGGGGTTATTATAAGATGAAATTTTATGGTCCCATTAAACACATAAATATGGATTTCATTATGTTAGTGGTGGGACCTATATATCTATCCACTATATTGGGTAATGATTTATAATACATGAGATGGAAATGATTAGAATGGGGAGTGAAATCAATTCAGCAATATAGGGCTATAACCAGATGTGAACCTGGCATATTAATATATGGATGTATAGGGAGTAAACCTGGTTAAGTAAAAAAAATACATTCAATTGTTTTTTCGGTGATCTATGACTAACATTGAAATGATTTATCAGCATATAAGTTTGATACAAATTCAATTTTTTATACTCTCATAGTTAATTACCATTGGTTAAAATTTTGTATCATGTTTTATAAACTACCAATATTTTTGGTATGACTCATTATTATGACCATCAAAATGAATTGTTTGGTTTTAATATGTTTTGATCATATTTTCATAGACATATGTTTATGTTATGCTTTTGTATCTAAATTTTTAACCCTAACTACCAATATGATCTGACCTTTTATTTTTATGTATCCCAATGTTTTGAATATTTCTGTCAAGTATTACTATTCTAATAAGGTTTCTTGTATTGAATAAATAATGAGGAGATTAAATATCTCGCTTAATGGAAAAAATTTCTAATTTTTTTGGCTTCTAATAGACCTAAACATTTATGGTTCTTAGGTGTTTATTTTTCTAATGAAATTAATATTCATGAAAAATAATAAATATTCTACATACAAAAATTATTGTTCGTTATATCCTCTACCCCATAACAATGAATTTTGTTTCATGTACAAAGATATAAATACTTTTTAATGAAGGACCTTTATTATGGATATCAACTATTAATTGTCATGAATGTGTATATACCTTTGAAAAAATTGAAAAAATGGTATGGTCACCCTAAATATATACTGATTTCATTTTCGTTAATGATTCAAATATTATCTTAATTGATTTAATCAATAGAATCTATACTGATTAAATTGATCAGTTTATCGTATTAAAAATAGATGATATATATTTTTACTCAATGTAAAATTAATTGAATGACCATAACATCATAACTATGATGAAGACAATGAGGAAGGTGAATTTGTTTGAAAATAAATTATGTGTGACTTTTGGTTATAAAAGGATTCATTTTTTGATCATATAATCTCTTGTGATTATAATGACCCAAACATTATTTAATGGAAATCCCTCTTGATCTAATTAAATGTCTCATTATGTAAAATGTTAATATAAAATGTCAACATCACTGGTTTTATGTCTTTGGATTTTAAAATTCCTTTATTGATTATTATCGTTGCTAATATAGCCATTGAACAATGATCTCAAGATTAGTATAAATATTGGGCTTCAAAAAATCAAATTTACACAGACAAAGGAAGTGATGGCCTCATCCAGTAGATATGCCCCATATGAAGCCCATTTATCTGAGCACAGAAATGTGGTGGTGTCAATGGGCTTGTATCTTGAGAAATCCTAAGCTGAGCTTGAACATGTTAAGTTTTAGTGGATCCCACTAAGGTAGAAGTTTAAGTTAATAGAGATTACCACCCGAGCAATGTTATCTGAGCCACCCCATGAGTCTGTCACTATTGTACACCATACCCTTCGGTCATATGCGGGTGTTTAAGGGGGTATGTAAAAATACCCTATCACTATGACTATGTAAATAATGTTTTCATAAATAATGTGAATTCATTTTATTATTATTACTTTGTAAGTCATTTTTAATTCAAAAATTGTGTTTTTAGTTAATATTATATTAAGAAATATATTTTGATTAATTCAATGTTTTTTGAATCAAATAATATTTTAATAAATTATTATTATTATTATTAAATTACATTTTATTAATGATCATATAATTTTATGAATGCAATTATAATTTTTATTAAGGTTTGAATGTTGTTTTTGTCAAAACCCATGAATTTTCGGTAAATGTTTGTTTTTATATTAAAAGTAAAAATTGAAATATTTATAAAATTATTTAGATAAAATGAATTTGTTTTTGGAATTAGGACATCGAAATTATCCAATGGTGATTTTTTCATAATTTTCTAAGAAAGTAGAATTTTTGTGTAAAAATTAAATACCGTTTAAATATTTAATGTTTTCTATGACATCATAATGACACAATAGTGATGTAATAAAATAATATAATCATTATGTTCGGCTAATATAAGTTTTATAATTAAAATAATGTGATTTTAGATTAGTTTTATATATTTTACAAAGCTTTATTATACCCTCCAAGACTTATAAAACATTTTGACTTTTTAAAATATTTTATTTGAGAGTGTGACTAACCTCCACATAAGAACCATAAATATTTTAAGAGGTTCATCCATTGTCCTTATAAAATATTGCTTTTCAATCTCCTTTGGAAACAACCATGGGAAAAAACCACGGGTTGGTTTGTGGTTTTGATTAATTTAATGTGGATTGTCACAAATCTAAATAATAAATAATTCACTCTCTTTTCCTATATAAACCCACCCAAGATCCCACTTCATTCTTACTCAAAGCCTTCATAGTTAGACCACCACCTAAAATACTCTATCTATAATCCTCCCAAGGTTCCCCAAGGTCCCAATAAGCCACTCTCAAGCCTCTTCCAAGCCTTTGGTATCACACTTCAAGGTAAGGGATTTCCTATTTTCTCATTTTTTTTCTCAATTTCATTATGTTGATACGCCTTTTTTTCTCAATTATTAATGTTTTGGTATGATTATGGACATCCCCCCATATGTGCCTCTATATGTTTGGATGATGATATTCCCCTTTTTCTCTCATTAAATTCCCCTCTTGTACACTCATTACCATGCTGAAATTATATAATGAATCTCTCTCTCTTCATTTACCTTTGAGAAATTCTTTTGTATTATGAATATAAATTCCATTAATTATATTGGGACATGTAGCTATATGACCCTGTTACTATCCATTTTATTTAAATATGATGATACACCCATTTCTCACTCATAAACCATTTTTTGGAATTCATATGTCACACCGTTACACTGCCGAAATTGCACCGTGATTTTCCAACCCAATGTCATTGTGTAGTGAATTCCATGCCCATTTCTCTATCAAGGGCATTCAACTTTATGATCATTTACTTGTTTATTATAATGTTTCATGTGTTAATTCCAAATTTTCTTTATTGTGGAATAAATTATGAGGTTTAATGATTCCATGTTATATGATCCATGTGGCACATTTATGAATGAAATGAAATTATTAAGAAGGGTGCACCCAGATAGCGCTCCAATTCATTGAGAAATGATTTTTTTCATGATACATCAAGTTCAATGAGGTTTTAATAATTCTAATTCAAGATAAATGAGTCTTTACTCATGATCCTTGTGCAATGATCCATGGATCATGCTAAAATCATGTTAAATGTTGTTGCCACATTTCTTTATTAAGATTATCATGATTTATCATGCCTTTATGGTAATGTTTCTCTTGTGCACAATTGATATGCCCATTGTCTAACATTTATTGTATTCCTAATTTTAGTCCATTTTTAATCTTCTATAGGGCTTTATAGATCAACATTTTCATATGCATGTCTTCAAGTTATCCCATGAAAAGCTATGTATGAGGGAATATAGTGGTCATGTAAAGGATGTTTTCAATAAAGATATTGTATTTCATGTAGTGAGTTGTTATATAATGATCCTACTCCCCAAAGACACTAGAACTATAGATCCATTATATTGTATCATGTTATATTTATGTAAAAAATAATTTTTAAGTGTGTAATTAAGAGAAGGGTACTCATAGTTTGTATCTGAGGATAATTTAAGTTATTTTTGGGATTAGGATTATAAAACCCTATTGAAGAATTTAAGACAAGAATATGTATGTTAAAAACATCCCTATTTATTAGTGAGTATTGAGTAAGTGGTTTATCAAGAAAATACATCCTTGTCATGATACTATCAAGTATAGGTGACTCTGGCACAGATGTATCCTAGGTGTATAACCAGAAAACACCGCATTGAGCAATACTTGAATGGGATCTGTTGCATGAAAATGGGACTTGCGGAAGTCTTGGTTATGACACTCTGAGGTGATATTCTTTGGAAAATTCACTAGCTTCTTTATGATCCATTATTAAGGGTAAAAATTCCCCTAAGATTATATATTGTAAATTAAATCATGAATATCATATATTGAAGCCTATGGATTCATATGTTAAGGAAATAAAAGTTATTTTTAAGTCATCTGTTTAGTACTAGGATTACCCTTTATGTGTTTAATAGTTATTTTCCCTATGTTTTTTTGGATGAAGTTGATATGTAGAACCATTATTGAAAAGTGAAATGTAGGGTTATCATCCATAGTTATACACATTCTTTTATATCATAAAAGGTTAGTAGAACAATCCCAACACCACCAAAAATCTTGGAAGTAGCGATGTTGGTGAGTACGGTAAATGGGTCAATAATTTCATCCCATGAATATAACTCCTCCCCTATCATAATTTGTGGATTTAACTTCCCATAAAACCACATCAAACTCCCTCTGGTTGAATTCTATGAAATTATTAGCATTGATTGGCTTTCCTTATATAGATCCAACATAAATTTCCATGATAGGAAAATCACTCCCCATCTGGAAAATCAACCCCTTCTTCTATACAAGTTCAAAGAGGAAGATGAATCTTATTTAGCTCAATCATCACATGAATTGATATTACAACCCTATTAACATGCGTATCTAGCTCAGATGATTGAGAACAGAGAAGCAACCATCCTTGAAGTCATTCCTATTGTGAGGGAATTATCTGGTGTGTTTCTCGAGGAATTTCTTGGACTTCCTCCTAAAATATATGTCTAATTCTCAATTGATCTTATACATAGGTAGATTCTAGTATCCTGGACTCCATATGGAATGACTATTGTGGAGCTTCGAGAGATGAAAAAAAACTACAGGAGAATCTAGATAAAGGGTTTATACACCCATGTCCTTCACCATGGGGTCTACCAGTCCTCTATGTCAAGAAGAAGGATGGATCAATGTGCCATTGCATCGAATATCATGATCTTAACAAAATCACAACAAAGAACATGTATCCTTTCCCACTAATTGATGACTTGTTCAATTAGATGTGTGGTTCACAATAGTTTTCCAAGGAGGATTTTAGGTCGGGATATTATCAAGTAATGGAAATGTAGGATGACATCACAAAGACTATTTTCGTACAATATACAGGAACTATGAATTCATATTAATGTCTTTCGGACTCACTAATGCTCCAGCAATCATCATTGACTTGATGAATGGAGTCTTTAGAGACTACCTCGACAAATTTGTGGTACTCTTTACAGATGATATTCTATTATAATCCAAAACCAAGGAGGTTCATGTGGATCAACTAAGAACTATACTAGAGACCTGGCATAAGGAGAAGCTCTATGAAAAGTACAACTACTTTGAGTTCTAGTTAAAAGAGGTATCATTATTAGGCCATATCATAACAGGTTATAGGATATTTGTGGATCCCTCCAAGACAGCTGTAATAGAGGAATGACTGAGGCCAACATCGATAACTTATATCCTTATCTTCTTGGGATTAGCAGGATATTATAGATGATTTGTGAGAAATTTCTCATGATTATCCAATGCTCATTCCAAGCTAAAATGGAAGGGAGTTAAGTTTTCATAGAGTGTTGAATGTGAAGAATGATTCATGGAGTAGAAAAAGAGGATTATCACTATGCTCGTGCTCACATTAACCACAAGTGGATAAATTTTTGTAGTATTTAGTGATGCTTCGAATAAGGGCATGAGATTTGTGTGGATGGAAAATTACAAAGCCATTGCCTATGTTTCAAGCCAATTGAATTTTCATGAGCATAATTATGCAACACATGATCTGAAGTTGGCTACAATGATCTTTACATTAAAAATTTGGCTGCATTATCTCTTTGGTGAGAAGTATGAAATATTTATGGACCAAAAAATAATCAAGGATATATTCAAATATAAAGAGTTGAACATGCGCCAACGAAGATGGTTAGAGTAATCAAAGACTATGATTGCTCAATCCATTACAACCCTAAGAAAGTGAACAAGGTGGAAGATTCTCTTAGTAGAAAGGACCCAACAATTCTATAATTGAAGAGAATTGAAAAGGATCCAATCTACATAGATTTGTGGAATATGGACATGGGAATAATGATGAAGGGAACATCATCAATCTTATCAGAAATGAGAAATACTCAGAGGACAGGGTTGGAAAGGATGGAATTGTGAGATTTGGGTCACGATTGTGTGTACCATCTAATCCAGATATAAAGGAGCTTATGGATGACTCACATAGCTCAACCTTCTTTATTCACCCAGGGAGCACAAATTTGTATCGTGATCTCAAAGATATCTTTTGGTGGGACAATATGAAAAGGGAGACTGTAGAATACATATCAGAGTGCCTGGTATTTCAGTATTTGAAGGCTGAGAGACAATAGTCTAAGCATATGATGGAACCACTACCCATACCAACATGGAAGTGGGACAACATCACCATGGGATTTGTCACTTTATGTCCATGGACATCAGGAGGAAACAATATTATATGGGTCATAGTGAATCATCTTATAAAGAAAACTCACTATATCACAATTTGAGAGGACTTATCATTGAATCAACATGCACAAATATACATCAAATACGTGGAAAGGATTCTTGGAGTACCAATATATATTGTATCTGATCATGATCCGAGACTCACCTAGAAGTTATGGAAAATTCGTAAACATTCTCTAAGTACTGAACTGAATTTTAGTACGGCCTATCATCCTCAAACTGATGGCCAATCTGAGCGAACTATTCAGAAACCAGAAGATATGATATGATCATGTTATATAGACATCAAAGGAGGATGGTACCAATATATTATTATAGTTGAATTCTTCTACAATAAAATTTTTTACTCGAGCACCAGATGGTGCCATATGATGCCCTATATGGGAAGAGGTTCAGAACTCTGGCATGTTGGGATGAAGTAGGTGAACTTAAGCTGCTAGGACTAGAAATAGTTGAAAAAATGGTGGAGAAGGTGAAGACCACTCAATATCATATCATTGTATCCTAGAGTCGATAGAAGAGTTATGAAAATAACCATCGAAGATACTTTGAGTTTAAAGTTGGAGACATGGTATTTCTACGCATATCTCCTTCGAAGAAGGAAATGAATTTCAGTATGAATGGAAAGTTATGTCCTAGGTACATCAGCCCCTTCTAGATTTTTGATCGTGTAAGGGTTGTGGACTATCGACAAGAACATTCACCTAGCATTGCCAATGTACATGATGTCTTTCATGTATCCCTCTTAAGGAAGTACATAACAAACCCTTCACAAGTACTCTTTTCAGAGGTGGTGCAGTTGGAGGATGATCTTTCTTATGAAGAACAACCAGTGAAGATCATAGATCATATAAAAAATGTTCTACGAAATAAAACAATTCCCCTCGTTAAGTTGTTGTGGAGAAACCAAAAGTTTGAAGAAGTGATGTGGGAATCTAAGGAACTGATGAAGCAGAGTTACCTTCATTTGATTTAGAGAGGGAAAAAAATTTGATGGAGAAACTTCTTAAGGGGGAATATTGTAATGACCCAAACATACACTAATGGAAATCGATCTGGATTTAATTAAATGCCTCATTATTTAAAATGTTTACATAGAATGTGAAATTCATTGGTTTAATGTTTTGTGATTTTGAAATACCATTAAGGATTGTTACCATTGCTAATAGAGTCATTTAATAGTGATAAGATGATTAGAATAAATATAGGGCTTATTCAAATCCAATTTACTCTGAAAAAGGAAGCGAAGACCTCATCTAGTACACTTGTCCCGCATAAATCCCATTTATCGGATCTTGGAAAGGAGGTGGAATCATTGGGATATTCTCTTGACCATCCCCAATCCGAGCATGAACACATTATAATTGACCATAACTGACTAAGAGATAAATGGAAGTTAATAGATATTACCTCATGTGTGATGTTATCCCAGCCGCCCCAAGAGACTGTCACAATCACATACCTTACCCTTCAGTCTTATGAGGTTTTTAAAAGGGGTTATGTAACAAGACCATAGAACTATGACTATGTATAATATTTTTGTATATGGAATTTTCATTTATTTTATTATTGTTACTTTGTAAATAGTTTTTAAAGCACAAATAGTATTTTAAGTTAATATTCATTTAATATATCTATTTTGATTAATTAATAGATTTTTGAATTAAATAATATTTTCAAAAAATATTATTTTTATTAAATTACTATTTAATAATGATCATATAATTTTATTAATGAAATTGTAATTTTTATTAATGTTTGGAAGCTGTTTTTGTCAAAACCCATTAATTTTCAATTAATGTCATTTTTTATTCTAAAATTAATAATTCACATATTTATAAAATTATATAGATAAAATGAATATTATTTTTATAATTAGGACATCAAAATTATTCAACAATGAATTTTTCTTAATTTTCGGAGATAGATGAATTTTTGGGTTAAAATTAAATATTGTTTAAATATATATTGTGTTTTATGACATCATAATGACCCAATAGTGATGTAATAAAATTAAATAAACACTATTTTAGGCCAACATTTGTCTTTTTATTAAAATAATGTGATTTTAGTTTGCTTTGAATTATTTTACAATGCATTAGTGGACCCTCCAAGACATATAAAACATTTTGTCATTTTAAATTGTTTTCCTTGAGAGTTTGACTCACCACCACATAATCACCCTCAATATTTTAAGAATTTAGGGCATTGTCCATAATTTTTTTTATTAAAATATCTTTTGGAAAAAACCATAGTCCCAACCCATTGGTCGGATTGTGGTTTTGATTAGTTTAATGTGACGTGTCCCAAACCTAAATAATAAAGAATTCCCTCTCCTTTCCTAAAAAAACCCCACCCATGCTCTCACTTCCTCTTCACTCAAAGCCTTTGGAGTTAAACCAACCCCTCACCTCCTTTCACTATAATCCTGTCATGTTTCCTCATTCTACCAATAATTCTCTCTCAAGCCTCTTCCAAGCTGTTGGGATCACACTTTTATGTAAGGGATTTCCTCCTTTCTCATTTTTGGCTCAATTTCATTATATTGTTATTCCCTTTTGATATCAATTATAAATTTGGGGGTATGATTTTACACCTCCTCCAAACATACATATCTAGGTTTGAATGATGAGAGACCCATTTCCCATTCATTAAATTCCCCTCATGTGCACCCATTACCATGCTGAAATTCTGTAAGGAATCTCTCTCACCCCATTTACATTCAAGAAATTCATCGGTATTTTTAATATAAATTCTATTACTTATATTGGTACATCTAAACATATGACATACTTACATTCCATTTAATCTAAATATGATGATACACCCATTTCTCTCTCATTAATCGTTTTTATGAATTCCTATGTCACAGTGTTACACTGCCGAAAGTTCATCGCAATTTTCGATGCCAATGTTATTGTGTTGTGAATTCCATGCTCATTTACCTGTCAATTGTATTAAACATTATGAACATTTACTTATTGATTATAGTGTTTCATGTATTAATTCTAGATATCTTTTATCTTGGAATAAATGATGAGTTTAAATGAATCTGTGTTATATGATCCATGTGGCACATTTATGCATGATATGAAATGATTAAGAAGTGTGTGCCCGGATAGCGCTCCATTGAATTGGGTAAAGATTATTATCATAATACATAAATTGAAATCAGGCTTTACTCATGCTAATTAAATTTCAATGAGGTTTTACTCATGCACCATTTGAAATGATCCTTGGTTCATGCTAAAATCATGTTAAATGTTGTTGCCACATCTCTATATTATGATTATCATGCTTTATAATGCCTTTATATAAATGTTTCTTTTATACTATATTGATATGCCTATTGTCTCCCATGTACTATCTTTATCATGTTTTTTCATGTTTATTTCCTTACTGGCTATATAGCTCACCCTTTTCTTATGCATTTCCTCACGTTCTCCCATGCAATGCAGAGTACGAGGGAATTTAGTTGTCATGTAAAGGAAGTTTACAATAAAGATGTTGTATTTAATGTTTAAAGTTGTTTTGTAATGATCCTATTCCCCATAGACACTATACCTCTCAATATTCTATGTTTTATCAAGTGATTCTTATATAATAAATCATGTTTAAGTGTGTAATAAAAAGCAGGGTTGTCATAATTATGCTATATTTGTGAATACATCAAAGAATTATTTTACTAAACATTCTCCAAGGCCAACCAGGATGATTGGTATCCATTGTTTTCATAGATTTTTATCATTTAATCAATGATATATGGGATATTTCCCATGGTTTTCTAATATACAACCCAATTTATCTCAAAAGGGTTCTAACATCCTTTGGATAAATGATTTTCTTGAAAATATCCAGGAACTAATGAGAGGATTAGTCAATGAACCTATTTATATATTACCCAATAATAAAGATAGGTTTTTAATATTTTGTGATACATTGATGAATATACTATGATGAATTATTAGCAGTAATGACAAGGTTGTAGCTTTTGCCTCGTGATAATGTATGGATCATGAGAGAAAATATTGCTCTCATGACTTGGAGTAAGCTGTGGTATTTTTTAAATTTATGATATGGGATCATTTTATTAATATTTATTGTTGTGATGTATATACTGATCATTAGTTTTTTTAAAACTAATTCACATATAAAGAGTTGAATATTCCCTAGAGAAAACTATTTGTATTAGATTAATGATTACGAATTCTCAATACATTACCTCCCTCAGAAAGTGAACCTGGAGGTTGGTTATTTGATTCAAAGGAATCATAAAATATTTTCTATGATAAAGAAAAAAAATATCAAATATATAATAATTTTAAAATGATGGGACTTTTAGAGATAATGTAATGGTAGAAATATTATCTAAAGAAAATATGTTTCCCTCCATCTATCATGGTTATGATAATAGTGGCATGGAATCATGATGTGGATATTTTGAATATGTTCTTAAATGTTTCATATTATAATGTTAATTATGATGTAATTATTAGGATCATGAAGCCTGAATATGTTTCACATGAACAATATTTGAAGCAAGGTCAATTAGAGGAGGCTAATACATTTTAACTGTATATAAATCCTCTTTGTAAAATGATTTATAATCATTTGAACATGTATTTATTGAATTTTTACAACACAAAATTTTAGGGTATGTATCTTCCTAAATTAATTAAATTCATTATATATATTACGTTTCACAAAAATTGAGATTAACCATTCTATGATATACTGTTAAATTTTATCATGCTCATTTGAATACTATTATTACCATTAGGAATAGTAACATTTTCATTAGAATAATAACATCATTTATGAAAGTATTACGAAAATAGACATATCTCATAAATGAAAATATGAAATACATACATCATTGAATATGTAAATAAACGTTTTAAAAATGATAAATTATGTGTTGGGATTTTTGGTGAAATGTAATAGTATATTTACTAATTTATTGTAAAAATAATTTGTTAAAAATAATTTTATTTTCATAATAGTGATTTATAAATTTATATTATTGTTTAATTATAATGATACTATTAATTTATGTTGTCATAATAATTTTTTCAATATGTCGTGAAATCCATTATAATATTTAAATCTATATTTTTTAATATATATTGATTTATATAAAAAATAAATTTATTTTATTGAGAAATTTTTTTTCATAAAATCGATTCAATTTCTGAAATCTAATCATAAAAAACTGGTTATGGTGATTTTAATATTTTTCAAAGACAACATAATTATTTAAGAATAGTGAAATTCTGTAATTTATGGTATTTAAAATTATATTTTAATAAATGAATTCTTGAGTCATGGATGATGAATAAATGAGGTAATAACCCATTATTTCAAACTCGCATGAAATTGTTAAACTCACAAGAAGTAGTTACAATACATAAACAAGTAAATCAACACTACTGATAGTCATGAGCCAATATAATTAATTATTCATTAAAATAATTAAAAAACACACCCCTACAACCCTATAAAAACCACCCCTCACCACCACTCATAATAACACCTTATCTGTCATGAATAATTTTTATATTCTATCCAATTACCTTAACATGTTCCTACCACATGTCCATGACCTCATGGAGATATAAAAAACACTAGTGTCTTAAGGATGTTCCCAAAGAGACGATATTCATGAGGTAGAATTTTCATCATTTCTATTTTGTATTTTTATTCATTATATATCCCCTCCATACATACCCAATCCAAATTGGAATCATGACTCATGTTTAACATATACTTTGAATTTTTGTGTTAATTTATTATACGTCATCATATACATAAACCTATCCATTTATTTTAACATTTAAAACAACATATGTGATGCATTAACTTAACACCTTTATGCTAGATAAAATATCAGTTTCCATCACAACATTAATTTATGGTCATAAAACCATTATTATTGGTAAATCATATTATAATACACATATTATTTGTTATATAATGTTTTGTAACAAATATATATACATAATATTTAATAAAATGATAGAAGTTTATAATGATTGTAAAAACCTCCAAAATAAACTTAATCATTTTCATCATCATTTTATCTAATTAATAATTCTCATATAATATTTAAAAATGATATATGAGAATATTTAAAATAATTTATTTCCATTTATACTTATTAATTTTACTTCTAGATAATTTATTGTCATATTATATGAACTCCCATATGTATACTCTAGGGAACCAAGCATAAAACTATGAAACAAATACTTCCAAAATACTGAAATTAATCATTATTACATGTAAGAATGTCTATAAATGAACTTAATAAAATTATAATAAATAAAATATATGCCAATATTTTATTAAATACATAATTATGAATCTATTATTATTATCTCAGACATTAAGAACATGCGTAGAATTCCTTCATACAAATTGTAATGGTTTCTTGTCTTACATTTTCTCCTATGATTTTTTTTCTTTATTCAACCACCAGTTTATTTTTTGTTGTTTATAAATAGAACATTTATATATCTTATGGTAAGATACAATATATCCATTGTATTAAATGTTTCATTTTATAATTATTAATTTTGTGGTGCATATGATTCAACTGAATTCAATTTCGTAACAGCTTCTAGTCTCACTTTCACTTCAATGAGATATATTTCTTATTAAACATATATTTCTTAAATTTGGTTTATATTATTCCATATAATATATCCTATAATGAATCTATGGTTCATAATGGTAGTCATTATTTCACTTTTTTGTCGTTAATTTTTTTGCAGAAAATGGTTCGACTATTTATAAAGTTATAGAGGAATTCATAAACAAATTTATATTCCTTGGGATAAACATATAATTTATTGATTTTGTTACGTGATGATTTTGTGTGAAAAAAAATAATTATGATATGATTTATTTAAAAATTTATTATATGGATTTACTATTGATACACATAATCTATTAATATTCTCAATTATTTCACCTTTTTAGATGAATCCTTTAAATTTATTTAAACATATAAAAGGATTAGTTTTTACCTTTTACGGATTTATTTTTTTTTCAATTTCATTACACCTAAATGTATTAAGGAATCCATTAAATATTTAGAAGTAAATTTTTTTATATAATTTTCTATTTTATAAATTGACATATTTTCTAATAAATGATATGTAATTAAAGTCTCTCAAAAATTTCTCAATTTTTTTATTAATGAATTTCTATAAGTGTAAAAAATATTTCTTTGGATATTATTATTAATTTATATTGATATAATATGATACCATACACCATATTTTATTAAATTATTAATTATAATTTTGATGGTGCATGAGTTATTTTGATAGAATAAGTCAAAATTGCACAAAATGGTTTATGATTATGTTAATTTTTTTGGGAATGTTATTCACTTTTAATATGATTGATTTAATATGAATCTATATGATCATTATGTTTCACACAATTGAGATGTGGAATTTATTGATATTATTATGTGATGTTTGGGTCCGGATAATGTCCCTTTATGCATTATGTCTTGTCTAATTACTTGATATTATGTTAATTATTTCTTATATTGAGAAATACCTAATTATGATATTTTTTATTAATAATGCATGAGTTGATTCAAAAAAATAAAATTTCCACATTCATTTTTAATTCAAATGTGATTATTTATATGAAATTAATTTGTTATATTTTATTCATGCCATATTATTCTAATTGTTATATTTTAATGGAATGTGTTTACAGTTATTCAACATATTTTATTGTTTTTGTTCACTTATGATAGTTTTCTATGTATTCTTACCCATACTGGGCATCTAATCTAACCCAATCCTTATGTTTATTTTATCCCAGTATCCAATGATGTTTATTATGATTTACATGAAAGGATAATATAGGATTATATGGTTGTTTCCAATTGAGTTACTATATTATATTTAATTTCATGTTTTAATGTAATACCAATATATATATCTTATTTCCAAATATACCAGTGAATTCGGTTCTTTGGAATGCGATTTATTATACATACAAAAAATGTAACCATGTAAGGTGCCATCTCCAGAATTCCAGGGACGCCGTCATTATATGTGGGATGTAAATGAATAATTGAATTTTTCATCCATTATCCATTCTAGATTTGAAATGTGAAAAATCCTTGTAGGTAATGACCCTCACCTTGGTAACCAAAAGGTTATTCCTTCTTTATTATATTCCCATAATATATGGGGAATCACATCCTTATTGAATGAAATGTATATTAGTCTTGGTTATACTGAAAAATAAATGAGTATTAAATTACATTTGAATATAAAAATTACAACACAATATTTTTTAAAATAAAATTATTCCACATATGATGTCTTTTTGTATTAAACATAGAAAAAATCGTGGGTATTGGGGGAATGGAATCAAAATAACGAGTTAGATCAATTGATCAATAAGGTATAAGCATAAGCGATCCTATCAAGAATCAATAATAATGATAAACCTAGAAATTTATGTATTTAAATAAAATTCCATTCTAAAACATATTGATAATAATTTGGTTAGAATAAATAATGAACATGTTACTGAAAACAAATAATATCATGATCTTGAAAAATTACAAGTTATATTATTTCTAATCAAATAATCCAATAGAATTCCAATAACGACATTAAAAATGATTTAATGCATTATTTTGGTCATCAATACTACCATGATATATTCTCAAGACTGTAACAATTAATATTTATCATCAAAACAGTTAAAATATATGGGTAGAATATATCATATTAGGAAAAATAGTTTGTGTCATGAGACTTGTCAATGCATCAAGGGGATATATAAATTCAATGCCTTTCATCAAATTATAAAATTGTATCATTATTCAAATAAAGGGTAGAAATATAAAAAGAATAAAATTTTTTTTATAAAAATAATAATACCGAATTTGAACAATTTATACAAAAAATAAACATTACCATAAATCATCATATGTAATATAGAGAATTTTATCTAAATAGAACATCCACGGTCAAATTGATCACTAAGAACTAAATAATGGATATAGATTATATCAATCAAACATATCCATAATGGATCATAAGTATGACAATGGTTTTTTGCACTTGAAGGATATAATTACAATAAAAATTTCATTAAATGTATTCTTGAGGAAAATATAATTTTCATAAGAAAAATAATTATGAAAAAACATTTCATTGAAAATAAATTTGAACAATCCATTTATTCATAAAGATACAATTTAAAAAAATTAAATGTATTATTCAAAAAAATTGAGGTCATAACCATTGGTCATTCAGTATATGACATTCAAGTTATTAATAGTAGTCCTTTTTCACTATAAGCAATATTTGGAAGTTCCTTGATTATAAAACAACAAGGGGGACGATTCATATTTTCAATTAATTATAAGAATAAATTATCTTTCAAATGTTATATTATCTAAATAAAAATATTAAAAAGGCTCAAAATTACAATAATAAAAAATTTTAAAAAATTTAATAACATTATTTACCATATATTTAGAATACATGTACATCAATGAAAATATATTTTTGGCCCAAGAGATAAATGAAGTCAGATTTTCTTAAAATATTTTTTAAATAATTTTTATTACCAGATAATAAGAAAATGGTAATTTCAAAAGAATTTATCATGAATAAACGGTGGTTAATAAATTGGAATTATTTTATTATTATTTTGTAAAATAAGTTCCTTAATGTATTATTATTGAAAAAAATCATGATTAGAATATGATTTTGAAATAAATAATTCAAATGATTATAATTGTGAATTTAAAATTAATTTTATAATAAAATATGTGTTTCTACTATAAATTAACTTAATAAAATTTTAAATAAAATATTGGGTAACAAAAAGTCAATATAAACATTATTTTAGAATAACCAAATCAAGGAATAAGAAGTTTAACATACAGAATGAAAATTGATTTAAGAGATATCTATCCTTGCACATAAATTTTGTTGAACATTAAGAGGACTATTAAATACCCTTTTTTCATATACCTATTTAATCATTCTTCGTATTTATATTATATATTTATACTATATATTGATATATAATCATAAAATAATCATCACATATATACGTATATAATTCATTAACAAGAAATCATCAATTATGGTCTTTGGAAATGATGTATGTTTCCATCATGGAGATAGTAGGTCGTACGTAGGCATAAGAAATATTTCCATTTCCATATGGCCATTCAAGAAATAAAATAAGAAATATATCATATATATTGAATGAGATTAATAGAATATATGTTATTTAAATATACTTATATATTTCAAACATGTGTTGTGTTTATGAATATAGAGTCACATCTTTTCTTGAAATTAGTTGTCGAATCCTTCTCGAACGACATTATATTCATTCATTGAGTGAAAATGTAAGAATAATAAATAATATATCATATATTTCCATATTTATTAAAAAATAATTATTAAAACGATTATTTAATTTTAAAAAATATAATAATTAACATTATCTAGATCACTTTCCATATAATGAGTTTTTAAAAGATGAATCACATCTCTTTGTGAGATGATAATATGCCTACACATGTGGGATGTTATTGTTTCTCCAAAGAAATATGAATAAAATAAGATATATATGATATAATGATTCTATATTTATATATATTTTATAAATACAATATGTATAATTATATACATTATATCCTTCTTGATACCCAATAATTAAAGGTGGTGTGGATTAATCTATCACATAACTTTGTGAGGCAGTAGCCCGCTGTAATAACGAACAGTGATTTCAAACCAATTTGATAGAATATAGAATATTTAAGGACATGAACTAAAACAAAAGTATCACATTATATTAATTTGTATAATTTTATTATATCATCATATAATAATAATAAATGAAGGATGTAGAGAAATAAATAAAATAAAAATTCATTTTAAAGAATGTAACCTCTCCTTTAAATATCGTTTATAGGTTTTCACTAAAGCATTCATTGTTTGGACATATGACCATAAAAAGTCTTATTGGATGAATATAGGTATGTTTTAATGTGATTTAGAACATTATTAAATGAACAAAATAGGTTTTAGGTTGTGAAGAAGAGATAATATGGGGAGGACTCTAATATGTGAGGTGAGTTCCAAACTTGTAATTTCTTTGAAAATGTTCTTTCATAACCACATTTTTATCATGTCATAATAATTTCAAATTTGATATTATATATGTAACAAGTGATAAGGACAAAATATGTAAATAAAATTGTTTTTTTACATTTTTGTAAATCAATTTTATACCATATCATTCTATTTTAACCCCCATGTAAATAGATTCTTATTTTTACTATGGTAATTAATCTTTATTATTTTCACTATTAATTTTGGTAAAAAAAAATTTAACTATATTTGATATAATAAAATATTATAGTTCTTAATATGGAATCCATTTTTATAAATTATATTCATATAATAGTGAAATTTTAATTTAAAATTAATTTTACAAACAATATGAGAAAGTGAGTTCATAATAAAAAATTGTTAATAAGATTTCAATGTTTTTATTTTCAAAATCAACAAATAAAAATATTCCAATGAAATAAAATTGAATAATTATAAAAATAAAAACTCATATTTCTTTAAAACAAATTAATAATATATATTATATGTATAAATTATTAAATAAAATACATTTTTCAATTAAAATTATGAATTTTTTTTCTATTCATCAAAAAACAGAACCTTTTCAAAATATGTAAAACATTAATCCTATGATGAAATTGATATTATTATTTAAAAAATTTAATTAAAATTTTAATATATATTTATCAGAAAATTTAAAAACTAGTTTTAAATTAAGTGTACAAAGCATTATTAATCTGGCTATTAGAAAGAAATATTTTTTATAATAATTATTTTATTAATTTATTTTATTTTATTACCAAATACTAGGTAACCATATTTTTAATACATTAGATACAACTATTAACAAATCAATTTTAATTGTATATAATTAAATAATAAAATATATAATGATATTTTAATTGTATTTCACATTTCATTCAACTATGTGTTGTGTGTGATGTAATATAAACTCAGTATTGTCTTTAATTCAAGATAAACAAAATGTTCTTTTTAATGTAATATAAAATCATTTACCAGGGTGTTATATATTTTTCTATGCATGGTGTTCTGTGTTGTTTATGCAATGAATAAAGCATTATTATTTTAATACATTGGGGTGTGGAATTATAAAAAAATTATAAATTGAATATACTAAATTTAATCCTCATATTTTTATTAAATATTTTTATATTTTGAAATAACATTGCTCGAAAAACTGCACTGTAAAATGGGTTAATAAAATTTCATATTAATAATTGAGATAAAGGAGTGGAAAGGACATATGGAATAACACATAATATGGAATAAATTTATGAGATAATTACTGGTGAGTAATGATATAAACATTGATGAAAAGTGTAAAAAATTATAGAGAGTGGTAGAGGTCATTGATTAAATGAAACTGAATTAACAATGAAAGGTTAAGAGCCTCAAAACCCTAAATATATGATTATATGGAATTCAATCATTTAAATATAAATAAATGTATTTGGATACCATTTTGGGACAATATTATTCTCTTAGAGTATAGGAATAATTTTATTATCTATCAATGTAATGAAGTCTACATATTTAATTTATTTTTATTTTATATGAAAATTTTAATTTTTGGTTAGAATCTGATAATTTTCAAATCCACCACTTACTCGATTAATATTATATCTAAAAATTATTTTCTATGACCAAACCCAAAAAATTTACTTTTAACAAATTTCAATAACAAAATTTGAATGGTACATATTTCCATCGATAACATTTATTATATTAACAAAATAATTAAAATAGTTTATCAAATATTTATAATTCTTAATCTAGTAGTGTAATTAATTATAAAAAAACATTATCGATAGTTCAAATAAAAAAAATTCATAAAAGTTTTTCTTTATGACCCTTTCCAAATGATTAAGATCAAAAAATTTATAAACAAGGAAACTAAATATCAATGTTGAAATAAAAATTAATCTCTAAAATAACATGAAGAAGTAATTAGTCGTTTTCGGACCAAAAGGTACTTATATAGCCATAGAGGAGGCGGGTGAATCAAGGTATGGATATTATTTTTCTAAATTCTTCCTTCCCCACTAGATCTTGACGTCTTTATCACAAGGGACACATTGTTTGTTCTTGTGTGTTTATTATGACCACTTCTTTTTTTCTTTATCTGAGGGTTATGCTTTATAAGCAATGCAGTGAAGCAGGTACGCAGACACATAGTTTTTTACTTGGTTCAACCTAACTGGGCTACATCCAAGGAACATACCAAAACGATGTGCCATTATACCGAATATACTAGAGATCACTCCCAATAATGATCCGGCCAGATCACATCTTTGCTGAGGCTCACTGCCTTTACAATGTTTAGGGTTAGCTCACTAATTTACAAAGGTCACTGCATATTTCTCTCTCTCTGGATCACTGTCGGTAGAAGGATAACTTTCATCCTCTTCCTTTTCTCGTTGTACATGGAAGGGATCCACTCATAGTTTATAGACTAGTAGGCCTCTTCATTACCACTATTGAATGCATCCGAAAAAGTATGATTATGCTTTATTGATTTCCAAAATTCATCCACTAATTAATACCCCTTTGACCCTCAAAACTATGAAATTACTTTGGAAATACCATTTCAAAGCACCCTTCATCGTGAGGCTCCCAATTTCCCAAATCTCAAACAAGCATTCACAACCTTTCTACCGTTTCACGAAGCTCATACCTTCGCATAGCTTGGGCCATCGCAGAGCTCAAGTCATCGTAGAGAAACTTCCCTCACGAAGCACACAGAGCCAATTCAGAGATCCCAATATTCAAGGAGTTAGATTAGCTGTTGCAAAGGTCCTTCCTTTCACGAATCACAATGCCTTCGTGAACCACCATCGTGAATTGAGAGAAAAATAGTTTCTTTGGTAGCTCTATAGATTATCGAGGGGGTCTAGGTCTATTTATTAGTGATTACACTGACCCTCAAACCATTCATGTGAAGTCAATGCCACATCTTCTCAAATCACAAATCTCTGAAGTTCATGCCAAAATTCTCTCAAAATCGCGAAGCACCACAAAATATTTTAGATCGCAGAGCCCATCGTAATTGCATATCGTTCTGTCAATACCTTCACACCATTACCATGAAGCTCCACATCCATTGCCCTTCAATGCTCCAATTCTCTTCAATGCTTCCTTTCACGATTCTTTTGTAATCGTGAGAATAACTGTCAACATTTTTTAGGTCATTGTGAAATCCAATCCATGAAATATATCTCTGAAAATTTCATTACTTTTAAATATTTGGATGAGATCTTCATGGATATAAAATTTTCTCGATTCTCACCCAAACCCAAATTTTGGACCCCAAAAATTTGGCAAACACTATGAAATGGTGCAACCTTTTATGTGCTCATTTTGTACCGCCTCCAGATCATCAATTACTTTTTCATGGTTCTTTATCAACATGGATTTCCAACAACCTCTATGGAACTCTACAATTCACCATGGAAACATGAATTGTCAACAAACACAAGCAACACAAAAAATGATGCAATGTTACCTTGAAGGATTTTCCCCACAATCTCCCCCTTTGTGTTTGTTGACAACTCTTCTCAAATTTATATTATACACATTGATAGTTCACTTAGTCCCCATCCATCATCTACCAACATTCACCTCTTGAGATGATGATAGCAACCAAAGATTCACTCACCACATACTCTAAGCCCACATTAGCAATTATCATTTTCGGAAACAAGAGTAAATGAAAAGATCATCAATGAATCACTTCATTTCTGCCACTAACATTTGACACCCAACTAATACCAATTTTAAAACTGAAACCAATTGTTGATTCCACACTGATACCAAGTTGGCGATAACTAGAAACATTGTCACACCAATCCAACGTCATTGTTCTGATTTTATCACAATCCTCAGATGTCAGGATATCTGATCATTGATCTATCACTTCTAGCATCGTCAGACCTAAAACTCAACCACTATCTCATTTCACTCCCCAGTCTCATTTTTCCACCTATCAGCTTCTCCCCGTTTCTTTTACTATGAAATTTTCTCCCTTCCTTAGCCACCGTTTCTCCAACTTTATGAGTAACTGTTTCTCCCCCTTTTTTAGTGAACACAAAGGTCACTCTTCTTTTGTAAGAAAAATTGGAAGGAACACATATTAGCGCATGAGAGAAAAACATACCATTCCTCGGGGATAGGGGAAAACCCACAACAATGATTTTTCATGTATGGGGAGTTGAATGAACTCCCAGACCTAGTTCATGCCTCTTAAAAACATCCTTGGGTAAGGCCTTTCTCAAAATGTCTACAACCTGTAGTTATGTAGGAACATAATCTAACTTCACAATTCTTTGATCAACCTTATCCTTGATAAAATTATAATTTATCTAAACTTTATTTTTCCTTGAGTGATGGAAATCATTTTTGATGAGATTTATAGCACTTGATTTATCCCAATATATTTTGATCGGAGACATCACTTCATCACCCATGTCATCAATCTGCTGCTTCATACAAAATAATTGTGTTAATGATTGAGTGACCTCAATATAGTCATCTTCTGCAGTGATCAATGAAATGAAATCTTGATTATTTCTTGAAATAAAAAATACAATCCACCATTATAGAATGCACCTCCTGATTTTGATTTCTTGTCATCCACTGAACTGACCAAATCTGCGTGAGTATATCCCAATAATTATGAATGAGATTTTCAACTATATTTCAAGTTGAAATCCACCATTCTGTAGATATACCTAAGTATTATTTTTATCTAAATCATGTGGCTTTCCATGGGATTAATCTGATATATTACTTCTTGGAATGTGGTTTATACAGTGTCAGGCCTTGTCACCGTCAAGTATAGAAAACTTCTAATGATTTTCTTGTATTTTGTGATATTAACTGCCTTTCCATCCTCATACATGGAATGTTTCATTTGGGTAGCTACTGAATTCCTCAACTCATTGTAATTTTCCATTAACAATATTTTCAAAACTTTATTTTAATATTTTGATTGAGAAATTAATGTTTTATTCCTTCCTTGTGTCACATGTAGACCATAGAGAAACGTTAGTTCTCCTGTAATTGATATTTCGAACTATCTTTTCATGAATTTAGAAACATTTCTCCACTGATCATCATCTGAGCCGCCAAATATTAAGTCATAATCATAAACCAGGTCCATCATTATTTTATTACTATTGTAGTTGAAATAGTTATTGTAATCAACACCCCCACACTGGATACCATGGTTCTTCAAATACTAATCAAGAGTTCAGTACCATGCTCTTAGTGATTGTTTTAGTCAATATAATGCCTTCTTCAACCAACAAACATTCTTCTCGTCCTCATTAATTAGAAAACCATCTGACTACCCAATATAGACTTCATCCACCAGAACCCCATTCAAGAATTCTTCTTTTAAAACCTATGGAACACTTTGAGATTCTGTTACACTGTAATGACTAGGAATAATATGGTTGTCTCCAGCCTGGAAAATATTGAAAATGTCTCATCAACATCTATTCCCTCTACATGGGAGTATCCGTTGCACACTACTCATGCTTTGTTTCAGATAATTGTGCCATATTCATTCATCTTGTTGTGATAGACCCATTTAGTTCTAATGACATTTTTATTTGCTGGAAATGAAAAAAAAAATCCATGTATGATTCTTTTATCGATCAGCATCAACCACTTCTGCTCCCCCTATGTTGCATTCCTCCTCACCACATTCATTAGAAAATTTCCCATTGTTTCATTATTTAGTGGCATCATTTCTTATAGAAACTTTTCTGAGCTTCTTGTTGAAATTTTTTTTACATTCTCTCGCAGCTTCTTGGTATCCTAAAATAGTTAGCTGATACCATAATGTTAGAAAAAATTGATGATTGTGAAATACAATAATTTTGATACATATCCCCCAATCAAACTTTTTGATAACATTATAATCTTTAATCTGATTATGAGATAGAGATCTCCCACTTTGTTGTGAAAGTCTTCTTCTTGTTGGGGCCATTGACATGACCCACAAGCATTCTATTTGTCCTACACCATTTATTATTATCTAGCCCGTGCCATTGATCCATCGAAAAAATATCTATACCTACTAGTATAGAACTCAATTTTGGAAACAAGAGATAATGTAAATAACAAAATCACTTTCTATTATGCTCAATTTCTTCATTTCTTCTTCAACTCTAGAGTATATCACTTAGTCACTTAGAATCATCAGATGCCACTTCAACGTGGATAATATCTCCCCTTGAACCCGAAATACTTGAACATTCGTTAATAACACTTATGCACATAGGGAGAGGGGACTTTTTGGAATCCTCAAGATCAATATTTTGGTTGATCCTGATGAGTCAACCATTTTATTCATTCATTCAAAGTCTTACACTCATTGCTTTCGTTCTCCAAATGACTTCCCAACTTCAATTATTCTGGCCTTATGACTAGGAAATCTATACCCACATTCTGATTCATCTTCTGATATTGAGATTCTACAGGCTTGGTCTTTTTTACAGTTTTGGGTTTAAACCCACATGTAGAAATTTTCATCATTGATGTTCTACCAATATGACACTTCCATTGATTCATTCTTGGGGTCGGAAACTCTCTGCTTGTCATCTTCCTTTTCTTCTTCCACCATTGTAGGTATCTTCCTCTTTCAAATACATCTCTCTGTGGCACATGGTATATATGTTTTTCAATACATTATTTGTTTATCATTATTTAATTAGATATCTAATTCACCAAACTATTTTGAAATGGTAGTAGGTCCTCCATTGAACATATATTCTTTTTTCTCACAACTATAGCATCTCCTCCATTTTTCTTCCAGATTTCTTTGTGTTCTATATTAGTGATCGGTTGTGAATGATATATGAGGCGACTGATACACATATGATTCTGGTCCTCGTGATCCTCAGAGGCTCTAATAATATTATTCAATTTACAACTATATCTCCCAATGTGGAATTTCTCATTATTCCTCATTGGAGTTGAGAATATCATTTATAGTCTCTTTTACTTTCCAACATTCTTCTTAATACATTGTCCTTCAAAATACCCATAATTATAATATACAAAACATATACCATCAAAGGCATACCTAATTTCATTATTTTTCAGCAGAGATGTTTATGCAGCTTGAGTTCATATTTTGATATTGACGTCTTGATCATCCGGACACATACTCATAGAGTGTCCCATTCATTCACAATAATAGCATCTAATTAATGTTCTCCTCTAAGAGACACTTTTCTCTTATTTCTCTTAACGCTTCTTCTTATTATATGACTTATTACAGTTACAATTTTCATAGCTTCAAATGTATTCATGAACCTCTATACAGAAGCTTGATGTGTGACCAAGAATCCCACAAAAATAGCACATGCTATCATTGGTTCCTATAAAAGGATTTTTAGGTCTATCTACAGCACCTACAAGGTTTTTCTTATACTTGGAGATTTTATCATCATTTTTCCTATCATGCATTAGAGTGTGATCATCATATCCAATTCTAGATTTTCTGAAAATTGATGGCATCTAGGATGATACATTCCATTCATGCTTCTCTTTGAAGTTGCACAGATAGATTTCATTTAATCAACACCTACCGAAGGATAATCAAATAATAATTTTAATACATCCTTTTACATGGGATTATCTTTGGAATTAGATTTCACCATTTCTATTTTGACTAACTCTAGATCTTCCCCAAGTTGCAGAATCTTCTTATCTCTTGATTCATATTGGGCATTAGTTATCTTCTGAGATTCTTTCCACTATTCAGCTCGTATTCCAGCTCTTGTGTGGTCTTATCTAACATATCACTTTTATCCTTCACTTTAAATTTTTCTTTTGTATGATAATAAGAAAAAAATGCATTATCTTGTTCTATCCTTTTATTATTCTAAACTAGTTCAGACATCTGTGTAAAAAAATTCCCATTTTTGGATTTCAAATTTTGAATTTCATTTGTGTTCAGATTCATTCCCTTAACATCAGCTACATGATTTTTTCTCTTTATAGAAGGTAATTTTAGTTCATCATCTTGAGAATAATTTTTCTCCCTAAGATTAGCGGCCATGTCAATAAGTCTTTGATTTAATCCTCTTATCTTGTTAACCTAAACTTCTATTTCGTGGATCCGTATATCGTTAGATTTAATCTCTTCTTCCAACATCTGATCCAATTCCTTTGTTTTGTGGACCACTTCCACTTTTCACCTTTTGGGAGTTTCTTCATCCTTAGTATTTTTAGTATCACATTTAATTTGAATTACCTCCCTTTTTCCTAAATCATTATTGAGTCAGTCTATCCTTTACCTATCAGATTCATCTAAACCTTCCTTCAGTAAGCTGTTTGAATCCTTTAGTTAAATCACACTTTTTCCATAAACACTTCCACAATGAGGAATACCCACTGCCTTCTGGTTCTTCTTTGATGTTTTTTCCATTTCCATGGCACACTGAGATAAGATATGATTGATTTAACACAGCAAATATACTACACCATATCGGATTAAAAAAATCTGATAAAAGCAACATATCCCTCTGATTCCAAATGTTATGACCAAAAGGGGTATATATACCTAGATAGGGGGGGTTAATCAAGGTATGGATATTATTTTTCAAAAAAATTCCGACCCACAAGAATCTTGACCTGTTTATCATAGGGGTTACATTATTGGATATTGTGTTTATATTATGACAACTTATTTTCTTATTTATATGATGATTATTCTTTGTATGCAATTCAAGGAAGGAGATATGTAGACACAAAGATTTTTACTTGGTTCACCCACACCGGGATTTGTCTAAGGAGCATACAATGGTGATGTGACACTGTACCAAATCCACAAAATCTCACTGCAAATAATGTTCAGGCTAGATCACTTATATGCTCAGGCTCACTACCTTTTCAATTTTTAGGGTTTGATCACTACCTCCCAAGGTTCACTCACTATTTCCCTCTTTCTAGAATACTTCTGGTAGAAATAATAACCCTTTTCCTATTTCTTTTCTCACTTTACTTGGAAGGTACCCACTCACTGTTTAGAGACTTGTAGGTCTCTTCTGTTGGTTGGAGTGGATACTCATGAGGTGGGTGAATTGAGTTCCAATAAAAAATATTGTAAAAAATATTTCTAAAAAAAATCCCAATTTAAAAACAAGTTAAACTGTAGTGAATTTATACAGATTGTAAGAGTTTAATTAGTTTCTCAAAGATTTATTAGGTCTCAGTTAATTTAACCAGAAGATCAAATTAACATTTGAAACTAACTTACTAGTTCACAATAAGTATACACACTTGATAATTTAACTATCAAAGTAACATTAAAACAAATGGTATTTCAATGTAATTAGAAGTGGAATATAAAATATATAGTATACTTTTAATCATAATAAATGATGCAGAGAATATGTAACCCATAGGTTCAGTTTCAAGATGATACTTAGTCCTCCCAAAATATTTATATAAAATTTTATCCACACCATGGATCGGGGTAAACAACAGTGCAAAGACTATCCCGGTGCTAAGACCTCTACCATTGTTCTACATGGGAACCAAAAAAATAGCACACAGGCTATCCAGGTCACACTTGACCTCTTCCATAATTAACAGTGTGATATAGTAATATGTAAGAAGTTTGTATTGAGGATTTATTATCCTCTATTTCATTCCAGGAGTCAATGCATAAATACACTTCTCAAAATGTAAATGAATAAAACACAATAGAGGTAAATAAATAGAGATGAGTTTAGGTTGCTCTATCTATTGTGACTGAATCTCTGGAATCCTTAGATTGAAGTAAATGAATCTCTGAGTCCTTCTCTAGTTTTTTTCTAAAAAATATAGGCTTTTTTTCATCAAGTTCAGTTTGATCAGCTTGAGTACATGAAGAGATTTTGTTATAGTTCTTCACTCCTTGACTATGTACAGCTTGTGTTCTTCTCCAGGAATAATGGATTCGTGAATGTTCAAGGATCTTAAAGTATGGAAGTTGTCTTTCTGTATGCACCTCTTTACATCATTATTTTTCCCGTTGTGTGTAAACTTTGTGAAACTAATTTTATGTACACATTTCACCTCGCACAATTTGCTTGTTTTCACTGTATCTTGTATGTCATTTGTCCATACTTTTGTAGCTTTCAGCTACGACAATGTGAATGATTACCTTTTCATGGGTACTAGGTTCGGTTCCCTGATATTCCAACAACATTCATTAAATAACATTAATTTCATTAAAAACATAAAATATTACCATTTCTTAATAAATAAATAATATTTAGAGTATACAGTTTGACTGGTTAGTCTTTCATTAGTATCCTTCTGTTTGTAAAGTGTAATGGTGGACTTTGTATAATAGTGAGTGCCTATCAGTAGCTCTTTTTCCTTGAACCAGTATCTCCTTGTATCTGTAGCTGTTACATTGTGTATTAGTAGCTCTATACACCAGTGACTCCTTCTACCGGTAGCTCTTTGTCTATTGGTAGCTCGCTTGTATCAGTTTCTCTTTTTGTATCGGTGACTCTGTATCGATAAACATTGTGTTGGTAGCTTGTGCATACCGGTAGCTACGTTCTGTACCAGTGAAGTGTATATTGGTCGACTTATTTTATCGGTAGATCAGCTTCTATTGGTAGCTATCTGTATCAGTGACTTGATCTTACGGTGAAATGTGCTTACCAGTGGACTTACACACACTGGTATCTTTTCGTATCGGTGACCTTTTCTTATCGATGACTATGTCTATCGGTAGATTAAGTACCGGTAGGTCTATATCAGAATCTGATTGAGTTAGAATTATTTCAGAAGTCATATAAACATAGATAAACTTTGATTAACATATTTTAAAGGTTATTTTAATATAATTATCAACTTGATCATCAATTTCCTGATTTAATATATGGATACACATTATTTGGTATTAATAGAGTATGTGAAAGCATAATTGGGATTATCAAAACAGGTGAGGTCAATAATCTCCCCCTTTTTGATAATCACAAATTATGATATTATAATGTCAAAATAATTAGTAATGTATCAGAAGATAGTGTATTAAATCAAATTGTATCAGAGGAAACAATGTAGTATAAAGAACATATATCAGAGATAAAATAGGAAACAAATGTATCAGAGAGAAATGAATTAAACTCATAAATTTCTCCCTCTTTCTCATAAAATTTATTATTCCTACATATGTGTCCCTTAGACAATATGTTTCCCCCTTTGTGATAATCAAAAAGTGGGACAAGAAGGATAAACACATGAAAAGAGAAGTAACATATGGACAAATAAAGTAAGATCACATATATTCCTTAGAGCAAACAGATTACAAAGAGATACAAAAAATAAATACAGGTAATTCATATAAAAAATTCCTAGTCACTGATCAATCCACATCCTCAACAGGAGATTTCCCCTTGGGATCAGAAGAAGATTCAGGTGAGGTGGATTGAGGTGCAGGCGTAGGAATTCCAGAGATGATCAGAGGTGGATGAGCTACTGAAACTGTTCTTGGTATGTACTGTGTAGCTCTTTGAGCGATCATAGGAGTAAGGATTCTGAAATCTTGGACCATAATCATCTAAATATGAGATGTATTGGAGGGAGAGGTAGGTAAATCTGGAGGTATAATCACTGGCCTAGCATCGACATGCAAGAAAGGAAAAAAATATTTTTGAAATCCATAATGATTCCTCCTCTTATCTCCATAGCAGATATGAAATCATCCTTGCTCTCCATACATTTGTCCAGTGCAGGGGTCAAATATCTGTGCTTGCTGACTTGTTCTCTAAAGGATTTATTGACAAGAGGGAGCTTCATGTTCTATAACATAAGATTGAAATGATTATTGAGTTGATGCTTGGTGTAAAGTTATTGGAAATAATAGTCAACCTTATGTTTCACCTATTTCTGAGAGGCATAATATTCTCTCATATAGTCTTGGACTATCTTCATTATTTCTCTGGCTAAATATCTAGTAGATGTCACCACTTTGGTCAGATCAGATGAGTCCACAGAGCCACTATTTGATGCTGAACCAAGCTCCTCCTTCATCGCCGCTCTAATCTGATCCAAATCCACAGAAGGTCTGGAGGTAAGAGAACCAATAGAAAAGGTTACTGTTTCCTTTATGTTTTTGGTCAACCCACTGAGAATATTTTTCTCTTGATAATCCTAGGTTCTTACATGATCTTTTATAGAGGTTTTATATCCTTCAAATACGGATACCATATGGCTCACAACACTTTTGTCATAAGCTAAATCCTTATCAGCTTGAGATCTAGAACTCATGTACGTTTCTAAAGAGATAAAAAATTTCTTTAGATTTTCAACATCTTTTTCCAGTCTATATACTTGAGTCTGGAATACTATAACATCATCCACTATTTCTTCCATAAAGGTAGAGACATTACATCCATGAGAGAGTTCAAAATACTTTTCCAAATTGCTCATCTCTTCAATAAATCAGTTCTTCAATTCAGCAAGAGAAGCACTAAAAAATCTTTCATAAAATTCATTAAAGATCTTAGATCAGCCCTGGTGATCATATTTTTAGGTAAAACATCAAGTGAAACCATAACAGGTTGTCTTTCAGATACTATACTCGCTACTATATCATTCATAATCGATTGAATGGATGACAACAATGATGCTTCCATTTTCTTTATTTCATCCACCATGCTAATTTTGAGATCAGACATTAGCTTTTCCAGATCATGCATTTGGACCATATCTTCAGGAAACAAGTCATTTTGAATATCATAACAGATTTTTGTTCTAGTGAGGGATGCCTCATTATTATAATCTAGATAGTCTATACCACAAACTACAAAACATGGGTCATCTTACCAATCCTCAATTTCAACTGCCTCTGAAACCCTGTCAAAACTGATTGGATACTCCCCCACAACTGGTGTATTCTCTCACATAGCAACAGCATTCTCAGCAGGTCTTTCTTCCTAAGAGGAGTCTTCTACAATCATCTCAATCTCTACAATAGAAGGAGGATCCTATGGAATAGGCACATGTCCTTCCATCTCACCCACTACTTCCTTAATAGGCACAACTGAGCTTCCAATTAATTGGCTCAGACTTAAGAAGACAGAATCAGAGGCTTCATATTTATTCTCTCTTCTTTCTTCATTATCAAGAGATGGATGATCTTCCTCATAAACATGTGTTTCTTCTTCTAGAAAAGATTTATTTCATGAGGATATAATTTCATAAATAGGAATTGGGGGCATGTCTAGATCCCTTCCATCAACCATGGAAGTCTCCTCTTCATCAAACTCATCACTGTACTCAGGTTCTTCCCCATCAGGTCCTAGAGCTAGATCCCTCGCACCCTTAGGCCTTTAAGGATGATCTATAGGATTGAAAATATCATATAGAATCTTTCCATCATTAACCCACTCTTTTCTCCATGGATTCCAGTTTATTTTCATGTATTTGAAAACAGTGCTTGTGATAAAAAAATTATTCTTTATTACCACTATATTATCCTAAGACTCAGCTATCCCTTCCACTTTGATCATTACTGAGATCAACATGGAAAAGAATGAGGCATTTGTTTTTGATTTTGGTCTAATCATATCCTCCATTTGAATCATCAGCAGCCTGCACATATTCACTTTCACACCATGTCTCAAAAGATATAACAAATAGATATCCTAATATCGTAAAATCACAAAGTCCCCTCTCCTTGGAATTAAAACATGCAGAACAAATTTGAAAAGCAATATGTTCTCTCCATCCATTTCAGCAGCCACCACCTATCTTTTCTTTGCAATACCAATGAGCTTCTCTATAGGATTGTCATCCTCAAATATGTCAGTTGTAGTTGGTACTGATCTCGAGAAATATCCAGGAACACCTTAGTGTGGAACCATGAGGCATTCAGCCCACTCAACTGATGAATAAGATATCTCATTTCCATTCACAAAGGAAATCATTTGGTTCTCATCATCTGATTTCACAAAAGTTACAAACTCATAAAATTGTTTCAATATATTCGGATAGTACATGCCATTGTTGTTCGAAAGGAAATATACCCACTTCTGATTTTACGGCACCTCTAGAACTAGTGATTTACTAGATCACAACCATTCCACACATAGCTCTTTTTCGATCACAATAACTCTATTCTACAAATGAGGGTTCACTGGTCACCTTCCTGATCTTGTTCTACCAATACTACAACTTGCTTCGTGCTCAGTCTTCTGCTTCTTTGCATTCGGCTCATCAATGTCATCTCTGATAGTGGCGAGTTTGGGTTTTTCCATTTATAGTTCTAGAAACATAGGGTTTTCGAGAGATTCAAGAGCTAAGGACTGAGGGAAAAGAGTTTGTTGTGGATAGAAAAGTGATTAAGGCTTTGTTTTATCATTTAGGAATCATAAAATAAATAATTAAAATATTATAAGTATAAATGATTCATATTCTAGTGGCAGACATAAGATTAAAACAACTCATCAGTAGGGTATATCGGTGAGAATTCCTAATCGGTGGGGTACATCGGTGAGGTATCACATATGTGAGGTAAATCGGTGAGGTATCAAATCGGTGAGGTACATCGGTGAGGTATCTCATCGGTGAGGTACATCGGTGAGGTATCACATCAGTGAGGATTATCGGTGAGGTTCATCAGTGAGGTATTAATTTAGTGAGGTTTATCGGTGAGGTATTAAATCGGTGAGGTATTACATCGGTGAGGTTTATCATTCTTAACTCATGTCTAATGTAACTTAACCTATCTGAACAAAAAATTTTGGTGAAAACGTCTACTAATTTTTGTTCAGCACAAATAAATTCAAGAGTAATATCACCTTTTTGGTAATGATCTCTTAAGAAATGGTGCCTTACATCAACATGTTTGGTCCTAGAGTGAGATACAAGGTTCTTTGAAATATTAATTTCACTAGTGTTATCACAGATAATAGAAACATGCTTATAATCATATCTATAGTCTAATAGAGTGTGTTTCATCCATAGAATTTGTGCACAACACCTACCAGCAGCTATATACTCTACTACGGTAGTAGATAAAGCTATGGAATTATATTTCTTACTACACCATGATACTAAGGATTTTCCTGATAAATTACATGTTCCAGATGTGCTTTTTCTATGTTACTTTCAACTAGTAATGTCAGCATCTGAATAACTCATTAATTCAAAATATTTTCCTTTTGTATAAAACAAAACCAAATTTAGAGTTTGTTTAATATACTTATACATTCTATTTACAGCATGTAAAGACTATTATTTAGTACTTGCTTGAAATCTTGCACAAATACATACACTAAACATAATATATGGTCGACTAGCAGTAAGATAAAGTAAGCTTCGAATAATACCTCTATTTTTTTGATCACCTGGTTTCCTAGTTTCATCTGCTTCCAATTTAAAGACAATACTCATAGGAGTATCACTTTCCTTAATACTATCCAAACCAAAACATTTCAAGATATATTTTTTATATTTACTTTGATTCAAAACAATACCATTTTCATTTTGAAAAACATGAAATCCAATAAAATATTTATGTTCTCCCATTAAACTCATTTCAAATTCATTATTCATACTCTTTGAAAAGTCAGTACATAATGAATTTTTAGAAGATACAAAAATAATATCATCAACATAGATTTGTACTATCAAAATATCATTAGTAATTCATTTAATAAAAAGGGTTGGATCAGAAATCCCTTTAGTAAATCCTTTTGAAATAAAAAAATTAATAAGTCTATCATACCAGGCTTTGGAAGATTTTTTTAAACCAAATCAAGTTTTAGAATGTTTAAAAACATGATTTTGAAAATGAGTATTAGTTAATCCAAGTGGTTATTCAACAAAAACATCTTCAATTATAAAACCATTTAGAAATGAGCTTTTGACATCCATTTGATATAACTTGAAATTTAGATGAGCATCACAGGCAAGTAGAATCATTGTGTCTTCTAATCTAGCTACATGGGAAAATGTTTCCTCAGAGTCTACACCTTCCACATGACTATATCCTTGTGCAACTATCCCAGCTTTGTTTCTAACTATATTTTATGACTCATCAAATTTTATTCTAAAAACCCATTTATTTCCTATGGTTATGGTTTCCTTTGTAAAGACCCTAAAAATTCAAGGAATTTTTTTTATTAATTTTAATTGGATTTTTACAAAAACACAGTTTCTGACAGCACCTGATTCTGAGGCCTGGTGTGCCCAGAATCATTTTCAGAAGATTGGCTCGGGTACGTTCAGTGAACGGACGAGCGGGTTTTTCTAACAATTGAACTGGTGCTCGGAATTGAATTCTGAGGGCACCGATGGAATCGCAACACCTGTATTTTCTTAGAAATGCCTCTTCCGGAGTTGTGTTTGCTCGGATGTGGTTTTTAATTTTTGGGTTTAAAGTTAAGAAATAAAATAAATTGTTCGACAAAACTTATTTTAATTCACTTAAGCCGCTTGGAAGCCCCTTGAAGCCACTTAAAGCAGCTTAAGCTGAGTTAATGTAGATAGGGTGCTATCCAGAAATATCCTACCCTCTTGGTAAGATATTTGTGCGGTGGGGCCCGCACGAGCCCCACCATTTCATTTCCTCTAAGTAACGCACCCACGAAAATCCGTCATTATGAAAGTCAACTGACGCGTTTTCTTAAATTCTAAATGCACCATTTAATTGGGCAGTTTTATTCGTTGAATTAAATGGGCGGTTTTTTCGTTGAAATTAATTCTATGAATTAATTTCATTCGTTTCTTAACACGTTTTTGTTTTTTTGGCATGTTAATAAAATAAGGTCAACACACCCTCCTTTTGAAATGTTGTGTTAAACCATTGATGAACCTCTAGGTATTATTCATCCTCCTTCGCGAAGAACACGAAGACTGCGAAGAACGCGAAGAACGCCGGCCACCGATGAAGAACGTCGAACCTGCGGAAATCGACGACGCAACGCTGTGTGCCGCCACGCCAACGTTTCCTCTCCTGCAACGTTCTTCGGAGAAGTCCCTTCCTCCACGACAAAAACCTCTGATCATCCATTGAGGTGAGAGTTTGCGATTCTTTAAATTACTTTGTGGATTTTAACTCGAGATGGATTTAATTATTAAAATTAAATCTGTTGTTCTTGAACCTCGGAGTTCGTTGACGCGCACCGTATTCCGCGACGACGCGATGCCTTCCGCAATGCGATGATCGCCTCCTTCCACGATGATCAATTCCGCGAAGAACGCGCGTGCGACACTTGACGAGGTAGGGGTTTATTTGAATGTTTTATTTTTTTCCCCGTGATCGTTTCATTTAAAAATAAAGAACTCGGTCTCGTAAGATCAATTTTAATTTATGAAAATTGTTGTTTGATGTGTTGAATAATTCTCCCGACTGTTATTATCTGACGCGGAGGGTGCAGGACAAACGAACATGGCCCAACAACCCTCCGCCGTTCTTCGTTGTTGTTTGGACTTGGCGGGTGACGACAAAACGTGACGCAAGGGCATTTTGATGATCCCGTAGTGATAAACGGAACCCTGGAGCAACAGCGGCGAAGACAGGAAGGAAAACGGACCACCAGAGCAACTCCGGTGGCCTGCGGAAGTCTCCGGCGGCGCGAGTCGCCAGTGCCCCGGCGTGCCGCCGCGGTTTCAGCCGCACGCACGGGACGCGGCCACATGCCGCGTCCGCTGAAGTCCAGTGCGGCCCCTTGAGGGCCGCAGCTTCCTCAACCCACGGGGGCGGCGCCCCGCGGCTGCCGCGCTCGGCCGCTCGGCCGAGCCGAGCCAGGCCGGTCCGACCGGCCGGGCCGCGCCCTGGCCGGACTGGACCGGGTCCCGCCAGGTAGGGTCGAACCGGTTCGGCCGACCCAGGGGGGGGGGGGTCGGGCCGGGTCGGCCGGGGCCCAGACCCCCCGTCTGTGAACCATTTTCGGTCTTTTACCAGTAACATGAGCTACGAGTCTCTGAACGATGCACCGTCAGCAGCAACGCGATCCTTGGATAGAGACAGTCGTTTCGGTATATCCCACTCAAGGTTTCAGAATACTTTGTGTTCGGCCGGGCTGGTTCGTACACGAAACCAACCGGGCCTTCGGAGCGAAAACGCTCATATTTGAGCTAAAGACGTCCGATTGACGTGCCATCAACTTCGTTGAATTCCTCTAAGTGAGACGGATCTTTTGGCTGACTCCGCCCGAGGTTTGGACGCAGGTGGAGTACGGTCGGGTTGGTTTTTCCTTAAAAACAAACCGGGCCCCTGGGACGAAAAAGCCAATAACTCTCAGACCGGGCGTCTGATTGACGTGCCGTCTGCGACGTTGTGTTCCTGTTGACGATACAGAACTTTTGGATACATCAACTTCGGACTTTGTGTCAGTTGATGTATTAGCCTCTCGGCTCGTGGAGTGGACCCTCCCGAACGAGCTTGCTATGTGCGGGAACCCTAGAGCTGGTTGCGACTACTACTGTGACTTCGATGATGACTGTGCAGAGATCCTCAGTGGACTGCGACGACGACTGTGCAGAGATCCTCAATGGACTGCGACTACTATAGCACTCAGCGATCCTTTGTGGATCAGTGCTACAGGTCTTGTGTGGGCCCGATCCTGTGTGGGTCCGATCCTGTGTGGGTCATCGCTCAGCGGTTCTGTGTGAGCCAGTGCCTACAGGTCCTTTGTGAGCCCGATCCTATGTGCGTCTTTGCGTGGGATAGTTACCTATCGATCCTTTGTGGTTCCGACAACTTAGATGGATCAGTGATCATCTTTATCGTTATTCGAAGATGTATACCTGTGTGAGCTGAATCATGTTTACTCTCCTTTGTGGATTGTGTTGAGCTATCCTATGTGGATTACCTTTTCTCTCCTTCGTGGATCGTGTTATGCTATCCTGTGTGGGTTTACGTTTGCTTTCCAGTGTGGACTGGGTTGGACTTGGGCTCGGAGGTTGGAGCCGAACAAGAGAATTGATGACTTAGGTATATGTATGGGAATATACCTAAGCATTGTCAGTTGTTACTTCGTGATTGTATCTTTTCTTTTGTGGATTATATTTTGTGTATTCTGGGAGACCTTCGGGGGTCTCGGGGTCCCTACTGAGTAGCTTATACTCACCCCTGCACGGGCTATGCCCGCACTTCGTTGTGTTGGTTACATACGACAGACATCGCTGATCGTGGTGGAGGTTTGCGGAGCAGGACGGTGCCTGGAGGTGGACCACTGGGCGGAACGTATTCAGAGAGGCCAGGTGGACCCGAGGAGCAGTGGAGGCTCTCTGTACCCACCCTTCAGGTGGGTCTTCCAGAGGACGGCTCGATACTGTGGCTTTTCTTTTCAGTTGCAATTTTTCTTTTCCAGTTGTACTTTACAGTTGGGATTGTATTTCCGGCCCCTTTTACTTTCAGCACAGCTTGTTACAGTATTTACATAGTGTTTACTTTTCCGCTTGCTTACTCTGTGGTGCTTGTTTACTTTTCAAAGGCAATGCCTTCCATTTTCTGGGATTTACGCCTTGGTGCTAGTCTCCAGCCCCTGGCCTATGGAAGGCGGTTTTGGGGTAGTCACGACACGGGCCCTGAGGACAGTTCGTGACATCCTTAGTTCATTTTACTAATTCACAGACATTGTTTCTTTCAAAATGAAATAATTTTTCATGTAGATCCATTACCCAAAATTAATCATTGATTGAATCATTGATATTTTTAGGTTCTAACTGTGAAAGAAAAGCATGATGTTCAACCTGGTTTTTTAGAGAATCTGTATTCTGTGTCACTCTGTCAAGATTACCATCAATAGCATCTAAAGGATGATTCTTTATAATCATAGTTGATCTAGTAAAGGTAGGACTAGAAATTTCATTCTCTTCTCTAAGTTCGGGTTCTATAGAAGTAGATTCTGGAATATGTCCATAATTAGATTTCATTACAACAGGTTCTTTAGTTTTATCATTAAGGTCTAGAACAGTCAACTCTTCATCATGATTTTCAAGAGAAAACATCGGTTCATGTGGATCAGTTTCATCGAACATAATGTGAACTTATTCTTCCACACATTTTGTTCTTTTATTAAAGACTCTATAGGCTTTGCTAGTTATAGAATATCATAAAAATATTCTTTCATCACATTTAGATGAAAAATTGCCAAAATTATCCACTGTATTAAGAATAAAATCCTTGCAGCCAAATAATCTTAAGTAATTAACCTTAGGTTTCCTATTATTCAACAACTCATAATGGGTTTTCTTAAGAACATGTCTAATTAAGACTCTATTGATAATATACCAAGATGAATTTACAACTTTAGACTAAAAATAAATTTGTAGGTCATACTCATTAAGCATATTTAATGCAATTTCTTGAAGGTTTCTAGTTCTTGTTTGTACTACACCATTCTGTTGAGGTTTCATAGGCACAGAAAAGTGGTGACTATAGCTATTTTGTGAGCATTAAGATTCAAAATCATGATTTTCAAACTCACGACCATGATCACTTCTTAGGGTTTTAATCTTAATTCCCCTAAGGTTTTCGACATACTTGGAGTATTTAATAATGTAAGAACAAGCTTCACTTTTGTGAGATAAGAAGTATACCCGAGTATATATAGAAAAGTGATATACTAGGAAGTATACATATTTCTTCCCATTTAAACTAGAAACTAAAGAAGTTCCAAACAAGTCCATGTAAACAAACTTGAGAGGATGAGAAGTTGAAACTTTTTTCATTGATTAATATAATCTTTATGTTGCTTTCCCTTTTGACAGAGATTACAAACTTTCTCTGATGGGAATTCATGTTTACATAGGTCTCTAACTATGTTATTCCTAGTAAATTTTCTAAGTGAGTGAACATTGCAATATCCTAATATTCAATGCCAAAACCAATATTCTTTATGAAAATCATTTAAACAAGTAATATTTTGTTTAGCTAAATAATTCAAATCAACAACATAAACATTTTCATTTATCAAAGCAGAAAATACTAAAACTATTTTGGAATTAAAAACATTACAAGAATCATTTTCAAATTTAACATTAAATCCATCATCACATAACTGATAAATACTTAAGAGATTAAATTTAAGTCCATCAACAAATAAAACATTGTAAATTAAAACTAATTTAGTGTTACCAATCTATCCCAGGACGATGATCATTCCTTTAGAATGATCACCAATGGTGACATAGCCTCCATCAACATTGATTAAACTTTTAAAGCACGAGTAGTATCCAAACATGTGCCTTGAACATCCACTTTCCAAGTACCATACCTTCTTATGAGAACACTTCAAGCAGGTTTCCTACAAAATAGGTTTTGATGGAAAATCATTTTGGAACCCAGATCTTCTTACGTCCAGAATGGTTAGCAAGAAAAGCTTTAGGTACCTAAATTTTTCTTATGGGTTTCATATAATTTATAGAATCAATAGATTTTTAAAGATAAACATTATTTTGTCTATAACAATATGAATTACTAGTTGAAGCATACATATTTCCAGAACTAGAATTAGTTGCATTCTGTCCAGATTTGAAATGAATCTAGTTTTAGTAAACTATCTTTGTCCTGGATGATAGCCTATTCCAGTAGTATACTTTGGTTCCACTTGTTTTCCTAGAATTTTAGTAAGTTTATCTTTTCCATTTGTGAATTTTTATAAGTCCATTTTTATTTTCTCATGAAACATTTTCAGTTCAGTATATTCCTTCAGCAATTGAGTATTCTTTTCCATTTCAACATCTAGTTCAAATTTAACATTTGCAGTGAGGGAATGATTTTTATTTAAGGCTTTGTACTTTTCCTTAAGTTCATTACAGGTCTCTTCTATCATATTAGAGAATTGAAATAGTTCTTCAGTAGACATATTTTCAGATTCAGAATCATAATTAGAATCAACACCGGAATAATATGAATTTAAAACACGATTGTCCAGTGTAAACTCAGATTTGATTGTCATAAAACACATGTTAGATTTATGATAATATTCATCCTTTGAAGAATCATAATCACTTGAAGTGTCCTCTGAAGCACTCTAGGTATCTTTCATAGCTTTCTTGTACATATTGTCCTCATAGTCATGTTTCATTTTGAACATCAATTTTGGACAGTCTGCTTTTACATGTCCTTTCCTCTGGCATTGATAACAGATAATCACATCACTCTTATCAGTTCTCTTCCAATCCTTTTTAGAATGGCCTTTTCTGTCATATTTTCCTTTATAATTTGATTTTCTGAAAAATTTCTTCTTACTATAGAATTTTTTATATCTTCTGGCTATTTGAGCCATCTCAGCATCACTATCAGAATCTGAACTTTCACTTGTTGAGCTTTCAGTTTGTATGTGAACTTTCTCATTGTCCTTGCTTCTTGAGGAAGTAGACTTAAAATCCACTGGATTACTTCTAGGTTCATCATATTCTTCATTATTCACCTTGAGATCTTCCACATACATCATAATATTACCAATTAATTATTTAACAGGCAGTGTGCTGATGTCGCATGATTCTTTAATGGAAACAGATGTGCCTCTCCATCTTTATGGCAGACATCTTAATATTCTCAAGATTTGTTCTTTTGCAAGAACAAAATTACCAAGAGAGATCATGGAGTTAACAATCTCATTGAACCTGAGATACATATCAAAAATGGGTTCATCAGGATTCATTTTAAAGTTATCATATTTAATAGTATAAATAATCAGCCTCATTTCTATAACATTGGTTGTTCTTTCATCAGAAATATCCAAAGTGTCCCAAATTTCATAAGCAGTTTTACAAGAAGATATTATATTAAATTCTTCATCTCCTAGGGCACAATACAAGGAATTCATAGATTTACAGTTATTATTGAAAGACGTCTTAGTAGGTTCATCCCAAGTAGTTATAACAGTCTCTGGAATCTTATATTGAGTTTCTATGGCAGCCCAGATATCAAATCCCATACTTTCTAAATAAATATTCATTTTAAGCTTCCACTGGGCATAATTTGTGCCATTAAAGAAAGGTGGAATATTGGTAGCATCACCTTCTAGTCTATTTTCCATTACTAGATTTTAGAAAATATATTTAAAGAGAAAAAATTTAGAACTAACATAAATTTATGATCATTAAGATGCAACTAAAATCACATTTGAAAAATATAGTATTTTTAAAAACATTGACAAAAAAACATTCCATTGATAAAAAAATTTGGTTGGAGTGGATACTCTAGAGCGGGGTGAAATGAGTTCCAATAAAAATTTCTGTTAAAAATATTTCACTAAAAAAATCCCCAATTTAAAAACAAGTTAAACTATATTGAATTTATAAAGATTTTAATATTTAAATTATTTTCTCAAATATTGATTAGGTATCAGTTAATTTAATTAGAAGATTAAATTAACATTTGAAACTAACGTACTGGTTCACAATAAGTATAAACACTTGCTAATTTAACTATCAAAGTAAGTTTAGAGAAAATTTTATTTCAATGTAATTAGCAGCGGAATATAAAATATATAGTATACTTTTAAACTTAATCAAAGATGCAAAGAAGATGTAGCCAAGAGGTTCTGTCTCATGCGGAGACATAGTCCTCTCAAAAAAAATATAAAAAATTTAATCCACACCCTGGATCGGGTTAAACAACAGTGAAAATACTTTCTAGGTACTAAGACATCTACAACAGTTCTACGTGGGAACAAAAACAATAGCACAATGTGTATCCAGGTCACACATTACCTCTTCCACAATTCACAGGGGGATATAGTAATGTGTATGATGTTTGTAGTGAGGATTTAGTATTCTCCAGTTCAGTCCAGGAGTCAGGGTTTAAATACACTGCTCAAAAAGTAAATGAATAAAACAAAATAAATCTATATAAATAGAGACAAGTTTATAGTGATATATGTGTTGTAAGTGATGCTCTGGACTCCTTGGATTGATGCAAATGAAGCTCTGAGTCCTTCTCTAGTTTTTTGTCTAAAAAATAGAGGGTCATGTTCTTCATGTTCAGTTTGATTAGCTAGAGTGCATGAAGATATTTCGTTGTAGTTCTTCACAACATGACTAGGTACATCTTGTGTTCTTCATCAGGAAGAATGTCTTGTATATGTTCAGTGATCTTCGAGTATAGAAGTAGTCTTTCTGTCTGCCCCGCTTTACGACATTATTTTTCCCGTTGTGTGTACTCTTGTGCATCTACTTTTCTATACTCTTTTCAATTCGAACACTTCTCTTGTTTTCTTTGTATCTTGTCTGTCCTTTGTACTCTCTTTTATAGCATTCAACACGGGCAACTAGAATGATTACCTTTTCATGGGTACTAGGTACGGTTACCTGACATGCCAACAACTATCATTAAATAATAATAATTGGATTAAAAACATCAAATATTAATATTTTTTAGTAAATAAGTAATGTTGAGAGTATAGATTTTGACTAGTCAGTATTTCATTAGTAGCCTTCTGTCAGTAAAGTGTAACATTGGAATTTGTATAGCAGTGAGCACCTATCAGTATCTCTTTGTCCTTGAACTGGTGGCTCCTTTTGTCTGTAGCTGCTACTCTTTGTATCAGTAGCTCTATATACCAGTGACTCCTTCTATCGATAGCTCTTGGTCTATCGGTATCTTTCTTGTATCAGTGGCGCTTTTTGTATCGGTGACTCTGCATCGATAAATTTTGTGTCAGTAGCTTGTGCATACCAGTAGTTCTGTTCTGTACCATTGAAGTGTATATCGGTAGACTTATTCTATCGGTAGCTCATCTTCTATCGGTAGTTGTTTGTATTAGTGGCTTCATCTTTCGGTGACATGTGCTTACTAGTAGACTTACACATACCAGTAGCTCTACATATCGGTGATCTTTGTTTATCGGTGACTATGTCTATCGGTAAACTAAGTATCGGTAGATCTGTATCAGTAGCCGATTGAGTTAGAATTATTTCAAAAGTCATATAAACATAGATAAACATTGATTAGCATATTTTAATGAGTATTTTAATATAATTATCAACTTGATCATAGATTCAAATAATTAATATATGGATACTCATTTTTTGGTATTATTAAAGTATGTGAAAGTATAATTGGGATTATCAAAATTGGTGAGGTCCATATCCTCATTACCAATAATGAATACTTCCTCTACTTTATATAGATGCTCTAATGATGTAAAAATTTCATCCACAGATGAATAACACTTTCCACCTAAACACTAGAAAATTCATTTGGAAATACCTTCGCAAAGCACCCTACATCGCGAGGCTCCAATTTCCGGGAAGCTCAAACAAGCCTTCACTTAGTCACTAACTTTTCACAATGCTCACGCCTTCATAGAGCTCAGGTCATCATTCAGTTGAATTATTCACAATGTGTCTTCCCTTGTGAAGCTCACTGTTCCAACTTGGAGTAGCCAAATTTCAGGGAGCTAGATTAGCCGACGTGAAGCTCCTTCCTTTCAGAAAGCACACTACCTTCATGAACCACCTTTGTGAATCAAGAAAAAAGTATTTTCTTCTAAATCACTCTACTTCTCCAGAGGGGTTTGAGGTCTATTTATAGGTGATTCCACCGACCCTTTATCCTTCCACATGATGTCATTTCCACATCATCACAAATCACGAAGCATCAAAGTTCCCGCTACAATTCTCTCATAATCACGAAGCACCATGGTAATTTTCCAACTATGGAGCTCGTCATAATCACAAATCGTTCCATCAATACCTTCGCGCCTTCGCCACCGTAATGCACTTCAATGTTTCCATTCATGAAGCATTTCGTAATCATGAAGAATCACCATCATCATTTTTCATGCCTTCTCAAAATCCATTCCATGAATCCTATATTCAGGGAATTCTTGACTTTTCCATATTTTGATGATATCTTCAAGGATATCTAGTATTTTTGTTTCTCACTAAACTCCAAATTTTTGAAACCCAAAATTTGGCAAACACTGGGAAACAGCGCTACCTTGTATCTCCTATTTTTGTACCCCCCCCTCCTGGTCACCCATTCCTTTTTCATGGTTCCTTGTCACTGTGGATTGTCAACAACCACTCTGTAACTCAACATTTCATAATGGGAACCTGCATTGTCAATAAAAACAAGCAACCCCAAATGTTCTGTAATGTTACCTTGACGGATTTTTTGCCAACAATCTCCACATTCCATTAATGGGTTTACCATCAACATGTATACTATTGCAACATGCTAATGACCAAACTTACTATATAACCTTATTGAAAAAAAAATTAATTCATCGTTATTTCATATATAAAATATACATTATTTCATATATTCATTAAACTAAAAATTTTTGTAAACTTCATCAATGATAATATAAACCACTTATTTGAAAAATAATAAATTAGGTTCATGGTAGTTTATACAATCCATGTTATTGTACAAAGAATTAATGTCATTATCTCAATATATTTAGTTTATAATTATGACCATTTTAAGAATTACCATTCCCTATATCACGTAGTTTCAATGAATTTCAAATTAATACTGAATTACATTTCATGGTACCATTAAATATACACTTTAATATGATCATAGAAATCATGCTACATAAAAATCCTTATATAATTAATAATTGTTATAGTCAGGATATCATTAATAAAATACTCAAATAGAAAAAAATATTGACTCCCGTAATAAAATAAATAATAATAACTCTTCACATGTGGTAGTTGAATATGCTTGGCAACTACATATTCACTTCATTTGATGTATTTTCCATTGACAGTTGGGATGTTGATTTGTTTTTTTCATAACCTTACTGTTGAATCACTATACATATGAAGAATTTGTTCCACTATAATCACAATCACAATGTCCTTTCTCTCTACATGTGTAAAAAAATATCATTCCTATTAATAATATACGTGTGTGTTTCTTTCAAAAATCATCACATTTTGGAAAACCCTTCATTCACATATTCTCATTATATTTCTTTCCACATATTTTACTATTCTTCTCTTGATTCCCTTTGAAAACATAATACATAGATAATCATTTATATAACATTTTAGAAAATTATACTATAAAATCAAATGATGAGAATGTTTGGAATATATTTCCATTAATATTTTATCATAAACCATCAATGAAATCATAGTTCTTACAATTTGGATTTCAAGAATTGATTTAGATTCCGTTCCTTATACTAAGAACCATTTACAATGAATATCATAGAATATATTGATCATAGCATTATGAAACATAATGTATAATCTCAAATATTCTGATATATGTTTCATATATTAAAAAAATCACACATATAAAATATCTTAATCAAGAAGCATGGTTTCTCTATGGATATCTATCTTTTTAATTTACATCGTAATGGTTTTTAAAAAAATGAAAATTATCCTATGAATATCCCCTAGTAGTTTTATACAAATTGTCGATTACAGACCATTTTCATAAACCATGTGATGATTAGATCTAGACAAATCATCACTTTTTAGAGTTAATACCCCTTAGAACATATAGTCCAGAACCATATCCCCATGTGCTATGTACATAAGGGTTTATTAACTATAAAACCGCATATAATCTTCCTTATGGAAAAATTTTAAATTCTCATATACTTATTCTCATACCATATCAAACAGATATAATCCCTAATATAAGTTTTCTTAATTTAGTCATCATGGTTTCTACTAAAATTGCTCTGAATCCAACAAAAATGGGCTTGTCTATTGTAACCCAAATCCACTACGTACTATATTAAATGCTTATTAGATACATGTATTCACATATATAACGAATGAATATTTCATTGTCTTGGTAAAATACATACATACATGAGTCTCAAAATCAATTTTAATATAAAAATTACAATATTTTATTTTATGAATAAAATTATTCCCACTACCATATCCTTGAATATTAAACATAGTACATATCAAAGGTTCATGGGTAAAAAAATAAGGGACATATCAAATTATCAGTAAGGGTTATGTACAATATAAGCTATAATAAAAAAATAAGAATAATAAAATGTAAATGTATGTAACTCAAATACCTTCCATTTAATCAATAACATGAGAAAAAATATAGAAGGAATAATTGATGATCATGTAACACAATATAAATAATCACATGATCATTAAAATACATCCCTATATATTCTAACTGATCAAATAATGAATTGATATAAAAGTAAAGAAATTAATAATAATTTATTATATAATTTATGATGAAATAATTGTAATGAAGTATCCTCGTGATAATTATTTTTGAAATCAATACAAAAAAATGATTAAATCTATTTGTATAAAACCATCTGATTTGTAAAACCAATTTGTCTCATGAGACCTATTGATACATTGAGGGGATATATAAAGTATCATTCCTCTCGTCACATTCTATATTTGTTTCATTATTTTTATGATGTGCAGAAACATAAAAAATGTAAAAATTTATATTAGAAAAAATGAATATTAAATATGAATAAATTCCCCTATCAATAAAAAAATTAAACTACCAGCGTATTATAAAGAGATGGTATTAATATAACACATCAAAAGTCAAAATGATCATAAACCATATAATAAATGAATATGTATGACATAGATAAAATATTTTCCTAGTGTTTTATAAGTAAAATAATGTGTTTATTTTGTTTTGGAATATAAATACCATACAAACATCACTAAACCATTATTCAAAAAAATATCCATTTCATTTTGAAAAACATTTTTAAAATAATTTTCACTATAAATCACTTTTAAACAAAAAATGTTTCAAAATATCCTCAGAGTCACAAAATGAACGATTCAATAAGATTATTGTCATGAATTGGGGTAACTAAATATATAATGTAAACGTTAAAAAGAATATTTCTTTTTAAATCTAAAAATGTTAGGAATGTTCATTTTTTAGAAAATGACAAGTATATCACTTTCATATTTTCAGTAAAATCGAAATGGAAATTGTTTTGAAAAATATATATGATTGAATAAATTTAAGTGATGAAGAATTAGAGTAAATTAATTTAATTAAACACTTAAAAATTTAAAATTACATTTTTAGAAAAAATGGTTTTGGATGAAAATAGATTTTCAACCAATGATAGAAATGATATCGGATATTCATTTAAATTTAATAAATTAATTTATGTGTAGAAGAGTGATAAAATTTTAATATTGCATTAAATTATCATTAATAAAAACATGATAAGAGAATAAAATGGATTTATTTTTAATTGTTTAAATACTTCCCTTCTATTGAAATTTTAAAAAAATAGCTATTAGAATGAAGATGTGAAACCACCCATAAAATTATTTACAATGATAAAGTGGGAAAAAGTAAATGAATATATTATGTGTTTAAACTATAAAACCACATAATAAAAGTGAAAATATAACAAAAGGTAATAAAAATTCCACAGACACTTATTATTAGAATGGTATAATCAATTATGTATAAGTTTAAATGATGAATGTAAATTTAGTTAAGAAATCTCTTACCTCAAACATAATTTTGATTGATGATTTTTTAATGTATAGTATAGCAGTTAGAAACATGATATTAACTTACATCTAATCCATAATAATATCTCTAATCTCATAAATTATACTTTTATGTCTTCTTATTATGTGTTAATTAATGATCTTTCAGTATTTTTAATATTTCATGTGTAAATTACATTGTATTATACTGGATGATTCATCATAGTTCATGCCCATATTATATTTATATATTATTTATATATTAATAACAATTACCAAATTTTCAGGTTTAAACTCTAATTATTCTTCTAAGTCAAATCCTGATATATGGTGTTGAAAAAATGTATATTATGCTCATAGATATGGTAGGTCGTACGTATGCATGAGTTAAATTTCTATTTCAAAATACTTATTATGGAAGGATGTTAAGTAATATATTATCTTCCAAATGACTATAAAATCATTTTATTCCTTAAAATATACCTATATATGTCATTCATGTAGTGTTGTGTTGTGATTAAAAGATAGACACATCTTTTCATCAAGGTGGTTGTCCACACGTACAAAAATGATGTTATAATATTTCATTAAGTGAAATGGTTGGATGAAAATGAAATATATTATCTATTTATAAATATGAGAATTTCATAAATATCATATTTATTTAATTATATAAAATATATTCCCTACCATTATCCATATCACCTTCCATGTAAAGCATTACTGAAAGACGAATCACATCGCTTTTTGAGGTGGTATTCTTCCATAGTCACGAGAAATGTTATCGTGTAACGTATTTAATTTAATGTAAAAATTATATGTTTCACATAAATTATCAAGAGGTATATATTTGTTTTAAATATAATATATAAAATTTTTATTCACCATCATACCCAATCCTAAAATGTAGTAATGGAAGGTTGAATGACATCAGTTCATGAAGTTATAGTCCACCTTATACATTAATGATTCACTCATAAACTAATTTTTGTATGTGGAGAAGTTTCTACGTAGTGAAATATTATAACCAAATAACAATATATATATGATATGAATTTTATAATATCATCATAGTTTAATAATAATTTACGAAGGTGCAGAATAAAATTAAATAAAAAATTCGCATTAAATAACATTAAAATATATTAGAGTATCATCCATAGGTCAATAATAAAATTGAATACGGTTTTAATTAAGTAAAAAATTAATATTTTAGTGTGATTTTATTGATTTTTGGATGTTATTTGGGAAGGGGTCAGCCAAACTATGATTGTGTGAAGGTGTGAATAAGAACGGTGTGCCTTGTTCTTTTATATGACAAGTGAGCAAAACACTTGTAATTTCATAAAAAATTGCAAATCATAAAAATCATTTTTAATAATAATAAAAAATAGAATATTATAGATCCTAGAAGAGGTAAGGTTGCAATATGTCCCTATAATAGGTGTTGTAGAAGTTGATATATACCACCACCTATTTCATGTAAGTTACCCATAATTTATTTTTTTATGTTTATAATGTGTTCTGGAAATGTGTTAGAGGGTTTGGAAAACTTTTTGGAACATTATTTGTATTTTTATATAGGATTATAGTTTGGTAATGATTCAAGAAAACAAATAAACTCGAACAAGAAAATGAGCAATGTGAGATAGAGGCTAAGGGGAAGTCACATGGCCATGCACATGGTTTGTTCAAATCATGCGACCGCCATAGAGAAACCATGAAAAGGGGGTAAATAGTTTTCTAAATGGTTTTTATATTGTTGGTACAATGGTTTTAAAAAAAATTGTGTGATTCTTCATAAAAAATATAGTGGACAATAGTTAAAACACAATTCTTCCTAACTGCGTGACTAACCATTAACGATTCCACAACAAGATCCTATAAGAGTGTATATTATTGGGGTTTTGATTTATCCATAATTTTTATCACAAAAAAACCCTAACATGATATTTTATCCTTCTCGGGGCTAAATATTTCATCCCCATGGAGTTGGATGATATCCAAAGGTGTTTTTGGTGAGTTAAATCCCAATAATCATGGTATGTCATTGATTAGGTTAATTTTTCATGGTTTGTATTATATCTATTTTTCTCCATCTATTGGATTCTAAAATCTGACCCACTCTACATGGATTTTATTTTCATATTCCAATCATGTATATTTTTGTATTTTTAATGATATAGGAAGAGATAAAGAGATGATTTTTCGATATTTAACTTCGTTTTTTTGGAATTTTTGTGACTTTTTTCATTTTCATTGTAGTTCATGAGGTGGGTGATTAGTCCACAACTACTCAACTTATTATAGGAATAATGTTCTCAAAATTGCGTAAATTTATTAAATCATATTATTAATGTGTTTATAAAATCATTCTATGAAACTAGTTTCTTTATGATTTTATTATTTTATGTACTTTGTGTAAAATTATGACCATTATTTAAGGGTTTATGAAATTTAAATTTTTTCAATTTAGAATATTTATTTTAAAATATAGATTTTATATATTTCTGTATAATGTTTTAATTGATATATTTTCAATAATTAAATGGTTTTTTAAATGTTATTAAATGTTTAATTTGAAAAGTTTTCAATAAAAAGTGTTTTTTAATAGTTTGAAATGGTTTCTTTGAAATGGTTTTTGCATATATTGGTTATGTGTGTTCATGCTTTAGAAATGACCCTAAACTAGCGGCATGTACCAATGGTGTAATAATTGACATGAACATGGATATAGGGTGTGCTTCATTGTGGGTCAAAGATATTTTCCACTTTGTGGACACATAGTGTATGGATAAGAAACCACTCAAGAGTATGGAAAATTCAGAGAAGCATGCATCTATGGGTGTGTGGTGAATCATCGATTGGGTATCCCAAAATGGAATTTAAAATGGTTTAATGTATTTTTTGGATTACATTCCCTTGAAACTATTTTATTATGGAAGTTGTTTTTGTGTTAACATTCTAGGCCTTGATATAATTTTTTTGTCTTATATAAAATTTTAATATAAATGTAATAACATGTTCTACCCTATAAGTGTGAGTAGGGAATTTATATAGGGAACACATACTAAGTATCATTACTCACACCTATGATGGAACATTGTTTCAATTAAAGATATCTATTATTGGGACATAGGTAATGGTAATTTATCACACATCGTTGGTGGTTCATCATGATACTTGGTTAGTTTTGAAAATATGGGGCACAGATCATATTTTATATTTTGAGTAATGTGGGGACCCACTTAGTTTTATTGGATTTATCTTCCCATATGTACATCGATTCCAATTTTATTCAATTTTTCCACTTTTTTAGTTTTTTGATTTATCATATCAATGGTATTAATTTTAGTTGTTTTACGTTTTTAACATAGATCATATTGTGTTCACATTTATGGTATTATGTCTTGGGATTATTTATCATCAAAGGGAAAATTATCACCCATATGTTAATAAAGTCCATGAATTTTTTTACAGCTTTTTTCTCCATTGGGATGATTCTTATACAATCTAATGCACATTCGTATTCTCATGAAAATGATGAAGGTTTGGACATTACATATTAGGTCATCATGTTTGGTCCTTCACTAACTATTTTTCATCAGTGTTATTAGTCTTTCAGTTAAAATTCATTATATATTATACCTTGAGTTGGGATGGTAGAAAGATATAGGATTATGGGTACATGAAATATAGATAATAAAAATGTGTAGATATCATTTTTAATCTGAACATTATTTTTCCAGGGAGTTGGTTACATAATTATTTTGGATAAAATAATATTAATTAGAATCTCATTCCTATGGTATTTTCTAATGTAATGAGCAAGATGTGAATCATCGAAATGACTACCCACTAAGATTATTTATTTCATATTGAGTAGTGATATATTATTTGGTAAAAAATGATTTTTGAAAATTATTAATGTTGGTTTCAAGTATAGTATTTTTAAAAGGATATAAAATTGTTATTTTAAAAATGATATGCTTTTCGAAGGCATGAAAAATTATCAATAATATTTGAATGTGAAAAATGATGAATTTTAGAATGAAATATTATGTTATACATGATGTTATGGAATTTGAAATTGTTAATCCTTTAGTTTCTAGAGAGTGAGACATATTACTTTTCTAGTCTCAATAAAAAATGGGACCTGGTAGGGATCATAGAATCCAACAGTGATAATCCATTGAGAATTTCAATTAACTAGAGACATAATTGAACCAAATACTGGTTTAGTGTATTTTACATTATTTTTAAGCTAAGGATAGAGGGAACTGAAACAATTATCCAAGAAATGTGGATCAATTTGATTAGTTCAAGAAGTAGAATCAAACCATATTTATGGGTGATTCCTACCAAGATAAAGTAGAGGTGTGGATAAAGGATGAATCAAATCATCAATTTCCAAGAACAATATTGGAGCGCAATTTATATATGAAAATTTATAAGTTTTATGATCCTGTATGCCATTGGTGGGATTTATAAATTCATTCTCAATTATAAGAATTCATTTCATTGGAGTTTTTTGAATAATTTTTCATCAACTAATTTTTTCCTCATACATTTAAGATAGCTAAAAAAAATTACTTCTTTATTATAAATCAATAGTGCATCACAATGATAGAGTTTGTAGATAAATTTATGCATTTAGTCTTCTTTTCCCAAAAGTTGATGCTAGTGTGTCTTTGAAGGCCCACATATTTTAATTGGGGATGTGGTAGATTATTCACTCAAATATTATTATGCACCATATTAAAAAGTATTAAGAGAAGGTCATTAAAGATATGGTGGATAAAGGAGACATATTAGAAGCTACTCATGGATGGGTTATGTTGATGACAACAAAAGAATGGTTGGATATCTAATTTTAAGATAAAATAAAAGAGTTTCACATATTTGTAAGGGACGAGATTAACTCAGAACCAGATGGATAGATTTTAAAATAATTCTCCAATAACTAATAAGAAATTTTGATGTTAGAAATATAGTTTTTTCGACCACTTGAAGTTATAGTGTACAAAATTACCTAGAGAATTCCTCCATTACAACTGGATGTTGTATCTTCAATGTTGTTATCATACTGCTCAAAGGTCATGTGGTTGGGAAATGACTTATGTGTCATTGAATTTGTATTAATTTATGAGGGCAGTGAAAAAAAATCATCATCATCAAAACAGATCTATCCATTGTGATTCTACCAATAATGTAACTCCTTGTTTAATGAAAAATCAATAAACAAATAATGAAGAATGTTCTATGAGCAGGAAAGTATATGGTGATGATAATGTTAATCTGGAAAATAAATCCATAACATAGATGATGAGTGGAATGATTATTTTTATTTCTTCCCTTATGAATGATTTATCTGATATATGACCAACCAATTCCTTTATTTCCTACCGTTCTGTTTATTTTATATGTTAAAATGTATATATGATTCTTATTGTGGTAAAATGACAAACTCATATTGGTCATATAAAATGATGAGTCATTAGGAGTAGAGAATGTTTTATAACAGTTGATGGAGTTGAGATAATATGGGATTTATTTATATTATAAATGGATTCTATGATATAATCATGATATTGGATTGGTTGAAAACATTCATTGCACACATTAAATGATTCACCAGAATAGTTAGTTTCATGATTCATGATGGTTCCAAGAATATCATTAAAGGAGACTGGTATTTCAAGGAAGGTGCAATGGGATAATAAGTACTAACAGTTGGAATGATATGATACCTATTTCTATAGTTCAATTAGGAATCTATTCAAGAAATCATGAATTATAGTTTTTCAGAAGTTATTAACATGTTTTATTATCCCCCCCCCCCAAAAAAATTAATAGTGTGTCCACACACAAGAGAAGTGTGGTTTATGATTGATTTCCTTTTAGGTACCATTCTTTTCCCCTATTTTATTGGTTTAAGGAACCATTATAAATAAGTTAACTGAATTCTTATTTGGTATATCATGAAATATAATGGTTCATTTGGTTGAAAAAATTAATGTCGGAAGCCTGAGGTATTTTCAAATGGCGGATGAACACTTAGGTTGTGTATGTATTATCGTAAACATAAAAAAGATATGAAAAAGATTAAATATCCACTAACACACAATTTATGACTTATTTGATAAACCATGGGAATCTAAGTGGTTCTATCAATTTGACTTGTGATCACAATAGAACCAATTGTGGGTTCTAAAGGATGAAATTCAAAGTGCTGATTTTATATATAGATATGTCCTTTATTAAAATGTGGTAATTTTATTTGGTTTCATGAATTAAATAGTAGTATTTATAAATTATATGAATATTATATTCCATATATATATTTATTCTTGTGTGGTTGTGTTTGTGTACAACATATTTTTGTATTCAATGCAAATGGTTGATAATGAGAAAAACTTATTGATATTGATCGATATCATAAGAGAACATATGTTGTGTTCCGAAATATCAATGTGTGATTTTTTGGATAAAAGACGTACATTTTTTGTGTCCATGTAATTTATGGAAAATGTGTATTAGTGGTTCTTGAAAAGATAGAATTTATTATATCATTGAAACCCCAAAATAATGTCGTTTAGATGTGTACTTTCCATGGACTAATTGGTTGTTGCTAATGTTTTTTTCGTTATTTTTCATCACTATATTTCCTAAGGAATACTTTGATAGGTAATAACATTCCATTCAAATGGAATGTGGAATTTAACAATTTCTTCTAATTCCTTAATTTTTTATTTAGAGAAGCACCAATAAATATTTTTCTAGATTCTCTAAAATGGATCTTGGTGTATTGTGATGCTTGTGGGTTAGTGTTGGGATGTCTTCTCATGCCAGAAGATCATGTTATTTTGGAATGAGAAGATTTTACACTTTTCGAAAACATAGTGTTCGTATGAGAAACCTCTTATGACTATAGAGCTATCAAATAATATTTCATGTGTGGTTTTGTGGTGAATCAATGAATGGGTATTCTAAAAAGGAATGTGAAATGGTATAATGTATTGGTTTTTCTCTATTCCATGGAAACAATTTTAGTAGGGAAACTATTTTTTTTGTTAAAATTTTCCTCTTTTATATAAAATGTTTTAATTTTATTTATATGAAATTATTAAATATGTTTTCCAACATGATCTATCCTACCGTAACATGTTGTAAATCCGTTTGGGGAAATCCTAGAAACTTCCATTACACAATCTGACTATAGCACTTTGTTACTTTTAAAAAAATAAAATATAAAGACATAAGAAATTTTAAATTAACACAATTTATTAGTCTTTCATTCTGATATATTTTATTTTTTGTGGAGTTGGAACATAAATCATGTTGGATTATTGGACTTTTTTGGGTTATCATTAGCATTTGTTGGATTTGTCTTATGATGTGTACTTTGATGTTACTTATCATCCATTGAAGTACTTTTTTGTAGTTTTAATTTTGATATTAATATTATTAAATTTATTTGTTTTTATTTTTTCCATGCATCATGTAGTTGTAATTTTTTATTGAAAATTTGGATGGGTTGTTTTATCTTAAAAGGAAAAAATTACCAATATTTTATTGGTGAATTCATAATAAGTTTTACCTTCCCTTGGAACATTAATGATATCACTTAATGAAAAATAATTTCTTTATTACTTCTCAATCCAATTTTTTGGGCAGATAAATTAAATTATATGTCATCTTTAACCCATATCACCTTAGTTTAACGACTTGAAAATCACGTCTTTCATTTACAGTGATAATTAGTATCCACTATAGTATTTATTTATTTTTGTGAAAATTTAGGTTGAACATTTTATGAAAATATATATTTTTCAAAATATAGAAATCATATTGGTAAATTCAATTCATAGAAGTGGAAAACATAATTTAAAATTATTCCTGAAAATGTGATGAGAAAGAGAGATTTTTAATAAGAATTTCGACAATTTTACAATGTTTTTAAGTTAATTTAAATATTTCAATGATTCCAATGATAAAGAATTGAAAGAAATGATAAATTGTTTAACTAATTTTATATAAATCTAATCAAAAATATACCTTTTTATTATAAATTATTCAAATAAATATGCACTTTCTATTTAACATACAATATTTTTTACTACTTAAAAAACAATGAAAAATTTCATAAAATTTTCAAAAGATCATCAAATGATAATCCAAATATTTTGATTTTAAAAATTGATTTAATTTTTCATATATATAATCTCTAATTTTTTAAAAATTAGTTATAAATTATGAGCGCAATGTATGAAAATTCAGTGTTTTTGATAACATAATTATTTTAAAAAAGTCGGTCATTTTCATAAAATAGCTTCTTATTTTATTAATTACTTTTATATAACAAAAAAATAAATTTATTTTCCGACTTTTCATGAATTATTATTTCATATCTATTTTATAATTATTATATAAAATAATAATATTTTAAAAATAATTCACATTTCATTTAAACACAATATTGTGTGTGATGCAATATAAACTCTGTTTTTTATGTAATACAAGTTAAATATAGTGTTTCATGTAACACTACATAAACTCAGTGTTCTATGTAATGTGAGATATTGATGATATTGAGTTAATTTAAAGATAAATATATAATAAAGTCTTGAGTTGTTCTACATTCATCCAATCATGGTTTTTCGTGTCAAAAACACTATCAAGTACAATGTTTAGATATTGGTATCTCATGTTATTATATTCTACCCACCTTATATAAATTTCTTCCTCATAATATAAACTTTTTTTGGTAGTTAATTTATTGATATTTGGAAATAACGTTGTTATAAACACTCATCATAAAACTAGTTGATAAATTATCATCATTTTAAGCGAGATAGTTGAGTACCCGAGTCATATAGAATAAAATATAACTTTGATTCTACATAGGATAAAACTAGTTATATGTTAGTATATATAAATTGTAAGAATAATAAATACTTTTTTGATATTGATAGATTTTACTGATAAAAAGCATATTAATGATCAATAGAATGAAAAGGTCCACAAATATGTAAATAGTTAATGACCATGAAGACCATCTATTCAACATAAATGACTCTATTTGGATTATATTTAAAAAAAATATTATTTCCCATTAATTTAGGAATAATTTTATAATATAATAACATAAGTAAATATACATAGTTTATATTAATATATTTTATAAGAACAATTTTATCATTTGGTTGTTACTTTATCAATTTCCAATTTGTATCTTACTTATTGAAATGAATATCCCAAAATTATTTTTTATATGATAAGAACTAAAATTTACTGATATCACATCATAAAATCAATAATATATTATAATAAATTACTTTAATATCTAGTTAATATTTCCCCCAAATGGATAGTATTTGTTATCCAATAATATATAAATCCTCATAAAATTTTCAATATAAACGATTTTATAAATGGAAATACTAATCAACCATTCTAAATGACCGAGATAAAATACATTAGACATAATGTCCCGGAATTTTCAAAATGTATATACAATTAATTATCTCAAAAAACACAAAATAAATGTTTATCATCATATACTATACAGGTGAATACCACGATCTTGTATTCTCTTAATTCAATTGAACTAAACATAATTACTATAAAAAAAATTTCCAAATAGGCATGCTTACTCAATCTTTAAATAAAACATATATGACTTGATATATTCTATAAATTAAGAAATGATGTAAACCCTATCAATGATAGCATAAAAAAATTTCATATAATCATTAATTATTTCCATGGTAGTCTGTACTATTAAATTTACATTGTCCAAACTATCCATATCATTATACTAACATAAATATCCCATAAATAAGAACATATTAGGGGACATATTTCCATAAATAATTTTTTTTCTAGTATTTTAATATTTCCACAAAAAAATCTTCATTGTACCATTGAAGATATAATTTCACATACAGAAAGAAATAGTAATCTTATTAAATCCATTTACATTTCATAATTTTCATAATCAGTATATAATTGATAAAATAATCAATTTAATTAATTGATTAATCTAAATGAAAGAACATTAATAATTCAACCTCATCTATTCTAGTAAAATTTATATGACCATGATTTATTATATTTTTTGAGGCATATTACATTAATACATCATAAAATTATTTTTATAGTGCCCCAAATTCATATAGTTGAAGAACAGTGCCTGTTTATTTTTTTTATTTCACATGTAATCATGAGAACATTGAGAATTCCCTAAACAAATCTAAAAAACTGTAATTACATTAATGAAATTATCATGGATTTTGTTCTATAAATTATCATATATAGTAAAACCTTTCTTTAAATTCGTCAATTTATTTTTCCACTTTCATATTTTTATCATATTCTCTTACAAACCTTCGAATAAATTATAATTATATAATTATTTATATTTCATGTAATAACATGATACTATGTTCTTATATGATGATAATGATGGGGAGACTACTTCACTTATTGATATCGACTTAAACCATGATGTAAAATATTATTCTTATTCTATAAATAACACGTATTTATGGGATTAAATTTATTTCTACTACATTCCATTTTTAATAGAAAAAATAAACTAGATTTTACCATATTATTTTTAATTATAATTTATAATACCATCTATTTTGAAATATATAAAAAAAATATAAAAATGAATAGTTAATCTTATAATAAGTAACATGGTTTTGTTTGGATGTATATTTCATCAATTATGTCACAATGGTTTTTAATGAAAATTTTAATTATCTAAATCATATCCCTCAGGAGTATCAGACTAGGTTCATAAAAAGTCTTGTTTTTAATTAGTTGGCGACTAGTGGGTTTGTCCCAAAGCAAAATTTTCTGAGTTATATCCTCAAGGATTCTCTATGCCAAAACAACATATACTTGTTTTATCATGAAATAAATCTAATTTATACTAAAAACTTACAATTTATTCCTTTAAAAAACGTTATTGTATTTTTATAAGGATATAATTATATTATATAATTGTTTTATAATCCCTAATCTATTTGTTTTATATTGTAGTTTATAACACTTTGACTAAACATGCTATGATATGAACCATAAAAACTATAATCATAGGTTAACGGAGATAGTTCATACATTATTACATTATCATTAGAAAAAAGGAATAATATCTCAATGATCGAATAGTTTATTAGTCTTTGTAAACCAGATTTTTACATGAGGCATTAATTATATTTGAATATATAATGTAAAATATTTTTTGGATAAAAATTCCCTCTAAAATATAATTTCATATAAAAATTATTAAACAACATAGGTTCTTGGAGACTAGATACAAAATTTGGGTGATATTAGATTCTTAGTAACTGATGAGTACAGTAGAATATATCTTGAATCTATAGGTGTTATCTACATGGAATTGTATGTAACTGAAATGAACAACATCTAATCACTAACATGATCATAATATGATATGAATAAATGATGACCATTTAATTCAATAAAAACAATCACATGATCATTAAACCTTAAAAATGGATATTCAAACTAATTTAATAATCACACATACTATATTGACCTTGGATTTATATATATAGATATTTCATCATTTTAGGATAACATTCATAAATATAAAAAAATACATTCCAAGAACCATAATAGTTTGTTGTCTATGGAAACATGAAAAAAAAATTATATCATTTTGAATCATCTCCAGTGTTTCCTCAAAGATCAACCCTTGTAGTACAAATATACAAAAAATTCTTCACTACATTTAGAATGAAAGAAAAAGGCATGGTGATCTTAGATTATTTGTAAGGTAAAAAGGATATACATAAGCCAGAAATGATAATATGGTCATTAGAACATGATAAAAATATTTGAATATATTTAAAATACATTTGTGGAAATAGCCTTTCTGCATTAAAAAATTATTATTATATCATAAACTATTTTCTAAAAATATATTACATTGAAATTAGATTTGAAAAATTATTATAGAATCCATAAAAACCATATAACATTTATAACATCTTTTTTCATTGAAAATAATATTTAGTGATTATTTTTAAAATGATACTTATAATATTCTTGAATACTGGTGTTATTGAATAAAACAGATTTCTGTTCGATGAGAGAAATAAGGAATTATATTAAAAATAATCATACATATTTAAGTACAAAATAGTGGAAATGTTACCTATACATGAAGATTAAATTAATAAAAATATTATTAAACAAATACTAAGTTTTCATAATATTTAAATCATAAGGCTTCATTAATGGAAGCATAATTGTATATAATCCTGAGAAAGGATGAGATTGTAGCAATTAACTAATACAACTTTGGAAAAATTAAATCACAACCCCCAGAAGATAATAAAATAAGATGGAGAATATTATAAAATTAAATAAGGAATATACATTTTGTAACTTGTAAATTTTGACTATGTACTTCTCATACTAAAAATATAGGTTTGTATCATGGTGTATATCTGAAAGAAGGAAAATTGAGAAAATTTTCATTCTCAATAAAGAAACATTTTAACCATAAACCCAAAGAAAGAAGGATTATAAAATGGATATTTTAATTACCATATATTAAGGTATAATAAAAATTTAATTCATTCTTATCAATTTTGTACACCACAAAATATAAATGAGTGGTGTATATAGAAGAACTCTCGTAAAAATAAATGTGTGATGAGAAAACACTTACCTTATGTCTTTACTGTCATCGAAATCATTCAAATCTACATTATAATAAATATAAGTTTATTATAAATCTATTAAATAAAAATATTCATCCATATAATAAAATATATTTTTTACTTATGACCTTTTAATACCATTTTATTTAACATTTAATATTACATAATGTTTTCGGTAATAACCACTTTATTTTTCGCATGTGGTTTGATTTTTTTATTTTTCATCCCCATACTTATAACATGATCTCCAAATTTAAAAAAAAATATATAAATATGACATTAATTATTTTTTAATTTATTCATAATATATATATATATGATATAAATATTAAATGAATTACATCATTCATGGAGATGGTTGGTCATACATACACATAAACATTATTTCGGTTTTATTTTCATATTAAAATAAATAATGAAAACAACAAATATGTGTTTATATATATATATATATATTATGATTAAAAAAGAATTATAATTTCATATATATTAGAGAAAGTTTTTAAACCCATCCTTAATACATTTCATGTAAATAGTGAATGAATCACATCGCATTGAGGAGGCGGTAGTCCACAGATCCACAAACGAAGTTATCATATTTACAAAAAATGGGATGTAAGGAGGTTTAATTTATATATTAACACACTAAGAATAAATAAATAATATTATATATATTATATTATATAAATAATTATTTCTATAATAATTACCAACATTGAGAGGTGGTAATGGAAAACCAAAAAACATCATATCACGGGGCGGTAGTCCACCATACACATGACAGGTAAGATAGTTACCCATTTGATGAAAGTATGTTTTACTGTATTTTGAAATACTAGAGTAATATTGTTTCTTTATATTTCGTATTCTATTATTATTATATAATCATGAAATAATAAATGTAGAGAGGGTGGATAATGAATATAAAAAAAGAGCATCTGGACGTTTGTAACCATTAAATTATGAAACTAATTTTGGTTTGAAACACACTTAATTATTTACTGGATTTATTCCCAATGTGACTCATGTAGGAAGAATGGAGGGAATTTTGGATGAGATTCAAAATATGATTGTCTGGACCATTGTGTCTTGATAATTTTGTGAATGTGAGGGGGTGACTTCCCTTTTTTAGTGGAAAAGGATATAAAATATTATAAATATAAAAAGGTAAATACTATTTAAAATTTCACTTATATAATTTTCCACCAAAAAGTTTCCATTATATAAACCATTGGTTAATTGGTAGTTATATTTTAATCCAATGTTTTTTTGGAAATTTTTTTAACTATTTTGGGCCCATTAATTGTAGTATAATCAATAATTCATCTAATTTGATCCTCAATCGGTGTAATTAATTTTAACTACAACCATAAATAATTTTTGTAAAACAATAAGATCTCATTATCAGAAATAATAAAATTTTCTTATTATTGATAATCAATCCATTATTTAAAATTTTAATCATAGAACTAGAATAAATCAATTTAAATTTAATCCTGGAGATATGTCGTGTGAGTGGGGTTTTTTTAAAAAGTGCTTAAACATTTGAAATGTTTTTATATCAAATTTTTTTGTGAATTTTGTAAAAATGTAACAAATTTTGATAGTTTTTTTTAAATTGGTCTAATTGTTCTATAAAAACAAATTATAATATAACCAAATTATATAAATAATTATATGAAAAACTATTTTTGTATTAAGATTTGACATTTTTCACTATTCATAAAAAAATGGAGGTTTTCTGAAAAATATAAAACATTCACCCTAAGATAATTTATAGATTATAAATTAAAAAATAAATTTTATTTTTTAAAATAGAAACCATAACTCTTTTAATAATTATATCTATTGTGGCTTCTTAATTGAAAGGATTTCTAGTTTCCTTTTAGAAAATAGATCTTTTTATTTATAAATTTGGATTTATTCAAATATTGCACCTATCAAATAAGTTATATAAGAGTACAAAATAATTATTTGATATATGATATATAAATATAATAAAAATAATTATTCATTTTTTGTTTGATTAAATTATTTGAATAAAAATTTGTTTGTACATTGACAAATAGTTTTCTTAGAAACATAAATTCATTGTTTCCAAGTTGTTCTTAATTTAATTTCTTACTAATTAAGGACAAAATTATTTATTTTATATACATGTTTAGATCATATATTTATTATTTAGTTTTTCCCATTTATATCATCTATTATAATAGCTAAATAGTAATTATAGTAATATTTTTTGAATAATATTAATAGTATATTGTAGTTTGGTAAAAGATGGACTTGGGTTTATCAAACGTTATCAAAGGTACTCGATATTATGTGTAACACATTAAAATATTGTTTTGTGTTTACCAGAAAAATTTATATGTGTTTAATGTGGTGAAATATTAACATGATGATTCCTATAATGCAATATAAACATATTTATATCATATAACAAAAGATATATTTAGTGTTATGGTAAATGAAAAACATAAACAAGGATAAATTAATTGAAAAAAATTATTTTATAAAATCTCAGGTTGTTACATTATATCACCCTTGAAATTAATTTCTCTATCAAAATTCTCCTGTGATATCAATGTTTTAATACTTGAAATTTACATTCTAAGAAACCCACATTAAAAATATGATTACTAAAACATATATAAAATCGGGATGTTGGAAACATAATGGTTATCCCAATAACAAATAATTGGGTGTCAAAATTGAATAACATAGGAGGTATGTAAACAAATTTAAATATATTAAAATTTCAAATAATTGTAATGACCTTTGTTTTTAAACTGGGATCAAATTACAAAGGTTTTCAAATTTAATTTTCTATTTATCAGTTCAATGGTGTTTTTAACTCAGATATAGAACATAATTATAAGTGTTGGAAAATGTAAAGATGCAATTTTTTGGAATTGGGATAATAACTTATAATTTTCATGGTTTCCCTAATGAGTCTTCGTAGCACCAAATCCGAAAAAGTTCCCTTTAATGGATCGGTATGGTTTGTGCATGACTGTGGTGAAACATTTGCAGCTTACCCATTTTAATATTTTATTTATTTTAATTAAATAATATTAAATGGAATTTTTGAGTTTAAATAAGTGAATATTATATTATTATTATTATTATTATTATTATTATGATTTCATAAGTTATTTGGAAGTAATGGATTTAATTTCATGATTAATGGGGTGTAATATTTTTGTTAAAATATTTGTATTGCTTGATTCATGGGTTCTATGATTTGTGTTAAATTAATTGGTATTTCAGGAATATCAAAGAAACATTTAATTAAATAAAGAGTAAGAGTTATGTGAAATTAAATGGCATGTTTCAAATTTAATGAATACGTGTCTAATAAAATATGGAATTGTGGAATTAATAAAGAAGTGTTTTTATTTAATAGTGGTGTTTCGTTTTATCTAGGGTTGATTTATAATAATAATGTTATTTTTATTATTATGGTTTTATGAGTAAAATAATTATTATAAATTATGGTTATTAATTTTTTTATGAACAATAATAATAACTGACTTTTTGGTTTTTCTAATTAAATCCATGGAAAAGGGGCATTTAATTAATTATTGTGAAGTATTGGTTTCATTTAATTAATTTGAGTTAAATGGAATCATTTATATGTTTTTTAGTGGGTGGTTTTTTGTTTTATCAATGAATAATTATATTATATAATAATAATAATGAATGTTATTATTATAGTTGTTTCATTTATTAAATTTTATTTTGAAAAGAATTTAATTAAATGAGTTGTTGTGGTTTTATTTAATTAAATTCATGGTATATAATTCATTAATTAATCGCTGAAATGTGGAGGTTTTATTTAATTATTTCGCAAAAAGGTAATTAAATAAATAATGATGAGTTGTTGTTTTTTTAATTTAAATAATTTCTATTCAGATAATTTATTTAAATAATATGATTTTTAAATTTATTTAATTAAATTTTTTGAAAGAATTTAATAAAATTATTAATTAATGAGGAGTTTGTGGTTATCAACTAAAGATAATATTAAAGACATGTAAATTTGGATTTTGGTGTTATCAATGAAATCTAACATTAAATGGAAATATTAAATGAGGAATAAATGTGGAGTTGGGATTAATTTAATTTAATTCATGGTAATGAGAAATGTAATTAATAGATGTGTAATAGAAGTTTAATTTAATTAAATCTATGGCTAAGTCAAACTTGAAAAGAACATTGCGACCCTTTTAAATGTAGATATCAGGCTTTGCATAGTTAGACTAGCTGCAGTGGTCAGCAGCGCAGACAGCTGGTTTTTGATATGTGTATTAATTAAATTTAAATAAAATAAAAAATTTAATAATAAAAATAATAAAGATTTTATTATTATTGTAATTAATTAATTAAATAAATGTTACAACAATTTAATTGGTTGATTAATGTGGGAATTTATAATTAACTAGGAAACATTTATTTAATTTTTAATTAATGAATAAATGATATATTTAATGAAAATAATAAATATTATTATTATTATTATTATATTATATCTATTAGTTTAAGAGGGTTTTAACTAGTTGATAGAATGATAATGAAGGAGGATGCACACTCTAAGAGGATCAACACACACCAGGCCCAACCCCTATGAGACGGGCTACGACCCCCTTGTTGGCTCCTATTCATGCACTCAGATCCACCTGGTGTCTTCACAAATCATTTCCTCCTCGTCAAGGTGATTCTATCTGCGTATGTTTCGTTATTTTCATTGACGGTTTGTCTCCTCTCTCACACTATTTTCTCGTCTAAAACCCTAAGGACCTAGTTTCATTGGGATTCTTTATTTCTTCAATTCTATAGTTATGCAAGGGGATCCTCAAGACTTGTTCTTCCATATTACAACTACTGCAGCCAATGGTGAATCATATCGGCTTAATTTTTTGTTCATTGTCTCTATATTTTGGTGTGTTTTTTAACCTGTTATTTTGGTTTCACACCCATTCACGTGTATTTTTATTGTGTATTTGTGTTTCGGTTATTATTTTTGTGTGTGTCAATTCATTCCACAATATTTATGTGTGCTAGTTAAAATTTGATAGGTGCGATGATAAATTCTAAATACACATGAATTTTTGTTGTGGTGCATATACTTGAGCAGATCAGAATTTAGTTATGAAGCATTGGTTTGGTCAAATTCATTTAGTTATGCTCCCTTTCTATGTCCCAAATTTTATAAATTCATTAATAAATTGCATACTAGGCATTTATTAGAAATTAAAACCATGTAGTGAGGTACTTATATTTAATGTCTCATAATATAAATTTAGTATGATTAGTGATTTAAAATATTAAATGTCACCTGTGATTTGTGTGATAATAAATATCATGTTTTTTTGTAATAAAACCCCTCAATAGAGGTGTATTACCATCAAATAAAAAAGTAGTGGTAGTGTTATATCATGTTTTCATGTGGTTTGAGTTTTACATATATATTTCTATTAGTAATGATATATGACAGGTTGAGGCGACACAATGAATATTTTATTGTTGATCTAATCATGGGAAGATTATGTTATTGAATAGTGTTAATTATTTATTGAATTAATTTTCGGATGTTGGCATTGTTAAACCATGTTAATTAATTTTGAATTAATAAAATTGAAATCATTTTGATAAGTTAATTATCCAGAATTGAAATTTAGAATGACATAATTAATTCTTGAATGTTATTTTGGGACGTGATTTGTTTTATAGATTAATTAATTGATGGATTAATTAATGGTAATGTGTAATTAGTTAATTTTTGCATTGACTAATAGATTCGGTATATCTGAATAATTTATTACATTAGTAAGGGAATAAGGATAATTGATTGGTGAATTAAATATAATGTTTTTGGTTAAGGAATTGGGATTATTAAACGTTGAATTAATTATCTAGTTGATTTTCGTGTGGATAAAAATTATTAATTGTTAAATAATTATTAACTATTGATATGTTGAAAGGTTAAATTACTGTAGAATTAATTAACGATAGATTTATGTTAATTAGTTTTTGAATTAATTTAAGGATTTGATTAAATAATTTATTAATTAATTATTGGGTTTTTTGGATATTTGATATGTAATTCTACACCAATGATATATAAATTTTTATGATTTATAAATGGTTTGACAGAAAGGGACTGATGCTTCAAATACAAACTGGGTATTATACATGACATTCTACACCCATCTTGTGTGTAAATATTCATTTATGGGACATGGAATAATGCTCCAAATACCCATTGAATGTGATACAATGACTGATGCTCCAAATACTCATGAGGGTGATTGACATGACATTCCCCCATAATTAATTTACATTGGAATGTGGATCCTATTGGTCATACATAAACTAAATTTAATGGTTAATGAATGCCAATGTGACGTAATGATTTGTGAATTAAATATGCGAAGGAGTTCATACTTGTTAACGAATTGGGGGAATAATTGTTTGGTGGATGCACCCAAGAGAGAATAACTATTTTAGTGGATGGGGTGATACATAGTATATAAATGTTTAAATCTGATATCTTTTGATTCATTATCCAAGACAAAGAGGAAACTTTCATTCATTAATTACTTTTATTTCTTAGATGGTATTTAGAGACATCTTTTGGAAGTGATTTATATGTGGTATGTTGGTCTTAGATCTTGAATTCTATATAATTTAATGAGGGTTGAATAACTGATATATGAATATGAATGTGTGATGACTTTTTTTATATACCTGACAAATGTATGATATAAGATTAGACACCAGCTGCGGGCTGAAGAAGGTACTTGGGTATATAGTTACATTGTACTTCTTACTTAATTTATTCATGTTTTCACACTATTTAAATTATTTATGAATATCTAGATTTGGTGTAGACACTGGTGGTTCAGCGTTTCTTTCATCTATATCTCAAACCTTAGTCGGGCAGCCATTACACTGGGGTACCCAAGTAGATTCTATTTAGTTGCAAAGATTGTGTTGTTTTTTTATACATGGAGATATGGGAAGAGTATTGAGTAAAATCTCTAGATGCATGAGGAGATCCCTCTCCAGGAATTGAGACATTGTTTATTTATTTATTTACTGATATGTAAATAATGATGTATTTTTTATCACTGTCATAGTTGTACAATAATAATATGCATTCATTGTATAACTTTGGCGTTGGACATTTCCTTTATACATGATTTTTAAAATTATATCATCCACTACTTCATCAGTATTCACACTACTTCTGCTATTTACAGATATTGCACACTGTTTTTACTCTAATTAGAGGGTATATTATCACCACTGATTATCCTAACAACCTCATTTCTAGTTGGAAACCTCTGGCAAATAGGTAGACATGCGTGAGTTCATTTAAAGACCGGTCTGGCCACCGGTTATGGTGTGACATGGGTCAGGATGTTACAAAGTGGTATCAAAGGAGGTTATTCTTTATTTTCTCTTTGACTTGCTGTGTATGTGCTGGTAGACCGTAGACTATAAATGTTTCAGTGCTTGGATTAATTGTCATGAATTGGACTAATGACCCCATGTATAAGAAATGACCATGTGGTAAAGTATGAGAGTTGATGTTTCTAGTATTTGATGTTATATTGGATTGAATTTCATTATCAGTGACTTAGGTATTTTCCGTAGATTATTGATTTTGTGAATTTAGACAAAAAAAATTTCCTAGATATATAAGGAAATAAAGTTACATATATTTGTCATATTAGGCGCATAGAAATTCACATGCCATGCATAAATTCCATGTCTGGTAGAGGCATTAGTTGGATGTTTGCTAATGTAGATTGTGTTCCTTGAATATGGGGCATTCTTTGAACATATTTAGCATGCCTTTTATATAGCAAGATTCAGTGACAAATTTATCCTATTTGGGTATCTATTTTCCATTATACCTCTATAATTAAATTGTTTTATAATCGTTCCATGCTTCTGTGTTATTACATGATATTGTATTACTTATTATGATGAGAAGCTAGAGTAGTTTTGATGTGTAAAAATGGTTATTGATGATAAAATGTTAAATGACTGTTAATTGTGATTATTATAATACAAATGGCAGCGATAAGGTTTATGAGCCCCTTCTTGATTGATAGATAGACACCCACATGACTGAACCATATAACCATAGTATGTTTGAAAACTTTCTATGAATGTAAAAACTTTTGAGTTATGATTGTAATGAACCATTGTGGGGATTCTTTTTGAAGAATCTGAATTAAATAAACGGGACCTTTGGAGGTTACCTTTTCGGTAAAAGGAATTTAGATACATAATTGCACGTTTATATTTGAATAAAGCTGAATTTTTAATGATTAAGGATGGCGTTTTTGATAGCACGACTATTTTTTCATAGGTAATTGTTTTGAAAACCATGTGAATTATTATGAAAAAGTACTTCGGCATTTATTTAAATTCTTTTAAATATTAAATGGATGAAATGAATTAATTAAAATGGATAAAATGAGAAGGGGGGTTTTGAACCTCATGACTTCGGTTTTGAGTGACCAAGAGAGAGGGTCTATGTTTATGTTTCGTATGGGGCTATCCTATGATATGAAGTACCCTTAGAATTTTTTCGGTGTTAAGGTATGTTTGTCCCTCTACTCGGGATGGCTTTTTGGGACTCAAGTATTTTCAGACACAAATAGATTTATGTTACAGCTTTTATGGTCAATGTTTTATGTCTGATCATGGTTTAAGTAACGTCACACACATGTGTTAAGGTGTTCTGAAATAGCATGCTGCTGAGAGGCATATCATTTATTTCCACATCATGGGAAATCATAATGTAGGTAGTGTCACATTGATTTTGGTAAACGTGTCTGCAAGGGTTGCTGAGAATTTTGAACAGAGTCGTTCAGTAGTAATTTATTCGATCATTTTATTGACCATTTTCTCACTATGTGTGCTCGTTCAAATGGGATAATCATTACCCATATCCTGACCTAACCATGGAGACACGATGATAGCATCGGTCTAATGACACACTAATGTTTTTAATGTTGTTGGGAATGATGAGTGGTTATTTGTTGGGTTATACGCAGGGTGTGTGGTGTCACGAACCAACCCGGGTCGACCCTGAACCGGGCACCCGAGCCGGCCCGCGACATGGCCCGAGGGGCGTTCCCGATCCCCACGGGCTGGCAACTAGTTCCGGGCATCAAAAGTAAACAGGTGGGAATGATTTGGCCCAAAAGAAAATAAACTAAGCAGCAGAAATAAATAGAACAAATGTAAATAAGGAAGAAGGAACCAACAACGCAACTAACCTGACCACGACCAAAGCTCCACGTGACCTCGTGGGTCACTCTCCAATAACACAAATGTCGTCGCTCAAGGCGAACAACTGAAGCTGGAACCTGCAACAGAACTAAAAACAAGAAAACACTATAGGCGTGAGTGTTAAAACTCAGTAGGTAGGCCCGACTAATTCTATTCCCAATGCACATACCAATAAATAAAGAATTTATCAATTTCAGGTTTGAACTAAATTATATAAAATAGGTTTTCCACACACTTTCATTTCTAAAACAAGTAACAGTCCATTGCCCTTTTTAATTTAGAACAAGTTTGATGTTGAAAGAACAGGTGCATTGCATCTTCAAAACATTTTATGAGCAATTTAGAAATCCAAACTTTAGTTGTTAGTCAAAATGAGAATCACACACAACACACACTAAGGGCAATGGTAAAGTGGCACACAAGGGTCAGCAACCGAACTCGACCTCTCAATCGTCCGCCACACACAACTAAACACTAAAAGAAACATGGGTCGAACCTAGGAGATCGTGAACAATCCAGAACGTACTATACATGTGACTCATCCTGAGGCATGCCATAACTCGATGACGTCATAACGCCCATAATACTACCCGGCATAGCCCTGCATGGCCTAACCGAGGGGCCCAATCCCCATAGCAGCAATAACTCAGTATTCCCCTGCTATGGGGCCACTAGCCAGTGCGTGGTCTAAACTAGTGCAGCAATCGTTCTCAGAAAATTCACTCAATATGCCAGGTTCCCATGTCAACACATATAATAAAAGAGGGGTGTGTCACAATGTAAATCAAGCTGTCACAAAGCACTAACAACACATCTAGCTCACACGATCAACGCACACCAAAGATCACCCCCGAGTGGGTTTTCCAAAATAGTCTATTCTATTAAAGTGCCAAACGGGCCTTCAACAATTTTAAATCAAAACTTCATTTCTCGAGAAAACCAAAAACACTTGTTCAGAAGAAATCATTTATCTTTAAAACTAGAAGTAAATTTGAAATTCTGTGAATTATGTTTAAAGGCCAAATGGGCATTCTTTCAAAATTGGGTGTCCGCCCGTCAAGAAAATATTCCAAGTGTTCGGTATAAAATAAACGGCTCTTCTCACACTAAATAGTCATTTAGAATTTTATTATCTAATATTATTTATTATTCATTAAAATTAATAAAACATCAAGCAATTAATAAATTCTAAATTTAAAGGTGAGTGCAATGGGGGACCTACCTCGAAGTCATTAGTAGAACACGACGAAGGAACACGCTTCGTGCAGTCGCGTACGCGCACGCGAGCCGACGATCACTGCATCGCGGAATAATTCCGCCAATGTGCTACAACAAACATGAAACACTTAAAATATCCCAACTGACATAAATATAAACACAAACAGATAACCAACACGAGATCACCTTGGTGCAGGGATGTGCCCGAACAACGGGGGCACGCGCCAGCTAAAGACCGCAGCGTTGCGGAATTATCTCGTCGACGCGCTGAAACAAACACCAAAACAACAATACAGCAGACCACAAATATAAAAAAAACTCAACTAGAGATCAGCCACAAAATACTACCTCGGCGCCGACGCGCTCGACCGCTGGGGTCCCGCGCCAGTTAAAGGGGTGGTGCGCACTAGCAGGGAGACCACCGGAGGTCGCGCGCGGATTATCAGGCGCGCCGCTGCCCGACGCATGACGGTGGCGGCTGGTCGGACTGCCGAAAGACGGTACGCGGCCTGCCGAAGGTGTGGCGGAGCAGGACAGAGTGCTGGAAAAGGCCGGGGGACGCCGGCAAGCAGTGCCGGAGCGAAGCAGGGGTGTCGGCAGGGATGGGGAACGCCGACCGGGTCGCCGAAAAAGGGCGGGAGACGTCGGAACAGCACCAGGAAAAAGCCGAGAGAGGCTCGGGGGCTGCTGGAGCGGGTTGAAGGCTGCTGGTCGGTGGCGGCCTCGCCGGTAGGGTCGGCAGGGGCGCCGGAAGGGCCGGAGGCTGCTGGCCTGCGACGGTGGTTCGCCGGAAGCGCCGTCCGGGGAGCTGCGGAGGGAGCCGAGATAGCAGGGGGGGTTTGGCGCGGCGGCCGGGGTGCGCCATCGAGACAGTGCGGGGGGTGAGGGAGGAGGTGTGGTGGCTGGAATGGGAGCCGGACGGGGGTGCGGCGTGGCGGAGGCCTGAAGGAGGTCATGAGCGCGGGCTGCCGGAGGGAGGGGAGGCCGGCGATCGGGCTGGCAGAGGCAACAGGGGCACGGCGGCGGTGAGAGGAAGCGGCGAGGCGGAGGGATCTCAGCAGGGAAGGCCGCAAACCAGGGGGCGCGCCGCAGGAAGAAAGAAAGGAAAAAAAACGGGGAAAGAGGAGGGGCGGCCGGCGGTACGCAGGAGGAGGGAGCCACGCCGGACTGGAAAACCTGGGCAGGGGGAGTAGGAGGACGCTGGAGGGGCTGGTTGCGGATGCCGGAGGCCGCATGGCGGAGGAGCACCAAAGGTCAGGGGGGTCGTGCGGGTAGCGCCGCCTGGGCGAGGGGAAACAGGGGAGTCGCCGGCTGCCGGGAAGGGATGGGTGGAGGCGTCCTGGAGCTGGCTGGCAGGGCTGGTCAGCAGGCCGGATGCAAGCGGAGGTGATACCGGGAGGGGCCTGGTGCGCGCGGGTAGAGAGGGAGGTCATGAGGGGCACTGCCGGGAGGAGGAAACACCGGACAGGGGAGGCGGCGCGGACAGGAGGCAGGATGCAAGGCGGAGATCGCTGAGGCACATGGCGCTATAGGGAGGCAACAGCGAGGGCGCTGGCAAGGTCGGCGAGGGAGGCGATTCACGCAGGGAACAGAGTGGGGGTGTGCGGCGCGCGGCGGAACAGGAAAGGGAGAATGGGGGTGGGAGCTGGCCAGCTACGGGAATTAGGGTTTTGCCGTTTTTTTTTTCATTTTAATATAATAAAAATAATGTTAATAACTAATACCATAATAATAATCAGAATAAAATTAACAATAACAAGATAGTAATAATTAAAATTGCCTACAATAAAAATAATAACTATTTCGATAATAATAAAATAACAATGAAACTAAAAAAATTAATTGTAATATCTTCAATATAATAGTAATAGTAATAAAAATAAAAATAACAAAAATAGTAATAAAATAAAAGAGAATTTTCACGAAACGGGCCAACTGCGTGGCTACGCCAACTGTGCGGTGGTCACGCACGGGTCCGAAACCAACTAAAAACATTAAACTTCAACAATTTTAAATCGGGACTCAACCCAAACCTCGGCGTGAGAACCCGAAACTAAGATATATTAAATTGAAAATTACTTCAAAAAGTTGGGGTGCGACATGTGGTTTCACTGGGCTATGACTTCATTCCTGATTGGGAATGATAGTTTTTTTTAATATACATTCAATTTCTTGACATCATAATGTCACTATTAGTCAAGTAATGACTTTAGTGTACATTAATTTGGGGATGTAATAATTTTAAAAAAGCACATCACTAGTTTAATGCTGAGTGTGGGATTTAGGACAGTAATGCTTTTCAAAAAAATCATGCACAATCAGTTTCTATTTGTCGAACTAGATTAGACAATTTTCATTAATTAGGTCCCTATAATGGGGTCAATTTTAATCTATATTTCAGTGAGGTTTGGATCAGGTTTTAAAGAACTAAGTGGTGGAATTATGTTTTCGTTAGTAGTGCATTTAGAGTTTGTATATGTAACTTCTTGGTTCAAACAAAACATCTGAACCATGATGACTCAAAAGCTGTTTTTATGTTCTTAATTAGGTATAGTGGACGATATGTTTTTAAGGTTTCAAGATTTTAAAGTCATGTGTTTTATTAACTGGGTTTAAATTATGAATTTTTTCAATAAAAAAATCAGTTCATCGACATGTTGTAATTTTTTAAAAACTGATCTATGGAACAAAATTCTGAGCCTTGGAACATCTAAATTTGACATTTTTTTTACTATGGATAACGATCCATATTTATCATTTGTGTCCCAAAGAGTCTATGGAGCACCGAATCAGAAAAATCCACTTTAATGGATCTATACATCTATGCACGATTATAGTCCAACCCATGAAACATACCAAGTATAAAATTTTATTTATTTTAATTAAATAATATTAAATAATAGATTATTTTTTAAATAGAATAATGTGTTAATAATTATAATTTCATTATTATTATTATGGTATCATAAATTAATTGGATGTTAATATATTTTTGTTCCATGGTTAATGGGCTGTGACATTTATGTTAAAAGATATTAATTGCTTGATTAAAGGGTTGTAACATTTGTGTGAAATTAATATGCATTTTGGTTATCTAAAAGAGACAATTAAATTAATTAGGAATAATATTAATGTAAAATTAAATAAGGAGTTTTATATTTAATGAATATGTGTTTAATTAAATAATAAGTTTCATAATTAATAATGATGTGTTTTTATTTAATAGTGGTGTTGGGTTTTATCTAAGGTTGTATAATAATAATAATGTGGTTATTATTATTATAGTTTAATGTGTATAATAATAATTACTAATTATTAATATTATTAATATAATGAAGAATAATAATAATGGATTATTTTTGTTTTTTTAAATAAATCTAATGAAAATGGGGATTTAATTAATTTCTGTTAAATAGATGTTTCATTTAAATAATAATAGTTAAACTGAATTAATTACATGTTGTGTAGTGGGGGTTTTTGGGCATTATCAAAGACTTGTTTTATTAGATGATAATAATAATTATGGGTTTTATTATGGCTGTTTGTTTTATTTAAATTGCGGTTGAAATGAATTTAATTAAATGAGTTTTGGGGGTTTCGTTTTTTTAAATTGAAGTTTAGTTGGAATTTAATTAATCACTATGATGTGGAGGTTTTTTTAGTTAATTTGTATAGAAGTAATTTTTAAAAAATGATGAGTTGGATTTTTTTTAATTTAATTAATTTGTGTTGAGAGAATTTATCTTTAATAAAATGAAGTAGAAATTTGTTCAATTAACTTTTTTGAATGAATTTAATAAAATAATATGTTAATGAGGAGTTTGTGGTTATCAAAAAAGAGTAATATTAAAGACATGTTAATGAGGATTTAGGTGTTATCGATGAATGGAAACATCAAATGGAAATATTAAATGAATAATAAATGTGGATTTGGGTTAAATTTCAATAAATTCAAGGTAATGAGGAATTTAATTAATTAATGTGTAATGGATTTTTTATTTAAATAAATTCATGGTTATGTTCAATTAGAAAGGTGTATTGGGGTCATTTGAAATGTAGATATTGGGATCTACACGATTAGTCAACCCATGCCCTTGTTTTAGAAATGTGTTTTTATTAATAATTAAATTAATGAAAATTTTTAATAATAAAAATAATAAGAATGTAATTTTTAGTAATGTATTAATATGATTAAATATAGTTACAAAATTTTAATTGGATGATTAATGGGAGATTTTAGAATTAAATATGAAAAAATTATTTAAATGTTAATTAATAAAGAAATTTTTTATTAAATGACAATAATAAATGTTATTATTATTATATTATATCAATTATTTTTAGAGGGTGTAAAAGTGTTCATTGAAAGGGAATGAAAGAGGAGTTACAATATAAGAGCAGTGAAAACACATAGGCCCCCAACCCCAATGAGGTGCCCTACTTCCCCTTCCCCACTCCACTTCGTGTGCTCAGATCCCCTCGATGTCTTCATGAATCTTGCTTGCCACATCAAAGTCAGTCTATTTGCATATGTTTTGTGATTATCATTGGTTGTTTGGCTCATAACTTGCCTTGTATGATCAGCTGAAAACCTATGGTTCGAGTTTAATTGGGCATTCTTTTTTCTTCGATTCTATGGTTGGAGAAAGGGATCCTCTAGACCCTTTGGCCCATTTTTTAACTACCTCCACCAGGGGTGAGAATTTCGGCTCAATTTTGGTTCTTCACCACTATATTCAGGTGTGGGTGTAAAATTTCTATTTGTGATTCTCACACTATTAATTGGATGATTATGGTGTGTTTATGTTCCAATTATTATTTTTGTTGTAATTGGTCTCCACCACAATATTTATGGGTTCCATTTAACAGTTGTTAGGTGCAACAATAAATTCTAGATACACGTGCATTGTTTTAGCATATGTACAGGAGAAGATCACAGTTGAAATATAATTCTTTGTATTGGCCAAATTCATTGTGTTAGGGTACATTTCCATGTCCTAAATTTAATAAATGAATTAAGAAATACAAACTACAATTTTTTTTAAAATCAAATCCATGTAGTGAAGTATTTATATTTAATTCCTCTTGATTTGAATTTAGTATGTTTAGTGATATAAAATTCCAAAAGTCGCATGTGACTTGTTGGATAAGTAATATCATATTTTTTTGTAATAAAACCCCTCAATAGAGGTGGTATTCCTTCAAACCAAAAATTATTTGGTGTGTTATATCATTTTTTCTAGTGTTTTGAAAATTCCATATATCTCTTTATTAGTACTGATATAGGATGGGTTGATTCCAGTAAATGGATATGTGATTGATAAATTATTTGTGGGATTATTTGGTTAAGAAATAATATTAACTAATTATTGAATTAACTTGGGGATGTTGACCTTGTGGAAACATTTTAATTTATGGTGAATTAAAAAATGGATATGATTTGATAAATTAATTATGGAGAGTTGAGATTTAGAATGAGATAATTAATTCTGGAAAATAAATTATGCGACATGATTTGTTTTGTAGATTTATTAATTGATATATTAATTAATTCTAATGTGTACATAGTTAATTATTTCTTTAAATAATATATTTGGTATCTTCGACTAATCTATTGAATTATAAAAGTAACAAGGACAAGTAATTGGTGAATTACTTATCATTTTTCAGAAATGGAATTGGGATAATTAAATGCAGAGTTACTTATCTAGTAGATTTACTTATGGTTACGAATAATTATTTAATAATTAAATATTAGATATTGAGAAGTAGAATGGTTAAATAATTGTAGGATTATTTTATGGGATATTTTTGGTGATAATTAGTTATTGAATTAATTAATGGATCTAATTAATTTATTACTTAATTAATTAATAGATGGTTTTGGGGTGTTAGACTTGGCATTCAACACTAATGATAAAGAAATATATATGATTGATAAATAGGTTGTATCATATGGACTTGTGCTCTAAATACATATGGGGTGCTAGACATGTCTCTATACATAATATTAGAATGTTAATTTTTTTATGGGAGAGAGATAGATAATCCAAATACCCATAGGTTGTGATACAATGAATGATGCTCTAAATACTCACATTGGTGATAGAAATGAATTTTTACACCCATTAATTGAAAATGGACAATGGGTCCAATTGGTCATATATAAAATGAATGAAATTTTTAATTAAAGCTGATGTCATGTAATTATTTTTGAATTGAATGTGAGAAGGGGTTCAAGATTGATTATTAATTGGGTGAATCTCTATTTAGTGTACGGACCCATGATTGAATCACTATTACAGTGGAAGAGCTCAGACAAAATATATGATTGATTAAATTGAATATCTTTGATTCATTTTCCATGTTAAGCACATGGTTGGATTTGATCTTTACTCTGATTTTTAGTTGTTCTTTAGAGACATCTATTGTGTGTTCTTTAAAAAGGGGATATTGGGCTTAGGCTGGATCTCGAGACTTATAAAATCTAATGAGGATTTAATAATTGATTAATGAAAATTAATGTGTGATAATTGTTGTTTATGAATGAAAGATTTATGTTACAATTTAAGACACCAGATTAGGGCTAAAAGAGGTACTCTAGTATATAGTTACATTGTACAAGTTAGTTTATTTGTGCATACTTTCACATTGTTTAAATTATTTATTGAATGTATGGATTTGGGGTAGTCATTGGTGGTTTTGTCTAACTAAGTTTTATATCTGGCACCCTACTGTTTCCACCGTTTTACTGGGGTACCCGAGTAGATTCTATATGGTTTCAGGATTGTTTTCATATACATGGGAGATAGGATTAGAGGATCGAGGGGATGATTTGGATGCTCGAGGAGATCTCCCTCGGGGCTTTGAAAAATTATTTCATTATTTAATTCTTGACATGTAAATAATGATGTATTTTTTCTCACATTCATAGTTTTAGCATCATAATATTCATGGATATAACATTGGTGTTGGCCATTTTTTTTATAAATGATTATTAAAATTATGTACTTCGCTACTTTATCATTATTCACACTTCTTCCACATTTTTTTGATATTTTTCAATGTTTTTACTCTCATTAGAGGGTATAGTCTTCCCACTAACAATCCATAGATCATCTCTTCTAGTTTGCTACATCTAGCTTATGGGGAGATGTGATTGGTGCCATGTGGCACCCGTTCCGACCACCGTTTCAGGGGTAAGCCAGGTCAGGAAATTACCATAATCATAGATATTGATACAGATCATTAATCATAATAAAATGGTTTATAAAATAGGGTTTCCAATCAAAACCCCTAAAATGAATAAGTGTGACATAGGTCATTGACCTAATAAAAAATAATGATAATAGGGAAAATGTTAATGGAGCATTTTTTCTAATGTTGAATAATTGTAATGATAAGATATACAAAGATGTTTTCTAGAAAAATCACCTTTGTTACCTTGATTAATTTCAACATCATCCCATCATCCATGAAAGGTAGGTGAATTATTAATTCCTAGTGAATTAGCATATCCCGATATCCATCAATATAATTATAGGATATCTATTTTTCTTTAGTTATCATAAACAAATGTTATCACATGTTATCCAATAATCTCAATTCCTAATATCTTGAATATATACATTAATATCTAAAACATAATCTAATGTTTTATATAATCCATTCCACAAATGAATTACTTAAGAAACCTCCTAAAAGAAGAAAGAAAAAACATTATAATTATGTTTACTAAATTTCTTGAAAATGGTTTATAATACATCCTAAATATATCATGAAGTAGATCAAGTTTTTTATATACAAAATATTTGAATACTTTCTTCGTTTATTCTACAGAATCATGGTAATAAATTTATTTTCCATAAAACCTTATTTAAAACATTGAGGTTTCCTTAATCTCATTTAAAAGATATATTCCTTAAATAATTTTTTTAAACTACATCAATAATATCATAAAATACTTTTCAATAAATATTTAAATATGTCTAAGTTAATCAGTACTATCAAATTTACTTATTCATATCCAAAATTTCCTTATCTCATCATCATTATCATAATATAAAGTACATGTTAAGGGTTCTCTTTCCATTTATCATATTTTTTCAGGAAAATCGACTTTCAATTAAATATCATTATAAATCATTAAAACCATTCATCATATCCTTTTAAATCCTAATTTAAAAAATTATTCTAAAAAACATAAACATTTAATGATTATTATAACATAATCATTGAATCACAAAATATATACACTTTAAGAATCCAAATTTATTCTTGAAACAATACTAAGACTTCATGAACCCATTCATTAAATACAGATTCATTTAATATGGTTCATGAATCATGTATTAAGTTTCTTAAGCACCTATCTAATCATATTTCATAAATTCAATGAAAGAAATATTTTTATAACATCCCATACCTTTCACAATTCATTTTTGATCCCTTTTCCATCTACAACATAACCTGTACTCATACCACCTTCTTGATTCTCTTAATGATATTTCTACTTTGGAAATTGTTTTTATAATGCCCATACAATACACATCTAAAGCATTAAATTTTAACCATGTTCATTCTAATTCTCTATAGTGACTAAAAACCTAAATCATAGTGGTAGAAACTCTTATCAAATAAGAAAACCAAATAATCTTATAAAATTAATTCTAGGATTCAAATATCATGACACCACATTCATTAATCTATAAAACCATAAGATTATCCAAGTATACTTGTAGTCTTATTATATTTAAATATATCATGGTGGTTTGTATAGGATTTTTTAATGTCGAAAGAATAACCCCATGTATTTTAAAACCATGTGTGTTGCAAGGTCCAATTTAATTATCCAGTTCTAAATCGAGTCAATTTAAAAACATTTTTTAGGATTATTAACCCTATGTACATATCTTCTAGATCCATATCCACATGTATTTTTATGAAATGTATGTTTTTCTATGTAAAAACTGAGTAAATCCTTGACCAAAATTCCAGGATGTTTATCTATATAATTCTTCATCACTATAGTTATCCATAATTATATCATTAGGTTTCTTACTAAGCTTCTTCATCATATTAACCAATGTAATACTAAAAAATTCCTCAGATTCCATCTACAGAGACATCATATTATCGTATATATACATTAAATCAGTTAATATGAACATTCTGAATAATAAAAAAATAAATTCATGATGACCATAATAGTTTAGAGTAACTAGAAACATAGAGAAATAATCTAACTTTTTAAATTATGATCAATGATTCCCAAAATTATCTTCCACGTTAATAATTATAGTTAAAACCACTCTTCATAACCAGGGAAAATGATACATAAGAAAGAGTTAGATGAGATAATAAATAATGGCGAATAAAAGAACTATATAATAATATCATGGTCATAAATGTATGAAAAAAATATGAAAAACTTTTACAAACCATTATAAGCATATCAAATATAGAATATATGAGTCATGGAATAATGATTAGTTGTTCATAAGACATAAATCATAACTGAATCTGGGTAATAAGACATCAGAGAATAATACAGTAATAAGAAATTTATTCTATGGAATATATATATATATAATATCCTAAAAGTATTCCTTATAAGACAAGGATCATAGAAAAAAATAATCAGGGAACTTTTTGAGGACTACTCCTACTGAGAGGAACACACAACCATCACTAGATACAGTTGTTTACTTAAAATAATCGCGATAATTAATTTTAATTAATTAAACAATTTTTTTTATCATAACTAAGATGAACTAATTAGTTTTATTGTATTTCTAAATATAATGATATTGTTTCCATATTTCCAAATTCTTACCACAAAAATTAATTAAATTAATTTAAAATAAATATGGGAAATGTGTCACGAGAACATGTTTTTTTAGGGAAAATGAATAAAATGTTGATAAATTATCTATATCCAATTACATTGTGAAATTTTTTCCCAATACCTAAATTATATTAATTTATTTATAAGTGATCTAATTTCACATTATAAAAATATTAAAATATAACTTACATATATCAATTTGGTATATGAAGAAGATATTTTGAATTAAAATTTCCTATTATTCATTATTCATCATAAAATTACTGTTTTCATTAAAAAAAATCACCAAAAGATTGTATTGAAATTAATAATATAAAAAAAAATTATATATTTTAAAAAAAAATTAATTTAAAATTTTGAAATATTAGATTAAAAATATTTTCTCTACTATGAGATTGTAAAATTACTTTATAAAAAATACTAGTTTCTGTTCATAAAATGGTTTTTCTTCATATACCTATAAAATATGTTGGATGAGTATAAAAATAATAATTGAATATATTATATATAAATTTTATTTTAAAAAATAATAGAAACATTTTATTTAATTTTTTTGATATAAAATTCATCTTGTAAATAGTAAAATTGTTTTCATAATTTATATATTTTCCAGTAGTTTCTAATTTAATTTTTATTCAATTGATTAACATCAGATTAATTTTATATAAATCTGTATGTCATAGCGTCGTAATTTATTCAATATCATTCAAATACTATATTCTAAGAGATATATGATATGTTTGATAATATTTTAATAAAATATTAATAGTATAATGTAGTTTGGTAAAACTCGGTCTTACATGCTACAGATGTTATCAAAGGAACTCATTATTGTGTGTAAAACAAGACAAACATAGTGTTTTCTATACCAAAATCTCGTATAAGTATTTTCTTTTTTCAAAGTGTAACTTCTGTTTTATATAACATGAGTTAAAATAGTCATTTCATATACTAAATGATATAATTAGTGTTATGTGAAATAAAAAAAATAAAACTTATTAAATTAATTTGAAAAAATCAAAAAATCATGGTGTGGTACAAAAATATAAATAGATGAATTCATTATAGTTGATTTTGTTATTTTGTATTTATAAAATATCATGATCAATCCTTACGATAGTTAACAATAACATCTATCCTCTTGGATGTTTATATATGTTGGTAAAAACCCATCTAATTTGGCCCAATAATTTCTCTCATGAGACCTATAAATTCATCAAGAAGATAAATAAATGTTGATACCCACCTAGAAAATAATATTTCTAATTTATTACTCATATTAATGAAAGAAACATAAATATCATAAAAATTCATCTTTAAAAATTCAAATATAAAATCTGATTACTTTACCCATGAAAAATATATAACTATATAACATTTAGTGTAATATGGAGAAAAACATAAAAATATAAAATACATAGTCAAACAAGACATAAAAAATAAAAATAAATTATATGGCTTATATCAATAAAATTATTTTTCTATTGTATCATATCTACATTAATGTTTTCAAGTAATTGATGAATCGAAATATGATAAACATTTCATCAAAAATATTCATGAGTAAGTTATCCTTTTCATTTTGAAAATAAATTAAATCCCTTTATTATTAGATATATTTTTAATGGGTACTCATAACCATTAAAAGTTAAATTCAAATATTATATTTTCTTTTTGGAAGGTAATTCCATACATTTCATACATGTTAAATATAATTGTCCTTATTCATTATGAAAATATTTGAAAATATCATTGTTCAGATAATAATATGATGATTCATTTCTTATTTTTAATAAAATCCAAATTCATATTTTTTTATAATGGAATAATTTTTTATTGAAAAAAATAAAAAAACATAAAAATTGGTTAAAAATCAATCATTAAATAAAATTTAAAAGAAGAAAAATTCAAATCATTTTTTGAAAACATGTTATTAGAAGAAAATAGATATCTAGTTGAAGAGGAAAATGATGTCGAATTCCCCAAAAATGATTATTAAATTACTTAAAGTAAAAAAGATTTCAATATTGTATTTTTAATTGAAAATATCATTAATAACTAAAATATATCAAAATTAACTGCGTTTATTAGGAAATTGAATAATATTTTCCATGTGTATTAATTAAATAAAATAATTGTCATGATAATAATGATATTGTGAAATAAATCATTATGATGATTATAACACTAAATTGTAATTAAGAAATGAATATATTATGTGTATCACATGTAAATACACTTAAAATAGTAGAAATAAATAAATTTAAATCAATATTCAATATAAACATAATCATAGAAGGACATTATCATCGTAGTAGATATTTATCACAATAAACAAAAATTAGTTGAGAAATCCCATACCATCCCCTTATATTTGGTTGAATGTTATTTAAAAACATTAGTAGTTGTGTTAATAATTTTATAAACATGTCACATAACCATATAAATTTTTATAATATCACATATTCTCCTTTTATAACATCTTATTACCCATTCACTAATAATATTTCTTTATTTTCATTATTCTGGGTGTTATTTGACATATTTTCTGAAGCGTCATCAATCATGGCTCATGTACATAATATATATTTATATAATATAAATAATAATAATATACTAATATTTATAATATTTATACATCAATTTTTGAAACACTATTCATAAATGTTGTTTGTTAGAGATTAGTTATGATACGATCATGGGGATGGTTGGTTATGCATATGTATTAGTAATGATTCCATTTCCCAATGATCATGTTAGAAAGAAACAAAGTAATATTGTTTCATTATAGAATGATCCTAAAATAATAATATCTATTTAAATATAATTATATATATGATCCAGGTGGTTTTATACTATATGGTGAGTCCCATAATTTTTTTAAGGAGATCTTCCACACATACATAAGTAATGTTTTCATCATTCATTGAGTCAAATAGTATGAAATAAATAAATAAATATTATCTTTTATGAATTATGAATAGTTCATTAATATAATATTTATACCATTAATACCAAATATATTCCTTAAAATTATCCTAATAAGCTTCCATGTAGAGAGTTAGTGAAAGGCAAATCACATCGCATCATGAGGCGGTAGTCCGCCATACATAGAAGATACATCATGATGACTCCTAGTAAATGAAATGTAATATATATATATATATATTATAATGAATAAATAGTCATATATATGTTATAATTTTCATATATATTATTTATATCTATCTTCATTCCCAATTTTCAATGGTGGTAATGGAAGAATTCCTGACATCGTTTTGGATGGTGAAAGTCTTCCTTACACATAAATAGTGATTTTGTATCCCATTTGAAGGAATTGGAGAGGGTTGTATGTCAATTCAATTTTTTTAATAAAATATAGAGAATATTTAATATAATAATGTCATTATATCATCGTTGTTTAATAAGTATTTAATGATGTGGAAATAAAAATAAAATAAAAATGCTTATTGAATTACATTACCTCTTGTTAGGGTATTCTTTTTTGGTTAACATTGAAGACTTCTGAGGGTTGATTTCAAAGAAACATAAGGATTATTTGATGATGATTGGATGTTTTAAATGTTTTTTGTGTATGTTTTTTTAAGACTAAATTTTTATGATGGAGTGATTAAGAGAGGAGAGTATGAATGCTTTTATAAGTGTTGTGAGTTGTATACCTATAATGTTTAGAAAATATAAAATCATTCCAACATTTTTATAAATTCAAAAGACTAGAAAATGGACCATTATAGAAATGATAATATATATTGTAAAAATATTTCATGAAAATGGGTGATGAAAATGATTCTAGGATATATATATATATATATCCCTGCATATCTTAGTATAAACCCCCAATAAATCCATTTTTACCTTAACTGTTGTATATAATTTTTATTTTTATCACTATAAAATTTGGTAATGAATTATTTTAGACTTATTATATATTTTAAATTATCTTATCCTAGTATATAGAGTCCATTGTTTGAAATTCAATTCACTGTAGTATAAAATTACACTTTAAAATTAATCCCCCACACGTGATGAGAAAGTGTGTTTTAATGAGAAATTGTTCAGAAGCATACAATATTTTTAAATCAACAATTAATATTAAAATTATTCATATTACCTAAATTTATATAATTGTTATATATTTTAACAATTATTATGATAAAATGAATTATAAATATAATATAATATTTTAAATGATTCAATAGATAGTGATTTATTGAATTATAATCCAATATTATCAGTATTTATCAAAAAATATAAATTTTCAAATAAATATAAAATTAGAAACCATGGATTATTTTGAAATTAATATTTCATAATATTTTGTATATTTGTTTCAAATACATTTTTTTAATGTGTTAAAAATGAGTATTAAATTATGTGCACAATGCATGAGTATTACATTTTTATAAAAAAATCTCAGAAAACATTTCCATTTATTCTAAATGATTCTTTAATTATTATTAAATAGTATAAAACATTGTTTTTATTATTATTAAATAGTTTAAAACATTTTTTTTATTATTTAGTTAGTATCATTAATACATGATAATCTAATGTCTAGTATATAACTGTTATATTTTACAATAATATTTTAAAGATATTTCACATTTTGTTTAAACCTTGTGTTTCCTCTAATGAATGTTAATCTTGGTGTAGTGTGAATCCCCTGCTAAATATAATTTTTCTTGTAACACTAGATAATCAATATGTTTCACATAATATATTATATTGATGATATTTAATTTATATAAAAATTAAAATATAATAAAAACTTTGGATTTTATATTTTCTTTAATAATTGGTGTTGTGGGTATCATATGCTATTGAATTCAGTGCTTTTATTTTATTATCAAGTGGTTTTACATTGAATATTGATATTATAATCCCCAAAAAATTGTAAACAATAATTTTTTAATGTAAATCAATAAATTTTAAAATAAATCACAATTCATGGGTATAATATAATATTTTTCAATGGATCATCTTTCTAGAATATATATCGAATATGTGGAATTTTATCAAGGGGAGTCACATTATATATAATCTGATTGGGATCTGAGGATTATATTGATGTTTTATAAAAGACTTATTCAATCCCATGATATAATGTTTACTTTCATCACTACGTATCAAAATAATAAAGATGATTAGTCTGTGAGAATCATCCTAATAGTAGAGAATATGTTGACATCCTTTTCTATGTATTTTCATGTTAGTTGAGATAAACACCTTTTTATTGTTCAATTTTAATACAAAATTATCTTTGGCATGAGGATTTATTTGGATCTATATCAACAACTCAATAAAAATATGTAAATAAATTAAATATTTTGAGTCTAATTTTGATAAATAATGATAATGGGAAAATAGATAATAAAAAATTGATATAAATGGTAATATCTATTCAGAAACAGATAATGGAGTCACTAAAAAATTATTATTACAATCATTGTCATGATGTAGACATAGATTTTGGTGAAAATTTATTTTCTTTATATTTATAAATGGAAGAATATTAAGTGATTTTGAAATAATATAATTAGTATCCCTATTTAAATTATACATATAGAAAAATTCATGATCACAATTGGATTGTACCTTTTTTCATGGACATTCATTTGAAACTCTACCATGTTCACAATTTATTCTATGTATATCTCCTAATATGTACATCCCTAAACATCAATAGGTATATAAATCATAGGTCATAAAACTAGATAATTGTTTTACTTATCCAAAAAAACATATTGATAATAGATATTTTAGATAAAAACATCTAGAAAACAATAATACTATCCTAGTAAATGGTTTTTTCTGAAAACATTAATTTGAAAAATCTACAATAGAACATAATGATATCATGCAGTATAAGAAAAATCATTTTCTATTTTGGAGTGATGAAAATAGATAGAGAAAATAATTTTAATGCGGTGAGGAATGGAAAACACTAAATTTTTATGAAATATTTTTTAAAATAAATTTAATTTTCTTCAATAAATTATGTTACAAGAAACACCAAGTTATAACTAGCTATGCTATATTATTATAATAATAATTATTATTATTATTATTACGTAAACGCTACTATTATTACATATCCATAGATCATGTATATATAAATAGGAAAAATAAAAATTTTAAATTTATGTATAATGGGTTTAGATAGTTAAAATATTTTGAAAAAATAATGAATTATATTTTATTAATGTATTTACAATCTTTTCAAATAAATTTATTCTCAAATTAATATATTATTTGATTTTTTTAATTACAAAAAAAAAATATTTTAAACAGATTTGGAAATTTTTTTTTTGAAAAGTTATTAAATTTCAACACCAATGGTTTTAAAATTTTATTTCATGTATAATACTTAATATTTTGTAATATAAAAAAATATAACAGTTAAAAATAATGATTTTTATAAAAATATGGCTTCTAAATAAAAATATTTACAATGTTACATTTTATTAAGTTGTTTAAAATTTAAAATAATTCAATAATATTATAATTAATTTAATATAGTTTCTTTTAATCTTTTTCATTTTTAATTTTGCTAGAAAAACTTTTTAGAATGTTGATATAATTTTCTTCGGAACACATTTTTAATCTATTCTACATGTTAAATATCAATTTAAATTAATTACCTATTATGAATTTAAATTGGATGAATTTATTAAATGTTAGTAATAAAAATAACTAATATTATATATTTTGTTAAAATTATTCTTTTTTGTTACGTTTAGTAAATATAAAAAATTTAATTATTGTGGTTATAGTTAAAATGGGTATACAATGGATTAAACTAAATTTATTGTTTTAAATATTACTGAACATCTTGTAAAATTTTAATTTAATAACCAAATTTTTTACTAATCTCGTATATGTTTTGATAATGATTCATTTTGGTGGCTTTTAAAAAGTGTAAAATATGGGTATATCTTTTTCAATTACAAATTCACAATGTGTCCTCTCCCAACTTATAAAAGGGAATACCCTCTCCAATCCCATGAACACAGACATGGACTTTTTTATACAATACTAGTCCAAATATATTTCTTAATCAAACACTAATTTAATTGTTGAATTCTTATTATTATTAATCCCTCCTAGTGAATATTATTGTACCAACATATATACGTTGTCCATCGAAGATATATAGTTCTTAACAGTGCATGTTTGTTTTATTTTTCATCCACATCCTTCAAATATTATTCATCTATGTTGTGATAAAAAATCAATATCAACTTTACATTGAGATGTTATTATTTTAATAGAATAACCAATATCAAACTAATCTTCTATCAAAATTGAATTGAAACTGTCAATTTTGTGTTTGATAGAATTCCACCTCACAAACAAATTTTATTAGTTTTCTAAAACCACCTCTCACATGTGGAAATATTTATGGATTTAAGAGATATATAAGATATTAATTAAATATTTTTTCTTTATGAATTGTAATATAAAATATTCCATCTTACCTTTAATTTAATAGGAGAATAATAACATTGACTGTGCGTATGTGTGGACTTTCATCTCCACAAAGCATTGTTATATGTTTTAATTTTATTTTGAAATTTATGTTAATTGATAAATAATTAAATATTATATATGATATAAAAATAATTTTATAATGTTTAATTCATATTTATCATTATTTTGTTGCATCCATAAAAAATGTAATCAATGTTAATGTGCACGTACATTTTACTATCTCAATGTACGTTGTAATTCATTTTCCAAAATATAAATTTTATTAAAAAATATTAATATTTAAATAATTAATATGTAGGATATTATTTCAAGATTATATTAATGTAAATTATAAAACAATAATAAATGTAAATGTACCAGATGTACCATATAAGGGAACACATGAAAAAACCAAGTACTTAGTACCCATATTATTAATTTTAAAAAATTATTGTTATGGAACATGAGGTTAAAATTTATAAGTTGAAAATATATTTTATGATAAATATGATTATAGATATATAATTTATTTATAATAATTCAATACTTATAATATTGAACAATCAAACGTGTATGAATAAATTCATTGAATGAGGTAATGTAATTTCACCTCACAGTATTTTCTTGGAAACACATGCCATATTCACAAAATATTTCTTTTATGTAGTGTTTATAATTACAATTATTGTATTTTATAATGCATATTTGGATAATGATTGTAATTTACATTTCTGCCTATCATTTTTTCATTTATATTTTATATGATTCAAAATAAAACAAATTTCATTGGTATTTATGTTATGATTTCGTTGTTTATCATGATATTTTGGATTATTATTCTGATTGTGAAATCAAATGATTCATTTATTTTATTATAATATATCTTGATTTATAAATATCAGGTTTTATTTTAATTTTCTTCTAATTAATAACTAATGATACCAAAAAAATGTTATATTGAAAACTATATTTATCCCTTATATTGGTCAAAAATCTATCCTATTCCATCACCGTATATTCATAAAATGAAATAAATTCCACTTTTACAATTCTAAAAATATCAGATCAAGTTATTATTATCATTCTAATATTTTATCCTACATGGTTTAAAATAAAAATTAATATATTTTTTTAAAAGAAGGTACTTTTGAAAATTTACACAAAATGTGAAAGTAATATTTATTTTAACATATATTGAAGGAATTTAATTTTCAACCACCATTAATGATAAATGATTTTATTCTTCCCATAAATTTGATTGTGTTTATGTTTCTAGAAAATTTTTCTTTAATTTTATTTTAATATTTAATATTGAAAATTTTATTTCAAAATTGAAGATATGATTTCTTTAGGAATGATTCCTTCATATTGTGTGAAATTTTAATTCAAAAAAAAGATATTTTTTGTTTCTGATGTAAATTGGTGATATGATCTAATTTTTTGGTACTTATTCATTCATTGTATGTTTTGTGATTATGATGTAGATTTGTTTATAAAACACATTTATTTTTCATTAGGAATGCTATGCTAAATTTATGAAATTCTTATAAGACCATATTTATTTTCATGGGTATTGATATGATGATATAGTGAATTATTGTTATGTTTTTTGAAAACATATATATTATTATCATTATAGGACTTCTCCTCCTGATGATTTTTATCCCTACACAAAATTTGGTAATGATGGATACCCATGAGTTAATAATTTTTTGGGTGAATTTTTTTTCATATTCACAATGTTTTAGGTTACTATTATTTTATTTATATAAGTTTATCTACACACATGGATTTATTTCTATAGGTTATGCTGGGATGTGGTTTCATTTAAATACAGTTACGTGTAGAAATGGATTCATCTCTATATTATTATAAATGGACCTATCTTTCTTGTACATATTGTTATGAAAGGTCCATATTATATATAATAAAATTTATGAGTGAAATTATTTGTTTTAATTCTTTTTCAAAATGTTATATGTGTAAATTTTCCCCATTATTCTATTCAATTTAATCTCTATTTTCATACATTATTTAATTTCTATTTTGAATCATATCCTCTAAAATATAAAGAATCATTTCATGACTTAGGTTTTTTATCAATGTTATTTAGGGTATGTTTTCCAAGTTATTAGATAATGTTGTTATATGTTATATCCACTATGCTTGATACCCTGATAGGGGGGTGAATTTGGTTATGAATAATTTAAAAAACTTCCCATTTTGATCATGTTTTGTACTTAGACAAAACAATCATCTATCTTTCCTTCCCATTGCATAGATTGAATGAATCATAAAGAATGCATAGACACAAAAATTTAACATAGTTCACACTCAATAGTCTTCGTCCAATGAGAATACATCGGTGATGTGCTGATGTACCAAATCCACTATAAGCACAGTACAATTTACAATTTCAATGTGGACTCATTATCTCTCTTGATATACAAAAATTCACAATTTGATAACTCACGACTCTCTCAACTTATGGGAGCTTACTGCTTCATCAGAATAACCACTCACATTTTATATAAAATTAGGTCTCTTCATTATCACTAATAAATGCATCCTAAACTATTTGTAGATGCTTTATTAAAGTCCAAATTTTATCCACTGATGAATACCCATTTTATCCTGATCACTGGGCAACAACCATTGGGATATACCTTCTCAAATCAGAGTATATTCTGAGGTCCCAATTTCCGGATTCTCAAATAGGCCTTCACGAAGTCCCTACCTCTTCGAGAATCATACACCTTTGCAGAGCTCATTGCCTCACAAAGAACACTACATTGTTGAGCTCAAGCCTTCATAAAGATCATGTCATTACAATTCTTAGGCTCCCGTAGAGCACAAGTCGGCCCAAAGCGACATCCTTCACGAATCTCACAGAGCCAATACAGAACACACATATTTCGTGGATCTTGATTCTCTATTGTGAAGCTCTTTCTATCCTAAATCACACTTCCTCTGCGAACCTCTTTCACAAGTTGAGAGAAAGAAATATTTCTTGAAAAACTATATGATTCTCTCGAGGGGGTCTCGTTTTATTTATAGGTGATTCCACTAACCCTCGAACCATCCATGTGATGTCATTTCCTCATCAGCTCAAATCCCGAAGCATCCACTGAAATTCTCCCTATATCGCGAAGCACCATGTCAATTTTCATATCACAGATCTTGTTGTAATCATGGAGTGTTCCATCAATTACTTTGTGCTGCTACTATAAAGCTTAGCTGCAATGCTCTTCACATCCTTTGTTTGTGATGATCATCGTAATCGTGAATCACACCATCAACATTCTCCATGTCTTCACAAAATCCACATCAAGAATCCATTCTTCACAAAAATCATGCCTTATCCCTATTTGGATGAGATCTTCAAAGAAATCCATTTTTTATTATTCTCATAAAACGCTAAATTTTGGACTCCAAAATTTTTTGGAACACTAACAAATAGTGCCACCATGTATCTATTCCTTTTGTACCACCTCCAGATCTTATATTCGTTTTTCATGGATCATTGTTATTATGGATTGTCAGAAACATATCTAAAAAATGAAAATTTAGCAAGGAAACCAACATTGTCAACAAAAAACCAACCTTAAATGATGCAATATTACTTTGAGGGGTTTTTAACCTCCGATATATCTTGGCATTGAAAAACACATACTATGAATATACCATCATTCCTCAATAATAACACCTGATATAAGCTGAATTACTTCATCCCACTTCTGTACTACAACTTCCCCCTTGGGATCTCTGAATATTATAATTTTTCATTGTTAACAAATCATTATTCATTTTTGGAATAGGTTCTTTTGATCTGACTTAAACCCTAGCTTATTTCTATTACCAATCGGTCCCTAAATCAGCCTTAACATCTATGCTCAATTTTTTCTTCTCTACTTCTAAACAGCTAGGATCCTCTTTCATCCTGTTAGACATTTGAATAATCTAATATCTTGATGTCACATTGGGAGTCAAGAGGTTTTCTTGATCTTTCACTTTTCATCATAGACTGACGACTTCATCATAAAGGTATTAAATACGTCTGACATGATATTTCACATCGTTATTCAAACAATAGATCTATCTTTTTTTCAATATTGATCTTTGTCCATGAACCTTTTTTGATCACTGTAGCTTAGAATACAAAATGTTTTTTTATTTCATTTACCAGCTCAGACTTATCTTCATCCTCTTATTTCATATAGATTTTGGAATCATGTACCACATTTTTTTATTTCTTTGTTTTTCTCCCTAAACATAAATCTCTTAAAGATCTTATTCTAATTAATCTTCCTTAAAAACTCTTCCCTCATCTTTTTATTCTTCTTCATTGGCTTCATTTTCATCCTGTTTTCGAGAACTACTGACAATTACCACAATAGCATTTTCTCCAAGATCACTACAGTGACCAATCACTTTAACCTCCTCAACCTCAGACTAATATGAACTGCCACATTATTTTGAAAGAAGGTTATTATATATAAATAATTTTTTTGAACAGTTTCGTGCCTTTAAAATAGGCTGCAGAAATCTTCATGTGAATTTCATCTTCATCGACATCATCATCACCTTGGAAATTTTTGGGGCACCTTTACGCAAGATGTCCAACCTCTCCGCATCCAAAAAATGCATGTTTATCTTTCCCTTTAAACATTATTTTTCGTATTTAATGGACTGAATTGAGGAATGGAGTCACCTTATCTATATCTTCTTCTTCCAGAGAGTCTTCAATTGTGAGATTCTTCAGGGATTTGAATTCATCCTCGTATTTAAACTTTTCCACAACATCATTGTAATCATTTAACATTTCATATACTACAAAGGTATTGTTCAAGTTATCCAGTGTCAGGTCTTCTGGATCCTAGTCTTCTAGTACTAAAACCATTGTATTGAAGTGAGGTGGATGCTTTCTCAGGATACGCTTCACAATTTTTATGTCTTCAATAACATCACCCATACCTCGCATGTCTTCCACTACCTCATTTACGATATGAAAGAATGCATCAATAGACTCATTTGTGCTCATTCTAATATAATCCTACTTGTTCCACAACACTTTCAGTATTCCATATCTAACCTTTATATCTCTTTTATATATATTTAACTTCTTTTCCCACTTGTAATGTGAGGTTTTTCATGAAATCGCTTACATATAGATATAATTTGATAGGGCTCCCATAAAGCATAAATTCCCTTAGCATCTGAATCAAATTCTCTACCCTCATATTTCGATATTGCACCACTATTTATATAAATTTCTATACCATAAATTGTTTTTATAAACACATTCTTTCCCAATGATCAGATGTACTGTTTCATCTGATTCATCCATGGATGAAAATTATTCCAATCAATGTTTGTAATCCCTTCATGATTAGTGGTGTTTATTTGAGAGAGAAACAATGATATCAACATTTCCCTCTAAAACAAATATTTAGGTCCACATGGCTAGATACCCTGGTAGGGTGTGGGGGTGAATCAAGACAATGATAATTAAAACAATTGGCCCTTTTAATATTTTATTTTTTTTTGGGAAAAAAATCTTTTTTCTCTCCTTCCCATTGCAGAGTATGAGTGAATCTTATAGCATGAACATTGCACAACTATTTTACTTGGTTAACACAAATTTGGCTACGTCCAAGAAGCATATAATAACGATGTTCCAATGTACCAAATCCACTAGAATCAAATTATTGTTTACATGTTCAAAGCAGACTCACTGTCCCTCCTAGTGTACAACTATTCCCAATTTGAGAACTCACTACTCTCTTATCTAAAGTGATCTAACTACTTCTTCAGAAGATCCCCTCATAGATTATAGACCTGTAGGACTTTTCTTTATCACTAATGAATACATCCTTCATTATCTGTATATGCTCTATTAATGTTCAAATTTCTTCCATAGATGAATAAAACATTACCCTGACTTATAGGAAACAAACATTGGGAAATAACTTCCTAAATCACCCTACTCTATGATCCTCCAAATTTCATGAATATCAAACAATCCCTCGTGAAGTCCCTGCCTCTTCTTGATGCACAAACCTTCGTAAAGCTCATTGTCTCATGGAGCACACTACTTTATATAGATAAATCAATTGCAAAGAAAAATCCTTGACAAATATTAGGTCGTAGAATGGCCCACATAGTCTCTAAGAGAAATCATTCATGAAGCTCACTTATCTATCATGGAACACACCTCTTTCACTGAGTAAGATTTGTATCTAAGAAGATCCATCATTCATGAATCAAACTGTCTTATCAAACCTCATTCATGAGTTGAGAGAAACAAATTTTTATTTGAAAATTCTCTACTTCTATCGAGGGGTTTGAGTTCAATTTATATGTGATTGCACCGAACCTAGATCCTTCGGAATGAAGTCAGTGCCACATCAACTAAAATTGATAAGCTCTGAAATTTCCACCATTATTCTCTCTATATCACGAAGCACCATGTAAATTTTTATATCGCGAAGCTCATCTTAATCATGTGTGTTCTATCAATTCCATTTTGTCACCACTGCAATGCTTAGCAATAATTCTCTTCACCTCTGTTGGTAGCGACGATCGTCATAATCATGAAGAACACCATCGAAATTATCCATGTATTTGTGAAATCCACATCAAGAAGCCCATCATAGTGAAACTCACAACTTTTCTATATTTTTATGAGATATTCAAGGAAATACATATTTCTAAATTCTCACAAAACTCAAAATTTTGGACCCCAAAATTTGAAAACACAGGAAAACAGCACGACCTAGTATATGATATTTTTATACCACCTCCTCATCTTCCATTCATTTTTCATACATCTTTGTCAACATGGATTGTCAACAACATCTCTAAAACAAGAAAATTTACCATGAAAACCTGCATTTTCAACAAAAATAGCCAACCCAATAATGCTGCAATATTACCTTTTTGTATTTTCCCCCAAAAATCTCCCCCTTTGGATTTGTTCACAACTCTTTTCAAAACGATTATCTCCACATAGATACCTCATTGAAGCTCCATCCATCATGTACCATAATTTTCTCTTGTGATTTAGATAGTGATAAAACATTTACTCACCACATACTCTAAGAATACATGAGAAATTCTCGGTTTAAGAAACATGAGTAGATGAAAATTTAATTGATGAATCACTTAATTTCTGACGCAAATTTTTGATACCCTTCTAATACCAATTCCTGATCCCTAGATTCCTTATAACACAATTCCAATGCCACACTTATTCTTTTATCATCATTTTTAACTATCATGATATCTATTCCATGATTGATCACTTATAATACCATCATATTTATAACTCCCCCTATCTCTTTACTCTCCCCCTATCTCACTACTCCACCTATCTGCTTCTCCCCATGTATTTGACAAAGAAATTATCTCCCTTCCTTATTCACAATTACTCCAGCATGAGGTGTCACTATTCACCCCCTAGTTAATGAACCCAAAGGTCACTTCTCAGGGGTATGAGACATTGTAAATAACATAGATTATCACTTTATAGAAAAACAAACCATACCTCGGGGTGATGAGGGATCCACAACCACACTTTTTCAAGTTTGGGGAGTCAACTGAACTCCTAGAGCCAGTTGATGCCTCTTAAAATTGTCCTTTGGTAAGACCTTTGTCAGAATATCTCCAACCTATAGTTCTATCGGCACATACTCAAACTGCATGATTGCTTGATCAAACATCTCCTTGATAAAATGATACATTGTGTCAATGTTATTTTCCATTGATTGATGGAAATGATTTTTTGTTTGATTTATAGAACTTCAGTGATCACACTGAATTATGATAAGAGACTTAACTTTCATTCCCATATCATTAAGCTGCTGCTTCATCCAAAGTAACTGTGTGCATGCTTGATTTTCCACAATATTATATACTTCTATGGTGCTAAATGTAATGAAATCATGCTTCATTATCAAAAAATAAATACACAATCTAACAAGATAGAATGCACCTCTTAGTGTTGATTTCCTGTCATCTTCTGAATTGGAATAATATACATCTGTATATCCCAAATTCTCTAAAAACGATTTTTCATTATAAATCCAACTGAAATCTACAGTTACATTGATATAACAAATCATCATTTTCACAGCAATAATGTGTATTTACTTTGGATTTTTTTGGTATCATGCTACTTGGGATGTTGCAAAAACAATATCAGGTCTCATCACTATCAGGTACAATAATATCACAATAATATGTCTTTACATATTGATATTAACTGGATTTCCATTATCTTATTTTGATAATTTTATCAAGGATGCAACTGGAGTATTCATATCCTTGTAATTTTCCATTCCAAATCTTCTCAGAACATCCTTGGAATATTTTTATTGAGAAATGAATGTTTCATTCCTTCCTTGGGTCACATGTAAACCAAGGAAAAATTTAATCTCTCTAATCTTAGATATTTAGAACTCACATTTCAAGAGTTTGGAAAACTAACAATGTTGAGCTTCATATAATCCGCCAAATATTTTGTAATTTACATGAAACAGTACCATAATCCGTGGATTAATATCATTTTTGAAATAGATATTGTAATAAAATCCACCAAACTGGAAACCAAGCTTCTTTAAATATTGATTAAGCCATGAGTACCATGATCATGGTTATTGTTTCAACCCATATAATGCCTTCCTCAGCCGAAAAACCTTGTTCTCATCCTCATGAATGAGAAAACCATATGGTTTCTTGATATACTGTTATTTCTCTAGAACATCCTTCATGAATGTAGATTTTACGTCTATTTTGAACACATTTATCATCCATTTCACTACAATGGAGAGGAATAATATGATTGTTTCTATCCTTGAAACCATTGAAAATGTATAATTAACATCTATTCACTCTATCTGGGAGTATCCTTTTCACCCTAGTCATGATTTTCATCGAACCACTATACCATCATCATTCATCTTCTTGCGATAGACCCATTTTGTCCTGATGAAATTATTATTTGATGGCATCGAAACAATCTCTCATGTCTGATTATTCTCAATATAATCTTTCTCTTCATTTATATCCTGAAGCCATTTTTCATCATCAGATGCATTAGAATATTATTTAGTCACTACCTGAGTTAGGTTATTTTTCTGTTGTAGTGATTTTATTTTTCATGTCTGAACCAGATCTGATTGATCTCTAATGATATTCAGGAAATCAATTTATGCTCGACTCATTGGCTAATGTATATATATTGATTTGACATTATCTTTCTCATCATCATTATCTTCTTCTGAGTCAACATCAGTATCATCTACTCCCCCTACTTTTCATTCCTCCTCATCACTATAGTCAAGAAATTTTTCACTATGCTGTTGAATGCTCTCCTCATTCTCTACTACAGTGACACATTTCAATCAAATACATTTCCCATACATTTTCTAAATAATTTATATGATTTTATTTTTCCTTAGTATCCAAGGTATATCCCTATATCTCCACGTGAGTTTTATTTTCTATTTTTTTCGTTATTAAAAATGATTCTCTTACAACTAATGATTCAAAAGTATTTCACTATTGGATTCTATCGGTACCAAATCTCATATGGAGTCTTTAATTCATTTAGACACAAAAAATACTTGTTAGAAATGTAGACCGATGTGAGAACTACTTCCTTCCAGAACCACACGGGTTGGTCTTTTTCTATATGCATCATTATGGACATGTTTTTGATGATCTTATTTCTCCCTTAAACTACTCCATTATGTTAGGGATTTATCATTGAAAAAACATGATGCCTTATCCTATGTTTCCCAATATAGTATTCCATCTAACTATTAGTTAATTTCATACCATAGTCGTTACCAAATTTCAGAATTTTATGTACAAGTATCAATTCACACCCCCTCCAATATTGTTTTAAGTTGCAGAACACATTATACATATGGGAAATAACAAATACCCATAATATTCTATTATATTTATCAATGAAAATAACATAGTACCTCTTTTTGTCAATAGATCTCGATGTGATCGGCACACCAACATTAAAATTCTCTAATTTGAGCACTCTTATTGACTTCTTTTCGTTTGAATTATACGTATTTCTAATAAGATTACCTCATTGTCATGAATCACATATGTGAGTAATATCATGTGAAATCTTATAGAGGTATCTTTCTATATCATACATTATCTGATATTCTATGGATGGCTGGCATATATGGCCATGTCAATAATGATACAACTTGTTATCTTCCTCTATGGACAGAAAGCACGTATCTTCTTCTCCACTTACCAAGTAGAGATTTACCTTTGTTATTTTATCCTATAGAACCCCTACACCGTCTCTTCTATTGATGATACAAATCTTCTTATTAAGAATTATATAATTTCCTTTGTCACATAGTCTATTGATATTGAGAAAATTGTGATTGAGGCCTTCTACTACTAAGACATCAGCACATCTCATCTATTTTCCCCCAAACATGGACTTTCTTAAGCCAATAATATTCCAGCCATCATCATTTCCAAACCAAAAAAATCATTCTATTTCATATTTGATGCTTGTAACAAGATCTATATTACCTTTCATGGGATATGTGCAATGACATTCAAGGATACACACAACAGAATAGTCTAATGCTTTAAATGAAATTGTTATCACTACTACCTTGACATCCTTTTTCTTCTTGGACCATATTTTTTCCTTCACACTTGGAATTGATTGATACATAAGATCTCTCTTAGAGTATCTTGGACTAGATTCATCTTGAAAAGCTACATCACTATTTTGAATTTTGAACTCACCTATTGGTTCATTGGCCTGCGGCTTGCAAACATTTGGATTTTTCATTGGAACATTCTTATATATGGTCGATGTATAATATCTATCCATGAGACCAAATACTCCACACCATAAATAGTGACTTTAGAAGTATGGTCTATATAACTATTCTCTATTTGGTTTCCACCTATGTTCTTGTTCCATTCAATATCTCTTGGTTGTGGTAGACACAAATTATGAATATCTCAACTTTCCACAACAATAACACATGATATAAGGTGCATACCTTCATGTCACCTGTAACGAACCAAAGTATCATTAATAGAAATCCCTCATGATGTAATTAAATGTCTCATTATGTAAAATGTTTAAATAAAATTTAAAATTCATAGGTTTTATGTTAAGAATTGTCACAGTTGCTTTTATATCAGTTGAACAATGATCACATGATTAGTATAAATATAGGGCTTTAACAAATCCAATTTACTTAGACAAAGGATGTGATGGCCTCATCTGGTAGAATTGCTCCATACGAAGACCATTTGTCAGAGCTCAGAAAAGAGGTGGCATCTTTGGGCTTCGCTCTTGACCAATCCCAATCTGAGCTTTATCATTTCAAGATCGAACGAGACCGTCTACGGGAAACGTTGAAGTAGATAGAGATTACCACTCGAGCAATGTTATCTGAGCCACCCCAAAAGTCTGTCACCATCGAACACCTTACCCTTAGGTCTTAAGAGGCTATTTTAGGGGGTTATGTAACAAATCTCTAGTACCGCGTTCATGTACATTATTTTTGTATATAATAATTAATATACTTTCTTGTCATTATTGATATATTATAAATACTTTTAAATGTACAAGTAGTGTTTTTAGTTATTATTTAATGAAGAAATATATTTTATTAAATTAAGGGATTTTTGAATTAAATAATATTTTAATAAAATATTATTATTATTAGTATATTAATTTTATTATATATAAATTATCATATAATTTTATGAATGCAATTATAATTTTTATTAAGGTTTGAAAGCCATTTCTGTGAAAACCCATGACTTTTTGATAAATGTCGGTTTTTATTTTAAAAGTTAAAATTAACATATTTATAAAATTATTTAAATAAAATAAATTATATTTTTGGAATCAGGACATCGAAATTATCCAATGGTGAATTTTTAATAATTTTCCGAGATAGTCAAATATTTGGGTAAAAATTAAATATCGTTTAAATATATAATGTGTTTTATGACATCATAATGACCGAATAGTGATGTAATAAAATAAAATAAACTTTTTTTATTCCAATATATATTTTACCATTAAAATAATGTAATTTTGGGTTTGTTTGACTTACTTTGCAAAGCATTAATGGACCCCTCAAGACTTATTAAACATCTTGTCTTTTTAAATTATTTTCCATGGTAGTGTGACTCGCCTCCACATAAGAAACCCCATTATTTTAAAATTTTCAGACTTTGGACTTATAAAATATTGTTTTCCTCTTCTCTTTTCCAGAATCCAAGGCCGAAAACCATGGGCTGATTTGTGGTTTGGATTAGTCTAATGTAAGGGGTCCCAAACCTAAATAATAAATAATTCACTCACCTTTCCTATATAAACCCACCCAAGCTCCCACTTCCTCCTCACTAAAAACCTTTGGAGTTCATCCAACCACATTCCTACACTCTCTAAAAACCTCCCAAGGTGCCCCAAGCTCCCAAGAATCCTATCTCAAGCCTCTCTCAAGCCTTGTAAGCACACATCCAATTACGTGTTTTTGTTCCTTTCACTATTTTGTCCAATTTTTCATAATATTGTTATGACATTTTATATTCAATTATAAATATTGGGGTATGTTATTGAACCTCCACTATACTGTCCTTTTATTGTTTGAATGATTGGATACCCCTTTCTCTCCCATTAAATTCCTCCCATGTACAACTATTACTATGCCGAAATTTCAAAAGTAACTTCTCTCTCTTCATTTTCATTCAAGCAATACGTTTGTATACTGAATCAAAATTTCATTACAATTGTTTTTACATGTATCTATATGACCCCCTTACTGTCCATTTCATGTAAATGTGATGAGACACCCCTTTATCTCTCATCAACGATTTTTATGAATTCTTATGTCACGCCATTACACTGCCAAAATATCACCAATTTTCTAAGCCAATGCCTTTTTGTAGTGAATACCATGACCATTTCTCCATCAAGGGTATTCACCTTTATGGAAATTTACATATTTATTATAAAGTTTAATGTATAAATTCCATATTTCTTATCGTGGAATAAATTTTTATGTTTAATGAATCCATGTCTTATGCTCCATGTGGCACACTTATGCACGAAATGAAATGTTTAAGAAGGGTGCGCCCTTATAGCACTCCAATGCATTGGGTAAAGTATAGTGTCATGATACGACATGTACAACGAGTGTTTACTCATTATAATTCAAGTGAAATGAGGGTTTACTCGTGCTTTATGTGCAATGAGAATTTACTCATGCTCTCTGTGCATTGAGCCTTGGCTCATGCTAATTCCATGTTATGTGTTGTTGCCACATTTCCATTTTATGATTATCATGCTTTATCATTCCTTAGTTTTCATGTCTATCTTCTGATCTATTGATTTACATATTGTCTAACATGTATTATACTCCTCATTTATTCCATGTTTATTCCCTTACTGAGATTTATATCACAACCCTTTTTTATGCATGTCCTCAGGTTATCCCATGTAATGCTAAGTACGAGGGAATGTAGTGGCCATGTAAAGTATGTTTTCAATAAAGATGTTGTATTTCATGTTTTATGTTGTTATGTAATGATCCTAAGCCCCAAAAAAATTAGACCTCTCGATCTTCCATGTTGTATCAAGTGAATAGTTTATGTAATAAATCATGTTTATGTTTTCATTAAAAGCAGGGTTGTCATAGTTGGTATCAAAGGATAAGTTTAGTTATTTTGGGGATTAGGATTAAAAACCATAGTAAAGACTTAGATACAAGGATATGTACAGTTAAAACGTCCCTAAGTTTTGGTGATTATTGAGAAAGTGGGTTATCAAGCTAATAAATCCATGTTTGGATATGAGCTGGTTGAGGCGGCTCTGGCACAGATGTATCCTATGGGTAAAACCCGAAAAAAAAACATTGAGCTAGACTCAAACGGGAACTAGTGCATGAAAACGGGCCTTCATTCACTCTTGGTTATGACACACCCGGGGGATATGTTTTGATAAATTTATAATCTTAGTATGAACCCTTATTAAGGGAATTAAAAAACAATGCCCCTAAGAATATATGTTAGAAAGTAGATCATGAAAAGCCTAGATTGAATCCTATAGACTCATGAGTTAAGGAAATTAGAGTTTATTTATAAGTCATCAACTTTTGTCTTTGGATTACCCTTTATGTGATACCCCCTAAAATTCCTTTTATTCCATCCAATGGCTGGTAATAGGGGAACTCGGGAAAACAACAGATGTGATGATCAGTGTGATGATTGTACTAATGAGATACCCAATCCAATGGAAGCGGGAATCATGAAATTTGCCACACTTCGTTCTCAGCTAACACAAGAATTGAATAGAAACACGTGTCATGAGGAACGTCCAACAACCCCCCCTAAAAAATATCAAGTCACTATCGAGAGCTTCATGAGACAAAGGCCTTATACTTTTAGTGGATCATCTGATCCCAAGATTGCATAACAATGGATCAACTCCATTGAAAAGATCTTCTCCATACATCAATGTTCTGAACAATAGAATGTTCTCCTGGCGGCATATCGTATGGAGGGTGAAGCTGATCAATTGTGGACGTTGATAAAAAATACGAATCCTGAGGAGGAGATCAAGGTGTTGGAGTGGAAGGGAGTCCAGAAGATGTTTTTTGATAAATATTTTCCGCACACCCTCCGGCATAATATGGAAATGGACTTCCTTTACCTCAATAAAAAAGACGAAGAATCTATTAGAGCATATGAGGAAAACTTCACAAGGCTTGCACGATACGCTTCCATCTTTTTCGTTATCCCCGAATGTAAGGATGACCTCTTCTTTTGTTGGGTTGAAGCCTTGTATACGGAAAGCATTAGTGATTCGTGACTTTGACAGCTATGAGGAAATTGTCTGATGTGCCCTTAAGGTTGAACTAGAGATCGGGGAATCACAGGGGTATCATGGGAACAAGAAGCATAAGGTGGACTTCAATGATGGAATTCTAATGGGTAAATCCAACGGTGCTAAGAAGATACAGCACCCAACTTTCCAAAAGTGCGAAAAGAAGCACCCTGGAAATTGCCTCAAGGGGACGAGGAAATGCATTAGGTGTGGAAGAGAAGGGAACCTAGCTGTTAACTGTCAAAATGAAAGACTCGTAGCTGAGACAGAGGAGAGGAACACTTCGTTCGATCCACAATACATTGTTCATTGCTACAACTGCAATGAAACGGGGAATTTTTCAAATCTGTTCCCTAATCCAACGGTTTTCTAAGGCAACCAACAACCTCCAAGGAAACAAGGAAGAGCTTTTTCAATCACTTCTGCCAAATTGAACCCCAATAATGATGTGGTGAAAAGTATGGTAGTTATTCATTCATGAATAGTGAGCATACTTTTTGATTCAGGTTCTATAAATTATTTTATATCTCGAAAGATTAGTAGAACAATCTCAGCACCACCACAAATAATGGAAGTGAAGATGTCAGTGAGTATGGAAAATGGGGAAATCATTGCATCCCTTGAATATAACTCCTCCCATGTCATAATCTGTTGATTGAATTTCCCAACGAACCTCGTCATACTCCCTCTAGTGTAATTTGATGAAATTCTTTAAATGGATTGGATATCCTTATATAGATCCAACATAAATTTTTGGGAGAGGGAAATCACACTCCATATGAAGAATCGACCCCCTATTCATTACAAGTGTAAGGAGGAAGATGAATCTCTTTTAGCACCATCATCTCAAGCATGGATATTACTGCCCTATGAGCACGCGTATCTGGCCTAGATGATTGAGTCCAAAGAAGAAACCATCCATGAAGAAATTCCTATTGTGAGGGAATTCACTAAAGTGTTTCCTAAGAAATTGCCAGGTCTTCCTCCTAGAAGAGATGTTGAATTATCCATTGAACATATACTAGGGGTTCTACCAATATCTAACACTCCATATATAATGGCTGTCGTGGAGCTTAAAGAGCTGAAGAAACAACTATAAGTGAATCTGGATAAAGGGTTTATACTCCCAAGTGCTACACCATGGGGTGTACCAGTCCTCTTCGTCAAGAAGAATGATGGGTCAATGTGGATTGGCATCAATTATTGTGATCTTAACAAAATCAAGATAAAGAAAAAGTATCATCTCCCATGAAATGATGACTTGATTGATCATCTGCGTGGAGCACAGTACTTATCCCATGTAGATTTGCGGTCACGTTATTATCAAGTAAGTGTGAAGAATGAAGATGTCCCCAAGACTACGTTTCATAAAAGATACGGGCCATAGGAATTCAGAGTAATGCCTTTTGGACTCACAAATTCAATAGAAATCTTTATAGTCTTGATGAATAGAGTCTTCAAAGATTACATTGAAAAATTTGTGGTTGTCTTTATAGATGATATTCTAATATACTCTAAAACCAAGGAGGATCATGAGGAGCATTTATGAATTGTACTAGATACTTTACGCAAGGAGAAGCTATATGCAATGTACAAAAAGTGTGAGTTCTGGTTGAAGAAGTTCTCATTCTTGGGCCATATCATCACAGGCAAGGGGATATCTATGGATCTATCCAAAACAGATGCAATTGAGGGATGTCGGTGGCCAACATCAGTAACGGATATCCGTATCTTCGTTGGGTTAGCTAGATATTATCAACAATTTGTGGGAAATTTCTCACGATTTTCCAACCCTCTAACCAAGCTAACTCGAAAGGGAGTAAAGATTCCTTGGAGTGATGAATGCGAATAAAGCATCAAGGAGTTGAAAAGGAGGATTATCGCCGTGCCAGTGCTCAATTTAACCACAAGTGGGGATCATTTTTTGATATTCAGTGACGCTTCGAAGAAGGTATTAGGCTATGTGCTGAAGGAGAATGATAAAGTGATATCCTATGCCTTAAGGCAGTTGAAAATCCATGAGCGAAACTATGCAACGCATGATCTGGAGTTGACGGCGGTGATCTTTTCCTTGAAAATCTAGCGGCATTATCTCTATGGGGAGAAATGTGAGATATATACTAACCACAATAGTCATAAATATATATTCACATAGAAAGAGCTTAATATGTGCCAGAGAAGATGGATAGAGGTCATCAAGGATTATGATTGTTCAATACATTACCACCCTGGGAAAGCAAACAAGGTGTAAAATGCCCTAAGTAGAAAAGACCCAATGATTCTATCAATGATGAGAATTGAGAAGGATCCAATCTTCTTAGAATTGATGAATATGAACATGGGAATCATAAAGAAGGTAACATAATCATTCCTTTCACAAATGATTGCTCAACCATATCTTTTGGAAAGGTTAAGGATGCTCAAAAGGATGATATGAGAATTCAGGAAAAAGTGGAAGATATCAAAAAAGCTAAATCCTCAGAGTTTAATGTTAATGAAGAAGGAATTGTGAAATTTGGGAAAAGACTATGTGTTTCGTCAAGTTCGGAGCTGAAGAAGGAACTTCTGGAAGATGCACATAGTTCAAATTTCTCTATTCACCCAGGGAGCAGAAAGATGTAATGAGATCTCTGAGAAAAATTTTGGTAGGATAATATGATGAAGGAGATCATTGTATATACATTAATGTGCATGGTGAGCCAGCAAGTGAATGTAGAGAGGCAGAAGTCTAAGGGGATTATGAAACCATTTCCCATACCAGAATGGAAATGGGAGAACATCACCATGGTCGTTTTCACTAGACTTCCGAAGACATCCAAAGGCAATAATGCTATATGAGTTGTGGTGGATCATCTTAAAAAGACTGCACACTTCATTTTTATTTGGGAAGATTTCTCATTGGATCAAATGGAATAGATATATATCAGCGAAGTGGTATGGCTGCATGAAGTACCACTATCTATTATGACTGACTGAGATCCAAGTTTCATCTCTATGTTCTGGAAGAGTATTCAACATGATCTAAATAATGAACTGAAATTCAGTACTGCCTATCATCCTCAAACTGATGGCCAATCCAAGTGGACTATCCAAACACTTGAGGAAATGTTGAGAGCATGCCCAATGGACTTTAAAGTAGGATGGGATCAACATCTTCATCTAGTTGAGTTCTCTAATAATAATAGTTTCCACTTGAGCATCAAAATGGAATCATATGAAGCCATTTATGGGAAAAGGTGTTGAACACTGGCGTGTTGGGATGAGGTCAGTGAACGTAAGCTGCTTGGACCGGAAATGGTCGAGGAAATGGTGGAGAAGGTGAAACCCATTCAGCAGTATATCAAGGCAGCCTAGAGTTGACAGAAGAGTAATGCAGATAATCGTCGATGAGACCTTGAGATTGAAGTTGGAGACATGGTTTTTCTATGCATATCTCTATGGAAGAAGGTAATGATGTTTGGAAAGAAAGGTAAGTTATGTCCTAGGTACATCGGTCCCTTTGAGATTCTGGATCATGTCGGGGCTATGTCCTATCGACTAGCACTTCCACCTACCATGGACAATGTAAATTATGTCTTTCATGTATCCCTATTATGAAAGTATATATCAGCCCATTCACGTGTACTATCTTCTAAGGTGGTATAGTTAGAGGATGATATTTCTTATGAGGAGCAACCAGTGAAGATCTTAGATCAGAGAGAAAAAGTTTTACGAAATAAGACAATGCCCCTCATCAAAGTGTTGTGGCCAAACAACATGTTTGAAGAAGCGACTTGGGAATTAGAAGAAATGATGAAGCTGAGTTACCAAAATCCTTTTTAGTGTGGGAAAAGGAAATATCGAGGGACAAATTTCTTAAGGGAGGAATATTGTAATGACCCAAAGTTTCATTAATGGAAATCACTCTTCATCTAATTAAATGTCACTTTATGTAAAATGTTTATATAAAATGTCAAATAATTTGGTTTTATGTTAAGAATTGTGACTGTTTCTTTTATAGTCGTTGAACAGTGATCACATGATTAATATAAATATAGGGCTTTAACAAATCCAATTTACTCAGACAAAGGAAGCAATGACCTCATCCAGTAGAATTTTCCATACGAAGCCCATTTGTAGGATCTCGAAAAATAGGTGGTGTCTTTGGGCTTCGCTCTTGACCAAGCCCAAGCTGAGCTTCATCATGTAATCCTCGAACGAGGCCGTCTACAGGAAAAGTGGAAGTTGATAAGGATTACCACTCAACCAATGTTATATGAGCCACCCCAAGAGTCTGTCAACATCGCACACATTACCCTTAGGGCTTATGTGGCTGTTTTAAGGGGTTATTTAACAAATCTCTAGTACTATGTTCGTGTACATTATTTTTGTATATAATAATGAATATACCTTCTTGTCATTATTGATACATTGTAAATAGTTTTTAAAGTACAAGTAGTGTTTTTAGTTATTATTTAATTAAGAAAACTATTTTATTAAATTAAGGGATTTTTGAATTAAATAATATTTAAAAAAAATATTATTATTATTTCTAAATTAATATTAATATATATAAATTATCATATAATTTTAGGAATGCAATTACAATTTTTATTATGGATTGAATGCCATTTCTGTCAAAACCTGTGAATTTTCGATAAATTTCAGTTTTTATTTTAAAAGTGAAAATTAAAATATTTAGAAAATTATTTAATCAATATGAATGATATTTCTGGAATCAGGATGTCGAAATTATCCAATGGTGTATTTTTCATAATTTTCTAAGACAGTCAATTTTTTTGGGTAAAAATTAAATACCGTTTAAATATATAATGTGTTCTATGACATAATAATGACCCAATAGTGATGTATTAAAATATTATAAGCCTTATGTTCGGCCAATATAAGTTTTACCATTTAAATAATGTAATTTTGGGTTTGTTTGACTTATTTTTTAAAGCATTAATGGATCCCTCAAGACTTATTAAACATTTTGTCTTTTAAAATTATTTTCCATGGGAGTGTGACTCACCTCCACATAAGTAACCCCATTTTTTAAGAAGTTCATTCTTTGGCCTTATAAAATATTGTTTTCCTATTCCCTTTTCCAGAACCCATGGGAAAAAACCATGAGCTGATTTGTGTTTTGGATTAGTATAATGTAAGGGGTCCCAAATCTAAATAATAAAGAATTCACTCACCTTTTCTATATAAACCCACCCAAGCTGCAACTTCCTCCTCACTCAAAGCATTTGGAATTCATCCAACCTTAGTCCAAATCTCTCTAAAATCCTCCCAAGGTTCCCCAAGCTCCCAAGAAGCCTCTCTCAAGCCACTCTCAAGCCTTGGAAGCACACTTCCATGTAAGGTTTTTTCTTGTTTTCACCTTTTTCCCCAATTTTGATTAATATTGTTATGCGATTTTAATTTCAATTATAAATGTTGGGGTATGGTTTCTCTCCACACCCATGCAGCCCTAATTCTATTTGAATAATGGGAGACCCCTTTCTCTCTCATTAAATGCCTCCCATGTACACCCATTACTATGCCAAAATTCCAAATGGAACTTCTCTCTCTTCATTTAAATTCAAGCAATAATTTTTTTATCATGAATATAAATTCCATTACAATTGTTTGGAAATGTATCTATATTACCACCATACTATCCGTTTCATGTAGATATGATGAGATACCCCTTTCTCTCTCATCAACCATTTTTATTAACTCTTATGTCACGCCGTTACGCTGCCGAAATTGCACCGATTTTCTTAGCCAATCCCTTTGTGTAGTGAATACCATACCCATTTCTCCATTAAGGGTATTCATCTTTATGCACGTTTAATTATTGATTATAAAGTTTCATGTATGAATTCCACATTCCTTATCATGGAATAAATGATTATGTTTAATAAATCCATGTTTTCTGATCCCTGTGGCACACTTATACATTAAATGAAATTTTTAAGAAGTGTGTGCCCTTATAGCGCTCCAATGCATTGGGTAAGGTATAGTATCATGATAGGTCATGTGAAATGAGTGATGACTCATGATAATTCAATTGCAATGAGGGATTACTCATGCTTCTTGTGCAATGAGAATTTACTCATTCTCCATGTGCAATGAGCCTTGCCTCAAGCTAATTCCATGATATGTGTTGCTGCCACATTTCCATGTTATGATTATCATGCTTTATCATTCTTTTAAGTTATTTTTTATCTTGTTCTCTATTGATATACCTGTTTTCTAACATGTATTATACTCCTCATGTATTCCATGTTTATTCCCTTATTATGCTTTATAGCTCACCCCTTTTCTTATGCATGACCTCAGGTTATCCCATGAAATGCAATGTACGAGGGAATATAGTGGTCATGCCAAGGATGTTTTCAATAAATATGTTGTATTTCATGTTTTACGTTGTAATTTAATGATCCTAATCCCCAAAGACACTAGACCTCTCGATCTTCCATTTGTTATCAAGTGAATAGTTTATGTATTAAATCATGATAGAGTTTTCATTTAAAGAAGGGTTGTCATATCACTTCTATATTTTTAGTTTCCACTTAGGATCTTTGAATATTCTTATTCCGCTTCAATCCCAAATTAAGCATCAATTTCAGAATTATCCCTTGTTGTCTGACATAATCCTTGACTTATTTCTATTTCTGATCAATCCCTAAATCATCCTTAACAAGTAATCTTGTTATCTTCTACTTTCCTATTGAATATATTGGCTCCAATTTTATCCTTTTAGTATTATGAATAATAATCTTTCCCGATGTCACATTAGGGGTCAAGAATTTTTCTTGATCCTTTACTTTTTTTCACAGTCTAATGGCATCTTATTCATGTTTCTCAATATGTCTGACTTGATATTTCACTTTGTTATTCGATCCATTGATCTCTCGTTTCTTCTCATCAATAATGATCATATATAAATCAACCTTTTTTAATCACTCTTTCTGGAAATACATAAGTTTTTTTATTTCATTTATGATATCAGACTTCTCTACTTTCTACTATTGCATATAGAGTTTGGCATTATGTAAAATCTTGTTGTCAATCTTTGTTTTTTATCTCTAAACATATATCTCTTAAAGATCTTCAACTAGTTCAAATTCCATGTAAACTCTTCCCTCATGTTCTACATCTTCTTCATCAGCTTCAGTTTCATCATGTTTCGGAGAACTACCGACAACTGCCACCATAGAATTTTCTCCAGGATCTCTGCAATTCTCTATCACTTCAACCTTGTCAACAATTGACTCGTCTGAAATGTCACATTATTTTCGAAGCAAGTTTATTATTCTTAATTAAATTTATTTGGAATGGTTTCTTTCCATTCACATAGGATGAAGACTTATTGTCGTGAATTTTGGATTTATCAAAATCATCCTCTTCATGGAACTTTTTGGGGAACCCTGTGGAAATATGTCGAACAATTCTTCATAAAAAACCAGCAAGTGGAATTTTCATATTAATATATTCTTTTCCTCTTTGATTGTTTAAAGAGAGGAATGAAGTCACCTCATATGTCTCTTCTTCTTCTTGATAGTATTCAATTATGATATTCTTCAAGGATTTGAATTCCACATATTTGGATTTCCCCTATTCCACAACTTCATTGTCATCATTTAAAAATTTCATATTCAAAAAGGTTATTGTGCAAGTTATTCATTTTCAACACTTAAGGATCCTTGTTTTCTAGTACTGAAGCCTTTTTATTAAAGAAAGGTGGATGTTTCCTCAAGATATGCATCATCATTTTTATGTCTTCAATGACCTCTCTAAGTCCATGCTGTCATCCCCTACCACATTTACCCTATCAAAGAATGCATTAAAAGACTCATTCAGTATCATTTTAAGATATTAATTTGTGTTCCACAACACATGAATCTTCTCTTCTTCAACATTTTTATCTCTTTCATAATTATTTAATAGATTGTCACACTGGTCATGTGATTTTTTTCATGACATCACCTTCATATACATAGCATTGAATAGGGCTCCCATAAAGTGTTATTTATCATCTCATCATTATCCAATTATCTACACTCAGCTTCCAATAGTGAACCACTATTAATATCAGTTGTTATTGCATGAATAGATATTATAAGAGGGGGGGGGGTCGAATCCGAGTATGACTAATTAAAACAACTACCACTTTTGATCATGTTTTGTTGTTAGAAAATACAATCGTCTCTACCTCTCTCGCCTTCCTATTTCATAGTATCAATGAATCACAATGAATGCACATGAAACAACAATTTTACATTGTACTCCCTCACTGGGAAACATCTACGGAGCATACACCGACGATGTGCCGATATACCAAATCAACATTAATCACACTACTATTTAAATGTTCGAAGAAGACTCTCTGTACCTCCTGTTTTACAACCGTTTCCAATTTTAGAACTCACTGCTCTCTCAACTAAAGTGAGCTCAATGCTTCTTCAGAATATCCAGTCACCATTTATTGACATTTTGGTCTCTTCATTATCACTAATGAATTCATTCTAAACTATTTTTATATTCTCTATTCAAGTAAAAATATCATCCACTGATTAATACCCCTTTTTCCCTAACCACTTGGATAAAAAACCATTGGGAAAAACCATTGGAAAGCAGAATACTTCACGATGCTCACAACTTCCTGAAACATAAATAGTCCTTCATGATGTCCATGACACTTCGTGAAGCACACACCATCAAAAATATCATAGCCTTGTGGAGCACAGTGCTTCGCAAGGCTCAATCCTTCACAAAAAACGTGCCATCGCCAACCATAGGCCACTGTAGAGATCAAGATGTCGCAAAGAAAACATCCCTGGTAAAGCTCACTAAGCCAACCTAGAAAAAATTTATTTGAGTATCTAGATTTTTCATCATGAAGATCATTCTTTCATGAAGCACACTTCCCTCACAAACTAACTTCACATATTTAGTGAAAAAAATCTTTTTGGTAAAACTTGCTTCTTCTCTCAAGGGGTTCGAGTTCTATTTATAGGAGATTCCACCAACCAAAAAACCATCCACATTAGGTCTTCCCCACACTAGCTGAAATTGTGATGCTCCAAAATTTCCATTAATATTCTTTCTATATCAAGAAGAACCGCAAAAATTTTCAGATCATGCATCTCGTTGTAATCATGGAGCGTTCCATCAATTCATTCACACCGCTGCCTCAAAGCATCACTGAAATTCTCATCACCTCCTCGGTTCAAGATTTTCATCATAATCAAGAACAACACCATCAATATTCACCATATCGTCTTGAAATCCACATCAAGAAGCCCATATTCATGAAACTCATGCCTTTTCCATATTTTGTTGAGATCATAAAAAAAATACATATTTCGCAATGATCACTAAACTCCCAATATTATCCCCCAAATATTTGGAAAACACTAGAAAACAGCTCTACCATGTATATTCTCTTTTTATACAACCTCCAGATCATTCATTCCTTTGTCATGGTTCTTTGTCAAAATGGATTTTCAATAATATCTATGGAACAAGACAATTCACCCTGGAAAACTACATTATCAATAAACACAACCAAACCAAAAATGATGCAATATTACCTTGAGGGATTTTGGCCCAACATTATACCCATATTTTATTTTTAATAATAATTTCTCATTAATATCACACAATTTTTCCCTAACTGAGCATATGCACTCTACAATTCTATGTTTGCAGAATCTAGATTATGAAGAAATAATTTATGTAAGTTACATCTATAATGTTTAATAATTGGGTGATGTTTTTAGAAAATTATGATGATCTTTCATTAAATAATAATATTTTTTATATTATTTAAAAATTCAACCAATCTTTACAATCGTCAGGTTTGTATTTGTGAAATATATCAAATAATTTTATAAAATATATAAAATAAATTTATAAAATTTGTCGGCTAATATACTCTCTGTTCTTAATATGGGTTAAAAATACCGTTATAATAAATTTATATTTATTAAAAAACATTAAAAAATTCTAATTATAGATATATTATAAAATTTTTCATTCAATTACAATTTTTATTTTCCATTTATGTTAAACACTTAAATAAAATCATTATTTAGGATAAAATGGGTTTATCCCATGTATTCTTCCCAATGATGGTTTCATTTCTAACAAATTTATCATGTTTTTATATTCTCTAGAATCCTAATAATTTCTCACATTTAATTATTACCCATTCAAAACATTTTAAAAAACATTCAAAAAAATTTGTGGTGAAAAATTATTTATATATCTCCAGGGAGATAGTTGTTTATAAAAACTCATGAGTAATGGTTCAACTTTTCAATAGATGTTATAAAATAATAGAACAAAACAACTAACCATTATAGAACAATAATTAAAAAATTAATATAATATTTTATTATTTAATCGCTCATTTTTACCTTCAACTTCAAATGAAAATGAAATGAAATAAAAATCACATCAAATTGTGGTGGTGGAATTCCAAATGCATGGAGGATAAATTATATTATTTTCCAAGAGATGGATAGGTATAAACTAACATTATTTATTATGTCAATATAATCATATTAATGTTATAATGATCTTGTATATCCATTAATTACATTATAATAACATTCAATAGATATACTGATGAAAGATAAATTACATCTACTCATATAAATTATAGTCTCATCATACATATGAGTAATGTTTCTATATACAATTAGATATAATGGAGGTAGATAATGAATGTTGAATTATTTCATTCCATTTTTTGAATAGTTAATTTATATATTTCATTATATTAGGATTTTTACTAAATATTTAGCGGTGGTATAAGATGAATAAAACTTCAGAAAGATTTGTAATGACATTTAACTATTTGGGGTTAATCCACCTTTGAATCCATTCTTATGGACACATTAGTTGTCATTTTAATAATATATGAGACTCCATGACATGGATATGTATTTAGTATAATGATTTTGGTATGTTTTTAATTAGATAAAGCGATCAATTTCTACACAAAACTGAGTGGAGGGATAATCATTTAATAAATTTATTTAACTGGGAAACATATAAATATATGGAATACTGAAATATAATAAAGTTTCAGAAATTATAATGTTGGTATAATGTTACTAAAATTGTATTATGGGAGGATATATGATCAAAATATACATAAAATTATATTTTTATAGGTTTTATGTTATTTTGTCCCTTATACATTTTGATTAATACCTCATTAACCCATTTTATTCAACAGTCATTTTATGAATTTTACTATTATTACATTTTATAATGACACATTTTTAACATAAATGGATAATATATGATTTTGGATGAATATTTAGAATATTTCAAAAATACATCCCAAAAGGCCATATTAGTTAGTGACTTTTTAATAATTGAAAAAAATATTCTAACTTAGTGAATGATCTTCAACACATCCATTGATGATATTCACCATTAGTACCCCTAATTAAACCTGTTCTTCATAACATGGGGTAATAGAAAATAATAAAGGTATTATATTAAATACTCTATATAGGTAAATATGGTAATTACAAAATCATATCATGAACATAAGGCTATTAGAACACGAGTAGAATATATGATGATCAAACCCTGTATAAAAAGATCATAATAATCGTACATGGAATACAGATTGGTAGTTAACAAGGCATGAATCAAAAGATATAATAGAACATAAACCATGTGATCATATCATAGGATTAATAAATATAACTCATGGAAGATATATAAACATGTAACAATATTCTGTATAAGTTAATGCTCAATGGCCAAAATATATCATGTCACTTCATGGGGATGACACCTACTAGGTGGAACACCCCACTATCCCCAGTCACATTCAATTATTTATAATGGATCAGAGTTCCCCATATTTCCATAGTAGATTAGGTTTCCCCATCTTCCCAATTTTTGATCAGGACAAACAAGTTTCCTATTTTAGATCAGGATGCACCTTTTTACAATTTTGGATGAAGCATGTCAACTTGTTTTTCATCATTTTCCCATGATATATAAATAATAACCAATGAATTTGAGTGAAATATATCTCCTACCCATATCATAATGAAATTATATATATTTATTCCACAAGATCATAAATAATCATATCATAGCCCATGAAACAAAATGGGTATCATAAACATGAAATCATATCATAACCTATGGAAAATTTATAGGTTTCATAAACATTTAATAAATTAATTAATCATAAAAGTTTTTGATATTCAAAAACATATTACTCATTCTAGAGAAATATGTTTCAAAGACATCATTTCATTAAATCATATAACATTATGAGAATTAATATATACGTAACTACATGATTATTTACCATAATGGAATTAGTAACACAAATTTATATAATAAATATGTAAAATAAATTAGAATGTTCTTTAAAAAATAGGTCATGAAGTAAATATTTATTCTTCTTTGAAAAAATATTTTTAATACATAAAACTATTTGAAAACTATTTTCTTTGAACTTTATTTGAAAAAATAAAAATATTTCATCAAATAAATTTTTATCGTTTTTCCTTGATAATATATAAAATATGTTGATAATATTTTCTAACATGTTTCCCTTGAAAACATATAATATGTTATTGAAATAATTTTAATAATTATTCTCCATTAAATAAGAGGAAATAAAATTTAAAAAAATATTGAATTTGTTTTATTTAAATATAATATGAAAAAAATAAAATAATAATTCATATAATTTAAATAATTTCATTTGAAAAAATCCGTGTGAAAACATATAACATAAAATGTAAACTAATTTAAATCATTATTTAAACATAAAATAATTTTCTAAAAACCATTTTATTTTGAAACCATCTAAAAAAAATCCAATGTATTAGGGATTTTTTTCAAGAAATTAACATGTAAATTTAAAATGGAATCATCATGTAAATGACGGTCATAATAGTAGGTTAAGATAGTACATGTCAAACATTCCATTTACACCTTAAATTTTATGAAAAGTGCCATGATCTTAAAAAACAAAAATTTTAATTTTAATTCCATTTATAGAAGGTATTACATTGGTAAAAAATCTTTTAGAAATCATAATAAAATACTAATACATATTGAAAATCATTTTTAGAATACATGGTTTGGAAAGGACATAGATTTTTTATATGATAGATAAATAGAAATATTTTTCTAAAACATTTTAATTTATTTTCAAAAGTACAAAACTATGGAAAATGGTTCTATTAAATTTATATAACCTGAATGACCATAGGTTTAGTTAATTTATTAGTGTTCATTAGATATTGATCGTAATATTTCAACTCTAGAATCCTAATCATAATCCATCTCGATAAATGATGAGATGCTATAAAAAAAGGTTACCACTTTGGTAACATTAAATCAAAATAAAATGTAAGTAATAAATTTAAATAAAGTTAAATATATTATAAAAAGAACAATATTCGAAATATAAAAATCCAAATGTAGTATATAGACATCATAGAGAAATATTGGTGTGTCCATGGGGTTTGTCTCCAAGAATGAAAATTGTGACAAATAACAATACATTTTTTGTAACTTTTGAAAAATAAACCCCGTCAAATAAATATTATAAAATTGAAATTTTAATAATAAAATAATTATGTATATTATTAATATAATACATCCTTGTCCATTATATAGACCAAAAATATAAAATTAGCAATTAATATGTCATGTGTCTCATGGAAAATAAAACTGATGCGTGAAAACAGTTACCATTAGTCCTCAAATTTTTTAGGTTCAGAACTCCTATATAACTAAAATTAGTTTATTATAAATCTACTAAATAACCATATTATTTTATATAATAACATATATTATTTATTTTTGACTGTATATTATCGATTTAATCACAATTTCAAGCTATCCGTACATTTTTTGTAACATCTGCATTATTTGTAATTTATGTTTTGAATTGTCATTATTGATCCTCGAACATAGATCATGATATGATTTTTTCCAGAGTTTACAAAATGAATTCTATATATGATATTTTGGATTATTTATATATTTATAATCATCTATGAAATATAGATATATAAAATAGAATAAACTATTAATAGAGATGTTATGTTGTACGTAGGTGTGAACGTTATTTACATTTTCTTATCGAATTGAATGAAAGTAATTTTCATATATATATTTATAATATTTATAATATTTTTAATTTGAAATTAATATCAAATAATTTTACCACGACCATAATTAATACATTCAATATAATATGGGAATGAATCACATTGTTTTGGGGAGGTAGAAGACCATGTATCGACAAACAAATTTATCGTGTTTAAAAAAGTTGAAATCATGAAGTTATGTTTTTTATAATAATTATAAATGAAAATATTCATCATAAATATCATAAATATCATATTAAAATAGGTTTTAAATCTTAATTCCTAATAATTGGTGGTGGTAAATGAAAAATTAACAACATCATTTTGTGAGGTGGTAGTTCTCTAAAGACAATAATGGAATATTGGTTACCCATTAGATGGAAGTGTGTGTAAATATAGGAAGAAATTTTATAACAAAAATATCTTAGTATATTTATGATACTATGGATTTATTATAATGATTGAATAAGAAAATATTAGGGGATTGATAATGGATATAAATCAATGGATATTGTGGATGGACGTTACCTCTTCCTTTAGTTACTCTTCGTGGAATTCACCAAAGGGAGTTATTGGATGGCTTTATACCTAAATAGAGGATAGTATAATTATATTAGGGATGTATGGGGATATTTTTTAATAATTATTTATATCTAAATTTCTCTAGTGGTGTGAATAAGTCAGTTAGATGAGTTCATTTTTATAATGAAGGAGGGGTGGATGTTTTGTAAAAAAATTAAAAGGGAATTACACCAATGGTGTTTCTATGAAAACATACTCCAATAATAAAAACAATCATAAAAAAGGGTTTATGTCATCTAAATATTTCCATTAAATTGATTTTGGAGGGGGTTTGAGGTCATTTTTTCATTATTTTTAATGTATGGTTCTTTGTTATACTAATTTTTCTCAGACTCCTTGAAATTTTTTATAATTACAATGTCTAAAATATTTGGTCAAAACATATTTTTAATTTGTTATATAATATAAATTGTTATGATTCAAATTACGTAATATATTTTTAAAATTATAAAAAACTTATAATTTATAAATTAATTTAAATTTAATCTCATAGAGTAGATGACAAAGAGGGTTTTTAAAGATTGATCTTAATTTTTTTTATGTTTTTAATTTTAATTTAAAAGTAAAATATATTATAATAAGAAATATTAAATTAATTGATATAAAATCAATCCATTTATACTATAAACCCTTTTTAATATATAATTTATCACAATATATAATGTAGATGGAAAAACAGTTTGGAATTAATATGAAATATTTTTCAATATTCATCAAAATATGAAACCTAAAACAAAAATACCAAAAATTAAACCTATCATAATTATTATGTTTATATCTAAAAAATATTATTTTTACACATAAATTTTTCAGATCTTCCCAAAATATTATGTAATATTTTGTTAACATTAAATTGTGGTAAAACTTATTTTTATAAAAAAATAGTTTTTTATGTATAAAATTGGGTTTTTTATTATCTATTACCAATAAAATATTTTGGATTCATATAAAAAATAATTAATAATATATATCATTAATTTAATACAATAAATGTTTTTTTTAAAACATCCTTTGGGGGCAAAAAACTCTATCATTTTTATTCAATTGGTTTTTGTCTTCTTTTCTAATTTATTCAGAACCACTGAATTCATAATATATTTTTATATACCATATATTTTAACAAATTAATTAATAATATTTATACCCACTAATTTTATGTCTATGTTATATCTAATTATAATAAATAATAGTGTATTATTAAAATATTCATGTTCATAGAAACGCAGTCTTATGTGTAAGGAGAGCTATTGAAGGAACATGATATTGAGTTAAATACAATACAATTATAGTGGTTGATGTACCGAAGGCTAATCTAAGTGTTGTGTGAAGGGAAGTCTTGAATTCCTGTTCCATATATTTGAAGACATAATTTTTATTTATTATAACCAAATAAATATTCACTCTTCTGTGAAATGAAAAATAGAAAAAGGATAAAATTAATTTGAAAACATATATTTTATTTTGTCCCATGTTATATGTTTTATCTACATATTCTTTAAAAAATTTAATTTATAAACCTTGTCATGTAATTTGATTGTTAACTATGTTTATAATCATTTAATTATATTTGTAAAGGTCTAGGGTTTCTATAGTTGGTATCAGAGTAATTGTTTAGTTATTTATGGAGACTATGAATATAGAACTTCAGCAATAAAATTTGGGATTGTTAATATAGATTATGTGTTTTATCATAAATATAAATCCATTTATGAATATTACACATCAAAATGGTTCTAGATAAAATGTACATAGGAGTAATAGCTCTGACAAGGTGTTCCAAGCCTTACACGGGGATACCTAGAACACGACAATGGGCCTTACTAAAAATCATGTTTCAAATCCTAGGATATATTATTTGGTATATTTATATGTTCATTATAAAACATTATTAAGGTAACAAAAAATTTCTAATAAGAATATATGATAATAAACTGTTTATGGATAACCTAGGTTGAAACATAGGGCATCATAAGTAACGACATACTTTTCCATTAATAGTTTATAATTTTATATTTATAGTATCCTTCTTATAATTATTAGATTTGGATTCAAAACCCCATAATTGTACAATTTTCTTTATTAGTTAATATAGGGAAATAATAGGACATGTTCCATTAATCAATGTTATAGGAAATATGATTATTGGACTATTTATATGTCATATAAGATGGAAATAGGTTCTCAAAACATAATGAATGTACATTCTCAACTATATACTATATTGAATTATAACATTAGTCACATGGAATTATATTCATCTCCAAGTAATGAAAATGTTTCCATTGACTCTTTCTTATGGAAAAGTACTCATAAGTTTAGTAGATCTTATGATCCCCTCCATGTGGATCAGTTGGTTAACTCCATTGAAAACATATTCTCTATCCTCTAGTGATCTGAAGAAGATAAATTCGGGAAAAATGTCTATTTTTTTATAAGAAGCTGATCAGTGGGGAACACAGTTCAAAAATACTATTTCCAAGGAGGAATATGTTTCTATTTTTTGGAATAAATTCATGAAATTTGTTTCCAATAAATATTTTCCCCAAAGACTCAATTTTATGAAATAAAGAGAGTTTGTGTGGATTATGTTAAAGGAAGTTTAGTTTATTTGGGTACATAAATAAATATTTTCATATATTTCATGATACACATTATTCATTCTAATGAACACTGAAAGCAATGTGGAGCCCTTATTAAGTGTACTAAAGCTAAGCCTATAAAAATCAATGATTATTCGATAAATTCACTGTTATAAGGTGATTTTCCCTAATACCCTCAAGGATGAAAAGTTGATTAGAGACTCTAAATTACCTAATAGGATCATTAAAAAATGGTGTCTAATATGGTGGATATGAAAATAAATCCCATTATGGAAAAAATACAAAAATTTTCATGTCTCAAAATTGGGGCGAGAATCATCCTCAGAACTATACGATTGTAACTATGAAATTCGTCAAATGTGGATGAATGGGGAATCTAGATAAGAACTGAATAAGGGATATGATGAATATAAGTAACTCTGAATAATAAGGGAAGGATAATATCAACACTCAGCCCATAGTTCATTATTTCAACTGCATGTAAAATCAGCATTTTTCTAACCAATTTCCTAAACCGAGTTTAGTTGGAGATAATAAGAAACAACCTCTGAGGGAAAAATAAAGGATTTATGATATCTCTAATAGTTATGTGGATCCAAAAAATGATGTAGTGATAGGTATGCTAAAAATTCATTGAATAAAAGAGAATGTGCTATTTGATTATAGTTCTACATATTTCTTATATCAGGTATGTTTTATAGAACTATCAGAACACCACCCCAAAATTTATAGGTTGAGATATCTATGACATCAACTAATGGTTAAATCTTTTGCATCTGATGTACATAATACCTTTTATGTTAGTGTTTATGGAATGAACGACCCAAAAACTCATGTCATGTTCCCTTTGTAAGTGTTGGATGATATTTTGGGTACGGATTTGATTTTATTATACAAATCCAACATCTTCTTTTGGGAAATGGAGATCACTCTTTACATCCAAAAGAATCCCCAAATTCTATATAGGTGTAAAGTGGAAGATTAATCTCATTTATAATCACTATATCATGTGTGGGTATAATAGATATATGATCCATCATATCTCACTCAAATGATTGAGACAAAAGGGATAATCATGATCAATGATATTCCCATCCAGATGGATTACAATGATGTATTTTAGGAATACATTCATGGACTTCCCACTAACTGAGATATTGAGATCCCAATTGATCATATCATTATATCTCTACCTATATCAATGTCACATTATAGAATGTCCACCGTTGATCCAGAATAAGTGATGAATTGGTTACAATAGAATATGGAAAATGGTTTTATATGATTGAGTGCTTCACCATGGTGTGCTCTAGTTCTATTTGTCAAAATGAATTAAGAAACAAATTTCCCCCACATTAATTATTATAGGCTCAATAAAAAATTATAGATGACTTATTTCTTACAGTGGATAGGTTACTTCTTCTATAATCTATGTGGGTTGAGTTAGTTTTTCTAAAGTTGACGTTCAGTCGAGATATCACCAATTAAATGTGAGAAATGATGATATTATAATGAATTAATATTGAAAAATGTATATAAATTATGAGTACATAGTGATTACCTTTTGACCATATAATGCTCCAAAACATTTCATGGGCATAATACATATATTCATTAGAGATTACTTAAAAAAAATGTTGAAGACTTTATTGATGATATTAAGATATACTCTAACAGAAACGAGTAACATGAGGAGAAAATGAATATTATGATTAATACATTGTGAATAGAGAATCAATATGAAAAGTAGAGTAATTGTGAGTTTTTAATGGAAGAAGAATCATTATTGGGGCATGTTATCACCATTAAAGGAATATTTGTGGATCCTTCCAAAACAAAGGTATTCAAAGTGTTGAAAATTTTTCCATTTGTAATTGATATCCCCCAATTTCATGAACTTTTTTTATATTACTGATGATTTTTTAAGAACATATAATGATTGTAATACACAATAACCTAGTGTACACAGATTGAATTGATGTTTATCTAGACATAAGAATTTTTTGAACGGTTTGTAGAGCTCTAAAAGAGGTGTATTAATGTACCCGTACTCACACTCCCTATTGGTGGGGAAATTTTTGTGGTGAATAAAGATGCTTCAAAAAATTATTAGTATATATATTGATAAAAAATGATAATTCTATATCATATGGCTAAATTTAGTTGCAAATCCATGTGAAAAAATATCTCATGCATTATCTATATTTTGAAGCTAGGATATTTTCGTTGAAAATATAGTAACATTATCTATATGGGGATAAGTGATAGATATATATTGATTCCTAGAATATAAATTAAATATTAATATTGATGGAGCATAATATGTACTAGAGAAGATGGTAAAAACTCATCATGTATTATGAAATATCAATCCACTATCATCACAGTAAGGAAAATAATATTGTGAATACTCTAAGTAGAACATATCTTCCATCTTTATCGACAGTGATAATTTTGAACGATCTAATCTTCAAATAATTATAAAGGATGGACATGGGAATCATTATGGGAGGAAGATCATCAATCTTATCTCAAATTAATTCTTTACCATCAATTGGGGAGAAAATATTATATTCTCAAAGAAATGGTGTGGAAATTCCGAAAAGGGAGGATGTTCCCTAAAATTGGAAAACCTACAAGTTCAAGATCATAAAGGATTGATATATAAAATTTTCTTCATGTATATTTGTTCCAACAAATATAGAGATAAGGAAAAAAATATTTATCAACTAAATATCTCAGTATTCTCTCATATCAATGTTAAAACATAGATGTATTTATATCTCATGTAGAAATTTCAGTGGGACACTATGAAAAAGGAGATAATTTAATATACATAAATGTGATAGGTGTATCAGCTAGTTTAGGTTGAAAGGAAAATTTATAAAATTATAATGAACTCATTATCCAAACCAACATATAAGTGAGAGAATATCACCATATACATTTTCACTAGACATAGAAATATATCCATAAGAATCATTGTTATATGGGTTATTGTGGTTCCTCTTAAAAAGATTGGTCACCTTATCGTAGTTCGATATGAATTATCTCTAGGTAAAATTTCACAAATATAAATCAAATATGTGGTAAGAAAACATGGATAACAAGTATTTATTCTAACTGACTGAAATACGAGATTCCCCTCAATGTTTTTTAAAAGTATCTAACATTATCTAGGAATTGGTTGAACTTATATATGAACTAGTATCCTCAAATTGATGGCCAATATGAGAGGAATATTAAGAATATGAAGGTAATATTGAGTGAATCATCTATGGACTTTAAAGGATGATGTGACCAATATGTTCCACTGGTCAGATTATCCTGAAATAATAGTTTCTACTCAAGCATAAAAATTTCTCCATATGAATCCCTTGATGTGAAATGGTGCATAACACTTCCCTTCTTAGACGATGTTAATGAATGTAAGATTTTAGGAAGTGAAATGGTCAAATAATTGGTAGAGGAGGTAGAAACCATTCATCATTACATCAAGGAATCCCAGATTATAAAACAACTCTTTAGAGACTATTATCTATGACACCAAGAGTTTATGGTTGGAGGAATGATATTCCTCCTCACATATCAATGAAATATGATAATAAGATTCTAGTAGAATTTGAAGCTTTATTCGAGGTACATCAACCCCTTCATGATCTTTTATCATGATGGAGATTCGGATTAATAACTAGCACTTACACCAACCATGTCTCAAGAAAATGATGTATACCACATATCCCTCTCAAGGAAGTACATACTTGGTCTTTCACATGTACTAACATCATCGGTTGTACAGTTGAATAATGATCTTTCTTACGAGGGGGAACTAATGAAGTTCATGGATTATGGAGTTAAGGTTTTATTTACTAAGAGTACTCACCTGGTAAAATTACTATGGTGGAGCCATAAGAACAAAAAGGAACCATGGGAGCTAGAGGATGAAATGAAGAAAAAGTACCCACACCCTTTTTCACCATATTATTTAAAATCAAATTTGGAGTGTAAAATTTCATAAGGGCATAAGAATGTAATGACACAAAATTATTTAAATGGAAATTCCAAAATTATATTTATTCTAAATTGTATAAACACCTAAATATCATAATGAAAGATTTATAAATGAGGAATTAATGAAATAATAATTCTTTTTAGATGACAAGTAACCAATACCGGTGAAACAGTAACATGGCCTTTGTAATAGTAATGTGACCCTTATAAATAATAAACTAGATAATGGAATAGTGACCTCACATATGAATGAATAAATAAAAAGTAAATCATCTTATAAATTGTAATATGATATATTAATATCATTGTATAAGTAAATAAATATTTCAACAATTATTAATTAACTGTTGGTAAATTTTTAAGTCATTAATATTTAATGAAAAAAATTAAATAATTTTAATAATATAAAATTAAATTTATTATTATAAAATTTATTAATAAATAATTATTTTTAGTAAATATCATTATATTATTATTTTTTTATTCCTTAAATAATTTTTCAAATAGTCATAAAAAATGTTTTAATTTTACAAATTGTATTATCAATGTATATAATGATTTTTTAAAAATATATAAGTTAAATATAAAGAAAAAAATGATAAAATCATTATTATTTTTGAATTATAAATTTTGATAAATTTTTATGGGGATCTTTTTATATTTCTAAAATACTTTAATTTTTACAAAATTGTAAAATATGATAATTTATGATAAATGATAAATAATTAAATTACGGAGTCATAGGTGATGTTTTGATGATCTAAGACCATTACCTAGTACTCCCATGTTCACTATTATGTATTTATTATAAATAATTATAGATATTACTTCTCATGAGGAAAATAATTAAATTTTGTGTAAAATAATGAGAAAACACCCCTCTAATCCAATATAAATTCAACTCCTCACCACCTCTTGTCCTGAATCCCTTCATTAATTGAGACTTGTATATATTGTACCTAATACACTGTAAAAACCTCTCTCCCACTTCATAGTAATTTATTATTAACAAAATATAAAAAACTAATCCCTTATGGAGGCTCTCAAGATGAAAAAATTAAGGGGTAAAACCCTCTTCATTTTCATTTAATTTCTTTTCATGTTTCATTATTTTATTATATTCTCCTCATTTACTCATGTACATATGAAATTAAAACAATAGTATCATAAATATAATTGAATGATATCATTTTTTTTGGAATAATTCTTCAATACTTCTCTTATCCTCTCTCTTTCTCTCTTTTACATTAAGAATGAAAAACTCACCTGTGAGGTGTCAATTTACCACCTTCGTGGATGACATTCTTTCATCATTCCATTATACCATCAAGGCTGTTAATACAAAAAAAATTATTTAAACTATATTATAATAAATTTATGATATATTATTTACTATTTCTAATCATTTTTTTCGAATTTCATTAAATAATAAAAGAAAATGAGTTTTTTTATTATAAAAGCTATATAAATCAAAATTATTATCGTTAATGATTTTCCAAATGAATAATCATCACTTCTAGAAAAAAAATTATTTTATTTTATTAAATGTTAATTACTGATATTTAATTTTAGTAATTAAAAACAAACATCATTATATATGTTTTTCTATACACCTATACAAGTAAAAAGATCATAAAACCCAATGATATCAGTTCCCCCCCAAAAAACTAATTGAGTCTCTTAACCCATCAAAAGGCCATAAATTAACTATATAAATTTATAAAAAATAAAATAAGTTTATTAATGATTCTTTAATTATCCATTAAAGAAGAATTTTTTTATTGAATACGTTAAGATCTTTTATAGAGTCATTTCCGACATAAGGTATGAGATTCTACTCGAACCACCATTATTCCTCCATGTTAAACATTATGTTTTTTTAACCAAATAGAATTTATAAATAATTATTATATAAATCCCTTAAATTATTTTGATATGGTACAAAATCATGAATTAGGATCCATTTATTTTTTTTAGGGATAAACATTTTTTAAAGGTTTCTTTCTCATTTCTTCCTAATAAGAATGGCTGATTTAATTGGACTTCGTCAATTCATACCCATTTTTTTTGTGATATAAAATATTTTTTAATCCACCATTATATTTATAGAATCACTCATTTTATTATAAAAATATTCTTCATTCAGTTATGGTTTTATATATAATATTAATCTATATCCTATTATAAATTCTGTTTGACATTTTCCTTAAACATCACTAAAAATATTAAATTCTAAAATTTCTTAAATACGATTTTACATTATATCACTTAATTTATATATAAAATTTCATTATATATTTCTATTTTCACCTTTTAATTTCCATGTATGATTTGAATCCTTTATTTCATGGACATTGTTGTCACGACCCGTCCCAATGGGGCCTGGGCCACAAAACCCCAAGCCCACCTCCAATAGGCCATGGGATGGTGACTAGAACAAAGTAGACCTGTCACTAACATGGACAGAATTTCATAAGTAAATGTACACATTAACACATCTAAAATCATATAATTTATGAATAGTAAAATCCACTATGAAACAAAATTCATGAATACAATTAAACACAACCAACAGAGTACAATAGAAATTAAAGAGCTGAATGTAAACTAGTCCAGCATACAACACCACCAAAAAAAGATTCTACAAACTACACAGTCCATCCTCCAAGAAGAATGTGGTACTTGGACTGCTTCTCAAAACATTACAGACATCTCATCCTCTATTTAAGTCAAAAAATCATGGTCTGATCCTGGACTTCCCTTGCCTCCATCAAAATGTTGCTCATCTCCACAAGACATGAAACGTGCAGATGATGCTCGTAAAAGGATGAGTATAACATCACTTAGTAGGGGAACTCAAAAACCATAAAGAAATATAAAAAGTAATGGTACATTAATCTCTACATAGTATATGTCTACTTAACATATAGCAAGAGAAACTCATACAGATATACTCGAAACCCAAACCCGTATTCTAGAGTTATGTCACAACAGCCACATACCCATGCTAGGAATTCTATTCAACGATTATATAAAGAACACATATGGGAGAAATCACTCAGTCGGTTTGATATCTCTTGATGATGTCTGTCTGAGAAGTAATATCTATCATAATAATCCATGAGATAGATAGATGCATTGAAAGATCAGAAGAGAGCTCATATACACTCATTCTAGTATAACACATTTCTGAGTAGGAAAAGATCATGATACATGGATGAGGATCACTACAAGGGGATTTGAGAATACCACAACTCATCTAGATTCACTTTTTATGTAGAGGATTAGCATCCAGTGGAATTCATCATGTTGATACGTGACTCAACCTAGGGTCAAGAATCAGTTTAGGATCTCACTCTGGGCCTCTCGGAGAGACTCCAACTCTATCCAAAATGTCCTTCTAATTAAATCATAATAAATTGGATGTAAACGATACCTGAACTATAGGATAATGAAGAATGTTAGCACTAACCCTAATGATACATGCCTAGGGAGTGATGGAAAAGTTGATCAATCCATGTAGAAGGGCGTACACGACATGTAAAAGGGGCCACACGGTTTGTCCTTTAACTCTAGGTATTGCCCGTGTACAATAGACCAAATCTAGAGAACATATCATGTAAAAACATATATACATGGCATGTAGGAGGGATCACACATCGTGTCTAAATACTTGGGGTCCACTCAGTGTACACTATCCATGTTCCCCTAGATGGCTTCATCTTGTGAGTCCCAAAACATGTATTGGTATACGCGGTGGCCCACATATCTGGCCAGGTCAGACTGTGTGGTGGAGTACATTTTGTTTACTCTACCTCGTGACCATGTGTCTCTTGAGATACACACCAAGTCCCCATAAAGACTCACGTGCCATGGGACAATTTTCACATGCTATGTTAGATCATCCTATCACCTGGAACACCAGACGTCAATGGGTGGGGACCACACACATTTTCCTCCCTCGAGCATTCCATGTTATTAACCGTGTGCAGTGTTGAAACCCTATCCTCCTCCAAGCTGGTCTAACATGGTGTGTTTTTTTGGAATACATGCCTTATTTATTGAGATTTTCTTGAGGTACTCTTTCTTCGTCGTCACGCCCCAAGTGCTCCTTCGATATTTTATTCGGCTATCTGATATCCTTGAAACGAATCGTCCGAGGTGGCACCACTATACCATTAACATTTTGATAGGCTTCAGTGGTATGATCACCCCTGAAATCTTGTTTTAATAAATCTGCACAATTATCGGTCGAAGAACGATTTCTTATGAACTGTGCTAGTTCATCTACCACTACAATAATTTCACCTCCATTAGGTCGTCGCGATCTTTGATCTCTAGTATGGGATCATTGTATTGTGTAACAGGTGCACAACGATCCTTTATCCATAGCCATGTGAATAACATGAATAACATAAGGAAAATGAGTAAGAAATTAAATAATCTAAATGTGGAACAAACCTCCTAAATTATTCATCACATCATTGATATGCAACCATTAGTATGATTGAATAGGGAGAATGAAAATAAAAATTCTTGCATGGATTAATTTCCACATAATTGCTCAAACCAAACCCTCCCAAAAGAAACCATGATCTATAGGTTATCCTATTTGTGGGATGATCCATTTTGATCATTTAATCAAGGAACAAGGAGAACATAAATCATATAATAAACCCCTACATTGATTTGGTTGGAGGAAGATCACTACATCACATATATTGTTGAGTTTCCATCGAATTTGAGGTGCCTCGATTGATTGATCTGTCATCATTCACTGCCGAGAGGTTTCCCCAAGGGTTCTTCTCTCTATGCCTCCAGATAAATTATGCGTTATGAGGCACACCGTAGAGATTATCTTAATAGGATATTTAAATTATTTTTTTGTCGTTTCATGTAGACATTCAAAATAAAATATTTTATTTTAAATTATTTTTATAAAACGTCTAAACACTAACATCTACTATCTACCAGCCTCAGTCAATGTTAGGCCCCACCTAAGGTAATTTTGATGATTTAAATGCAATAGTGACCTCATATTTCGGATTTGGGCACCCGTTTAAATGTTATTTCAGATTTTTAGGAAACCCGCTCATGCACACTATTTATAGTTTTAAATTATTTCAAACATTTAATTTGGGAACCTCATGCCAAAGAATTACACCCCTTCATAAAGCGTAGTCTTTTAATAATATCATATAATATTTGAATATAATACATAGAAAATCATAGATAGTACATTAACCCAACCTTTGGTCTTTTACATCCCATAAAATCTATAACAAAAAAGGTAACTCAAATAGATATATGTATTGTGCACGAATCTAAGCCTCCCACTGCCACATGCTCTCCTGAAGATTCATGTGTTGCCATCAGACACAGACTAAGAGAATTTCTCTCCCACAAATTATCATCTCCTTTGGATCCTCAATTTATATTGGGTACTCTATGAAGGAATATATGTCCTAGATGTCCATCTCATCCCAGTCAATGATATTGGAAGGTTCATGCATGTACCTCCTCATCTAAGACAGTCGGACGACATCATGTAACCGATGCAACATCTTTAGTAGAGCTTGGTGGTACTCCAACATTCTAACACAATGCAGTATCTGAAAATAGATGAGGAACATTAGAGAAAAGATGATTCCCTGACCAAATCTCCACAACCCACATCGAGGTGAAACTATAAGGAAGACACGATATCTATTTTCTAACTCCAGAGGTTTCCATCTTTTTTCAGCATATGACTTATTTTAGCTCTGTGCAGTCCTCATCCTTTCCTATAAGATCATCACCTTCTATGTGGTAGCTCGCACCAATTCTGGACCCATGAGTACTAAATCATCAGGGTCTGTTCAGAAAGGTAGGGACAAGAAGAATTTCCCATATAAACCCTCAAATTCTACTATATTGATGGTGTAGTGGCGGCTTTTGTTGTATGTGAACTCCACCAGTTGTAGGTCTTCCTCCGAACTATGGACAAAATCCATTATACAGGCCCACAACATATCCTCCAGAATCTAAATAGTTCTCTCTTTTTGAAAATCATTCTTGTTATGGAATGTTGTTCTCAAGTGTAGCTGGGTCCCAAATGCTAACTACAATCCCTTCCACAACCAGGAAGTGAAATGAGCATCATGATCTGAAACTATCATCGAAGGGACATCGTGTAGCAGAACTATCTCTTTCATGTAGAGGCATACCATTCTCTCCACATAACTCTTGTCCCTAATAGCTAGTTAGTGGGCTGTCTTGGTGAGTCAGTGAAAGATCACCCAAATGTAATTGTGTCCCTTGGACGGTTTTGGTATTCCTCTCACAAATTCCATTGATATCCATCCAAATTCAACTCTATCCCATCTAGTGGTGAGCTATGTCTACACGAATGTGGTGCTCATCATTCACCTGATGGCACGTACGACATTGAGAAATGAATGTTGATACTGCCATATTCAAAAATGTCTACTAGAATAGACGTCGGAGGTCCTGGTACATTTTTGATACTCCTAGATGAACTACCAAGGGAGATGTATGAAACTCCTATAGAACAACCTCTCACAACACCACTAGAACAACTATTCATCTTCTAAAACGGACTACATGCTCCCCACATTGAGAATATCCATCAGGATAATGTCATATGGATAACTAATCATGTAAATTATCAATGTTTATATTCCCAATCTATGCCTCCCTAACTCACCAAATGAGTGGAGGGATGAAAAAATTCCACTTCATTTGCGATGAATTATCTCTATCCTGAAAGGATAAGTGTTGCAAGGCTACTAGCTCTAACACCTCACACAATATACGTGAATGTGGTCTTCTGCTCAGAGAATCTTCCAAAACGTTCCTCTTTCCAGGAGTATAGATGATATCAAAGAAAATCTTTAAGGAACTATAGCCATATCATCTTTCTCATATTCGAATCCTTAAATGGAATGATGTACTGGGGAATCTTGCAGTTTGACTAGATAATAAAGCATTCACCCATTAGGTATTGTCTCCACATCATCAATGTGAATACAACCACTTCCAATTGAATATCTGGGGTCTTATATATGTACTCATTTGGAATTAACTGGAATTAACCATAATAAATCGCATCCTGCCTTAGCATCAGTACACAACCATGCATATTCCCTGACACGCCATAGGAAACTACACAGTCGACACCTTCTTCTATAAATATGAAAATCAGTGTTCTCATCAAACATTACCTCAAAAAATGATCATGTAGAGGCATAAGAAGATATCTACATAAATCCATTAGTGATGATATCAGGGATAAATCCAATATATATCTCTGGTAGTATCATTCCATCCAAAGGAAGCTCTAAATCTCTATCACACTCTATGGTGTCTCCCATGTTTACACCGCCTCGAACATGGCTAGGTTCAATACTACTCCATCAGATGAGATATTATGTCATATAAAGTGGACCTCTTGTATCTTGAACTGGATCTTCGAGATTTTCCCATAAATCAAGTTCTTAGAGACTATCTAGAACCATTCATAGGTGTCTCATGTGCTACTCCAATGACACCGAGTACACAAGCACATCATCGATGAAGTCCCCAAAGAACCGGTCTATGTATGACTGGAAGATCTGGATCATGAGTCCCAAGACCACTATGGGGGAATTTTTCATGCCAAATGGTATCACCATGTACTCATAGTGATTGTAGCAGCATCTGAAAGTCCTATTTGATATATCCTTGTCTCGTACTTGTAATTGGTGGTAACGAAATCAGATGTCAACTTTCGAGAACCACAGTGCCCTCTTAACTGATTGAAGAGGTCATTGATCCTCGATAAAGGATAATTTTTCTTCACAGTTACACGATTCATGGGTTGGTAACCAACACTCATCCTCAAACACTCATCTGATATCTTGGAAAACATAAATATAGCCACCCATGGGGAAACAAGGGGTCTTATAAATCCCTTACATTACAAGTCCTCATACTGCAGCCTCATCTCGCAAAGCTCTGTGGGAGCAATACGATACACTAGTGATTATATAGGTGTCATCCCAGGGTGTAAGTCAATGAAAAAGTCGATCTACTGGTGGAGAGGTAGTCTTGGAAATTCTTCTAGAAAAAATCTCCTCATACTTCACCACTACAAATGAGAATTGGAATATCACAACATATACTGCTCCGAGGTTATGGCTAGAAAATTCATGAGAGATTAGCTTCACCCTCTTATGTATGATCCACATTCTGTGCTTCATGGGTTTCCTTTTCAATAAAAAATGAAAACCTTGTTCCATCACCATGGACACACAAAAATCATTACCTAAAGAAGTCAATCTATGCCTGGAACAAAGATAACCAATACATACCAAGGATGAGGATGTATGGCCTTGACATTTCTACCAAGTCATTCGAACTGGAACTCTAGGATCCAATGGAATGATAAAACTATCTGAAACAATTCATGTTCATTATGTCACCCCCTGTATGTGTCTATAAAAATCAAGACTGAGCCAACGAAACAACCAAAATATTTGGGTTTAGCACAGGACATGTGGTGATGACATAATGACTATAACCTATGTCAATATGTATGGTAGCTAAGGTGGAAAAGACATAGATCATACCTAATATCATCCCTAGAGTCTCTTGGTCATATGACTGGACAACATGCATTTTTCCACCCCCCCTATCCTCCAGCTCCTTTATCCTGAAGCGGACCTTTAGTGGTGGTGGTTGAAGTAGATCTATGTGTTATCCACCACTAGTAGATCTCTCTGCTCCTCTGCGGCATCCACTGCCTAGCTAGTATTCTATCTCCAGTCTATTCCTCTACCTTGGTGGTCAACTCAATTCCACACTATTAGTAGCTTGACATGTTGGAAAATATCTAGAGAGATGTTCACTATTGTCGCATGAGTATCATCACCTCTCTCTAAGAATACTGGAACCATCCTGAGATACCTGGACCGTCAATCCCCTATCATGGGTCCTCTTGTGATGGCTCCCATATCCTTATCATTATGCCTATCATCATCTCCCTACTGTCGAGGTCTTTTCACCTGTCTACCTTCTGTATACTACTATTGGATATCTCTACACCGCTAGTATTCCCTTGATCACCAAGGCCCATTCAAGAACACCGTAATAGTCGAATGCATTGTGAACCTACACTAAATTGTACGTCCCACCATAGAACATGATTTAAAGTCCGAGCACTGAAGTAGTTATTCCTCCTTATATCCATCGAGTACCTAGTGTGATATAGAACCTTGAAAAATATTCATCCACCATTAAAAATCTTTACAGGAGAAAATGGAGCTCATGGGGAAGCATTTCTCTAAGCGTAACCAAAGAGAAATCCTCCCTAAAGATTCACACAAAAACTATCCCTAAAAGAGTCTCCTAATTATGATTCTGTGTGTTCAAACTCCACCATCATCTGACCAAACCATGAAGGAGGATCACTCCTAGGGTCACAATTTTTTTCTTTGGTGTCCTCACAATATAGAAATCTCTGGTCACCGTCTCTATACAGTCCTCCAATACCTGAGGGTCAAGCTCATCTCAGAACCAAAGGGGTCTCTATCTTTGATACTCATGGTGTGAACTCAACATGCACTCCTTGTCTATCGGCATTACAGGTAAAACATGATTCTCCACCGGTGGTGGTATAGATGTTGACCACCTAGAGCTAATTCTTGGGGAACTAGTCGCTGAATCAATGCCTCTTCACTGACGGGGTCATCCTTGTGGTTGAGCTACTGAATTCTAGTGGGTATGATTTGCAGAAGAATCCCATAAAGAAACATGATATATGTTGGTAAAGTGTATATCCTGATAGTTGATAGAAAAGGACATTGAAAACACAACTCATTCCTATATGATTCATGTACCATTCCATTTTTCCCACATCTAGTTTATAATGTACCGAGTCAGAATGAAGGTTATCAGAGTCCTAGTGTATGAATATGTCGGTCGCCCGCACAAAAACTGGACTCCCTGACCTGAAATAAAAAATCAAAATACTTGAAACTACTTCCCCAAACCAATCTCATGGAATCGTGGTCGTATGTAAGAACATACCACCTTTGATACCACTATGTCATGACCCATCTCAGTGGTGCATGTGCCACAACTCCTCAAGCCCACGTCTGATAGGCCAGGGACTGGGGACTAGTATTGAGTTGGAATATCATGAACAAGGGACACATTCCCTAATGTCATCAACACACTCACATATATACAATCCCATAAATTTTGAAATGTAAAAGCCACTCTGGAACCAAATGAATGTATACAATGAAACCCTGCCAACGGAGTAAAATACAATGTAATGTGTGGAATGTAAAATGGGGAAAAATACAAGCCCACCAATAGAAGGAGTCTGAAAATTAAAAATTCCATCCAAAATTACAAAATAGGTAATGGGATTACATCTCATTGTTGTAGGAACACCTCAGCCTGCAAGGAACTATGATGGCTTAGTCTGGTCTTAGGCCTCCCTAGGCTTCGTCAAAAGGATTCTCATTAGGAGAAGACATAACACGTGTGGGTAAATCTCGGGTAGGGGTGAGTATAAAAATTCTTAAAATAGGAAACTAAAATCAAAAAACAAATACAAAGTTATAAGGTACATTAATATCTACACAGTAAATTTCTACTGCCCATATATCAAGAGAAACATATCGAGATATACCTGAAACCCAGACCTGTAGTCTAGAGTTATGTAACACCAACTGTATACCCAAGCTTGGGATTTAATTCGAGGATTCCACAAATCACTCATCAAGGTGAACTCACTCCAAAAGTCTTGTAGCACTTGATGTAGTCCTTCTGATATGTACTATTCATTTGAAAAAACCATGAGAGAGATAGAAGCACTGGTAAATCTAAAGAGATTATAGATATACTCATTCTGGACGAACACAGTCTAGAGTGGAAAATGATCATGATACATACATTAGGAACACTGCCATGGCCTTAGCAGATGCTACGACTCATCCAAACTCCCCTACAATGTTGATTATCAGCATTATGAAGAATTGTTCAAATTTATACCTGACTCTGCCTAGGGTCAATAATTTACAGAGGATCTCACTTTGGGCCTATCATGGGGATTATAACTCTATCCATAATGTCTTGTTTAATGGATCATACTCATGTGGATGGAAGCGATAACTAAACATTAGGTGAACGATCAAAGGGTGCATCAAAACAACTGAATCCTATTCAAGGAATGGTGTACAAGAAGATAAATCCATGTAGAAGGGAGTACAAGGTGTGTAGAAGGTGTCATATGTCATGTCCCCTGAATCTGTGTACTTATACTGTATAATGGTCGGATTCTGGAGAACATTTCATGTAAGAACATATATACACAGAGTGTAAGAGGGATCACACACTTTGTCTACGTATTTAGGTTCTGCTACCTATACGTTGGCCATGTGATCATGCACAACTTCAACCCGTGTGTCCCAGACCATGTATCTGTTGCGGCCTAGTCATGTGGTGGACTATATGACATGTACTCCACCCTATGTCCACCTATCTCCATTGATACACACTGAGTCTTTGTGAAGGACCACACACCATGTGACAATGGTCACACACTGTGTTAGTGATTCCTGTCACTCGGAACTCTAGATACCACTATGTGGGGTCCACACATTGTTTACTCCTGAGAGCACATAATTTTATTCACCATGTTCTATTTGGAAATCTTATCCACCTCCATGTTGTACCAACATGATATGTTCTTCCGAATACATGTCATGTTCATCATAATTTTCTAGAAAGCAGCGTTTTTCGATGCTGCACCATGGGTGCTCTTCTGGTCTTCGATCGAGCCATATAATCGACTCAAAACACATTATCTATGGTTTTCATATTATAACATCAACTTTTCATGAGGTTTTGGGGGTTCAATCTGCCCCAAACGGGTTTTATATATCTATGTGATGTGTGTTCAAAGAAATATATCATCCAAACCATATCTGTTTGTCTTCCGCCATCATCATCACAACTCCTTTAGGTTATCATTATGTATGATATGAAATTTTGGATTGTTTTATTGAGAAAGTGGTGAACAATGATCATTATATGAAGCCTCATACAAATGTGAAGAACATAGGGAAAAGGATAAAGAATTTTAATGGAAAAAATAGTGAACAACCCTCTACCTTTTTTCATCACGACATTGATATGATTTTGTTAGCATGATTAAACAAGTACAATCAAAATAGAAATTCATGAACATATTAATTTCCCATGAATAACTCAAAATAAAACCTCCCATAAGAATGCATGATCTACATATCAACCCCCATGTGGGTTTTTTCGTGTTAATCATTTATTCCTAGAAGGTGGGATAAATAATTCAAAAAAAAATGCTTAACTAAATTTGATTGGAGGAATATCACCATGTTTTGTTCAATGGTGTGGTTCCATCAAATTTGTAGTGTTTCGATCAATAGATCCATCTTAATTAATTTTCGAGAGGTTTCTCAATGTGGTCTCCTCTCCTTACCTCCAGATAATTTTAGAGTTATGCATCTCACCTTGGAGATTCTCTTAATAGATTTATTAAAATCACCCATCACCGCATTATTGAAACATTTAAAATAAATTATTTTATTTTATTTTTTTCCCTTTAAAACAACCAAAAAAACTATATTCCACTCCCAACCCGTGCATGTCGGTGTTAGGCCCCCCTATGGTTAAATCACTGATCTCAACACAACAGTGCCCTAAAATTTCAGATCCTGAACCCATTTAAAAATGTTATTTAACATTTTATAAAAAAATGGTTGAACGTCCTTTTTAGATTTTCAGATTATTTAAAATATTTGTTACGGGAATTCTGGGCCTCAGAATTCCCTGTCATCAAAAATCCTGGTTTCATAATAATTCCAGATAATATTTAGAAAAAAACACACAGAATATCTGATACCATAAAATTTATGTGATAACACATTATTTTATGCCTTTTGTATAAGATTATGATACCCATTTCTTATAAAATATATCAATTATTTTTTTTATTCCTTATGAATGATTCTTCATGTGTCACACATATTCTTGAACATGTTATGATGTGTTCACCCAGATAGTGCTCCAATGCATAGTGTAATTTTTATTCTCATCAAACGTTATATGAAATAGTCTAGGTTGTTATCATTGACTCTTGCTCAACATTGTGCAATGAGAATTGACTCATGCACCTCTATGTTAAACGAGCCCTGACTCATGATCCTCTAAGTGAAATGATACTCAACTCATTCTAAAGCCTTGTATTATTTTTCCTCCATATTATCATGAATCCTTGATTATATGACCCCATGGTAGGATTCCTTATATTTTATTATGCTCTATTAATTTTTATATCAATATCTTATGCCCTATAACCCATGTCATAAGATATATTTTAATGTTTATTCCCCTAATGGGATTATTATCGCATCCATTTGTTCAGGTTATCCCATATTTATCCATTAAATATGTATGGTCTCCATGGATTTTAAGATATTATAATGAATGATAGAAACAAAAATTATTCATTTAGTCAAATTATGTCAGTTTTATATACCTAGTCTTCAAGGACATTTTATATTAAGAGCCTTGAATTATTATTTCATAGTTAACTATGTTAAAAATCAATTAATGATATGTGTAAAATGTTTGAGTATCTATATTCCATTAATAGATACCCACATAATATATATGAATTGTAAATTTGGAAACTTAATAGTTATTTATAGTAACAAATAGCTAGATTTCAGGAAGCATTAGCAGATCATGAGATATATGTATAAAATAATAGTTCATTCCATCTATCACAACAAAAAGGTTATTAAAAGTTATACAATTTTCATAAATTAATATATTACGAGATAATATATTACTATCTAAACCACATATGAAATTTAACATAAACTATCCTATGAATTGATAACCTTATGACACTTATAGAAGTTTAAAATCCAAATCATTAGAACGATGGTCATATAATCAGTAAAAACATTTACCCCACATATATCATAATGTAACTATTTTTTATCGCATCCAAAACTAGTGAATAACTTTATCATGAATTATATTCACACTAGGTAATAACTAAAATTACTAAAATTACTTTTGGAAAATAGTTATGATTTATAAAAAAAGATTATTGATTATGTTCCTTAAATAGATGATTTTTTAGACATCATCTATGATAACATAGTCTACTTTGTCAAAAAAGTAGTTATCAGTTCTGAGTTCATAAATATTATTCAACTGAAATTTCCAAACCTGTAATCTATTTATCAAAAATAAACACAATTTTCTCAACATCTTGAACACGTTAAGAAGTACCTTCACTTGATTCAAAAGATCACATTTCCATTAAACACCTATTCTAGTTCATTATTAAAATTTTATTTTTTTAAATTCATAATGGAAAACAGAGAAATCATGATTCTTCTCAAATAATTCGTGAATTCATAAACATATACACTTCATTCATCCTTATCTATTCATTAACATCTACTTAGGCTTAATCCTCTTATCCCTTAATCCCCCTTTCCAATAATATGAAATATTAATCCTGTATTATGGTTCCAAAATCTCAATATAGACATTCATTCTGCATTTAATGTAAATAATAATAAATGAACATCCCATACCTTACAAATTTCACTTATGGTTTATACATCAATATTATAAAAACCATTACATCAACAAACATGCTAATTCCCATCATGATCCTTCCACATAAGACATAAATTTTCATAATTCCCATAAAATCCACATGTAAAAAATTCCTCAATTCATAATACCTTATGGTGGACAACATTTCCATCCATTATAGTAGCTGATCATTTTATTTTTAATATATAGAAACATTATTTGTCTCTTCATTTTCCATAGTCCAATAATATTCATATTCTTCTACTATGTGCACATTCATGCCTCATCCCACATTCAAGACACAACTGAAACTGAATCCTCTTTCCTTTATGGTCTCCATTACCTAAAATCTCAGCGACCTCCTTCCAACTATTTTTGGGTGAGTCTTGTAGTTTTTTTAGGTAAATATTGTTTATCATGTTCTATGGAAAATGATTAGGAATGATCAAAATATCATTAACCCTAGTGATCATCCCATTTGAGTTCTTACATGGAAATGTTTAATCACATTCAGCACTAACCCAGTTCTTTCTATTTACCTCTATTTACTAAAACCTAAAATCATATTGTGAGAAACAATTATCAAAATAGAAAACCAAATAATCTTAATAACCTACTCCTAGGATGTACAAATAATGTATTCTACCTATTTATTCTATAATATCTGAAGTTAATCTTTTGTTATTAATTATCACCTTATACTCAAATCCTTCATGATGGTTCTAAATGCTTATTCTAATTACCAATGCATATCCCCAGTGAGTTTAAAACTAGTTTTTCATCAAGGAATGTTGTTTTGTACCATGTTATGATTGTGAATGTTTCAATCCACCTTTTCAAGAATTTTTACCACTATGTATTTATATATACTAGAGCCACATCCACATGTAGTATCTTGAAAGGGGTTCATATCTAGGAAACCAGCTACTCTATCCATTACCAAAATTGAAGGAAATTTCTCTATAATTATTCATATCATTAGACTTATCCTTATAGTCATCCATATAAATATACATAGAAATAATCCTATGTATATTAATAATCTTCTAACATCATAGTTATCAGAGGCAGACTAAACTCTTCTGTTGGTACCAACTATGGTGACCGACTGTTAACATACATGGATATTTCATAATTTTAGAAGAATATTTGTAACATTAAATAAATTTGTACATGAGGACAATAATATTTTAGTTTCATTAAAATCATGGAACAAAATACTATATCTCTATGATATATCTTAAACATCTCCCTTAAATATCCTCCCCTTTGATTCTCAAACAAATAAAATTTCTTCATATCCTGCATAAGTAAAACAAAGAAATGGGAAATTTTGAACGCACTATAAGGGTATGAAAATAAAATATGTACTAATAATGTGAATATATGTATATGATAAAAAGTGTATAAAATTTAAAGAAAATATTGTACATTAAATGTTATAATTAGAAGACATGGAATAGAAAATATAATTTCATATGTCATAAATCATAATATAATCATGAACATTAACCATGATAGCCTATAAATGAAATAATAAATAGTATTTGTGGCATATATAAAAACATGTCAAATATTTCCCAATAATTAATTGTTTACATCCAAAAACGTGTCAGATAAATTCATAAGTACAATACCTACTTGTTGGGACACACTAACATCCCCATTCATAGTCCTTTCTATATAAGGGTTATTGTTTACCAATTTTCCCAAAGTGGATTGGGCTTCCCCATCATCATATAGTAGATTTGGAAAAACAAGTTTCCCATTTTAGATCAGGACGCACACATTTCCCAATGTGATTACAGATCACATACATAATTATCATCATTGAATCATGAGATATAAATCATTACACAATTAATTTGAGGAAGCTATAGGTCCGACCGATATAATAAAAAATTATATATATTTGTAACTCAATATCATAGAAAATAATTTCATACCCCATTAATGGAATTGAGTCTGGTAATCATGTAATCATATCACAACATATAGAAAAGAGATAGAATTCATAATCTTATCCTAAAAACTTTACTCATGAAAAGAAGTAGAATTTATAAAAATATAACATATGAAAGAGAATCAGGCTTCATAAACATAATCATATATAAACATACACCACTATGAGAAATAATTTTAATAGAACCTTTTGATAATTTCATATAGGTTTGAGTAACACCATTTAAAGTCATCATAAGAGTAAAATAATTTTTAAATATATTTTAAAAACATTTTTTGATGATATTATGCATTATTATTTGAACAGTTGCTTTCAAAACATAAAAAATTATAAAAATCATTTTCTATGAATATACTTTTGAAACATTGAAAATGGAATGAAATAATTTCTAAAACTTTTAAAATATTTAAATGAAGTTAAAAAATAATTTGAAGAAATATTTCCATGAAAAAAATCTAAAATCAAATTTATGTATATTTCAAAAAAAATCATTAAATTCATATTAAAGAAACAAGAAAAATTAAATTAAATCCACTTTCATTGAAAATAATTTTAAAACTTATAAAATATGATTTCATATTATTTTTATATTATTCCTTGAAATAAAACCTTTTGAAAATATATAACATATGATTTAAAAACCATTTAAGAAAAATTATAAATATAATATATTTAAAAAAATTCATGGAATATTTTTTTAATATAATAAACATTTATATAATAGTTTTTGAAAATTTATTTAAAAATAACCATTAAATCATACAATAGAGGCATGAAAAAAATTATGGTCATGTTGGAGCCTAATACAAAACATGTTGAACATTACTTTTGTCACATTCAATGTTTAGAAATGTGCTTTGATAATAAAAAACAAGAATGTTCTATTTGAAAATATTTATAAAGGTAATACATGAGTAAAAATTTCATTTAAACCTCATATGATAATAGAAAATATTTTTTAAAAACATTTTTATACTTTTTTTCTAATAATATAAATATCTGACCGAAATGAGAAATATAGTTGGATTCTCATTAAACCATTTTCTTAATTATATTAATTACCAAAGAGTGTATGATGCCTATGTGACATTTATATAACATTAATAGGCAAATGGTATGAAAATTAATGATTTTTATTGGGTTATTGATTAAAATATTACAACAATGGAAGCATAATAATAAATAATCTTTTTAAATATCTAGATTATACCTATTAATCATTACAACTCTGGTAACATTAAATTGTAATTCAATGGAAATAATTATATTAAATGAAGATATAAATATAATGAAAATATTTATATTCATTACATAACATGTAAAATGTATTATATACACCTCATATAAAAATATTAGTGCATAATAAATCATGTCTCTCATAGAATTCAAATTAAGGAAAAAATTACTATACAAATGTGGGATCATTGGAAACATAATCCCTGTAAAATAAATATCATAAAATGGATATATAAATAACAATAAAAGTTATTTATAATAATATTTTAATATGTTTATGTTTTGTATACACAATACATATATGAAAAAGGATGTGAATAAGGCTTGTGTCACATATAAAATAAATATTTGATGAGAAAACCCTAGCCCTGAATATTTACATTATTTGTTCAAGTTAAAAACAATTATATAATAAATATAAGTTTATTATTAATATAAAAAATAAAAATATTATTATATATAATTGAATATATTATTTTATTGTGACAATATTTTACCAGTTCATTAACAATTACAAATTGACTTTATGTTTCTGTTAATATCTGCATAGTTATTCATATATGTTATGATTTGTTATTAATGATAATATTACAGAGATCATGATTTACTTACTCCCATAATTTTAAAAATTATATATATATATATATATATATCATAAATATTAATTTAATAAATATTTGTAAAAATATATCATATATAAATGTATGAAATTGAAATTATCATTCATGTAGACGGTAACCCTTACAAACACATGAAAATTGTTTCTGTTTTCCTGTTTTTTTGATAGAATGAATGAATTTGAAACATATGTGTGTGTATATATATAATGAATGAATATGATTTATTAAGTCATATAAAAAATATATGTTTACTAAACTGATCTTCAATACCTTCCGTGTAAATTCTGAACAAATCACATCACTTTGACGAAGCACTAGTCCAAGCATCCACAAATGAAGTTATCGTAATTACCAAAAAAATTAATAATTTAATGTATGTTTTATATAATAGTTAAAATTTCATAAGTAAAAAATAAATAATATATATATCATAAAAAAACATAGTTTTTTTTAATTCCCATCCATAAGAGGAAATAAAATGAAAATGGAAAACATCATTCCAGGGGGGTGATAGTTCTCCATACACAAGAACAATAAGTACATTACCCAGAAGATGGTATTTTTTGTATGTTTAGGCCATAAGAATAGTATAACAAATATAAATATTTTTAGGATACTGGGTTTAATATATAGTAATGAAATTATAATATTTTTTTTGTGTATAATGGAATTATTACAATGGATTTGAGGATGTTTGTTACCTCTTATTTGGGTAACACCACTTTTTTACAATGAATGGATTCCATGGGAGGATTTATTCACAAAGAAAACCATATAGTATTAAGTGAAGGATGTTGGGATATTATTTTTCTTAATTTTTGTAGTGAGATAGTGGTCTTGAGTGGTGTGAATATTTGGAAGGGTGGTATCCTTTCGTAGTGGAGGAGGAGTGGAATTATTCTTTAATTTTTAAAACGGAATTATAACTACGTTTTTTCTATGAAAATTGGGTCTAAAATAAACCAATGTCAATATAATTTTATTTATGGTCCTCATTAATCCATTAAATAGATTTTGGATTACTTTTTTGACCACATAGTTCATTACGATTAAGGATTAGTCACTTATTATGATATGTTTCCCATTAATCATTTTAATAAATAGTAATCACTTTGATTAATATTTTTCATCAAAGACTAATTTGATTTTATTATTCAATATAAATTAACATTATAAAAAACATGGAATCCATTTTTCCAATTTCTAATCACATAAGTGGTTGAAATTAATTTAAATTTAAACCTACAGACGAGATGCCAATGCGGGTATTTAATGTAAGATGTTCAAAATAATCATTTTTCTAAAATTAATTTCATATTTAAATTTATAAAAATGACCTAAATTGGATTATATCTTATAAAATTCAAATCTTAAAAATTTTAACCAGTCAATAATATTATTTAACCTTATATATAAATCAGATGAACGATCGGTTTTGAATTATAAAACAATTTTTGTAACTACTCCTCTGAAAATCAAACTCTATAGAAAAATACAAAACTATCACCCAAAAATAATGTTTTAATCATTAAAAATTTATGTATATTTTTACATATTAAATTTATAAAATTTTAAAAAAATATTTCTAAAATAGCTTACACATTAAAAGGAGGTAAAATTAATCTTTAAAATAATATAGGATTTTATTCATAAATTTAGGTTTATTCATATAATATAAATATAAAATATATTTTAGACTGTTAAAAATATATAATTAAACCTATAAAATTTATATTGTTTATAATCATTTTTAAATTCGAATTACATTAATTTTTAACACATCCTACCATTTGGATCAAAAATATATTTCATTTATATTCAATCGGTTTATGTTTTCATTTCTAATTAATTATTAAAATATGAAACCATATTATATTTTTATAGAAAATATATTTTCTAATGATAGTTTAAAAAATACATAAACACAAATTTAGTATATATTTTAATAAATATTTACTAAATAATATTATAATATTAGTATTTTTTTGTAAACTCGGTCTTTCGTTGTATTGGAAGCGATAAAAGGGAGTCTGTACTATGTGTAATTTTCATGACCCGTCCCCTAGGGCCCGTATTGTGACATCCCAAAGCCCACATTCCATAGGCCAGGTGATGGCGACCAGAACCAGAGGTGTAAATCCCTAAACTGGGAAGGCATTTCCTTTATTACTATAAAAACACATCAGAGTACACAACTAGAAGCAAAAAACTACGTAAAAATGTATAAAAAAGTAGTGTTGGAAGGGAAAAGGGGTAAAAAATACAAGCCCAATAGTAAATTACAAGTACAACTAAAAGCAAGTAAAACCAAAGAAATGTAAAGCAGTGACTGGCTCATCCTCCGGGGTTCCTACTTGAAGGGTACATATAGATGGCCTCCTCAGCACTCCCATCTGTATGTATCCTCTGTGTACCGATTCGTCATAGGGTCCACCTCTGGGTACCATCCAGTCCTGGCACTCACACCCACCGTTAGCACTGTCCGTCATCTCTATCCAATACAATGAGGTACGGGCATAGTCTGTGTAAGGGTGAGTATAAAGATACTTAGTAGGGAACCCGAGACCCTCATGGTCTCACAAAATACAACATGGATAAACCAAAAAGTATGATTTCAATGGATCACCAAACATAGGTATATGACCATACATATACCTATGTTATCAATTAAACCATCTCAATCACGAGGAAAACACAATGACTGTGACTCGCCTCAAAAAGAATTTTATTCAAGGGGTAGTATTAATTTGAACCCTCAGCTGCAGGAGAACAACTTCTCTATCGAGTACAGTGGTCATGCCCGATCACTAAGAGGCGCTTCCCACTAACATGGATTGATGAGGTACTCCTCCTATTGAGTACCGTGGATCTTCCACTTTCACATAGAGGCGCTCCTAACTGTGGGTCTGTTGTGCTCAAATAGAGGCGCTCTCCCTCCTAACCTGTTGAGGTACTCTACATGTCGAGTACCGTGGGTCTACTACACTCACACAGATGCGCTCCCCACTGTGTGTCTTCTTCGTTCACACAGAGTCACTCCCCAATGGGCAAATTGAATCACCCCGAGTCAAATCTGTCAGAAGCTGTCAACTCTCATCCACCTACTAGGTTCCCTCACAAATGCTTGATCGTCTCTGGAAGATCCTCTCCACAAGCTACATGACGATACTCCAACTGTCATGAAGTCCCACATAGAAGTATCTCAATGGTCTGCCACAACATAGGGGGAAAATACAAGAAATATGTGTCCAAGACACATATATGAGATGGCAAATCCATTTTCCAAAATGTTCATGGCATGTTGTTGTGGTTACACGCCGTGTCTTCAGACCTCAGGTACTGCCCATGTACAATGGCCCATGTCGAAGGGCTTGTCATGTGGATGAGTAAGTACATGGAGTGAGGTATGGTTACACGTCATGTATTCAGACATCGAGTACTTCTCGAATACAATGGCTTGTGTCAAAGGGCTGTTCATGTGGAAGAGTATGTACAAAGTGTGTTGTATGGTTACACGCCGTGTCCATGAATCTGTGGTTGGCTCTGTGTACGTTGTCCAAGTGCCCGTACACAGCCTCAACACATGATCTCCAATCCATGTAACTGGTACACATGGTATCCCATGTCATTGGCCTTTCATGGATGTGTAGTGGAGTACATGCCCATGTACTTCACCCGTGTCCGAGTAACCCAGAATTACACGTCGAGTCTCATGAAGCCGCTTCTTCCAATCTGTGTAGAGAGTACATGTCGTGTCTCTTGTCCATGTAAATTTACCTGTGTCCACGTATTTCCCAAAATAGACACCGTGTAGCGTGTATCTACGTCTACCAGGCTGTGTGGAATGTACACGTCCTTTGACTGGGGTCACACTCTATGTGGTACCCATTTGTCGCTCGAACCCTAGCTGTAGTACGTATGAACAACACTATGTGTGCTTCGAGAGAACACACTATGAATTCTGGAAATTTCCAGAAATGACGCCTCTGGCTAGTGTGCCTCCCAAGATTCATGTTCTACGTTCTGATGGTCTGATTGCCACAAATCTGTAGACTTTAGGTTGCCCCGATGTTCTGATGTCATTTTCGATGTTTTTGGGCCTCTGATTGGCTCCAAAAACAGGCTTTGATTCTCCCGCATGAGTAAGGGTCGAAGAACGGTCCTTCCATTCCGGTCCAATCCATTTCCCACTATCGTCGTTGCACCTCCACTAGGTCATCGTGATGTTGGGTCATTATCCTGGGATCATTGTGTTGCAAAATGAACCCGCAATTATATGTTGTTCATTGGTGAAGAATAACATGAAGAACACATCGATATTCACAAGAATGGAAAAGGAATCGGGCCATGTAACTTTGACCTGGTCCTTCCACATTAGTTTGATAGCAAGAGGATAAAGAGAAATCAAGTCAATCATGGAAGGAATAATTGACATTGCTCAAAACCAAAACAAACCCCTACCTTTGTCTCATCGTTCATCACGTCCGCCGCACATCTCAAATCCTGAGTGGAGTCAACTTGTTGATGACGTTGAAGAGGGTAGTTTGGTAGGTTTCATGGGTAGAAGACGAAGATGAATCGTCACCAGCGTTCTTCCTTGGAGAGTTCATTCCTCCTTGGAGTTCTATCTCCAAGAGCTCCTCCTCTCCTCCAAGACCCAAAGTGAATATTCCAACCAATATAATAGTTTTTAATCCTATTAATTTGTTGGAAAAATATAAAAAAATGGTGTATTCAATTAATTTGGGGCTCCACTTAATTAATTCTTGTGTGTAGGCTTAATATTAATTAAGGGATTTCATAAGGATCCAAGGGTGGTTGTGGCACCATAAATGGGGAGTTCAAGGGGTTTCATCCTTGGGTGGTCCCCACCACTTTAATTGTAAAGAGGTGTTACATCTCTGGTGGGCTCCACCACCATACCCTCTCATGGGAGGTTATGGTGGGGTGGCACCCACCTTTAACCTCTTATTGGAGGTTTTAACCACCATGAATAAAAATAAATCCACAACACTATTTTTATTTAATTTAATTCATACAAACCACAAAACTAAATTTTATTCCTGACCATCTATCATCGAGGTGAAAGTCATCATATCGGAATATAAGTGCAGCGAGTTCAACATGGCCCTCAGATTTCAATTCTGAGCAACAATTCAAAAGTTATAAAATCCCACTCGTACGTTTAATGAACGTACCCGCACAAAACATAAGAAATTGATTTTGGGAACACTATTCCTCGGAATCAAGCGCCGTAAATTTTAACAGACTCAAATAAATCTCATGAATTTAAGAAAAAAAATTTCCACAGGATTTTTGGGTCTTTATATTCTCCCCACCTCAATGCTTTACATCCCTATAATCTACCACTTGAACAATGGGAAAAAATGGGGGTACTGAGCATGCATCTGAGCCTCCCACTACCATGTTCTCTCCTAGAGGTTCCTGTGCTACCATCATATGTTCCCCAGAGGTATTGACCATCCACAAAGGACCCGCTCATGTCGATCCTCAATCTCCACTAGAACCTCTGTGAATGTCACCCCATCATCGACGTCCATCTACCCATGGTCGATGATGTGGGAAGGGTCATGCACGAATCTCTTCAGATGTGATACGTGGAAGACGTCATGCACCCAGTTCAACTGAGGTAGAAGAGCTTAGTGGTAACCCACCTCGCCTACTCTACAGAGGACCTAGAAAGGTCCGATGAATCGTGAAGATAACATACCGCCTCGGCAAAATCATCATATACCTCAATGAGGTGAGACATGTAGAAATACGTGGTCGCCATCCTCGAACACTAGTGGTCTTTGTCTCCTTTCAGCATACGACTTAATCCTGCTCTGTGGAGTCTTTATCCACTCAAGGATGATATGCACCTTCTCTGTAGTAGCTCGTACAATCTCTGGTCTCACTAGTGCTGACCCTCCTGGGTTTGTCAAACAGAGTGGCGATCTTCAAGGTCGGCCATACAATACGTCAAAAGGTTTTATACTGAGGGTGGAGTGATAGATGTTGTTATATGAAAACTCCTCTAAGGGTATGTGTTCCTCCCAACTATGATAGATGTCGAGGACACAAGCACAAAGCATGTCCTCGAGGGTATGAATGGTCCACTTGGTATGACCATCCGTCTGAGGATGGAAGACGGTGATCAAGAAAATCATTGTCTTGAAATCCTCCTAAAACCCCTTCTTTTTCCGACATGTAAACCATGTTTCACGATCAGAGACAATTGAAGATGGTACTCTATGTAGCCGCATAACCTCTTGCACGTAGAGGCATCCGACGCTCTCTACTCAGCCATGCTCTTTGATCGGTAGGATGTGGGATAACTTGGTGAGTCAGTCAATGATCACACAAATCAAGTCGTGACCCTTGGATGTACGTGGAAGACCCATCACGATGTCCATAGATATCCCATCCCACTTCCACTATGGGACCTCTTAGGGAAAAACCAAGCTTGCTTGTACATGATGCTCTGCCTTCACTTACTGTCAAGTGAGGCATTGTAAGAGAAACTCTTCTACTGCCTTCTTCATACCTGGCCACCAGTGCTATTTTCTAAGGTCCTGGTACATTATCTCAACTCTTGGATGTACCACTAGATAGGATTTGATGAACTCCCATAACACCTCCTCCTGAAGTGCAACTGGTACAGAGGTATGTCTTCTGATGAGGATGACATGCTCCTTAAATTTAGAAAATCTAGCAGGTTCCTGCCCTATGGATATCTGGGCACATTGTGTCTCAGAGTCTACATCCCCATATTGCACCTCTTTGATTCACTAATGAAGTGGGGGAGTGACCGTAAGAGACTATAGGAATACTACTCCATATCTATCCTCAAAGGATATCTGTAAAGTGACCAGCTACTCTATCGCCTCTCCTAGAAGCTGTATATCATATCTCTTATTGAGTGCATCTGCAAAAACATTCCACTTCCCATGAGTATAGACTATCTCAAAGTCATAGTCTTGGAGGAACTCATGCCATCGCCATAGTCTCAGGTTCAGGTCCTTCTGAGAGTAGATATACATGAGACTCCTATGATCCGAGTACATGGTAAAACGTTCAACCATCAGATAGTGTTTCCACATCGTCAAGGTGAAGACCACTGCTGCTAAGTCCATGTCATGGGTTGTGTAGTTCTGCTCATGTTTTCTCAGCTACCAAGAACCATACGCGATCACTGCTCACTCCTGCATCATGACACACCCGAGTCTAGTCCCTGATGCATTGCTGTAAACTACATACCCTATGCCTTTTTCTAGAAACCTCAAGATGGGGGAACTAGTTAGCCTATGACTCATATCTTAAAAGATTTTTTGGCATCTCTTCAACCACACGAAGTGTTTCTCATTCTTTGTTAAGGATGATAGTGGTGCTGCAACTCTGGAAAAGTCTGGAATGAACCTCTGATAGTATCCAGCCAAATCCAGGAACCTATGTACCTATGTCACACTCCTGGGTAGCTACTAAGCCAGTATCACCTCAATATTCACTGGATCAACTACAACTCCAGCAACCGAGATGACATGTCCCAAGAATTGAACCTATCGAATCCAAAACTGGCACTTCGAGAGAATACCATTGATCTAGTTCTCTCGCAGTGTGTCAAGTACTAAACGAAATTGGTAGGTATGCTTCTCCTCAGTAGTCGAGTAGATCAGAATGTCATCAATTAAGAATATGACAAAGCCATCAAGGTATGGCTGGAAAATACTATTCATGAGTCCCATGAACACTTCTGGAGCGTTGGATAAGTAGAAAGGAATAACCAAGAACTCGTAATGGCCATACCAACACTTGAAATCCATCTTCTGCACATCCTCATCTCAAACTCTGAGCTGGTGATAGCCTGATCTAATGTCTATATTCAAGAACCACCGTGGTCCCTTCACCTGATCAAAGACGTCCTTAATTATCGGGGTGGGTACTTGTTCTTCAAGGTCACCTGGTTAAAGAAACCGTAGTCAACACAAAGCCTCATGCTCTCATCCACCTTCATGGTGAAAAAATAGGGGCTCCCTAGGGAGAAACACGGAGCCAGATGAATCCTTTCCCCGGCAAGTCCTCCAGCTATACCCTAAGATCACGAAAATCAATGGGAGCCATCTAATACACCTGTGTAGATATCGATATCGTCTTGGGGTACAAGTCAATGTAGAAGTCCACCTCTCTACAAGGAGGTAGTCCTGGAACATAATCATGGAAAACATCTGTGTACTGGTCCACCACTATAGGATAGCTCCGACTCTCCACATCAACTACTCTGAGGGTAAGGTGGGCCAACTAATTAGTGATCAGTTGCACCTTCTTTCGAGTATGTACGCCATGTTATGCAATGATTCCCTTATCGCTGGTGAATGTAAAACTAGTCCCATCTGTGTAGACACACCTCACTTTTCTCCTAATACAGTCAATCTATGCATGGACTATAGATGACTAGTCCATACCCAAGATGTCATCGTAAGGCCTCGACGCCGCTACTAGGCGATCCCAGCTGAGGATCTCGCCTCCTAGGTTAAGCTCGCACAACCGACACCAATGTGTAATCATTGAATCAGCTCTCATAGGAGTCTCTTGTTGTAAGGATTGAGCCAATAGCTTTGTCAGAATCTCCGAGCTCTAAACGAGGGTAGTAGCAATGAATGAGTGACTGGAACCTGTGTATATAAGAACTGTAGCTAAGGTGGAGTAGATATAGGTCATACCTTGAATCATCTCTAGAGTAGCGTGATAGGTCAGTAAACCTCGATGGTATTGTTCCACCGTCATGCTACCCTACTATAGAAGTAGTAGCTCCTGTATATGCACTACATGGAAAGTGGATGGAAAAAACTCCACCCAAAATATGCTCTTGAAGCTATCCTAGAGTAGCATCGCCTCATCATGCACCTCGAGCATCAGGCTCCACCATCTGCATGCTACTTCCTAAAGAAGACACGCGACAAGGATCACCATGAAGTCGGTTGGTTTCCCTACTAGCCTTAAGACTCTCACCATAGCCTCCAGCCAATCCTCAGCAGCCTGTGGGTCCATCTATTCCATGAACCTAGGTGGCCACTAGCACTGGAACTCTTGAAATGTTCTCAAGTGGCATGCATCATCTGTCGTTGGGGATGGTGGAATCCATTTCCCAATGGAAAGCAATATCACTTTTGTCTATACTAGTAAAGGGCCCTGCACTGAGGCCTCATCGATTGGTGGGCGGCCAGTACATACGACTATTGGGGCTCTAATTGGTCGTCCTTGGGGAGGCATCCTGAAAGAAATAGATGTTACACGATCAAAAGATTATACCTAGTGAGCTGACCGGGTTGATATGACTTAAATAAAACATTTTGAAACACACACACAATCAATGTTTTTGAGCAATGAGTTGAAAATCAGAAGTCAAGGTCCTGGTGTATGGATTGGTCAACCGCTTGCACCAATACTAGACTCCCTAAACTGAAAACCACACTTAGTACTGGTAACATTATTTCTTCACATAAAATAAATATCATAGTTCTATGTTCATTGGTAGAACCGACTCCTCTGATACCAATTTGTCACGAACCATCCCCCAAGGCCCGTATTGTGACTACCCCAAGCTCATCTTCAATAGGCCAATGGCTGGAAACTAGAAGCAAAGGTGTAAATCCCTAAACTGAGATGGTATTGACATTATAACTATAAATAAACACATCAGAGTACACAACTGGAATCAAAACACTATGTAAAAGAGTATACAAAAGTATCGCTGGAAGGAAACAGGGGTAGGAAATAAATGCCCTATGGGAAAGCACATGTACAACTGTAAAAAAGTAAAGAATATATTGTGTCGTCCTTATGGGTTCCTATTTGAAGGGTAGGTACAAATGGCCTCCTTAGTACTCTCATCTGTATGTCTCTTACGTGTACTGATTCGTCATAGTGTCCACCTCCAGGTACCATCCAGTCCTAGCGCTCTCAGCCACCGTTAGCACTGCCTTTCTTCTGCAGCCAACATAACGAGGTGCGAGCATAGCCCATGCAGGGCTGAGTATAACGATACTCAGTATGGACCTTGAGGCTCTCAAGGTCTCACAAAATCCAACAAGGATAATCCAAAAATTATGATTTCAACGGATAACCTTAATGAGGTATATTCCCATACATATAACTAAGTTATCATGTAATACATCTCAATCTTGAGGAAAAAACATTGTCACTGACTCAGCTAAACCAGGAGATTATTCTAGGGGTAGTATCAATCTGAACCCTTGGCTGTTGGGGAACTCCTTCTCGATCGTGTACAGTGGGCATGTCGTGTCACACGTAGGTGATTCACACTAACATGGACTACTAAGGTACTATCATGTCATGTACCATGGATCCACCACGCTCACAAAGAGGCGCTCCCCACCGTGGGCTTGCTGCTCTCACATAGAGGTGCTCCCCCTGTTATCCTGATAAGGTACTCCACGTGTTGAGTATTGTGTGTCTACTGCGCTCAAACAGAGGCACTCCCCACATTGGGTCTACTGCGCTTTCACAGAGGCACTCCCCACTAGGAAAGTCGAATCACTATGAGTCAAATCGGTCAACAGTTGTCAAGTATCATCCAGCTACTAGGTTCCTGCAGAAATGCCTTCTTATCTCTGGAAGATCCTCTCTACAAGCTACAGTTCCATACTCCAATTGTCATGAACTCCAAGGTAGAAGTATCTCAACGGTCTGCAACTTAAAAGGGGAAAATCATAGCAATACATGTCCAAGAAATAGAGACGAGATGACAAATCTGTTTTCCAAAAAGTACATGGCATGTTGGTAAGGATATATGTCGTGTCTTCAGACCTCTGGTATAGCCCATGTACAATGGCCCAAGTCGAAGGGCTGGTCATGTGGAAGAGTATGTACACAGCGTGTGGTATTGTTACATGCTGTGACCAGGAATCTGGGGTCGGCTTCATATACAGTGGTCATGTTCCCATACATGACGTCAACCCTTGCTCATATACCCTTGTAACTGGTACACGGGGTGTCCCGTGTCACTGGAATTTCTTGGCCATGTAGTGGAGTACATGCCTATGTACTTCACCCATGTCGGTGTAATCCAGAATTACACACTGAGTCTCGCGAAGCCACTTCTACCAATCTGTGTATAGAGTACATGACCTACCTTTTGGCCATGTAATTGAGCTAGTGTCCGTTTATTTCCCAATATACACACCATGTGTCACGTAGACACATCTGCTAGGTTGTGTGGAATGTACACATCATGTGACCGGGGTCACACGCCATGTGCTGCCCATTTGACACTCAAACCCTAGCTCCAGTATGCCCATACTACACGGTGTATCCTTTGAGAGAACACACCAGGTATTCTGGAACATTCCAAAAATGGAAGCTCTGGACAACGCGCATCCCAAGATGCTCCTTCATCGTTCTGATGGTCTTATTGCCACGAAACCACATACTTTAGGTCACCCCGATGTTCTGATGTAATTGTCAGCATTTTCGGGCCTCTAATCGGCATAGAAAACACGTTGTTATTCTCTCTCATGAGAAAGGTTCGAAGAACGGTCCTTTCATTCCTATCCGATCCATCTCCCTCTATTGTCATCACACCCCCGCTAGGACGTCATGACGTTGGGTCTTCATTCTGGGAACATTGTGTCACCAAACAAAGCCATAATGATCGGTTGTTTGTTATAGAAGAAGAACGCGAAGAACACACAAATATTCACAAGAACGACGGAAGGAATAGGGCCATGGTAGTTTGACCTGGTCCTTCCATATTAGTTTGATAGCAAACAGATCAAGAGGAATAAATTAAATCATGGAAGGAATAAATAAGGTTGCTCAAAACCAAAACACACCCCTACCGTTGTTTCATCGTTATTCTCATCCGCATGACATCTCAAATCTCAAGATGTGTCCGCTTGTTGATGACATTGCAGAGGGTAGGTCGATAGGTTTCTGAGGTAGAAGACAAAGAATAATCGTTGCCAGTGTTATTTGTTGGAGGGTTTGTTCCTCCTTAGCATTCTATCTCCAATAGCTCTTCCTCTCCTCCAAGACCCAAAGTGAATATGCCAACCAAAATAATATTTTGAAATCCTATTAATTTGTTGGTAAAATAATCAAATAGGGAGAAATCATTTAATTGGGGGCTCCACTTAATTAATTCTTGTGAGTAGGCATTAAATTAATTAAGGGGGTTCAAAAGGTTCCAAGGGTGGTGGTGGCACCATAAATGGAATGTTCAGGGGGTTTGATCCACAGTCGGTCCCCACCACATTAACTATTAAGAGGTGTTTAGATCTCGAGTGGGCCCCACCACCACAATCTTTAATGGGAGGTTATGCTATGGTGGACCCCACCTTTAACCTCATCTTGGAGGTTTTAATCGCCATGAATAAAAATAATGTCACTATATTATTTTAATTTAATTTAAATCATAAAAACCCCAAAACTAACTCTTATTCACGACCATCTGCCATCAAGGTGAAATAATTCTTAATAGAATACCAGTGCTTCGAGTTTAACAGTGCCCTCATATGTCAATTCCATGCACCGGTTCAAAGGATATCAAATCCCACTCATACGTTTACTGAAAGTATCCAAAAAACATCATAAATTCATTCTGAGCACACCAGTCCTCGGAATCAAGCGCCATAAATTATTGCGGACTCACAAAATTCCCATGTATTAAAGATAAAAAAAATTCACTGTATTTCCAGGTCTGTACATTAATACATTCCAAATATAGTGTTACATCTTACAGAAAATAATATATGTGTTACTTTTTGGGAAAAAGTAACATTTGATTTCGTATAATTCATGTAAATGGAAGATATTTCATATAACAAAATCTATATAAAGTGTTTGCATAATATAAAACATATTAAAAAGAATCAATTAATTTAAAAAATATTAATTTTAAAATATATCAATATGTTATAGGATTTGTTTTGAACAAGAATGAAAATGGAAATATTGAAGAATAAATAAATTTTTATTATTTATATGGAAACAGTTTAACCAAAATCAATTCTAATATGTTTCATAAATTTGTTTCAATGTAAGCCCCCAAAACACGATCAAAATAGAGTTTTAGAATAATTAATTTTTACACATTAAATTGATTATAATATAGTTACATTTCAAGAGTAAAATTTTAGACAAATTGAAATATATTTTTTAATATTGTATCATAATATATCATTAAAATGATTCATAAATACAAAATAAATACATTTATTAATACATTTTATATAATAAAATCCATTCTCTAAAAATTGAAACATTGTTATCAAATTATTTTATCTTTCTGTCATTAAAATGGATGATTAATTTTTTAATGATTATTAAAATATTTTATAGATACTAATAATATAAATTGTAAATTTATATGTTCATTAGTGATAATGATTTAATAAATAGAAAAAAATATATCCTTGAAATGTGATCTTTTATAATTAAATTATATTATTTTTAACATTTAAAATTGTGTAATTAAAACATAGAAATTTATAAAAAAATTCAATGTGGAAAATCATAATAAAGCCATTTAATAATTAATATATTCCTATTAAAAATAATTATTCCCATTTTTTTGTGATATAATATGTCAATATATTTTATTGTTAAGCTAATATTAGTGTTTCATGTAATGTATGCTATCAAAGATGAAAATTTTATTTTTAGAAATATATTTCATAAAAATTATGGGATTTATATGCTTAATCATGAAGTTTTATTTCTCATAGAGATTTTATTAATATTAACTATGATCCATAATGTTTTTAATGTCTTCAAGAGAGTAATATGATGGCCATATCCATGTAATTTACTAAAATCAAATTACTCTATAATAATATGATACAGTTTTTCATGAACTAATATATATATATATATATATATAAGTATATGATATGAATTAATATATTTGTCATGGAAGATATGTTCCATTTGAGAATTTACAGTGAAAACATGATCATATTTAGAAAGTGGTTTTATAAAAAAAAATTGTCTTTGAGTAATGGATAGAACTGTGCTAACACACCACCAACCACTATGTTTTTATTGATAAAGGTACCATTTTGGCAATAGTATAACACCCCGTATTTTATTATTATCCCATATTGATTATGTTTATTTTGGTTATGAAAATATTTCGATTGATTTGTGGATTTATTAGAGAATGAATTCGGTCTAGATATCGAATCATGTTGTATGAGGTAGTCCATAGTGTGATATGGTAATTAATGTATGAATGATTACTATGGATATTTAGTAAAAAATGATCTATGGTGACTCATTATGTGAATTAAAACATACAATATGATTTTATTTTAGATATTATGTTAGCGTTAAAATAAATTTCATTATAGATAGGCATTCATAGTTTGGAAAACTATTCAAACCTAGATGGTTATTGTTTGAGTGAATTTTCGTCAAGAATTCCACTATCACACTAAGAATTATTTCGGTTTTATCCATCCTAATTATTATTTTTCTATATTTTCCATTATTCTCCCATTACATCCCATAGTAGTCTACACTTCCTATAAGATATTTTGGTTATCCAATTACTTCTAGTGATTGGTATATTTTGATCCTCTTCTACTGAAAGACCAATATTTTTGGGATCTTGTTCTATCCTCTAGTATATTATGGTGATCACACCAACCATTTTTAATGAATATTCTCTATGTTCATGTTTTTTAAAATCCATAGATTTGGGGTGTTATTACTAGATCTTTTGATTAGTAAATGATTTGAAAGAACATTTGTATGACTTTTTAATTGAATGTAAATGGGATCCTAGCTTTGAGATTTAGGGAATTATTATTCCGATCAAACACATTAGATATATATAGATTTACCCTTATAGATCATTCTTATATAATATGAAGCCCCTTATATTATAAACAAATTTCTCCTACATATTTATGTGGGGGATCATATCAAACCCATTATGGGATCCATCTTGTGGGATGTTTCTTAAATCATGGGATGTGGGAGAATACATGAAATGATATAATAAAATTATAAATTATAAATTCATTCAAATAGTTTTTTATTGTGAGAATGTAACATTGAAATGGTATTCATGGGTTCAAATGTATATTTTACGTATAATGTGGGTTTCAAATTTCAGTGCTACCAATTATTGGATTCACTAGAGTATATATCAATTTGATGTCATGGGCCTAGTATGATATGAATTGTCTCATGATTTAAAATTGTTAGATAACTTGAAGAGATAATATATGTACTGGTATTGTGAGTTTCATGGGTGTGTAAGTTCATGTTAGGTTAGAGTTCTAATGTAGGGTATTTTAATAAACGGTATGTATTAAATGGACAATTGTTTTCAATACTTTTTATCTATTTTATCATAATCACATGACCTAACATGTTCTTATTTTATTGTTATGTGTGAAAAGTATTCTGGTTTTCCAACATTCATGATAAACTCATCCCTATATTTTTAACATGGTGATTTTTTAGAAACTATTTATCTAGATACATGTAAGGGTATGATTTCATAATTCACTTACATATATTCATTATTCTACTTTCACTAATTGTTATTGTTATAAAATTGAATTTGGTTAAGTATTGGTGTCTAGAGTGGGGAAGCGCTGCAGCATAGAGTGCATCATGGTTCAAAAATATAGTAACAAGATTTTTATTATCTTCTTATTGAACTGTTATTTTCTATTTTCATATTTTACGATATTTTTAGCATTACCCAAGGAAATATATATCATTTTTTATATATAATTTATTGAATGTTTAAATTTATATGCATAAATGGGTCATATGTTCCCTCTTGATGTTTATTAACAGTGATGATATATTTTCTAACCATTAATGTCTAGGGAATGTCACATATGGTAAGAAGTTTTTCCATTCCTCCCACAAAAAGGGTCTTTCAAGGGTGTTAGAATGAAGTGTGGTCTGATAAATATAACATATCAGCTCTATACTCCCATGAATAGGTGTTCACACTCAATCTGTTGGTAGATACTTTATGGAGGAAATTTTATTATCCTGGATGGATATTCATCATATAATGAACATCCTTGAGATTAACTCTATTGGTCCATATGAAGTTATCCCTTATCTTATTCCCCATACTAATATATATGATATAATAAGGTCCATCACAACTAAACTATCGATTTCAACTCTCCCATTCCCTTATTCATACATACCATGATTTATTTGGGGAAATGATACTACCCATCATGGTGAATTCATGGAACTCAGTAGTTTAACTCCAACCTCCATATCCTATCATTGTGAAAAATACCAATTCATGGTCTGTATATAAGAATCTTCATATTCCAACTATAAAGAAACAAATAGAACCTTTTAAATCTTTTAATATTAATATTGATATAGAGAAATAATCTTTTGTTACACCACTAAATATAATATTTTTAATGAAGATAAAAAATTCACACCCTCATATTAGTGTAACAACTAACATAAGATATAAAAAAATAATCATTCTATGGATAAAAAATCGTGATAAATTATTCCTCCAGGATTCTTTCCCATTTTTATTCAAGTGTCAAAAACTATATATTTTTTATTAATGTGATCCATGAAAAATATTGAATTTCATCTCAATTTTGCTAGTAAAATATATTTTTCTTGTTTAGAAGTATTAGAACACAAATTATAGGGCAAAATAATTAACAATATTTACATTAATATTCCAATGTTTAATAATATTCATGATGGATTTAATAATGGTTATATAATTTTTTTATAAAAAAATTGATTATTATAGACTTCATTGATTCTTCAAATCAACACAAGACTACCAATTTTACTAAAAAACCCTCCTTTATTGTTACTATTTTTTATTCTAAATGTGTGGATATATAATCTAATCAACTATTAATGTATAATTCATTATTTAATCTCGTATCATATTAGTTGAACTTATGAGGTTATTTCCACACCATCCATGATAAATCCATGATCTGGGGAGGTTTCATGTACACCAATAGTTCAATTTAACAATTTCAATATTTTTTTGAAGAAATTTATCCTAATAGATTTGGGGTTCTGAGGGTAACTATTATAATGCTGAAACAATACACATGCCTATAATAGAATATATTGAATGCTTGATATATTACCATGTATGATTTAGGTAACAAATAATTTTCCAAATTAATCCATAAATTACATATACATATCACTATCAGATTACTCTTCAATTATTTTCCATATATACGTTTTTTATTGATCATATAAATATTTTTTTAAAAATTTAATTAGGTGTGTCTATGTAGTTTAAAATAAATGGATTGAACATCTTAACTATCTCATATCTAGGGTTGTACATGAATGGTGATACAAAACAATATCAAATGTTTAAAATGGAAAATTATTTCAAAGAATAATATCCTACCAATCAGTAAAATCTTATAGGATTTCATTTAATATGTATTTATGTAATTTTATAATATGTTACAACAACACTGGGTTTATTAAAATAGCATGCCCTTAACTCTCATGTATATATAAATGTAAGAGGGATTACAAGTCAATGAATGGGTTATATAACTGAAATATAGAATAAAATCAATATGGTATAGGGTCATAATATAGAATACTTCTATATATGCAACAGAGAAATGAAATTTACTATGAATAACATCATGCATATTTAAAATTAATCTCATCTATGGGATGATAATATAATGGGTCATCTTGTGGTGTCATATTTTTTGGGTTTTCTTTTCGGGCCTTGATAATCATGAATAAGAAAGAATAATAGTATTTTAGAGGTTAATAATCTATTTAGAATCATCTCACAGATGTTAATTGCTACTAAATTCATTTTATCAAAAATATTCTAAAAGATGATGTAATTATAGATACTATCAAAAGCCTTAATCCGGACTGTTCTTGAAGACTTGATGGCTTTCCATGGTCTTTCTACATGTCTATTTAAAACAAAAATTTATATGGAGATTATTGATGATGAAAAAGATCCAAAAATCGGGTATTCTATCAATATTATTAATTGACGTTGTCCTTTAATCATCTATAAGCAGGGACTTTACAATGACTTCTTTCTGTTTCATCCTATAAAAATATTTAATTTATCATAAAATGTTTGTTCCATTGTATTAAATGAAAATTTTTATCATCACATTCTTGGAATTACATGAAGTAAATACCATATTTTTATCAATTAATGGTATATCCATGTGTTTTTTTGTCTTATGATTTTCTATATGACATTTATAGGAGAGCGGTGTGATCCAATATTATTATCAAAATTGACGTTGAAAAGGAATATGATAGAATGGAATATATTTTCAATAACAATATCTATAGAATGTGTGGATTATCATAGTGGGTTTGAGAACTAATCTTCTATAATTATATTTTCCCTTATTTACCATTTCACTCATGGATTGGATATTTGGATCAATAATTTTTTTTGTAACATTATTAAGGGTATATTCTCTCTTTAATTCCATTTATTAATTCTAATGATTTCATTTTCATAAATCTAGTCAAAAAAAATATTGTTGTATTTTGTATAATTTTATAGGTTAATATAGTTCCTATATTATATCATAATTTCATCTAGTATTATAATTATTTAAATAGTAATTTAGGTTTTAATTATATATATAATATAAAATTTTCCATTTATTAAGACAACAACATGAAGGTAATGTAAAATTACATGAATAAAATAATGTTTTATTGTAATACCCCAAGATTTTATGGGATACTTTTTTTAATTTATTTTATGTCTAGTGTTTTACACTACACTAGTATTAGATTTTTCTACACACAACACTAACTTGTCTTGCATTACAGTCATGAGTGGCATTCCTTGATAGCTTGCGTTGTACAGTAATGAGTTTCACTACACAATGATATATTATTTAAATATAATATAAAATAAGCATTAAAAATAGTATTAACCAAAATTTTAATTTTATATAACATTTACATTCCAATAGTGTATTTTATAGAATAAGATATAAGAACAAATTCAAATTTTCAGATAAAAGATTAATTTTTCAAAAAATATAGTTTCGTAACCTTTTGATGGAGCACCAACTTTAAATCTAGTATTTAATAATTTTATATATTATATTGGAAAAAATAAATTTCATATTTTTAAATTGGATATAATAATTTATCTTTATAAAATTTTTGTATTATTCTTATGAAATTCATATTTTCAGGAATACTAAAAATTCTTCATTTTAATTTAGAACTAAATTTTCTTCTAATTTTGATATATATTAATATTATAATTTTAATTTTTTTGAAGTATATTTGTATTATATTTTCATAATTTAATCCAATTTTTTCATCAGACGTATTTTCACTTTCAAATTGGGTACAAACACGGGATAATATTTTGATAATTTTTTTATTTTCTGAAAACCTGCCTTTTTGTTTTGACAATGATTATTAATTTAAAATTAATATGAAATAATTATGTGTATTGAATATGAAAAAATTTATTCAATATTTGTAATCATAAGGTACAACTTTTGTAAATAGCTTCTTTTTCGACTATATTAATAGAAACTATGGAAATTTTTATTAACCACAATTAAAGGTGAATCCGGTAAATAAGGATAACTACTGATATGATAAAGATAATAAAATTAAATTAACACCAAACTAAATCCTATTGCATGAATTAATGTCGACTAATATCTTTTAGCAGTCGTAAGTGATTTATCTAATGTTCTTCTTTCAATTAAAGAGATGTAATTATAATTAAGATAAAAGATGGTGACTGCTTCTCACTCCCATATATTTGATAAGTATAATACATTAAATGTTGTGATAAACATGATAAAACACCAAAAATAAATAGTATCCTGAAATCTAATGAAATTATATACATCATGTGAATTTATTTAGAGTTTTTATAGATTATAGAATTTTTATTAAAAATGACACAATAATGATGCCAAAATCATTTTTTATATAAATATCAAATAAATGTTTTTAAAATATTAAAATAAATATAATACGAACTAATTAATTTGATACATGACGTTTTAGAGGAATATGACATATTAGGAGGGTATTAAATATTTTATCTCTAATAGTTCTTTTTTTGTAGAATTTATTTAAAGTCAAATAAATGTATAGTGTCAAAATTTGTAGTATTGATATTTTATAAAAATAACATATTATTAAATTATTTCAAAAATATATATATTAAAAAATTACAATGTGAAAAATATATGTTCTAAAGTGACATATTTTATCCAATACGGACTATTTAAAAAATATAATTAAGTATTTATAACCAGTTTATAGTTAGAATATTATAACCACAAAAAAAATTAATAAATTAAATAATGATAAATAAAAATAATAGGGTTCAAAATAATATCAAAACATGTGTAAATTATTTTGGTTATGATTATTTAGACCCAAAATATTCATATATATTATTTAAATGTTTTTTGGATCATTAAAAACTATAATAAAATTTAAAATAAATTAATAATTTAGGACATTCAAAAGGTTCCCCTACCCTCTCTTATAAAAGGGCACATCTCCTTCCATTTTAATTGCACCTCCAAAGCCATTTAACTCTTAAAACACCACCCAAAATATACTCACTATATCCCTCACATCATTTTAGAGACCACCCATTGGGATTAAATCTATCTTAAAGAGTCCTTTTCTGCATAACAAGAAAAATCTCGAAAATGGTAATGTTGTATAACCTCTTTAAAAATTATTTTATTATTTTACTTCCAATTATTATATTGTTTGCATAATAATATAAAAAATACAGTATCTTATACATAGTGAGTAGTTGTTTTAATTATGGTATAACATTATATCTTCTTTTATCAATCATAAATATAACAATATCTCCATGTGTGCGTACGTACGACTTACCATCTCCACGCAATAGTGTAATAATAAATCAACAATAATTAATTTGGATGGGTATATATATGAGTATAATGAATTAAAATAATGAGTATAACATAATAATTATTATTTAAAATTCATATAACAAACAATACTATACTATTTAACTATTAATGAAATGATATTGTCACTCGTCTGTACGTACGACTTATTGTATACACAACATGACGAGATTAATTCTCCCTATTAACTATTCAATAATGATTATAATGTATATAAAATATATATTCATGAAATTTATGACATAATAATTCTAGTATATTTATATATATATATATATATATATTTCATTTACATTATTTTCCTCAATTCAATAAGGAAACTAAAACAACGTTCATGCTAACATACAGACTACATTTTCCATGAATAGTGTATTCCATTTAATTTATCTATCAACTATATATATTTATATACCAAGTATATATGATATATAAATCACATAATATATTCTTGAAGTAAATAAATACTTATATAAGTAATAATATCAATAATAACATCTCAAAACAAGTACAATAAATAAAATTATTATAACTCAAAACATCGCTTTAACAAAGAATTCATAAATGAATGGGTAATATATAGTCATATGTGAATTTAATATGATGTCATAAATATTATTATGGTTATATTGGAAGTTAATAATATATTTAAACTCATTATAAAGGTTTTTCAGAAACACATTGAAAACAAATCTGATATAAGGTAAGGGAAAATTTTGCAGTGTTATTTTTATCCAAGTTTGTTTATACGTAAGTATTTACTCAAGATATATTGATCATCCTTTTCCATGGATTATAAAACTGTTTTAATTAAATTTTTATTATTAATCTATGTATATTTTATGTTATTTTTCCCCATTTTTTTCTTTTACTACATAGTGTGGATGAAATATTTCTTTTGTTAACATATAATGCACTTTTTGACTTTTCCTGCAAAAGAACAAGGAGAATGTTTTTTAACATATATAGTATGAAATTATTTTTACCCTTTCATAAAACATTATATAGATTAATATTCCATTAAAATATTTTAATTTTATTTTAAATTAAATTATTTTCTTTTAAAATTTCATAATATTTTGAAAAAATTAAATATTTTCGATGAAAAAATGAAATTTTCCGCAAGAAATAAGTTCATGTTTTTTATCAAAATTATTTTCCCTCATAGATAAAACTCTATAAAAAGGGTTATGTTTATATTACTATTATTAATATTATTTAATGTGTCAATTATGTAATGATATTTTATAACGATTATATTATGATGGAATGATGCTTATGAACTCTATTTTATTTCTTGGGTTATGCTATGATAAATGATTTTTTATTGTTGCAAAAAATATAATGATTTCCTTATGAGTTGGGTGGGACCTATATCTCCCTAAAATATATTGGGTAATGATTTTTATCTAATGAGATATACATGAGTGGAATGTAAATTAAATTTAGTTCAGTAATACATGGCTTGAATGGCATGTAAACCTAGTTCAGTAATGGACATTGTCCACTATGATGGTCTTGGCAGCATTTCCTTGGCTACTATCGAAATGTCATTATGTGCTTATTTTTTAAAAAAAATTCCATGTTTTATTCCAATTATCTTTTATCAACGTTAATTTTTCTGTATTATCAATTACTTATATACGCCTGAGATTTAATTATGACTCAATATTTAGATAATTAAACTTTATGATCATGTTTTTACATTATTATGTTTATAGTTTGATTTATGTGTTCAATGATTACCCATACTGATAATTTGAGATCTGTATTTTTATTTATGAATTTAGCTAGGATATTTAAAAAGGTTTTACATTGGTAAACAAGAGAGGAAAATTATTAAGAGATATATTGAAGATCTTTCCCCATGTTAGAATATATTGTTTTGAGTTTTTAAAGACACTAAACTAATACAGTCCTTTGGCATATATTTTGGTAATGTAAAAATAATTCCACAAAATAATTGTTATGTACGTACATATCAAGAATAGTTCTTTAACTTTGGTATCAGTGTGAAGTTTTAGTAATCCTTTAAAAATTAGGGACTGAAATCATTAGTGAGATATGTAGATATATTTATAAGGAATGCCTATGGATTTCTCTATAGTTAAGTCCAACTATAGATTTCCATCCTTGAATTATGCTAACAATCATGAATAATATAATATTAAACATGATATGTTAAATATTGAATGTAATCCCCCATGATTATATTGTTTTCCAAGAATTATTTTTAAAACCCACACCTATTAATTTACGATTTTAGAAATTGCCTGCAAAAAGGAGGATTCATGTTAATGAAGAATATGATGGACAGTAGAATGATATTCATTATGAGAAACCAAATTAAATGGTAGTTCGAACACGAAATATCTTTATTATGCCTAATCTTCATTCTCATATTATGAAAAAAAATCACAACATCACTATGTTTTTTAGCACATATAATAATAGAAATATATAGTTTCATGGTGATTATAGAGGAAACAATGTTCAATTTTCCTCATACAAATCAGGTGGGAAAATGCATTAAAGAGAATGTTTCAATGGAAATATAATATTATTTGGGTATGTAAAAGAATATAAATCCAATAATTTTAAAGGAAAAGGCAGATTTAACACAACAGAAAAGGATAATGGTATTACTAATACATCAATGATGGTAAAATGATTTAAATGTGGACTGTATGGGAATTAGGGAAATTGATTCCCTAATGGAAAATTTCAAGAAGGGAATTTTCATGGTTGTTTGGGAAGAATTTATGTTGTTGAATATGAAGAGACTATAAATGATATATGAGATTAGTTATGTGTCATGGAATAAAATGATGAAACTCAATCAATTGTTTTAGAAGATAGTGGAATGATTTCTTGTTTATCATGGAAATTTTTATACAAGTAATTTTATGGTAGTAAGTATTGTTACACTATTTTTTACTTAATTATTTGTATCTATATGTGGAATGGTACTAGTAACGATGAAAAGCGATTGAAATATTTTTTGGAAATCACATGATATGCACATAATGAATGGATTAGAATATTGTATGATGTTTGATAGTATTAACGAACTCATGAAATATATATTGAAAAAACTGATATCATAGTTTGAGTATACATACTTTTTTTTCTACTATTTAATGAGTTAATTTTGATAGAATTCTCATTTTCTCCAAGAGAATACATAATTATGGTCTTCACATGATTGTAATGTGGAAATAAAGAACTACCTTGTAAGATATGGGAGATAACTGTTAATTTAATTTAGTTTACCTCTTTTTAATGATCTATATTTTTAGTTTTAGGAATGATTCTAAAGATATCCATTTGTAAATTTTATAAGTTATATTTCAGTTAAGGATTGTTTGATTAATATATTATCTCACTATAGGTGGGCATATGAATATTTTATAACTTGTTCTAACATTTTTTGTTGAGACATATAGAATTACCTATCATTCAATCTCATGATATGATAGCACAACAAGAATGAAAAATTAAACTTCATTACATTAAATAAGAGATGATTTTGAAATAGATCAAGGAACGACCAACCATGATATTGAATTGAAACCAAGTAAGTTTTTCATGTTAAGAAAAATTTAACAACATTATGAAAAGGATCTTGATACCAAAAAAGTGATCTTAGTTTTTTCTTATCCAATGAATCATATAGTCCCTTATATCATTTGTAGATTTATGGTTTTCCTGTGATAACATTTTACATCAAGGTTCTCTATGAGTATCCATTAGAACATGATGGTAATATTTCTCTTCCATAACCACGTTTCACTTCTCACATATGTTCATTTATGTGGAAACCCACTGATGAGTTTATTTGGGTAAACATTATGCTACTAACTATTATTCTTAAAATAAATATTTATTATTCCATTTTACGATGTGGGTTTTTGTGATTGAACATTTAATGTATTATTCCTTTTATAACCCCAAAAAAAATTGATGGATAAATTAATTTTAAGAGGGATATAATGTGACACCTCCGAATTTAATGATATACTTTTCTTAATTGTTTTTTATTACTTCAGTTGTATGATACGCAAATATTATCTTTTTCTATATGCAACAATATATTATAATTTTTTACATGCAGGCCGACATACCTCAATATCATACATTGTACTCAATACAGATATTCACTAAACAATGACATATTATTAACATATTATATAACTAGATGTTATGAATAGTATTAAAAACATTTTTACTTTTATATAAATTTAAAATTTATCTTATGTATTTTCTAGAACATTATATTAGAACTAATGCATTTGTTTCTAATCAAATAAAGTAATTTTTAAAAAATGTTGTTTTGATGCATTTTAATAGTGAACCAATTTTGAATCTAGTTCTAACACATTTATATATTATATTACACAAAACATACATATTCATAGAATGTGGGACAACAAAATTTTACTTGGTTGAATTTTTGTTAATTTTCTGATGAAATTCATGTTTTTATGAATAGAGAAAAACAATGCATTTTAATTCAAAACTTCCTTTACATATAATTTATTTATATAGTTAGATTACATTTTTAATTTTTTTTAATGTTTTATTGGATTATTTTTTAACATTTATTCTAATTTTATTCATTGTAAAAAATTTCACATTTAAATTGGATATAAACATATAACAATATTTTGATAATTTTTTACTTCCTAAAAACCATTTTTTTAGTTTTGAAAATGAGAATTATTTTTAATTTTTTTCTTCCAATTTTGTCTCTTGAATTCCGAAAAGTGGATTCCATATTTGGAAATAGAAGGACCAAATTTTTTAAAAATGTACCATTTATATTTGGACATTATGACTATAAATAAGATAATTTTTATATACCATAGTTAATGGAAAATCATCAAAATTAGGGTAAATAACAATATGTTGAAGATAATAAAATTTCAATAACACCTTTCAAAGTCCTATTACATTAATTAAAGTCGACCAATATCACCTAGGATCATAATTAATTCATTTAATGTAATTTTTTATGAAATGGATGTAATTATAATTAAAAAAGATGTTGACTATATATCACTCTCATATGTCGTATAAGTATAATAATTTTAATGTAATGATAAAATTGATAAGACAATTAACTTAAATAGTCTCAAGAAATATAATAAAAAATTTTATGTCATGGGAATTTATATATAATTTTTATAAATTAATTTATTATCATTAATTATGACAAAATACTGATGTTGAAATTAGTTTATTGATTGAATTATCAAATAAATGGGTTTAAAAATATTAAAGTAAAAATCATATGAACTAATTAATTTTTTTTACTAATTTTATAAATAAAAAATATATTTTAGGATTGTATTAAATATTTTATCATAATTTATATTATATTTCAATTTTATTTAATGTCAAGTAAATGAATCGTTTCAAAATTGACACTATTGATATTTTATAATAATATAAATAATTAGATTATTAAAATATCAAAAAATTATTTTAAAATAAAAAGTGAAAATTATATGGTCTATAATGTTATATTTTATCCAATTATATATAATTTAAAATAAATACATAAATATTTATGACCATTTAATATTAAGAATATTAATAGCACAGATGAAATTAAATATATTAAATAAGGATAAATATCAATGATAAAGATTAAAATTATTTCAAAACAAGACTAAATATTATTGTATAAAAGTATTTAAACCCATTATCATTATATATTTTTAATAAATTAGTTTTGAATAATTATAAATAGAATGTTAATTTTAAATAAATTAATATTTCAAGACATTTCAAAAGTGCCCCTTCAATTTCATATAAAATGGAACCTCTCTTTCTCTTTTATGAACACCTCCAAATCATGTTGGATTGGTCAAAATCTACCCAAATATCCTCACAACTTCCCTCACATAATCCTAGAGGCCACCATTTTTGTATAAATCTATATTAAAGAGTCTTTTCGTGCATACCGATAGAGCCACCTGAGAAAAGACGTAATTGTTTTATCACCTCTTTAAAAATTCTTTTCTTTTTCTACTTCCTCTTCTTATGTTGATTCCATAATGAAATAATAACTATAGTATATTATAAATTCTAATATTTTATTATAATAATGGGTAAATATTATACCTCAATTTATCCATCGTATAAATAACAATATCACCATGCGTGTGTTCGTACAGCTTACTTTCTCGAGGTCGTGGTTTATTTTTAATTAAATAATAATTAATTTTTATGGGTATATTTATTGGTATAATGAATTTAAATAATTAATATAACATAATAATTATTCATTACTATTCATATACCATCAAATTAAATACTATTTATCCATCAAGGGAATGATATTATCACTTGTTCATACGTACGACTTACCGTCCCCATTAATTGTGTATTCCATTTCATTTATCTATTTGTTATATATATTTATATACTGAATATATATGATATGTAAATCATGTTTTAAATTTTTGAAGTATTTAAATCATAATATAATTAATAATATCATTAACAACAAATAAAAACACATACAATGAATAAAACGAATATAGCCCAAAATGTTTCTTTATCATTTAATTGTTAAATGAATGGGTAATATAATGTCATAAGTGATTCATATATGATTTCATAAATATTATAATGGTTTTTTTAAAAGTTAATAATATTTTTAAACCCACTATAATGGAGTTTTAGACACATGTGGATTACATCATAACTATGGTAAGGGATAATTTTACAGTCTTATTTTTATCTGAGATTGTTTATACATATGTATTTACTGGAGATATATTTATCATCCATGTACTTGTTTTATTTTTTTCATAAAATGTTTAATATTATTCTATGTATGTTTAATGTCATTTTTACCCATTTTTTACTTTTAATACATGGTGTGTAAGGAATATTTATTTTTTTACCATGCGAGTTACTATTTGACATTTCATGTAAAAGTACAAGGAGAATGTTTTTTAACCTATATTGAAAAAACACATTTTTACGCTTTTATAACACCTTATTTACATGGATATTATTTTACAACAATAAATTTTTATTTTCATATTAAATTATTTTCTTTTAATATTTCTTGATTATTTGATAAAAGAAATATTTTTTTATAATAATAGACATTTTCCTCAGGAATTTTTTTCAAATATTTTATCAAAATTATTTCCCATCAAAGATGACACTCGTTAAATAGTGTTATATTTCTATCACTGTTATTAATATGATTTTTTGGGGTTAATTATTAAATTACATTTTATATGGATTATGATATGATGGAATGATGTTTATGAAGACCATTTGTTTCATTTGATATGATGTGACTAATCCTCTTCCAAAGGCCCGAAGGCCTTTACTATTTATTGATTATTGATAATCCATAATTCAAGGAGTGATGTGGAACCCTTATAAGCCCCATATACGTATGTATTACATGGCACATAGGCTTTAGATTAATTCATTTTTCATATATTCAAACATTATATTCAACCCAGACTAACTGCTTGAAACTGCTCCTTCCCCAACATCTTCATTGTGATAACATGCCTCCACCATTGCATGGATGTTCGGTAATGTATTCACATGCATTCATGGGCTTCTCCCAATTGAAGGATCCAAACCATCTCATTCTTGAAATCTTTTTAGCATCTGCTATGGTGAAATATCTTTGCTCATCCTCCTTATGGATCTTGTTCCTTGTTTTATTTCTGGTTTGCATATGCACTTAAGGTGACCCGAATTCCTTGAGGTGGGCCGAAGGCCTTAAAATCTCTAAGGCCTAGGATAAATGAAGTGCTTAACGGACTCTAGGAAGAAGTCGGTGGCCGAAAGGCCCAAACAAGGGAATAGTTCTGGCTTCAACATTTGTCGAAAACTACCTGCTATAGTTCCCTCTATAGTAGTGCTATAGTGCCCATAAATTATGCCTTTGCCTAGATTTCATCTGGTGTTTGATGAACGCACTAAAGGAATCCTCACCTACTAGGATGAGGTTCATTTTCATATGATGTGATTGCTTATTTAAGTTTTTTTTCACATGTATTAATGATTTTGTTTTGAAATGGGTGGGACCTATATCTCCATAAAGTTCTTTGGTAAAGGATTTATATATCATGAGATTGACATGACTGTAATGACAAGTATGTTTGTTTCAGAAATGCATAGCTAGAAAGTCAAGTAAACCCTGTTCAATAATGGACTTTTTGAACTATGATGATCATGGCAGCAATGCCTTGGCTACTATGGAAATAATATTATGTGAAAATTTTTATTCCACAATTCCCTGTTTTATTCCAATGCTCTTTTATCATGGTTATTGTTATATTACGATATATTCCATTCGTACTTCCAAAATTTAATTAAAGACTCATGATTTTGATGTTTAAATTTTTTTTTTCGTGTTTTTATACTTTTATTTTTATGGTATTTATATTCTCCATGTTTACCCTTACTGAGAATTTGGCCTCACCCTTTTTATTTTTTATTTTCCATTTGATATAATTATAGGTTTTAGGTGGTAAAAATGCGGAATTTTCTTACAGGATATGTTGAAGGCCTTTCACCAAGTTAAAAGATTATGTTCCATGTTTTAAAATACAATAAACTAATATGGACGTTTGGTATATATTTTTTAAATATAGTAAGTATTAATCTAAGGACATGTAATGTCCATATATGTCAATAATTGGAATTTACCATTGATATAAGAGTAAAGGCTTAGTCAACATTGGGAATCTAGGATGCGAAAACTTTATTGAGATCCCCAGAGATGTTTCTACTGTATGTCTAAGGATTTCCCTAAGGATAATTCTAACTATAGGTTACAACCCTAGAATTATTGTTATGATCATGAATAAACATTTATTAAACCTAATATGTTATTGATTTAATGTAATCCCCCTTGATAATATTGTTTTCCTAGTATTATTTTTTCCTCTCATTCTATTCTTTTAGGGTTTTAAATAATGTTTAGAAAGAGGAGGATTATAGTTAATAAAGAATAAGAAGAAAATGGAATGATATTCATCATAAGAAACCAACTATAATGGGAGTTAGAATGAAAAGCATCATTAATATGACTAATCACCAATTTCATAATGTGGTCAATAATCTCAACTTTGATGACTATCATGACCCATTTAAAAAGATAAAGATCGAATTTCTTGGTTATCAATGTTGAAATAAATTAAAAAAATTTACTCAAGTAAATCGTGTTGGAAGAGGCATTGAGGAGAATGCTTCAAATGAACTAGAATATTCTTTGAGTGTAGAAAAGAAGGACATAGAGCCAATAATTACAATGGAAAATGACCAGTTAAAACATTGAACAAGGATAATGATTTTGATTAGACATCAATAATTATTAAATCTATTAAAATTTGAATTTATGGTACATAAGGAAATCTATTCCCTAAGAAAAAATCTCATGAAGATAATCAACAAGGTCGTATGGGTAGTATTTATGTTGTTGATAATGGAGAGACTACAAATTAAATACGATATGGAAGATATATTAATGAATAATACAATGAAGCTCATATAGTTGTTTAAGAATATAGTGGAATTATTTCATGTTTATCATGATTATTGTTGTATAAGTTATTTTATATTACAATGGGTTGTTATAGAATTGTTCACCCTTAAGAACATGAATGTATATGTTGAATTGTACTCATAACCAAGAAAATTGATTGAAATATTTTTGTAATTCACAAGATATTCACATAATTAATTGATAAGAAGATAATGAGTTGTTTGACAGTATTAATGACCTCATGACTGATATTAGAAAAAAAGTTATATCATGGTTTGATTTTACCGAATTTTGGGTATTTTTGGTGTGTAGAATGAGTTACTTTAGATAGAATGTATGTTTTCACTAAGAGAATAATTGATAAATGTAATCAAATGTTTGTAATGTGCCTACCAAGAACTATTATATGAGATATGGGACACGAATGTTAATTCAATTTAGTTCACCTCATTATAATGTTTTATATTTTTATTTTTTGGAAGTATTATAATTTTATAAATTTATGGATAGTATAAGTAATATTTTTGTTGAATATTGTTAGATTAATGTTTTATCTCACAATAGTTGGTCTTATTAATATTTTATTACTTGTTGTATCCTTTTGTTGAGACACAAGGAATGACCTATCATTATATCGCATGATCTTTTAAAACTACGAGAATGAAAAATTAAACTTCATTTTCTTAAATAACTTATGAAGTATAAGTTTTTCAGGGAATGACCAATGGTGACATTATATTGAAATCAAGTAATTATTTCATCTCATGAAAATATCCTCAATTACAGGAAAAATATCATTAAACCAAAAATCCTATCATAGTTTGTTCTTATTCAATAAATCAAATGGGCCCTTAAATCATTACATATTTATGGATTTCTTCTTGTTAAATTTATCCATCCTTGTTCTCTTCCAATATCCTTCATAACATGATAGTTATATTTCACTTCCATATTCATGTTTTCACTTCCCACATATGATCTCCTATGTGGAAAAAATTATGAGTAAATATGTTGAACTATTATGTTTTTAACTTTTCTTTTTAAAATTAATTTTTAGTAATCATATTTATAATGTAGGTTTCAATAAAATATACTTTCATGTATTAAACCTTTTATAACCCTGATGAATTTCATGGGATAAATTCATTTTAATGGGTGTATAATGTAACAACACAAGATTTTATGACATTAATTTTTTCAAAATTCTTTGATTCCTTGTTTTTTTATGATACACTAATATAATTTTTCACCTAATGCAATGCTAACATGGATTTCTTAACATGAAAGAGAGACCTTACATGATTGCATGCATTGTATTGAATACCAAGTATCACTAAAAAATGATATATTATTTAAATTTTATATAATAAATTCATTATGAATAGTATTAACCACATTTCAAATTTTATATAACATTATAATTCATCTTATGCATTTTATATAACATGATATAAGAACAAATTAAATTTTTCTAATAAGACAAGTATTTCTAAAAAAATCATTTTTTCAACCTATTAATGGTGCACCAATTGTAAATATTGTTTTTAACAGTTTTGTAAAATATATTTGAAAAAATAAATGCCTTATTTTGAACTGGGATATCAAAATTTAACATGGATATGTTTTTGTATTTTTATAATTAAATTAATATTTCTAAAAATATTAAAAAATATTACATTTTATTTCAAAACTACCTTTTCATCTAATTTATTTTTATAGTTATATTATATTTTTTTTATTGATTTTAAAGATTAATTGGAGTATGTTTTTATCATTTAATAAAATATTATTCATTTGATATAATTTCACATTTAAATTGGATATAAACACATGTTAATCTTATGATTTGTTTTTTCATCCTAAAACCTGGTTTTTGGTTTTGAAAACAAAAATTACTTGTAAATTAATTTCTTCTAATAGAGTTTCATTATATTATAAAAATTTATTACATATTTGGAATCAATAGCTCATATTTATTTAAATAAGAACTTTATAATTTTTTACATTATGAATAGTAACAACGATTTTTTATTTACCATAGTAGAAGCTAAATCGGGTAATTTATGGTAACTAACAATATTAAAGAAGGTAATAAAATTACCCTAACAGCAGAAAAATTCCTATTTTTTTAATTATAGTCAACAAATATCACCAATTTGTTGTAATAAATTCATATAATGGACTTTAATTCTTTAAAGGTTTGTAATTATAATTAAAACAAAAGAATGTGACAAAATGTTACTCTTATATGTCTTATAAGTAAATTAATTTTAATATAGTGATAAACATGATATAACATAGAAAATAAATAGTCTTCATAAATAAAATGAAAACATAATGTGAATTTTTTTATAATTTTTAGAGATTAAATAATTACAATTAGTGATGACATAGTAGTGATGTAGAAATTATTTTACAAATAGATATATCAAATAAATGGTTCTAAAAATATTAAAAAATATAATATGAAATATTTAATGTTATCCATGATTTTTATAGATGACTATGATATGTTTTTAGTTTATTAAATATTTTTTTTGAATTTATCTTATCTTTGAAATTTATTTAATGATAAATAAATGAATAGTGTCAAAATCGACACTACTGATATTACATAAATATATAATTTTATTAAATTATTTAAAAATAAAAATAATATTTAAAAATAAAAAATTGAAAATCATATAGACTAGAAATTTATAAGGTATCCAATTATGCACAATTTACAACATAAATTTAAATATTTATAACCATTTAATTTGTTGAATATTATCACCATAAATAAAATTAAATAGTTTAAATATGGATAAATCAAAATGATATGGTTTAAAAGAAAATCAAAACACATATATATTTTATTGTATTAGAGGGGTTATTGCCATGCTAATAATATCTTATAAACAAATTATTTTGGGATTATTTTAAAAAGAAAATTAATTTGTAATAAATTTATATTTCAAAACATTTCAAAGGCACCCCTCCCCTCTCTTAAAACAAGCACCTCTCATTCTCTTTTAATCACACTTCAAATTCCTTTTTTCTCAACCAACCCATACCCCACACTCCTCTCAACCTCCCTTTATTCATCCTAGAGGAAACCCTATGGGCTGAAATCCATCATAATGAGTCCTTTTGTGAATATCAAAAGTAGATACCTGAATAATAGGTAATCGTTTTATCACATCATTCTAAATCCATTTCTTCTTATACTTCTTATTCATATGTTATCTCATTACTAAAGTAATAAATCATTTTTATTGTACATTAAGATATTTTGTTATAAATATGGTACCACCTTATACTATCTTTTATCCATCCTAAGAATAACAATATCACCATGCTTGTATATGTACGGCTTACAATCTCCATATCGAGGTGTAATTATTATTCGACAATACATTATATTAATGGGATAATTGATGATTATAATGAATGAAAATAATGAATATTACATAATAATTATTTTTTACATTTAATATACCATCCAACTCCATTGTATTTATCTATCAAGGAATGATATTTTTGCTCATTGTACGTACCGCTTAACCTCTCCCCGACGTGGTGTGATTCATTATCAACATCAATCATTAAATAATGATTATAAGGTATATATAATAAATAAGAATAAAATATATGACATAAAAATTCTACTGTAATTATGTATATGTGTCTGTGTGTCATTTACATTCTTCCATTCAATTCAATAAGGAAACGGAAACAACGTCCATGCATATATATGGCCTACTGTCTCCATGAATGGTGTATTCATTTTCATTTATCTATATATTATATATATTTATATACCAAATATAGATGATATATAAATCATGTTTTACATTATATAAGTATATAAATCAGGATCAGTGTAATAATATCAAGAATAAAAATTCAAAACATTTATGAAAAAAAAAATTATTTTCCAAAAATGTTGCTTTAACATGAAATTGCTAAATGAACAGATATTAAAATGTCATAAGTGAATAAATTTAGATTTCATAAAGATTATTACGGTTTGGTTACATGTCAATAATATTATTAACCCAACTATATAGTAGTTTCTAACACATATAGAATAAATCGAACCTATGGTAAGGGAAAATATTATTGTCACATTTTTATCAAATATTACATATACATAACTATTTACTAAGGATATATTAATAATACATGTACATGTTTTCTAAAATTGTTTTCATTAAATGTTTATTTCTCATCTATTTATGATTAGGGACATTTTAATCCGTATTTTACTCTTACTAAAATTTATGGAAGTAATCTTTCTTTTGTTTAACATATGGGGTACTTTTTGAAATTTTTAGAAAAAATACGAGGATAATATTTTTTTAACTTATAATGACTAAAAATATTTTTATTATGAAATAATACATTATTTACATGATTAATAAATTGCGTTATTTCATGTTTATTTTCAATTAATTTATTTTATTTTAAAATTACATGATATTTTGAGAAATAAATTATTTTGAAAAATAAATGATATTTTCCATTAGAATTATGTTGAAGTGTTTTATCAAAATTATCTTTCATTTAAGATGATGATATTTAAATAGGTTTATGTTTATATAAATATTATTAATATGAATTTATAGTGTTAATTATGGAATGATATTTTATATGGATTATGTTAGGATTGAATGATGTTTATGAATCACATTTTATTTCTTGTGTTATGCTATGATGAATGATTTATGGTTTGGGGGAACATGTATTAATGATTTAAATATCAAATAGATTGAAATTATATTTCCATTCAATGCATTGGGTAATGATTCATATCTCATGATATTGATATTACTATAATTGAAAGTAAATATAGTTTAGTAATAAATAGCTAGAATGGAAAGTAAAACTAGTTCAGTAGTAGATTTTTTCCACTATAATGGTCTTAGAATAAATTCCTTGGATACTATGGAAATCATATTATGTGATTATTTCTTTTTAAAAATTCCATGTTTTATGACAATGCTCTTATATCATGGTTAACATTCTTTTATGATCTATTCTTTTTATACTTCCATGATTTAATTCATGAATCTAAATTTTAATGATAAAACATTATATTCATGTGTTTACATTCCTATGATTATGGTTTTTTTATGTTCTCAATTCTTACCCTTACTAAGCATTTAACCTCACCCTTTTTATGTATTATTTTCCCCATGATATAATGAATGGTTTTAAGTAGGTAAACAAAAGGAGAAGATATTTTTGGGAGATGTTGATGATCATTCACTAAGATAGAGGATTTGGTTTTATGGATTAAATGATACTAAATTAATATGGTCTTTGTGAATATATTTGTGTAATGTATTAAGTATTTCACAAAAAAAAATTAATGTCCATGTATTTATAGAATGATTTTTTACATCAATATCATTAACAACTTCTTATCTAGGAGTGATATTATTATTTATTAGAGATAAGGAATTTCAAGAAAGAGCATTCCAAATGAATATTAGGGAAACGAAATAATTAATGGGAGGATTCATCCAACATTTATAACTATTACGTTTATGAAATCATGGATATAAGTATATATTCTGATATTAGTTACATTTTATTCAAATAACCGATTAAATTATAAAAGAAAATTATTCTTTATATCAGAATTAATCTTCACTCGGTTTTCGAAATTTATAAAAATATCATTAGAAAATTGAAATAATTCAAAATGACCTCATTTTGGACTCCTAAACTGAGGTTTGACTACACCAGGTCAACTAGTCCAGACATAACAAACCCTTTAATTGAGATACTATTATCCTCAACTAAATTGATGGGAAATTTTTGTGAAAAAAAACCTATGTTATTTTAAGATATGATATCAGGACAATATTCCTCACCCATTTCTATTAAGATAAATTATATTTTATGACCCATTAATTTTTTTATGGTTTACCTATTTCCCCTCAATAGATTATTTAGAAAGGTAATATATAGTTCAATAAAGAAAACTCATAACTGATCATTAGTAAATGAAACATTTTATTCAAGAAGGAATATTGGAAGAGTTATTTGTTCTTAAATATATGTTGTATTGTACCTAAATAAGTATTATATGAGGAGGACCACACTATCAGTTTATTGACATGTATATCAATTATGTTCAGATAGACTTACAGAAAAAAATTTACATTATATATAAGTTATATTGATGAAATTAATCCACATCTCTTTCATGTATATACAACTACTTAGGATATAAAAGTGTTTTAAATACATATACAACCATATATTTTCTAGGATTACATATTTGTTGGGAATTATATCCTTCAAAAATAAATTTCCAGGAGTGTAGGAATAATAAGTAGTCCATTTTGATCAATTTATACATCCATATAAAATTTGTCCATTTCACATCAATGTGAATGTTTTTTGAGAACATAATAATAATATTAGAACATAAAGATTTAAAAATAATTGTATTTTTGGAATATGTGTTCATTTTTCATCGGGTTTTTAGAGACGAATGTCCATTGGGGATTCTTTAATTACATTCATCATTAATTCAATGAATTTCACCTTTGAATGAATTTTTTTCCATAGGCAACAATCATCAATATTACTACTGGGCGATTGAGGAATATGGGATGTGAATGGTGGAATATGCCAAAAAGGGTTGAAACCTACTATTATTTAAATATTATTTTAATTTCCAAATAACATGTGGTATCTTGGTTTGTTGTGCATGTATTGACCCAAACACAAGTTCTAATGAGGCTGGGTTTTATTCGGATGCTATTCAGTATCATTTTATTATATGGGGAATCAATTCATTTATTGTGTTTGATGGTTTCGAGGCAATGTATCAAATTGAATATGGAAGGATTTTGAATCAATGTAATCATATGATATTATGATATTGTATGGGATCCAAGGTGTTATTTAGTTTTATCCTACTCGGATATATTTAAGGATGGAATCACCATTATAGATGGATACTAATAAATTATCACATGTAACACTCCATGTAGGATAAACAACCTAAATATCTATGTTATCATATATAACTATTTCATGCTTCTAGTTTCATTATCGATAAATCCAATAGTACCTAGAAAATTATATACTCAATAAAATTCCATAAATGATTTCTTCATTCTGGTGGATTTATAGATCAACCATGGGGAGTATGGAAGAAGTTGTCCATTATTCATACTTATAATGATGATTTTGAAAAGGGATTTATGGTTTATTTGAGATATGGTTATATTTATTTGGAATATATTATCATTATTTTAGTGGATTCTCATGTACATAATCATTATTAAGCACTTGAATTCCCCCTTTAACGTTTTTCCTTTCACTAAATTTTTTTTAATATAATTGAGTTTCATGTTTACCATACCTTTCAAGAGGCTAGGAATAATTACTATTATTTTAATCTTAGATTTTTAAGACAACCTGCAAGGTATATATTTAACATTTTATTGTAATAGTATTTTAAATATTATAATATTTCAATAATTGGAATTTATTAGTATCTTTTAATTTTCTCTACATTATTAAGGTTAAATATAGAATACTAATTATTCAAATATAATTGAATTAATATTCAAATATGGTATTCAATAAAACAATATATTTTAAACATGAGTTTAAATATCAGGTATCTAAACATAAACTCAAATAATTCATTATAAAACATCAAATATAAATATAATTTCATTAAAAAAAATTACCCACTAGGAAGTGTGATGCATTTATCTTCTAAAATAAATACTGGAGTCATGCTCCATTAGTATCATGAAAAATGACCACATGCTATAGTGTTTCTAAAAACAATTAGTTCTGATATTGTTATGGAAAATGCGTGAGTTACAAATTTTATCTAATACCATTGAATTATGATAGGAAAATTACATGCAATGATTAATATACATGATGTATATAACATTACTTTTTAAATTTTTTAATCATTGTAATTCTAATTAAACTTATTATAATTATTTCAATTATTCATGGTATATATATTAAATACCCTTAGACATTATATATTATTTCTTATAAGTATGATGTAAATTCCCATGTAACATTAAACCATTTATGATCTTTTCACAATGTATATAATTTCTTTTCACCATATGATCTATTGAATTATCTTTACCATTATTTATATAAGGTTTGAAAAAACTATCCAAAATATAGTATAGTCAATTATCCATGATATTCAGTTTATTATTTTAAATGACACAATAGTAACATGGTGAAAAAAGTTATGGGAATAATATATAAGAAAACATATTTATTCATATTGAATCACAATATGTCTATTACATTAATTTGCCCATAAATATGTAGTAACCAATAACACGAATAAATTTTAGCATCCATTTAATATATTTTCTAAGTTATGATAAATTTTTTTATTTCCTCAAGTTCTCTTTGAAAACATCATTGAGATGAAAAAAATTGTCAAACCATTTATTTCTTCATTTTAAATCTATAGAACCCTTTAAATAAATGAAAACATTATTATGTGTGCATAAAAATAATCATTTATGAGTATCATGTATTCTTACAATTCCCCTTGAAAAACTTCATATGGTGCTCATTTATTATTGAGGACACCCACACCAAAAAATTCATTTAATATTTTTATGTTATGTTTATGATGTCTTTATATTCATATAATTGTTTTGGTGGGGAAATTTTCATGTTTCAAATATTCAACATATTGTTTTCATTAAATTAAAAGAAATTTCTTGAAAAATACATTCATGTTAATATACATAACATAGTTACACATTTTTAGGAATTATTGGTTATCATTAATAAATATATCCCACTGTTCATTTTTAAATAGAAATATTAAAAAAAATTACTTATTAATTATATTCTTTTTCTTTGATATTTATCGGAACAATTTCTATAATCATTTCTAGATACAATGAGATATTAAATACTGACTATGGGTTCATTTTACACTTTAAAATAAAACAACCCTAATATAGTTATTGGTACTTCTTTTATTTAATTTTTTATTCACCCAACCAAATAATAATATTAGTATTACATGATAGGTGGGGGCACCTCAAAAAGTGGGTAATGATCTCCCAGAATAATGGTTTCATTATATCAAATTTAATTGAAGTCTTTTAGACATTATAACATTCTGTGATTAATTTTTAAATTTTTATTTAATGTATTTTTATCAAAAAATAAATATATCAGGATTGATACTATCTAATCGCCCTAAATTTGATAAAAAATCATAAATAGAAAACATATATTTCATGTTTATTCATTTTTTTTAAAAACTCATTTACTATCTAATCTGATTGTACAAAATCCATAAATATATGAATAATTGACCATTAAGGATATAAGAAATAATAATACATGACCAAGTGTCTTTATAAAATGGTTGATCCATAAAATATATTATAAAACAACCAAGGACCTCAAGAATCATGCCAGTCATTTAATGATATGAATTCTTGATATTCATTAACACTCATATATAGTATCTTGTTTCAATGCAACTCACCTCCCATCATGATCAATCATGTATTGAACACCACCGTCATATAATATATACAAAGATAAGGAAAATAAGTTTTTTTGTCATTCATCACTCAAATATATAAATGCATTACAAAATAATTTTATCATTTGAGAATAATTCAAGAATAATTATTAATTATATTAAAATATTTTCAATGATACATTTTAATATAGAAATTGAATAAGATGTTTTTATAAATAAACACATAAAATTAATATCCAATCTTAGTTCATTATAGGTAAATAATAAATTAAATTTCATTATATATAATAGATAATAACCTATTAATTTTTTTTATGTTTCTCTAAAAAATCAAAATGTGTTATTACATTTTATTTCAAAAAACAGGTTTCTTTAACTTTCAGATAATATTTATGTTTTTGGCATATAAAATATTACCCAAGTTGCCATTATTATCATATTTAGTATTTATATATCTATGATGGGTCCAAAAAAATATTACCATGTTTTTTATCCTGATAGGAACCATCTTATAGTTTCATGAGTCACTATTCAATATGTGTCATGTTCTCATCCAATGGGCAGTTCTTCCCATGAATATCTTTTATTTGATAAAAATAAATTGATTTTTTTGGAAAACTGAAATGAATAATTTTTTTGTTATCGGATGCATCCCCTACATCTCACATCCCGATCAATGAGGGTGATTGGTGACAAATTAGTGGTACAGCACCATCAACTATATTTTATAATTTTCATATTTAACTAACCATTTTTTCTTAATTAACCGATATCTCGTCATTTATTATTTTCATAAATAATATAGTAACAAGCCCGATCATAAATATATCATATCAATCCATTAACAGTGAAAACTTCTTATAATACCAATGACACATATATATATATATATGTATATAATTTGCAATTTCAGTTTTATTATTTTATATTAAACACACAAAAATATTTACATATCAATTTATAGGCTATGTAGCCTCTGATTAGTTTTCTTCCTACCATGATTAGACCATATACACCTAAACATGAAATGTTATAGAAACTTTAATTCTAATTAGAATCAAATTTTCTCTCTACTCCATTGTCAATACGTGATGTAGCCTTAGAAACATTTATGCATTTCTAATTATTATTCCTAAAATATTATAATTTTATTTACATCATAAAGATATGTTTAAAATGCATGAAATTTCATTATCAATGGGAATATTAAAAATATATTATTTTTTAATAAAATAGATAAAATTGAAAGTTTAAAAGATCGTAAATGGTTATGAAATCCACTCATTATAATCCCTTTTTATCTCAAAGGATTCAATTGATATATCCTTTTTATACTAAACACATTATTTACTAAAACTTGTTATGTGTTCGAAGACCCATTTTTTCAAAATTGTTTAATCCATGTGACATTCAATAAATCCATCATGGCCAAAAAAATACGGACTTAATATGATTATTTATGTTGAATCTATTCGTTTTCTTATCTTTCATTTCATATTCAAAAAAATGTAAAAATTAATTGAGTGGAATCAAATTTTTAAAAAACAATGTGAATTACTATTTATTGATCTAGATTGAGATCATGTATCCTTTTAAACTCTTAGAAAATATACAAAAATATCAAGGATAAGTTAATCTTCATGAACTATAAACAAATTAAAATATGGGAACATTATCCAAATGTCACCAGTATTTTACAACTACATCATACCAGTTTTAAATTTCACATGATAAATCAGGATCCATTTCTATAACATTTTTCTCTAGAATGTAATTCTGGAACATTGAATCAAAAAAAGTCATTTAAAAAAACAATTCAAAAAATTCACATAAAACATTGAAATATTTTATTTATAAATTGAGATATAAATAAAATAACTATTATTCCATACATGAATAATTTTTTTGATGGTAATTAATTATATTTATTCACACATACTCATTAACAAGAATGTGCATGTTGGGAACACTTCTTTCTACCCTCCACTTAAACCGTATTGGGGGAACATGTTCATACACTATGTTTGTGATTATCAAGCCCTTATCTCTATATAAGTGATTCATACACATAGTAGAAGAGAATAATATAGAAACACATAATGAACATTAAATATATAATGATTTCACCTAAATATTACTACCCCATATGAACATTAAATGTGTAACATATTTTCATTATCTCATGGTTTCTTATAATGTGGGAAACATATTTTAGTCATCCTCCATTAATTAATTAAGTGTCTATTTTTTATTAGTTGGGATTTATTTTATCTTCTGTGGAAATATATTTATTCATGTTAATAGATTCCATGTTCAGTGGAGGAAAATTTCATATCCATATAATCTGATTAATTAATTATTTCATACTCATTCAATTAGTTCTATACCTACAATACTAGTTTTTATGAAATATACCTCATTATAATAAAAAAGTGTCTTGGTTTTCTTCATGAAACAAACTACATGATCTAATGAGACATAATAGAAATGTTATTTAGTCAATAAACCAAAACACATTCTCACATATAGTAATTTCCAATGACATAAAAAAAATGTAGTGCTCCTATTATCAAGATAGTCCTTATCATATATTATACTAGTGATCATCAATATGAAAAAATTAAAGGAATAATCCCTATTTCTTCTGGCCAACTTGATCCAAGAAGTCATAAATCATATTTATCCTAGAAATATGAAATATGTCAACAATTATACATATGTTTAGGATTGTATTCACATTAAGTCATAGTTATGATTATAGAGAGAAAATCTATTTCATTTTAATATGAAACTTAACAAATGGAAATTACAAAACAGATTGATAATTCCAAATAAATCACACTATTATAGTAATTTTATATATTTTATAACTCTCTATATACATTATACAATAATATAAAATTAATATAAAATATATGTGTATATAACACACCATGAAATTAATTTTATACATAATAGTGAATTTAGGGAAATTTTAATAAATGAATATCATACTAAAAATGTTCAGCAATATGGAATTTAATGTCATCTATATCATAATAGTGTTCCCCAAATCATAAGAAGCAATAAAATTCATTGATAGACTAAAAATAAATGTTATTTAATATTTTTTGAAGGATTTTTCATGAATTAAAATAATTATCAACGGTAGGATGAATATCAATGACATTATTTCATGATAATGAGTTAAAAACATGAATTATTGTTTAATCTAATACAAAAATCTTATGAACATATATTAAAAATTAGTATTATGAAACAAATTATATGTTCATCTACATATATCAGAAAAATAATAATAAATATTAATTCAATAAAGATATGTGGATATATATTTTATATAATTAAAAAGGAAAAAAAATGTATGAAAATAAATTTAAAACCTTACAATAACTCATTTCTTATTTATTTATAATTAACAAAGCATTATCTTTTAATATCTCATATAGAATCATAATTTTAAATTGTTATTTCATGTAGTGAAAGACGTTATGAAAATATAGTGTTCCATTGAGATGGGATGTAAACCACACAAAATAATAATCATTTATCCTAATTTTTTAGGATACTGATATTAAAATTCAATCCGTATGTCTAATTAGAATTAATCATTCAATTTAAATCCTTAATCCATGAAATATAAAAATGTCATACGAACTTAAAATCTTGTCTCATAAATGATTAAACTATGTCCAATATTATACTATATTTTTTAAAAAAATACTTAGACAATATTAACCACCATGTAGAGGATGAATCAAGATGGTAATCAATATAATATGGTTTTTTCATTAGTTATAGAATTAATTAACTTCATAGTTTAATGTGTTATAATTTATGGATTCACATTTTATTATTTTATCAAATAGTTTAATATTTATTTACAATTAAGTTATTTTAATTATTTTTAAATGCAGTTATTTTTTTGATATATTTATTAATAATAAAACAGTAATGAATTATTTTTCAAATATTATTAATAATTCTTGAACAAAAATTACTAAAAGTATCTATGGAATTAAAAAATTTCATGATTTCAAAAGTCGTTTCTATGGAAAAAAGTAAATATCGTTTTTGGTTGGAGTATCATATTTAAAAAATATTGGAGGATAAAAATTACATGACAATGAAGAATAATATCTATCAATATTTAGAATGTTGTATTTGTAGTGTTGCTTCATGAATGAATTGATGTTAGAAACTGACATTAAAATATTGTTCGAATATGGATTCATGATTAAGGTAAAACCATAGACTCTTGATCTTGATGGTGATTTACTTATATAGGTTCAACACTAATGTGTCTAGGATTATATAATAATTATATTTATGTAATGTATTAGGATCTTAGTATGTATATAGAGGTTATATATCTATTTTTTAAATCTCTATAATGAAAAATAAATTAAATCTATATACTAAATAAAAAAATTACCTTATTGACTTATATATTAGATCAATAACTATTGAGGTTAATTTGATTTTGTTTAGGTTTGAATGTGTCCCCCCTTATTTCCCTAAATTTGTTTATAATTTGTTTTTATAACACTTTAATAAAATCTGTCTATATTTTTTTTATAAAAAATATCTGAAATAATAATTATACTAAAATATATAAATTATGATAAATTTGACTAAACATTAATTTAATGATAATAAAATTTGGTGTAAAATTTATGGATTGTATAATTTCATCATCATAGGTGGGGCCAATGAATTTACTGAAATTTTTCATGACACAAGGAAAAAATAACATTTAGTAATCTAGATTTACTAAGCCCAACTGCATCTATTATCAAAGTAATTAGTTTGATATATTGGGGGGTGGTAAATAATTTTATTCCACTAAAATACGTTTAAATCTTTTTATTATTATTTTTGATGTTACTACCAATACTACTAGTTGTAAAAGCGTTATAAATATTATCATCAATGTCAGTATATTTGACAATATAATTAATAGTACAATTATTGGTGGTGGAATTAATGTTATTATTATTTTTAATATTTCTATATTTAGAACTACTATTATTATAATAATATAGATATAATAATTTCTTTATAAATTATAATTTTATATTAAAGTATCATAGAATATATTTTTAATTTTCATTATTATGGTTTTATCCTGAATTACACACCCATTAGGGTGACTAGATCGATCAAAATGAATTATTATGTCATGTAATGAGTTGGGGTATAAATTCATTATTGAGTTTTTTATACAATATTTAATAAAAGAAAATATATTTTAAATTCATAGCGATTTAAATAAATATAAAAAAAATTAATCTTGATTTTTAGGATCTAATTCAATACATTATGCCATGTAACCATTAAAAATTATTTTGAGACCAAGTACATGTCAACTGGAGGAATACAAATTTTACAAAAAAAGACCCATGATGTTCACTCTATTGATACTAATATTACACTATTCCACTAAAAATAATATATATAGTATTGACCTTGTTGAAATAATTCACATTGAAATTAATAGTCAAGAACCACAATTTATAATGTGAAGAGAAATTCCAACATTAATAACTAAAAATTGTTCTTATTAACTATACATATATTAAATATATAATTGAAATACATGGTAAATATGAACCTATACATATGAATTTGATAATAATGATTTATTATCTACTTTAAATATATAATATCTTTCTTAAATTACTATGTTTAGTACTTTTTATGATAAATAGATATATGTTACAAAAAAACCTGTATTATATTTAGTGTAATAATCATTAATTAACACAATCCATCCATATTGTATGAAATGTTTTATCATGTCAGAGGATGTTGATAAGGGTGTGACTAAGGTGAGATGACCCAATAGGCAAAATAATGTTCTTATAACTGATTGGTCATGAAAATTACTAATCACATTAACATAGACAAACACCATAATTTTTTATTTAAATGACACCATATGACAGGGATGATAATACTTATTTTATTTTATCATCATGAAGCCTCATCCATATCCATGTTTTTCTACAATGCCTGTAAAATCCTTTTTCCCCTTAGCAACTTTTTAGTGCTTAATGATTTGTATAATTTATGATTAATTTTTAAGAACGTTAAAGAAAAATGTAATATTTAATGAACATATACACATTTTAATTCAGACATTTTATTATAATAATTATATTTTTATAATTTTATTATTTATTAAAATTTTAATGTAATAATCTATAACAAATTTCCTTGATTTCGTTTATCTTTTAGTTGACACATTTATTTTTTTCGAGGTTATGATATTTATTTTTCTTAATTATGATATTATTCGTTAAAAATGTGTCATGATATATCATTAACAGAAATATGATAATAAATATAAATTTTTATTTTATGTTTTATTTATAAAATATGTAGTTTTCCACTAGTACAATTTTCTGTTAATATATATCAGAATTTTTTGAGAAATAAATTGTATCAAGGAATTTCTTCTTGAGATGGAATAATATTGTAACATCCTAGGAAAATGAAGAATAAGATTTTTTTCATATTTATTAATATTTGTTAATTAAATATTATTTTTAATTTAGAAGGGTTGCAATGTTCGATAGCATAACCGATATGCTACAACAGGTTTCATTGAAATATTACGTGGCACACTAATAATATAATATTATTATTTTAAATGGTATTTAACTCCTAGTCGTTGTATTGGAGAGAATGAAAAAAACTAACTATAATATGATTATAAATGTTTTCTAAATGTATTTACATTTATCCAATAAAATTTATAGGCTTAAAATGTGAATGAATCTAATTTTAAGAATAATTTACATTAAAATGTCGATTTACCACCTTTTAATGAAGAAACCGCTAAAAATACACTTTTTTCATTTTTATATCTTCTATTTTTCCAAATAAAATTATTATTTAGATTTTGGAGATCAAAATTTACTTTGGGATATTTTTTGGTATTTTTCCGATAGAGCTCAATTTTTAATGAATAATGAAAAATATTGTATTTTATTTCAAAACAGTGTCATAATATAATTTATTTATATGGTTATATTATCATTTATATTGGTTTTAAAGTTTAATTAAAATATATTTTTACAATTTAATCCAATTATGGCCATTGGAATTAATTTCTCTTTGAAAGTACACATAAACATGTGTCAATATTTTGATAGTTATTGTTTCTTAAAAACATGCTATTTTTTGACAATGGGAATTAATTTTAAATTAATTAATTAAACTTATATGTTTTGAATTTGGAAAAATAGAAATCATTTTTGAATTTATAATATCAAATAAATATTAGGCTGAATTTTTTGTATTTTTCTGAAAAACATCAATTTTTACCGAATAGTGAAACCATTAGTAGTAGTTAAAAACTGACTTTGGCATTTAAATAAAATTTTACCTCTTCGGTGAATTTAATTTATAAAATTTGACATAGATTTTTGTTATATAGATGTAAAATTATGTTCAATAAGATGAAAATAATTTTTTTTGAATAGTAGCTTTCGACTTTTATTTACCCCAGTTGAAGGTAAATAGGGTAATATAAGGTTAAAAGAATTTTATAATAATTCAAAATTTACCTTAAAACGTGTCCTAACATTATTGGATGAGTAATGGACGACCATGGTCATCTTTGGGTCTATCATGGGACCCCATGGAGCCACTAATGAAAGATAATGACGGTTTATATTAATTAATTTAATGTAAAGGTAAAAATGACATAAACAGAAATCTGTTAGTAAATTAATTTTTATATGGTGCTATATAAATTTTATTTTTGACTATAAATATTCTTTGGAAATATGAAACTATTTCCTACATCATGGTATTTTTTTTAGACAACAAATAAAATAAATTATTTATGACATAATAATGATGTAGAGTTTACCACATTAATAAATCATTTAAATAAAAAAGATTTTAATGATTAAAATATTATCGAAAACCTGTAAAATTCGTATTTAAAGATATTTTTTCAATGATGAGACATCTTATATTTGACTTTAATGGTTTTTGGACCTTTAGAAACTTAATATCATTATATAATAAAATAATATTATCACACTTTCCTAAAGAGCCCCTCCTCCCCCTTATAAAAGGAGACCACTTCAACCTAATTCCTCACACCTATCAAGCCTTTTGGGTCACCCAAACTCTACCCAATTAAGGTCTTTACATCCTTATCCTACATTTAGAAGCCTTACACTAGGCATAAGTCACTTAAATATGTTCTTTTTTTGAAACCAAAGGAAGATAACCAAATTAAAGGTAACAATTTCTCTTAAATTATTTTCTTTTATTTTACTTACCCAACCCCCTAAAATCTTTTTATTACCCTATTTTGTAACAACATCAGCAACATAATTATACTAGGATGTTGGTATGAGAAGAATTCTATCTACACTTTCACACACCTCCATCTAATGTGTGAAGAACATAATATTTCTCTGGATGGAAAATTAACGCCCCACGAAATGATGATTCTTCGATTATCTCCTATCACCACTCATTGTGGGAATTATGATGGAACTATATTTATATATGATATATATTATTTTTATGTTTTCTTTATTCTTATGTAATTTCAATTTATATCATACCTTTATGGTTTCCATTATGGGTAAACACGATAATTTCATTTGAGAAAGTGCGGACTACCACCCCCTCAAAGTGATATGACTCATTCATACCATATGTGGTATGTATAAAGGATAGATTTTGTTATATTATATATGATAAAATACTGGAATTATAATACTATTATATATCATTATGATTTAATTCCATAAAATATGAAATTGAAATGGAAGTAGCATTCATGTATATGTACGGCTTACCATCTCTATGAACGGTGCATTTCATTTATTACCTCTAAATGTTATGTACTGTTTTAAATACATGTATATTCTGGATATATATGATATATATGATATCAAAATCTTGAATATCATTCTGTATATAATGAACTTTTGACCACATGAACAACATGTAATTATAAGAAGTCCATTTTTGACTCAAGTACCCAATATCAACAAAATAAACATCATGAAAGTAAATGAATAAATAATGTATATAACATGATAATAAGTGATATAAAAAGAAATTATAAACTCGAAAAATGTTCTTAAGCAAGTAGAAATTAACTTTTGTTTATTATGCAAGATATTAAATAACGATTGAGTCATGTCAGAAACGAGTTAAGGGACTTCGTCTCAATCTCCATTAATTGAGGAATATTTTTTTTTAATAAACGACATTATTTGACACATCGTATAAACACCATTGAATTTTCAAAGGGAATATTTTTCTATGAATATTTTTACTAAACAACAAAAATGAATGTTTCATTTAACATAAGCAATGACAATGACCTTTTTACCGCCACGAGTATTATTTGATCTTTGGATTCCTCAACAAGCTGTACTGTTTCAAAAAGAAAATGAATAGCATATACTCTATTATGAATTTTTTTATTGAAAATCGTTTTGATAATCAAATTATTTTGTTAATATATTTAAGTGATATATTGTGATAAAAATGTGGAAATTTGTTCATTTCTTTATATTTGCTTTATGTATTATGATTTTATAAGGGTACTTTTCCATTTAAAGGGTGGTTACATGATAATCCAAATGACTGGTGTTTCCATGAAAACAAGGATTGTGGTTACGTTATGACCTCAAATGCATTGAGTATGGAATTCGGCCATATGGGTATTCCATTTAGTGATTTGTGTGGAATTCGACCGTATGGTGATTTCATTTAAATATGGTTATGTCCTAAGTAACCTTTATATATTATGTGTTCTTTATATGGGTAATCTTTTGTTTACAAAAGGGTAAGTAGTGATCTATTATTCAGTGAAGAGTATTTATTACATTATAAAGCTAAAAAGTATTACTTATCTTAAAGTATTCATGGTTTACATTTTATTTTGAAAAACTATCAGTTTTCCTTCATTGTGTATCTGTTACAGAGATTTTTATGTTTATACTAGGTTTTTGAAATGTTTTTATAGGACATAATGTGGAATAGGGTCAAGGACGGGATCAAGGAAAAGTCATTCTGTCTTAGACATGGAACTAGACATGACTCTTTTTTTTTCAAGAGTTCAAGTTTTAAAAAAATGGAAACTCTGTAGAAGTTTCTACTTTGTAATATTTTGAGATTTAATAGTTAATTCCAAATTCTCTAAAACTCTAAACCTGAATGGATCCTCAATGTGAATTATTCATTTAATTCAATATTATGTAACATTTAAGGTTGTGTTCTTACAATTGGTTTCAGAGGTCGGTATAGATAACTTTAGGATTTAGGGTATTGTTAAACAAATGTCCATATATTAATTTATGGTAATATTGAAATGATATATCATTTACAGATTACCATATTGCTTCACATAAGATAATTCTCTATTCTGAATGGTTTTCCATAGAGGAAACATGGAATCTATGTTGGGACGACATCAAGAGAAAGACAACCTTACAAATTAGCAACCTGAGATGGTCAGAATCGGAATTGAACAGTTTGTTGTAGTGATGGCACAATTGATTCTATCTATAAATGGGGGTGGTATCCATGCACGAGATCAGCAAGATAAATCGCAGATGAACATATCAGTAGTGGAGAATTTCATGAGGCAACATCTGCCATAATTTAGAGGATCATCTGACCTTGTGCTAGATGAAGTGTGGATTAATGCACTGGAGAATGTTTTCAATGTCATGGGTTTTTCATAACATCAAATGTATAGTCTCACTATTTACTGTTTTGAAGATGAAGCTGATCAGTGGTGGTCCATGGTAAAAAATATCAAGATTAGTGAGGAGATTGATTCTCTTGATTGGTATGAATTCAAAGGAATGTTTCCTGAGAAATAATTTCATAAGGTGTTTCATCTTTGGATGGAAAATAAATCCCTAGATTTGAGGCAGGAGGATGACTTAGTGGCTACTTATGAATCAATGATCACTCAACTGGAAAGGTAAGCACCAAATTTCATCTGAGATCTTCATAGTAAGATAAATCGATTTTACTCATGACTGAATCCATTATATCGAAGAGCGTTAGCCTCGCATGTGTTCAAAAGTCATGAAAAACTTTTTCGATGTGTGGAGAAGGTGGAAATGGAGTTTTCAGATGATCAGGTGTTCATTGACAAACAGCATAATAAGAGGTACAGCTGGAAGGAAAAGGGGAAGAATTCATCAAAGAAGCCTGGAGGTAAGAAAACTAAATATCAATCTCATGATAATTGTGGTAAAAATCATCCCATTGAATATTTTTCAAAGTCTAGAAAGTGATTTAGTTGTGGTACGTCTGGCCATATTTCTCGTAAATGTAAGGAAGATAATCAAGAGGGCAATGAAAATCCATCGGTATAATGATTCAAGTGTAATAAAAGGCTCATTATGCAAATTATAGTCCAGTGAAGAACATAACTGAGGGAAATCACCAGTACTACACGCAAAAGGGGGTAGTGAAATCCTTTGAAACTACATCAGTAGTTGTTGGGCCATCGAACGATGTAGTATGAAGTACTCTCTCTGTTTTTTTAGATTATGCCTATGTGTTATTTGATTCAGGGTCTACACACTCCTGCATTTCTGAGAATTTTTCTAGTAAATTTGTAATTCCATCTCAAGATATGAATTCAAAACATAAGGTAAAAACCCCAAGAGGAAATGATGAGACAAAAAGAAATTATAAGAACCTTTCTGTCCTTGTGTGCAGAATAAACCTAAATGCAAACCTTATTGTTTGGCCTCTAGTAGAGTTTGATGTTATTTTGGGCATGGATTGGTTTTCTATTTATCAGACTAAGATTGATTGCAGAGCTAAATAGGTTTCTCTTTAGAATGATTTATAGTTTGCGTATAAGAATGAACCCTTTCTTTTGATAAAATATTAGGAAGCTGGAAAACTAGTAAAATATATAAATGAATGTTACCTTGAACATATTGTTGAAAATAAAGGAACTGTTCAGATTAATGATGTTCCAGTGGTAAATGAGTTCTTAGATGTTTTTCCTGATTAGTTTATAGGTATAATACATGATCGAGAAGTAGATTTTACTAATGACTTAGTTCCTGATGCTAAGCCAATTTCAAAACCCCCTTATCTAATGGATCAAATTGAACTTTTCGAGTTAAAGAAGCAATTTCATGAGTTACTAGATAAAGGTTTCATTTGACCAAGAACATCACCATGGGGTACTCTTGTATTGTATGTTAAAAAGAAAGATGGTTCAATGAGACTCTGCATTGATTATAGTGCAATGAATAACATCTTTGTTAAGAAAAAGTATCATTTGACCCATATCGATGATTTGTTTGACCAGATCCAGGGAGCTCAGTATTTTTCAAATATTGATTTGAGGTCGGGGTACCATCAGTTGAATGTTAACCAAGAAGACTTTCCAAAGATCGTGTTTTGTACTATATATGTCCATTATAAATTTGTAGTTATGCCTTTTGTGTTAGCCAATTCACCTACTGTATTCATGGATCTTATGAATAGAACTTTCCATGAGTTCTTAGATAAGGTTGTGGTTGTGTTCATTTATGAAATTTTGGATTATTCAAAATGTAAGGAGGAACATGAATGTCATTTAAGGGTTGTCTTGAAAACCTTAAAATAAAAGAAACATTATGGAAAATTCATCAAGTGTGAGTTTTGGTTACAAAAAATTTCTTTCATTTGTCGCATTGTTTCAAAAATGGCATAACTGTTGATCCTACAAAAACAAAAGTTGTTGAAGAATGACCAAGACCCATAAATATAACTGAGATTTATAGTTTTCTTGGTTTGGTAGGTTATTACCAGAGGTTTGTTGAAAATTTGTCATAGTTATCTAGTCCAATGAATAAGTTAACTCGAAAAGGTGTTATGTTCATCTAGAAAAAAGAATGTGATGATTTTTTCCAAGAATTGATAAGAAGATTGGTGAATGATTTATTTTTTGATCTGTTATCCATAAATGGTGAGTTTTTTATCTACAGTGATGGTTCATTGAAAGGAGTTGGTTGTGTCCTTATGCAGAATGATCAGGTAATTTCTTATGCTTCATGTTAGTTGAAACCACACGCGTTAAATTACCTTACACATGATTTTGAATTTTCTCCTATTGTTTATTCTTTAAAAATTTGGTGGCATCATTTGTATTGAGTGAAGTGCGAAAAATATACTGATCACAAAATTTTGAAGTATACGTTCACTCAAAAAGAATTGAACATGAGACAGAGGAGATGGTTTGAATTAATCAAGTATTATTATTTCACGATCCATTACCATCTGGGAAAATCACATAAAGTGGATGATCCTCTGAGCCAAAAAAGTAATGCTTTATTAACAATTTTACGTTTCGAACAAGATCCTTTGGTTTTTTATTTGAAGAACATTGGCATAGAAGTTGTTGGTGCAGGAAATTATTCTATTTTTTATCAGGTGTCATTGAGATTATCTCTATTAGACAAAATAAAGAAAGCGTAGAAAGAAGACATTGAGTTGCAGAAAAATGTGGAGTTGGTTTAGAAGGGTATGTTTCCTGAATTTACATGGATAATGATTGTGTTTTGAGGTTTGGGAAGAGATTATGTGTTCGTTGTGATTCACAATTGATAAATTAGTTGTTATTTGAATCTCATAGTTCTCCATTTTTAATTCATCCTTGTAGTACTAAGATCTACAAGGATATTTATTAGTATTACTGGTGGGATGGAATGAGAAGAGTTATAATTGATTTTACTGTGAAGGGTTTGACATGTCAGAAGGTTCAAGAAGAGTGTCAGTTACTGAAAGGAATGCTTCAACATTTACCAGTGCCAGAGTGGAAATTGGAAAATTTATCCATGGAATTTTTTGTGGGATTACTGAAGACATCTTGAGGTAATAATACAATCAATTTTATTGTTGATCGATTGACTAAATATTCTCATTTCCTTCCTATTCCAGATACTTTGTCTCTAGATCAACATTCCCAGTTTTATGATAAAGAGATAATCAAGTTTCATGGAGTTCCCCTTTCTATTTTATTTGATCGTGATCCCAGGTTTATTTCTTACTTTTTGATAGGCCATCAGAAGTTGATTGGTTCTTAATTAAATTTTAGTATAACTTTTCATCCTCAATTAGATAGGAAATCATAATGATCAATTAAGACCTTGGAGGATATTCTACGTGCTTATTCAATGGATTACCTGGGATGTTGGGACCAACATCATTCTTTGGTTGAATTTTCATATAATAACAGTTTTCATTCAAGAATACAGATCACTCCATTTTAGGCATTTTATGGAAAGCAGTGTCGAACTCCAATTTTTTTTGAACAGGTAGGTGAAAGGAAGCTCATGGGACCAGAATTGGTAGAAGAGATGGCAGAGAAAGTTTAGTTGATTCGGAAGCACATGAGAACAACTCAGAGTTGGCAGAAAAATTATGCAGATAACCGAAGGAAGGATCTTTATTTTGAGGTAGGCGATTATGTCTTTCTCAATATTTCTCCATGGAAAAGTGTGATGAATTTTTGTAAGAAGATAAAGTTGAGTCTGAGGTTCATTGGACCTTATGATATTATGGGTAAAGTTGGATCAGTGGTGTACAAAGTGGATTTACCTCTATGTTTGTTCTAGGTACACAATTCATTTCATGTTTCGATGTTGATAAAGTATATGCTAGATCCATCTCATGTTTTGAGCCTAGAGGTAGTTTAGTTGGAAGAGAATATCAAATATGAAGTACAAGAAGTTTAGATTCTTCACTGTAGAGAACAAGTGTTGCAGAATTAGATAATTCACCAGGTAATGTTTTTGTGGAAAACCCATATGATTGAAGATGCAACATGGGAATCTGAAAATGCTAGGAGGGATAAATACCCCCCACTTATTTTGATAAGTGAATAAAAATTGAAAGGATGTAATTTCCAATAGGGGGAAAGATGTAACATCACAGGTAAATGAAGAATAATATATTTTCATATTTATGTATATTTGTGAATTAAATATTAATTATACTTTAAAAGGGTTTCTATGTTCGATAGTGTACCCGATACACAACAATGGGTTTCGTTGATATCTTATGTTGCACACTAATAATATAATATTTTTATTATAAATGGTAGTTAACAGCTATCTGCTTTGTTGGCTGGAATTAAAGAAACTAACTACAATATGATTATATATGTTTTCTAAATTTACATAGATTTATCCAATAAAAATTAAAGGATTAAAATGTGAATGAATCTAATTTTAAGCATAATTTACATTAAAAGTTCAATTTAATGCCTTTCAATGGAGAACCCTCTTTAAATAATGTTTTTGTCCATTTTTATATGTTCAATTTGACCAAATAAAATTATTATTCAGATTTGGTACATCCAATTATACTTTGGGAAATTTTTTGGTATTTTTCCGAAAATGTTTATTTTTTAATGAACAGTGAAAAATATTGTATTTTAATTTAAAACTGCGTTTTAATATAATTTATTTATATGGTTAGATTCTATTTTTAATTGGTTTTAATGTTTAATTAGAATATATTTTTACCATTTAATCCAATTTTGGTAATTGGAATTAATTTCCCTTTGAAAGTTGACATAAACAAGGTTCAATATTTTGATAGTTGTTATTTCATAAAAACACGCTATATGTTTTGACAATAGGAATTAATTTTAAATTGATTAATGAAACTTCTATAATTTGAATTTGGAAAAATATAAATCATTTTTTAATTCGGAATAACATATAAATATTAGGCTGAATTTTTTGTATTTTTCTGAAAAACATCAATTTTTTATGAATAGTGAAACCACTTAGAATTTGTTTAAAAAATTACATTTTCATTTAAATGGAACTTTTCCGCTTCTATGAATTGAATTTCGAAAATCCTACATATATGGTTGTTATCAAGATGTAAAATTTGGTTCAATAAGATGAAAATAATTTTTGGTGAATAGTAACTTTTGACATTTATTTAACGCAGTTAACGGTAAACAGGGTAATTCAAGGTTAAAATAAAATTATAATAATTAGAAATTTACCTTAAAAATTGTCTCAACTTTATTGGATGAGTAATGACCGACCATGGTCATCCATGGGTCTATTTTGGGACCCCATGGAACCAATTATGAAAGATAATATCACTTTTGATTAATTAATTTAATGTCTATGCAAAAATGACAAAAACCAAAATATTTTAGTAAATTAATTTTTATATTCTGTTATATTTATAATATTTTCAAATATAAATATTAAGTTGAATGATAAATAGATTTCCTACATCATGGTATTTTTTTTATAATTTTTAGACAACAAATAAATTAAATTATTTATGACAAAATAATGATGCAGTGTTTACCCCATTAATAAATCATTTAAATAAATAATATTATAATGATTAAAATATTATCCAAAACATGTCCAATTCTTATTAAATGGTATTATTTTTAATATGAGTCATCTTATCATTGACTTTAAATATTATTGGACCATTAAAAACAGAATATCATTATATAATAAAATAATATTATCACACTTTCCTAAAGAGCCCATCCCCCCTTATAAAATGAAACCGCTTATATCCAATTAGTCACACCTCTCAAGCCTTTTGGATCATCCAACCTCTACCCAATTAAACTCCATAAATCACTTAACTCTTTTTAGAAGCCATAACTTATGCAGAAGGAACTTCAAGAAGTCCTTTTCGTTCAAACCCAAGGAAGTTACCCAAATTAAAGGTAATTGTTTCTCTTAACTTGTTTTATTTTATTTAACTTCTCCAACCACCTAAAATATTTTTATTACATTATTTTGTCACCACAAAAGATTCCTTAGTATACTAGTATGTTGTTATGAGAAGGATTCTAACTACACTTACACACACCTCCATCTAATGGGTGAAAAAAATAATGTTTCTGTGGATGGAAAACTAACGCCTCAACAAACGATGATTGTTCGATTATCTCCTACCGCCTCTCATGGTGGACATTATGATGGAACTTTATTTATATATTATATATATTATTTTTATGTTTTTTTTATGCTTCTGTAATTTCCATTTATAGAATAACTTTATGGTTTCCATTATGGGTAAATGTGATATTTTTATTGGAGGAAATGCGGACTACCGCCCCCTCAATGTGATAAGAATCATTTATACCATATGTGGTATGTATAAAATATAGATTTTATGATATTATATATGATAAAATACTAGAATTATAATGCTACTATGTATCATTATGTTTTAATTCCATTAAATAAGAAATAGAAATGGATGTAGCGTACATGCGTCCATACGGCTTACCGTCTCCATGAACGGTGCATTTCATTTCATACCTCTAAATGTTATGTACTATTATAAATACATGTATATAATGGATATATATGATATATATGATATCCAAGTAATTAATATCATTTAGGATATATTGATTCTTTTGACCACATGAACAACAAGTAATTATAAGAAGCCCATTTTTTACTCAAGTTCCAAATATTGACAAAACAAACATCATTAACGTAAATGATTAAATAATGTTTATAACATGGTAATAAGTGATATAAACGGAATAATAAACATTAAAAAGATTCTTAATCAAGTTGAAATTAAATTTAGTTTATTATTCAGGAGATTAAAGAACGATCGAATTAAGGGCGACACGAGGTGAGGGACTTCGTCTCAATCTCCATTCATTGAGGCATATTTTGTTTTAATACACGACATTATTTTATACGATGTATAAATACCAATGACTTTTCGAAGGGATTATTTATCTACGATGAGTTTTACTAAACAAGAAAAAGGAATATTTCTTTTAACGTAAGTGGTGACAACAACCTTTTCGCCACCGTGAGTATTATTTGATCTTTGGCTTCCTCAACAAGACGTAATCTTTTATAAAGAAAATAAATACCACATACTCTATTATGTATTTTGGTATTGAAAATGGTTTTGATAATGGATTTGTTATGTCAATATATTTAAGTTATATATTGTGATTGAAATTTGGAAATGTTTTCCTTGCTTTATATTTGCTTTATGTCTTATGATTTTATAATGGTACTAGGACATTTGACGGGTGGTTTCATGATAGAAAAAAATGACGGGTGGTTCCATGAATACAAGGATGTGTGTTTATGTTATAACCTCCAATGCATTGGGTATGGAAGTCGGTCGTATGACTATTCCATTTAGTGATATGTGTGGAAGTCGACCGTATCGTTATTCCATTAAAGTATGTTTACATGCGAAATAACCTTTATATGTTATGTAATCTTAATTTGGGTAATATTTGGGTTAAAAAAAGGAATTTAGTGATCTTTTATTTAGTGAAGAGTATTTACAACTTCATAAAGGTGAAAAGTATTACTTATGTTAATGTATTCATGGTTTACTTTTTGTTTTGAAAAACTAATTGTTTTCCTTCTTTTTGTATCCCTTACTGAGATTTCTATGATCATCATGAGTTTTTGAAATGTTTTCACAGGGCACCATGTGGAATAGGGTCTAGGATGGGATCAAGGAAAAGTCATGTTGTCTTAGACATGGAACTAGGCATGACCCTTTTTTTCAGGAGTTCATGTTTTGTAAAAAAATGGAAATTGGGTAGAAGTATATACTTTTTAATCTTTTGAGATGTAATAATTGTGTCCTAATTTGCTAAATCTCTAAACCTAAAAAGATACTCAATGTGAATTATTCGTTTAATTCAATATTATGTAAGGTTAAAGGTCGGTTCCTTACAAATATTTACTCACATTATGAATATTATTGTAATGGTTATCTTAATTTATTAACTATATTACCCAAATAAAAATATATATCAAGTTCATATTGTGTTAAATGGATGAAGTATATTTTTTATAAATCTATTATTTTGGACAGACTGAAGAGGATGTCATAGTTCACGTTTAATATGTTATTTGTGATGAAATATAGAAATTAAATTAATATATGATGTCAATAATGTTATAAAATACAAATATAAGAGTGTAATGTATTTTTTTCTGTTTACATAATCTTTTATTGAGTTATATAAGAATGAATTTTATATATATACAATAATATAAAATTTGAGGGAGGTAATGTTGTTTTATAATAATTAACTGCATTCCATGAGAGTGTGGACAAATGAATAAATATTACATATGATTTATAACACCCCAACCTAAAAAACATATTTATGGGAGGAATAAATAGCATAAAACATAGAAACTTTTATTGAAGAGGTAACCAACTAGAGTTGATAGACTAATCCATACAATGGGGAACATATGTCCTTGAATCATAGAAACACAATAAAGATAAATAACTAGACAAACACACCACAGAATGAGTGTGTGACAAAATAAAAGAACATAGTGATATGTAAAATAAAATTTTTTCATACAATAATATAGACTAAACCTCCTATTGTGATGTTCTAGGGTAAAAAATACAACAAAATACAATACAAAAATAGTATCTCTACATTCATCTCTATTCACACAATCCTTTTCACAAAACTTATGGATCGTCCATAGGCATATCCAATTCACCATCTATGCCTATCCTACCATTAGAGAAACATTATACATACTCCCTAAGGTTCCCATTTATTGTGTGATAAATAAATCTCACTACGGACTCACTAGTTTACCCTATTATACATAATCATATAATAGTATTCATGGGTAAAATTGACATGTCACGCAAACACCTTTGACACCACATTCTAGTTAGGCTACCATCACTCCCTACTCGTTATGTCCCTATTTCTAGACCAGTATACCCTGGAACTAAAGAAAAAATTATTTGGTCCACACAAAAAAACATTGTTATATATAATTCCCTAACAAATATTCCCAACCCATACAAAGACACATGTTACGGATGAACAAAAACATTGACTCAGTACCGACTTACACTAGGAACAATCACATATCCAAAAGAATTGACAAATCACTTCTCAATCAAGAGAGTTATGTTGGTCTCATCTCATGTGATTCAATATTTAATCCCACAAGGCTATCAATAACCCATGTGGATCAAAAAAATCTTGAACGGGTACACACCAACCCATGAAATGTTTGGAGAGGTCATTCACTTGATACTCTTGAGTTAGGTCATGGTCATCCACCATCCTATCCCCATAGACACTGTGAAGGCCCACCACACCCTCCAAACCATGGGAAATACTAGGAGACAAATAAATGTACCCAATATATGCATTAATGGTCCAAAACATAATATACAATGAAACATGGTATGATCATCACAACGGTCCATCCCCATTGAATATAGGGTGGTTTCCTCAAGCACATTGACTCATTCCCCTTTATGGAATTGTAAATTAGTGGACATGACCAAATCCACATAGAATTTACCACAAAATCTACAACATCACCTAGGGTCATATACCATCACTCCATAAGTTTAGATAATCCAAGGATTTTAGCCGCTCCTGATTTTTCACCTCACCCTGAGAATGTGACACCTCAATCATCATGTATTTTACATGGTCCTCTATACCAACTCATACATTATATTGTTGAAACCATATTTTACATGTAATGTAATAGTGAAATATCAACAAATATAATACATCAACTAATATTCCACTGTCTATTCATTTCTCCCCAATACCCGTTTTCATTCCCGATCCCACTAACCGAGAACCATCCCATGACACCCCACCAGAAGCCCCCATGGTAAAATCATCTCATATCATAGAATGTAAACCATGACCAATTTATTGGACACATATCACATATCCAAGAGAAGATGTCTAATTTAAAAATAAATTGAAACTCTAAATTATGTATTCAATTTAATGCCAAAGTATTTTGCCTTCTCAGGATGCTCATTATGTATGATCCACCTCCAATATGTTTCCTTGTAACTATACTAAGATACACAACCATATCACTCATTTCAACATGCTTAAGGTTTTCAGTCATCCTAAAAACCCCAAGGGAGACACCCTATTCTACATGAAACCCATATTCTAATCTATAACCTCCTATTTTTTAGGGTATCACAAGCATCATTCTCACCCCTTTGTGTCATAATATGGTTTTGATGTTTATTATCTGATGTACTAAAAGCCCTCATCCCGAACCAGTGTGGCCAAAATCAATCCACTATTATTTTCCAAAGGCTCTCTGACAACTTTACATTTTCCTAAACCTAAAAAAATTCATTAATCATGAAATGGATATATAATAGGACAATGATCTTGAATAAAAAGTAGATCGAATGAAAAAAATTGACATACCACCCTCATCGAGCTTCATATAGCTTCTTCCTGGTTAGAGAACACCTTATCCCAATCCCTCCATGACTCACCATTACTCTAATTGACCTATATTAGGTAAATAAATTAGAACAATTAATTATTATAATTAATAATTAATTAATAAACAAGGGAAGTGAGGCATATAGACAAAACAACCTCACCAATAGTTTCCATATCCATATATTATTTACCAAATACACTATTGTTTATGTATCATGCCCGTAGAACAACCAGAAATATATCCATATCGTTCAACATATAGAGAAACACCATTTCTAGGAAATTTAATAAAAAATAATAAATATAATTTGTTCAATGTCCTTCTGAAAATAAAATGAAAATGGATAGGTGTATGATATCATTGTGAGATATAGTCTGCATATATTATGAAAAATTATCATCACCTATTGACGATTAAACCATAATTTAATGAAATATCAAATAAACTATTCCCTTTTTAAATCAATGATAATTTATATAAAAGTGGTATTACAAAAGAATGATTCATCGTAGGTAATAAACTAAAACCATCCTCACGAACCACCTAGATCTACCCTCCACCTTAGGCGATCAATTAAAAAATTCATGATCTAGATCTAGAATATAAAATTTCCTACCCCCTCACCCAATATAAAATATGAGGAACCCAGATAAGAAGCATAAGGAAATTCACCCATTTAAAAAAAATCAATTAACCACACCAGATATCCAGTTTCTCACAACATAGTAAGTCAAGAATCATTATCCATGTGGTTGCTACATCAAATTTAAATCACCCCTTTAGTCTCTTAATGACCACAATAGTTTTTCTACAGGGAATATCCAAAACCAAACCTATCCTAAAATTCATCAAAATATATTATTTAGGGATTTCAAACATGTATAACTCTGTATTTTATCTCGAGTCTAAGAAATACAAATAAATAATATAAAAAACAAATTATATCTGATATTTAATGGATCTAAATCAACATGGCCTTCGAAACAACCCACCATGACAATTCTCACCTTTTAGGAGATTAATAAAAATTCAATCCATGTCTTATTCCATACAAGACAATCATCAGAATGCCCAGTCATGATTCCCCAGACCTCGATTAGTTCTACCAATTCTATTGTCCATCACAGTGATGTCCTAAGATGAATACCATTGTAATTCCATGGCTCGATAACCAACCACCAAAAATAACCACAAATATCTACATTGAGAATCGTCACACCTTTTATCCAACTTAACCTTAGTTTATTCCTTAATTCCCTAATACTAATTCCATGTGACAAACTCTAGTCTACACCACAGCCAAACTCTATACTAGTATGTAACTATGATCCATACATTCTTACATTAACCCAATTACCAATACCCATATTCCGACTTGATCATCCATTATTGGTATAATGTCTAAAACACTTCCAAAATAATTTAAAAACACACACAATTTATTTAATGTCCCCCCATATGAGTATTGTTATTTTCATCCAGGAAAAAATTGAACTCTAAGGATGGTGTTCAATCTATCACTTCATGTGACTACTGGATGTGTAAATTCCACCCAATCCTAACAACTAACGAAAAAACCAAAAAATGATTGTTCATGAGTCACCTAGGATGTATTTTCTACCGTCTATCAAAATTAAGTGGAAAACTACATGATATATGGATTCCCTCAAATTACATCATGAGTGATGACCTGAGTAGGTATATCACCGCATTTTTGAAACTCATCCTGAGGCACATCAATCATTCTAACCCATAGAAATGGTCAACTCATTGGATCATATATCCCACATAACCCCTATACACAACTAATTTCACCTATCACTATTGACTTCCATATTCAATAAACCAAACTCATATCTTCCTCCCCCATTAATTCCCCTCTGAACAACTCAATCACTTTTACATGAGCATGACTGTAATACAGATCCACCACATAACTATGACCATAGAACATAACACATTGATCCATAACCCATACCATTAAATATATTGATATACACAAATCGTTAACCAATATTCATCCCATCTAGGCGCTATAAATACCTATTATACACTATCCTTATACCCTAAGACTTTTACCATATCTCTTCAACACTCACCATCATCTTAATTAGTAATAGTGATACCCTGAGAACACAGTCTTAGTATTTCTTCCACTACCCAAAATTGTATCACCAATCCAAATGGCTTCACACTTACATGAAACCCAATCAAACAAACTAGCTAACACTCTTTTGAGTAACATCCTTCAAATCAAGGATCACATATTGAAACTTTTGACCAAATAATACATGCTTGTCATCTACAACTGACATAACAAGTTATTTCAATCATTCCATGGTTAAGAAGAAATCCCAACAACAACACTATGATCATCCATGAACCACAAGTATCCACCATACTCTTTATGTGCTTCTGAATGTGCGAATAAATAACCAACAAGTGTAGGATTTTATCATAACATTCCCATTATCCTCATATTGATATAAAAAAGATTCAACAATTCTACATATCAATCCAATTCATATAACCATTCCATTCCCCCCCCCCTCACACTATAACCTAGGTTTCCACATCCTCATAATATTATATTTTTATCCTCATATCATTTCTAAAGAATCACATGTCAATTTTGAAAACCCCATGGCCCTATTACAAGGGAAATTGATGACAAAATCAAAACATAAATGGTATCCATGAATCCCATGATTAGGGACTATACCCTCCTTAGAGAAAATCATATTCTATAACCCACAGCAAAATTATTCAGTGTATAACAAAACAATATCTAATATCATTGTGTAACACCCTATCAAATAAGCTATTTGATATGGAATACCACATTACCTCATGCATGATTCCATGTACACTATAGGTTGTGGAAAAGTATTGAAGGCCTAATCCTTAAAATGAAGAGGTTATTATCTAATATAAAATACATATAATAAAATTATATAACAAAACATCCAAATCACATAATCAGAAGAAAAAAACACATTGTTATATCAATAAAATTTATATCATAAAAGTATACATCCTTTACCACCCATTGGGACAATACAATGTATCAAATAAACCCAAAAAAAATCTCTCTATCACTACTCCATTCCCCAAGCCAACACACCCTTCCTCCACACACATTTCTATGTACCAAACCAATTGACTACAAATATTGTACTGAAACCGAATGTTGAATTATTGTATGCACCCATAATGAGAATCCCATGAAGTGGGTTTGAAATCCATCTCAGTATGGTAATTCTATATTTAATTAGAATACATAAACATATATGTTTATGTATTAGGAATAAAATAAAAATTATTTTAATGATCTTCATCATTATGTGTTAATAAGGCAACTATATCTCCCTACGTATCTGATCACCTTGTGATAACATGGACACCATATTACCTAATCAAACATTACAAGGATCAATGATGTAATTACATTTCGTGTCTCATTACCTTTTATTTATTCTCATACCATTATTAAAGACTCATTATAACGTGGATACCAAAACCTAAACCACTTACATGCATACACTGGTCGTGGTAAAACATCCCAAATTCATGATCCATCACTTCTCCAAAAATTAATGTCCATCAGTCTGATCTTGTATCATCCAACGTCCCAACCCCTATAGTGTTCCATGGACAAATAGGTCATGTTAATATCCAATTCATTCACATAGACCAATGATTCATCTTTAAAGGTCCATGACCTAAAAATTAAGCATCATGGAAGTGTTATCTATAAAAATATCCCCATTTTCACAAAGAAGGTCTATTACAAAGGCCCATATTTGTAGACTATATTAAAGAAATACCTTTGACAAAAGACTTTATTATAAAGTTCCATTAACTGTAACATGATGAAATATGAAGGCTCCTCACATCAACCCATCCTCGAATACACTATGGAGGTCAACTTTTGAATGATAAATATACCATCCCCAAGGAATGTGAAATCATTCACCCCAAACTAATCTTATAAGTCATAGTCCCATAGAATCCATAACCACTACAAGGGTTGAAGACTGTCACTACCTCTCACCATCAAATCACAAAAATCTAGTCACACGGGACATATCTCCTCACCACAACCAAGTCAGTCCTCGCCCCTCTAGGAATTCATTGGTTTCTCCTACCACATCAAGGTCTTATCACATTTCGACTATCACACATCCATCACCAAATATTGACTGCATAACCTAAATGATAATTTAATCCAATTACAATTATCTAGTCGATCCTCCTCAATATACCTCGTCACTCTTGGTCTCACTACATGGGAATCATCCCATGCCACCCTACTATAAGTCACCATGGTAACTTCATGACAATAGTCAGTGTAAAACCAAATAATTATTCATGGTTATAGTCTAACATGTAATACAAATGATTACCCAAGTAAATTTAATGGGAATATATCATCTTCACATGTTATATAAATTCATTGTACGCATCCATATCATAACCCACATCAATTTCGATCCACCCTTGAATGTGTGCCTCCAACCATGAGTGAGAAACACCTCCATTTCAATCATAAATATTTTAATAAGAATCTCAAGAATCCCAAATAGTAATATGAAAAAATCCTAGGATACCAATATCCCAATTCAAACCCGAAAAACTCACAAGTAATCATTTCTTCATAAGAGTCACTATCTCCATATGGTGTCATGGTCATTAAGAACATGTTTTTCATTCCAAACTATAAAAATACTCATCATATGTAGAGAAGGTCAAACACTATCATATCCCCTTTTTCCAAGGCATCACCAAACAATAGATATGTACCTGAACCGATGTATAAAAATATTACAAAACATGAATATGTGAATGTATCGAAATGGGACATGATCGTCAAAAATTGATGTAGAACTCTTTATGAGCTTTATCAAGCATCAACATGGAACTTGAAAGCCTTTATGAATCTAATATATTCTTCTCCAAACCACTCCCTCAATATTTTTCACCCATATCAGGGAAAAATTAATTATAATAATTCATAAATAATTAATCAACATGTTTGTGATGTCTAATGGAATAAAATTCTCATCAAGAGCCAATGACTCCTGGTATCTTCAGAAAACCTCACTAGGGGATCTAAAACATTCCCTTAGAACCAGCCCTCATTAAATACATATCATTTGATAAATGAAATTGTTAATTCCATCAAATTTCATGAATAAAAATAAAATAAAATAAAAATATTTTTATTCATACACTAAAAGAATAATGGAAATTTAGTAGATGGTCTATCATTATAACTACTATGTGATACAGTAAAATAACCATCAATAAGCCTCAATATTGACATGATATATTCAAATAGTATAAAAATAGAATAATTAAAAATAAGAATAATTATAATGAATGAGGAATCAAAATATAATGATTCATGGGATAAACATACCATAAATATATACTAATATGAAACCATATTCATACCCCTTCCATGGGGGATCTAGTGAGAAATATAGATGTGTATCCTAAAATGGTCATTCCCATACCATCACCCATCTATGATATATGAAATTTTAATATTGAATGCACAGAAATTACCTAATTAAATACAATATAGAGAAACCCTACCAACTGGTGAGTGGATTCAAGCAGCTATAATATGGTGCTTCCAATTTATAATACCCCTCTATCCACCCCCCAACATCCTTAGTTTCTCTCCCAAGAATCAACAACAGAAATCCATCCCAAAACCAAGTCCAGAAATATTATTTAAATAAATTCAAAACACATGGAACATAGTTCTGAATCCCATGTCTAAAAAATCCCATGTACCAAAAAATAAATTTTTATTCAATATTAATAATATTGTTTTGAAATCAATGGGTATTACAATAATTTATTGTGAAAAAATGATATGGATAATATTTTATGGGAAATTTCATAGGATATATACGTGTTTAAAATTAAAAAGTAAATAGTGATAGGGTACAGTTTTTGAGGTAATAGTTAATAGTCTAATGATAATGTTATTGAAGCATATTTCATATTAATTTAACTCACATAATAATATAATGTAATAAGGAAGAAATATTTAATCTTGGTTTTTAGAGGATGATTATAAATTTCAATAGAATATTTCTATTGATATTGATATATAAGGGTTTTTTGAAATTGTTGTGGTAATGAATGGTGAGTTTTTGGTACTTATATTACTAAAAATATCGATTACTGCTATACTATTATAATAATTAATCTTATTAATTAGTTTTTGATAATTTATTATATGATTTGAGTTTTATTTCATCTCTCTATATAAATCCTTAAATACTAAAGATTTTTTTAGTCGAGGTCGAGGAGTATTTTAACCATCAAGAGGATCATTTAATTTTTTTATAACTAGGAAAAACTATCAAACATACAATATATACAAATTAAATGAATTAAGGAATTTTTTATATAATGACATTCAATTAATATAATTTGTTGTTTTGATATTAAATATGTTGATAATATATAAGGATTCATTAAATAATGTTAAAATGATAACAGGTTGGTGTGACAATTTGGTACAGTCTGGTGAGATAGTGTCGACAATGAAAAATAATTTGTTATGTTAATTATCACATAGATATGAACAATTATAGTCTTATAACTCAATGAATATTAATTTTTCAAATCAATATTTTTTATATTGATCAAAATAACGATTATGTGATTTTATATTTACAAGATCAAACATTATTTCATAAGAGAATTCATGAAAAGTGTTCAAGGATATTCTCATGCCCAAAAGGGGTGTACATGGAAAAAAATTATAACTTAATGCTATCGGATTTTAATAAAATGAAGTAAGGATTTTAAATTTTTATTGATAACTCGCAATTTTTTTAATGGATTCCAAGGTTCATGTTCATTGTATTTTTTTCAGTATGCAATGAATTGTTGGAAAATTAATTTTCACAATATTTAATTGATATTGAAATATTAAACAGAAGGTTTTATTATAATGAGACATAAACTATTCGTACTAATTCCTCCCCCCATACAAAACCATTATTTTTGTGACCATAAAAAAACTATGTTGTCCATAATTTGATTTAGATAGAGGATTATATATTTTTTGTAAATGTTTTGTGTTTCTTATCATATAAATTTATAATTTATCAGTTTTTATAAGTTATTAATATATTTATTATTATTAAGGATAAAAATAATTTAATATTAATGTGATTTATATATTATAATAGATTAATTATAATATAGTAAATGGGATAAAATTTGTTTCTATTATATTGTTTTATTTTATTTTTATTGATTATATATAAAGATTATTAAGTATTTCAATTATTATTGGACAAAATAACAATATATAGAACGTGTTATATCATAGAAAATGGTCATAGGATAATTATTCTTGAATTTAACCATAAAATTAATAGAATGATTACATACAATTCAATTTTTGTATAAGATAAAAGTAATTTTTTACTGAGAAAAAATCATCAATGAAGTTATGATAGAAAATTAATAACAAAACTATAAAAGTATTCATACTCATGAGGATTATCATATTTATTACTTCATCACTAGTGTATGTTAAATTTTTTCTATTCGTTAGTTTATATTGTATTTTTAGTTATACAGATTTATTTAAAATATTGAAAATATCCGATAAGATTTATACTAAATATGTTTATATAGAATATATTTATGATAAAAATTCTCTAATTTTTTATTCTCATTGCATACATGTTTCATAAGATATTGGAAGATTATATCATACATGTGTAAGTGAATAATAAATAGGGAGATTAAATTCTATATAAATAAAATGTTATGTTAAAAGAAAAATAAAAGGTTGAATAAAATAAATAATTTCAGAAAGTTGATATTGAACCATTGATCAATAATATAATTCATATTTTAAAAAGAAATTTTCACCTTGTAAATCTTATTTATCATGGAAAAAATACTTTAATTTTTTTTCAATTGTGCTTCTCCAATCCCTTATGGAATTAATTATGTCATGTTATAAGATCATGATGATAGTATTTAAGATTATTCCATAATAAAAATTTCATTATGGATGTCAAAAAATATAATAAAATTAATGTATTATGTTAAAAAACTTTTTAATTCTTCTTAAATTAATGGGAATGACATTTGTATTATTTTTTGGGGAAATAAAAAACTTATTATAGAGAAGGAGTGGGATTTTAATCATTAATTTTACCACTATATATATATCATTATTTCTAATATAAATTTCTTTTTCTACATAGTTTTAATATTTTAGTTGATATTGGAATTTTTCAAACTGAATATTATTCTATTCATTTCGTATAAAAGTTTAGTAAGAAAGTGAATGGTAATAGTAAAAGGGACACAATAACATAGAGATTATAATTTCGATGATATAATAAACATATTAAGAGTGGTCGGTAAAAAAAATTCTATTAATGAATGATTATTGTGGATAACATTAAAATATTTGAAATCTATTTAAGAATTATATTATCATACTACTTATTATTTTATCACAAATAATATTTATCTTTATTCTTTGAGAAATATTAATGGAATTGTAGATTTATATATTAATAAAAAATATATTTATTGACCCAAATAAATAATATCAATGTATTGGGAAATATGGTGTTTAGTGCATAGTCTGTTTTTTAATATTGTTGTCAATGATCCCAGAAAACAATGAAATCCTAATTTCAATATAAACATGGAATAATAATGATGAATAATATCTTAACAGATAATTGAAGAGTCCATTAATTATGAGGTGACGTATTTTAAAGAATCTTGTATTTTTCATATAATTTTATATTGGAACATGCATATAATAAGATGGTATCATATTTAATATCATATCTCATATGAAAATGTGATGTTCTGCCTGTTGGTTTTGCTGTCTATTTTATATTGATGGAAAATGTCTTTCATGTACTGTATTTCACTAGAGATTATATAATGATGATTTTGATCTCTCTATAAATAATTTTTTGGAAAATAATCTATCCTGGTGGATTATATAAAACCATTACCTTTTCATATATGGATACCATTAATAAATTTAATTTATTTTATAGGGTTCTTATCTTGCAACACTAGAAATATAAGAAACCACTGTATATTTAGATAAAAATAAAAATAAAATATATATATGTCTATTCAAATGAAATAATTAAATTACTAAAAATAAATAGGTGAATTATATTTATATAATTTTTATTAAAAGGAATATATTATCTGGTTTTTATGCATAAGAAATTCAATTGATAGAGATCGAACAACTAAAACCCTCATTTTGTTATCAAAATAAATGTTTTTTATGAATATTTAATTTTATGTGATATTAATTTATATTTAAGTTAAATTTAGATTAATTAATATAATAATAAATTTGTTTAAATAATATGTTATTTTTTATTAAAATAGTAGATGATATGAAATATTAATGAAAATAATATAAAAATATTTTTCCATTACATTATATCATTTAAATTAATAATTAATTTCCTATTTTTTTAATATATAAAATAAAAAACATTTTTATTTTTATCAAATTAATATAAGATTATTATGATTTATAATTATTTTTTAACAAATTTATTATTTTTGAATAGTACTACGACCATTTTGGTTAAAACACATTTTCCATGGCATGAATAGTACATTATAATATACTAAAACTCACAAGAACATTATCCTGATCATATATTTATTTTTTAAATAAAATCATTCATTTTAAATTTCGGTTTTAAATTTATTATCCTATATTTTATGTTTTTAATCTTAGGATTCATATTTCAGTGAAACCGTTTATATACATGATATATATAATATTTTGATTCTAACATATAACACATTTAAAAAAATTTCTAATTAAGTACATGATAAAATTTTATTTTTTTGGTAAAAAATAGGTAAAAGATAACATTTCATGTTTAGCCAAAAAATATAAATTACTAATGTAAAAACTCATTATTATATATGAATTTAAATGGGGAAATGTGGAAAATCACTTGTTAAGGAGTAAAAATGATTAATTTTTTTTTTAAATTTAATTATATAGGCATAATCATCATTATATCCTCCACAATATATTATTAAACTTTTAGAGTCATTTTCCTTCTGGGTAACATTTTATTATTAGTATTTTGTGGGTGTTTAAAAAATGGTCATCCCAATTTACATATAAATGGTTCCTCTCAACAATGCATCAATAACACACCTAAAGATTTTTAGCTATTTCAAAACAAAAATATTTCCTTCCCCATGAATATTATTATTCATCCATGGTCTTCTAGATATAATTTATTTGCTTATGGAATCCATTTCAAATTAATTATCCATAGAAATTGAATATTCTCAACACGAGTAATCATTTATTCGTGAAATATTTACAACTAATAATTCCATAAAATTTATATTCTTCATGATAATATATTGTAAAATAATAATTTTTGATAAACGTAATTCTTTTATGTTAAGTAAATAACTATTAAAAAATTTTTGCATTTCCAATTTTACAAACAATAAAATGATATTTATATGATTTTATGGCCGACCTCTTCCACAAAGCATAATTTTTTATTATCCCTAACAAACATAAACATATGATTAAAAATTTTAATTTATTAAGATAATATAATATTTGTAACATATATTAGATTCTATAATGATAAGTATGTTATTCATTTATCTCATTCTCTATAAAATGTAATCATTAACCATGTGTACGTGTGGGATACCACCTCCATGGACATATTTATTTCTGTATTTCCTTTCAAAAATACATTACATGTGTGTTTATGAGAATTTGTTTAGGTATAAATCCTTTTATGAAATTATTTTATTAGTTTCATGATAAGTTGGAAAACCTGTAAAAAATATGGGAAACAAAAATTACTAGTAAATTTAATCAAGTCTGGGACTATATTAAGGGGGAAAATGATAACATTTCACCCCAAAATAATATTATAAAAGTTATATTTTACTAATAATTATTTCTAACCATAATATAAGGTAATAAAAAACAAATTTTTTAGTTATTCTTCTTTTAGAGTGATATTAAAACTAACTAAATTAATAATAATAAATTAGTTTTGATATGTTCTAATTTTCAATATTTTTACCACATATATTAATAATGATATCAATTTATCTCATAGACGAAAATAAAAACATAATTATGGGTATATTAAGATATTAATTTGTAAATAATTTTTAATATTTTTTTTCTCTTCCCTGTTATCATTATTATTAAACTCATTATTTAATAAAATGTCCTTTCTTTTCAGAATAACTGAACCATGAAAATCATCAATTTCATCATCATAGATTGTAAAAAACAACCATGAATTGAGTTAAGATTAAAACTATCATGTAACATCTATTTTGTAACCATTAATGAATTTTTGATGAAGATTTTTTATAACAATTTATATAAACACCATTTTTAGGAAACAATGTTAAATTGATCGAGATTAATTATGCCCAATATTAAATATATTCTATCACGAACTAGAATTATTGTAGATATTCATCATTAATGATGTGTATAAATTAAAATATTTGATTTTGGTTATTAATTGTTTTACTAAGATATATATTATATGTATACACTACTTAAGAGTATTTTCATGGAAAACAATCTAAATGGGGTGGGTATATTGTATCAATTCTAATCTTGTGAGACATAATATATTTTAGGCACTATGTCTTCCATGTATAAACTATTTTCTACACATTGATATATTTTTATCATAAATTATTTTTAATATATTTAGAAATAATAAGGAAAACACATTCTCTTCATCAAATTGAAATTGATTCAATTTTTTCCCCGTTAGAAACTATATTTTATGACACCACCATTTTTCAATGATTTATGATCAATATATTAAATTTATTTATTATATTATTGGTATATTATACACTTTATTGTATTATGTGTTATTTTTAAAAAAAATTATTGATTAAAATTCCTAAAACATATATGCATGTAGAATATTTTTTACATTGTGATTTATGCTTCATGTAAGGGATATTGGAAGCTATAATATCATTTTGTTGAGTTATAATGTTTTATAAAGAATATTGTCCCTATATTATTCTATTCTCCAAAATTAATATTTTATTATATATCATATTATAATTGAATTTTTGAAATGAATATTTTTATCAGATTAGGTTATATTACACATTTTATAATCCGGGTTGTGAAAAAACGTTAATTTCAATGTATTTAATATCTTTTATTCATTATTAAAACTTATATTTTTTGTTCCACTATTTCTGGTAAAATAAATATTCCACATTCAAGGTGAAATTATTAGAAATTATATTTTAAAAGTAAGTATTTTTGATGTTTTGCTTTTTCCTTTTTAATTATCACTTTTGAATGTGACATGTATGACTATATTTCATGTAAATAATAGATATGTTTTCTAAAAATCGATTTATTTTTTTACCATGGATTTAATTTTCATATTAAAAAAAAAATCACGTATAAGAGATAAATTTAATAATTTATACACAAATATATAAATATATTTAATGTTTTTGGGATTAATCTCATGCAGTAAAACATATATATTCTTCCTTCCATCTTGTTTGATATTGTTTGATACATTCATTTAAAAGAATTATTTTTATATATACACTTATTTTCTATGATTACTATTCCATGATGGGGATATTTTCTTTTGAATTGATCCACCTTTTTTATTTCGATGTTTTAGGTATCATTATTCTTTATCAATGATGTAATCAATCACTAAATCTTCCTTTCTGATCCATCCACCATAAATAAGAACAACATTTTTTATATTTTTTTACTTCATGAATTCCATGTTATACATTTTATTCATTTAAGGATGTTCCCCTATATTACATTCATTGATTGATTAGTGAAATAATTTAAATATCCATTTACCATTACACCATATGGATTTATCTTGATGGTTAGTTACATAGAAATATATTAGATTTTTTAATTTGGACACTATTGAAAATCATTATACGTTTTATTCTAAAATGAATTAGTATTGAGTACTCGGTAAACATTACTATATATTCTTTAACCATCCAACATCTTTATATGGATTTTAATGATAAATTTATCCATTTTATTTTCTTGGGTAAGTGTATCCATTAGTAAAAATAATTGTCAATGGATACACTTTTTTTCATTTCCTTGATGTTTTGGTTTGGGAACTGATCTTGAATGGTATTTTGAGTACATTAATAATTTATTGACATATTTTTCTCAGATATTATAATGATTTAATATGTATTTTAATTTTTAACATCTACTAGATCAGACCATCTAATATTAATTTCACATGGAATCTGGGATACAATTGATTACCCTCTTATAATTGTTTACAATGTTTTGGTTTTTCTCATTATTCCATTTATTATTTTTGTAATCAATAGAGATAAGATTTTGATAATATATTGCATAAATATTATACAACAAAAAGAATTTATAATGAAATAAATAAAATCATAAATACATAATAACTGAACCTAAACTTGCTGATATCATTTTTCAGCACTATAGTCATGTCAACCTCCCTACCCAATTATATAGCATATTATGGGAGGTTGTTTCTGGAAACTACATGTACTATGGATTAGATTAAATATAATGATCCACGATGCTAAATCATTTTATCCTTGGTTACTAATTCTAATGTTCTTGGTTACAATCATGGACTCAAATGTGGTGCATATTTATTTTTATAACAGCAATCTACACAATTTCTTATTCTAGAGAAAAAAAATTTATTTTCTATATTTAGAAGATGAAATTTGGAATGTTAGAGGTTTTTTTGAATTATATATGTCCTAATTAAATTAAAATTAATTCATACTGTTCATATAAATGGAAATCTGGACTCTCAATGTTTTGTGTGGTCTATCATGATCATAATGAAAAAAATAAGGATGCTTTTATGTCTCCTGTGGAGCCTCTTTTTCTCTTGAAGGGGATATTCAAGGAGCCATTAACAGATTTTTTTTCCAAAATAATGCATTTCATTAATAAATTGTAAGATAGTGATTACATCATTATTGTATAGGATATCAGGAATTTTACTTTTTACCAATCAAGTAGACTCATGTAATAGTGTATGGAGTTTTTGGTTTATCTTATGTCCCTCAATTTCATTATGACATGTATTCCACAAGGTGAATTTTGTTATAGATGGTCTTGATAACAATTTACTAGGTATATATATCAAATGTTTAGATACTCATATAACTATTTTTGTATCACATTTTGAATGAAACTATAATATAAATCACACACATTAGACTTTATTATCATAAATTTTAATTAATTATATCCATCTACATTTTTTATGGTTAATCATTAACGAAAATTAATGATTATTATTTGGGTAGTTTATTATGTATTTTTATCACATCATTTCATATGATTAAGTCATTGGACTGAACGATTTAGTTTGTTAATATTAATATTTTATTACCCTTGATGAATTAATAATCCTTATTAAAGAAACATTTTTTCCGCATTTAATGTATTCATAAAAAATTTAAAAATATTTCTTGATAATATTATAAGATATGTGAATAATTTATTTCTTTCAACATTGATTGCAAAAATAATTCTTTGTTTATGGAATTCATGTAAGAAATTTTTTGTTTGATGAGTCTATAACCGTAAGATTACTATTTCTGGAATTATGCATTTTATCATTTAAGAACAAGTTATTGATAGCCATTTAATCTATTTATCTATATCACTATAAAATGATATATAATTATTTTGGTTTTAGTGTATTATGCACTTTTTTAATATTTATTTATACAATATTATTTATGACCATTTTTTCAGTAATGATATTCGATTATAATCACCATTTTCTACCATTATTGATCATTTCATCTCACCCCTTCATGTGTTTCCCCTTCTCCAATAGTTATGAAAAAAATTATTATAGATGATATTTCTAAAATTTTATCTTATTCTGTGAATCGATTTTAGTTGTTGAAGGATTTTTATGGATTATGTAGTTTCTTATATAGTTTTAAGAATATTTCAATTAATTAATATATATATAAGGGCTATATTAGTTTTTGATGTTTCTAATTTTATAAATATTTAAACATAAAATGTATTGGGAATGTTTTTAATGTAATATTATTTTTATCTATTTTATTAATACATAGTTATGTGTACGAATATATTGTTAGTATCATTAATTATGTGAAGTATGTTATTTTATAACTGGATCTGGGGGTACACAACTACGGTGATAGAACTAGTATCATGTAAGGGTTTTGATGACATTGGATATTATAATGTTATCGTTAGGGGATAATTTTAGAGTTTCAATTTTCATAAATAGATGACGTGTTAAATATTATGATAATTCAAAAGGGCCAAAATTTTATTTAGGATAGTATAAGAATTATTTAAAATTTTATAGAATTGGATAAGAGAAGTTTACTAAAAATAATTAGATAAGAATAATGGACAGGCCCAAATATAGTATAACATCATATAGTTTTTGTGAGGTTGATATTGTTTGGTTATACGAGAAATTAAATCACTATCTAAATGCTACATGTGGATAAAGGAACATTAACTAATAAACTTAGGTTTAGTAACCTTGAAAATTCATCTAATTTTGTATTAACATGATCATCAATTGGGTTGTGAATAGAGGCTTAAAACCCCATATGGTTTAACATACTCGGGGGGATACAACTTAGTTTACCATAGTCTATTCATAAACTAGCGAAAATTATTTGTCTACGATAGAGAAATTATGATTGAGAAATATGTACAACAATAAATATGGATAACCATTGATTGAAAAAAGTTTAATAGGTTGAATTGAATGTATCATAAATAAAAAATTTCAACCATGAAAAAAAAATTGGATTTATATTTTCCAATTCATGTTTTAGATATTATAAAAAAATGTTTTATTATTCGGTTTAAATAGTATAAATAATATAAATATAAGAAATTTTCATATCGAGAAACCACTATATCATATAACTGAATCATCAAGCATAATTATATGTTTTAAAATCTTATTACATGACTATTATGTTGGAATATATCATCTTCCATGACTTATATATGGCAGAGAGATTGAAATTCTAATAAAGACCGTGGAAATTTTTCTTAGCGAGTGATATTTTTCAATGATATTTTGATATATACTAAAATTAACAGGAATGATATGATACATCATTGGATTTATCATTAATACATATTGTTTTATATTTTGTAGGAATACATTAAATGGAATCAATAACATCGAAATGCGATTTTATGGGAGGGTAAATTTTTTTGGGATAACTATTATAGAACGCATGACTTTGGAGTGGAAGAAACTTAATAGATGTTGAGGTTATAAATATTAAATTTATTTTCAAAAAAGTGGGTTAGAAATTATTGTTTCTTTGTAATTGATTATTTATTTAATAAATTGTATAACATGATAATATTTCTTACTTTTATCTTAGTTATGGGATACTGATATATACTATATAGCATGTGACCTTTTATGCTAGTGGTAAATATCATTTGAGGGTAAAATATACTCTCAACTTCTCGATGAATATATAGCTTCATAATTGTTTAATGTTTGATATATTGTGGTAGGTTTATGAAAGAAATATTTTAGGCAATGTGTCATGAGGGTATATACATACATGATTATATAAAGTTAGGAAAGTGAAATTTTTTTATAGAATGATACGTAACATAATAATTCCAAATAAGGAATTCAATATTTACTATAAGATTTTATATATCAAATGATAAATATGATAGAAATACTATTACACACATCCATTAATATGTGAGAAATAATTTTGAAAGGATAAAATTTATTTAAGAGGTGGATAAAACACCCTCATATTTTATAATAAGATTTCTGATAAATTATTCAATGTTCTTGATATCATTCTCCACAAGCAACCCTAATCATAAATAATACAACAATAATCATTGATTTACGAAAATATTATGTTTGGCTATAAAATCTATATATTTAAATTTTATTTAAAAATATGTTTATGTGATTTAAATTTAATAATAATGAAATGTAATTATTACATGTAAATACTATGAAATTCAATATATATTTAAAAAAATAACTAATGACATCATTTTATTCTTAGAAATGATTTTTTCTATATATTTTTTATGGGATATGAATATTTATTTTTAGACCATATAGATTAATCGTGATAAAATGTATTTTATTAGAATAATTGAATAATAATAATTTAGGCGTTTAATGATAGGAAATAATAATACAAATTAGTAATATTCTAAAAACATTATATTCATTTAAAAAGAATTTTTCTTTTTATTCAAACATTTTATATTAAATTTTATATACCGAATTTTTAGAATACATATTTAACAATTTTAAATTATTTTTTTCGATTCACATTTTATAATATTATAAATATTATTTTGTTTTATTTTATAAATGAATTGATTTTATTAGTGTCTAGTATAGATACGTTTTTTTTAAAATTTAACTTTTTTTAATATCTAGGATGTTGGAATAAAAAAATCTCACAATACTATTTTACGGGAAAACTTATATTTATAATAATTGACATCATAATTTTAAAAATATTATGTATACTTCATAATCCTATATTTTAATATTATAAAACATAAATATCATCTTACACAAAATTTAATTTAATGCAATGTACATTCACTGTTATAAAATTAAATTATATCATTTTTAAAAATATTTTCTTAATAAATGAATTTAAAAAATTTAAATTTAGGTCAAAATTCATTCAAAATATAAATTATATTTTTAATTAAAATGGATAAATTTCAATGATTCAAACTATTCAACAATGAAAATTTCTATATAGTAAAAGTGAAAAATGTAATGCTAATATAAGAACAGAGATCTTCTTTTTAGGTATGGACATTTTTTCTGGTGTTTTTTAGGAAATTTGAATTTTTGGAATTTTTAAAAGTACACATTGTGTTCATAGGAGTACATGTCATGTATCTTATTACCTCATATGACCATGTCTTGGGCGTGTAATGGTCGAGACATGGAAGTGTGGTATGACATGGAAGACTGCAAATTTTTGGGCCAGTTGAGGTGAATACACGACAAGTTCATTAATAGTACACGCTATGTAGTTTTTCTTTTATCTGCTAAATCAGACAGGGGTCACGTCTCATTTACAGAAACATATTCTTCTCCCCTCATCTAGTCTAGGAGTGACTAGAATCAAAAAATATTCTCTGAGAAACTGGCTCACCATTTTTCTCTGAATCAAACACCATCAATTGGATTGGAATTGCCTCAGTGAGTTCTTCCTTCTTGTAGATCCTCTTCCCATGATTTATCCTCTATCGTTAGTTAGTTGTGGTTGAAAATTTCAGACGTTTTTGAAGATCTATGATGATCTAGGTAGATTAAAAGGAATAGGTTCAACTATATGGATAAAAAAACACCGATTTAGGTGGTTTGTGCCTTTACGTAGTTGTTTTTGGATTATATATGCTAAAATTTCCCAATATTGTAGTTCAGGGTTTTGTGTATTTTGGAATTTAACCCTATTGTAGTCCTACTATTCATTTTTCTCTTGAGAAAGGTGATTTAATGTTGAACATGGATTATTACCTTGCTTATGGATGTGTTTTCCCATGTTTTCTTGATATTGGTTGTTGTGTCTAGAATAGCCTGTCAGGATGTTTACCAAGTGTTATTAGGACTGAGTTGATATTATATGACCTACTTTTTATATGAATTATAGTTGCATATACTTTTAGTAGTTGGGATTAATTTGGATATTGTATATTGTTTGTGAACGATTTAATTACACAGGTTTGTGAGAACCTGGTATAGAAATACCATAGGGGGAATTTATGTTGAGGGCTTCCCTAGATTGTCTATTATACATTTCATGTTATGGGACTACGGGGGGATTTATGTTGAGTACTCCCTCATAGTGTGTAATGTTTAACGTTATGATACCATAGGGGATTTGACATTGTGTTCATCCTCAGAGAGTCTATAGTTTATCATTAAAAGATCACTAGAGGAATTGATGGTGACTGCTTCCTTAGAATTTCATTATATGTATTAGACCAAAGGGGTTAGACTGTGTGAGTCATCCCATGGTGTTGTTATGTAATTATTATTAAATGATAATTTGATCTATAGGGGTTATGGGGTGATAATATTCCCGGATGGTTACTTGTGAATGGTGGGTTAAATAATCAATAAATATAAATGAATGTAGTTGAAATTTTAGGATTGTTTACTTTTTAATAATTCCTCATATATAACCACATTGATCATATTACATTCTATATATATATTAACTGATAGGTGGGAATAGATCATTGGGTGGTTTCCTATATGGATCATCTCACACCCTGTTTGGGTCACGCTTTTTGGAACAAACATATTATAAAGTTGAAGGAATATATAAGGGAAAGAAGTCTTCTACTTCATGTACTTGATTACTATTGAGTTGGAGAGCGTAGTACTAAGCCAAGAATTTCAATGATTTTATAGTTGATTTACTGTTTAACACTTTTGTTTCTTCTTTATATTCCACCATTATTACTTGTTTGGATACATTCCTAGGCATGTGTGACATGCATCATTTATATATGTGCTCTAGTTTTTTTATTTACATTCAGTCTTCTATTGTTTACTTATTGTATTTTATTAATGCTTCTGTGGTGTATATTATTGTTATTTCACTACATTACACTTCCAATAATGGAATAGTTTCCCCACTTTCACACTGAAGTCCCTCGCTGTAAGTCAGCAGCCTACGACATTTGGGGAAATGTGTTTGAAGCCATGTGACCAACCAGATTTGGGGAACCTTTGAGTGGAATCTAGAACAGGGATGTTACAATGTAGAATCAAATGGTTTATTTTCTTATTGAGTTACTTTTTTGAGATTATTGATAGGTATAATAATGAATTTGAAGTTGGTAAAAAGTTGTGTCTGGGAGTAGCTAACCCATGTATAGGGAAAATCTAAAATGCCTCGAATATTAGATTTTTTATGGTATTTCAGTTGTTATGGTGGATTTGATTTCACCATTGGGATATTCACATGATTTTGGATGTTATCATTGATAATATTTAGGTTCTATTTCTGTTGAAACCTGATGAGAGGAGGTTATTCCATCTCATGCATCATATGGTCAGTTGTTAGAGATCACATGTCATGCATTCATCTCGTTACATTTTGGGTGCATTCTTGATTTCATGTTGTTGTGATAGATGTTGTTCTATATATAAATGTTGTTGTGATAGATTATTTGATATAATGTCTTCTATTTTATATGGAATTGATAATATGTAATTTTGATTGAATAAACGTTAATCATTAGTCACTCAGGTGTTATGGTCCATTGTGGATTTGAATTTGGTGTATCGTGAGTTTTATTGCACTATTATACCTTATGATATGCATGTATATGAAAAAAATCATTGATTCATGGGGATTATGGACCCCTACAGATCAAAATTTTCCACCTAATTTTTTAGATATGTTGTTTTTATGGGTTTCTAAAATAGTTCTTATGGTTTACTATCCCTAAAAACATATAATACTGATGTGGCTCTATTTTTAATTATTTTTACGACATCTTTTATGTATGTTTTTTAACAATTTAATTAATTATTTTCACACATGTTAATATATAAAGTAATTTTTTTATTTTATCACTAAATTTCTTAATTAATTGTTTTTATAATTAAATTGGTGTTTTTAGTCCTTTTATATAGTCTATCAAGTTATTTTTATTACATTAAATTACATTCTAGTTTAATAATCATAATTGGTTTTACTTATTAACATTATTAAATTATTATTATGTAATTTATTGTTATTTTTATTTTCATTAATCTAATTTACTTTTTAATTTAAAACTTTATCCTTTAATATAGATTTATTTAAATAAATAAACCTTACTTATTAACCGGTTCAATTATTCTCTTAAGTAATTAAGTTTAATAATTAAGTTAATAAAATAACCCTTTCTTAATTTTATGGTTTCATTTAATAATCTAACTAATTATCATTGTCGTTTGATAACTATAGTTAATTTTATTTATTTTAATTTTATGTCCGTAGTTAGTTGTTTGTAGGTGTTCTGCATTTATTTAGACATATATTTAATTAATCTAAACATTTATTTTTTAGTAAATAGTTAGTCACTTTTATTTATAGTTTTTTGAATAAACTAGTTAGATTTTAGTTATAGTTAATTAATTAGCCTTTAATAATTTAGTTATTTTGACTTTTGTTTTAATTAATTATTGGTTTCTTTATTTTATTATTTGCTTTAAATTATTTTTTATTGCATATAGCTCATTTTTTTCTATCGGTGAGTTGTCACACCGATCTTTTGTCACATTGTTCTTCTGTCACATTAATCTTTTTTCACACTGATGTTTTTTTATAACTATCAGTGTGTCATGACGTACTGATTACATTGAAACACCATTGGTCTTTCGTGAAGCATTGATGTTGCGATGCACCGAACCTTGATTTCTGTCATTCATTTTATCGGTGAGTTATATTTTTATTTTCAATTATCAGTGAGTCACATACTCATTTATCCACAAAATAATCATCGGTTCAGAATCACGCCGATTTATTTCCTCTTCAGCCTCTCCTGCACATTGGTTTCAATATATCATTTTTTTAATTATCAGTGACTATTCTTTTATTTTAATTAATGGTTACACTTTTAACTATCAGTTTCTTTTTATTTCTATATTTTGGTGAGTCATTTTATCGGTGCCTCGATGTTTCCCCCTTTGTTTCCATTATTCATTCGGTGAGTCAATATAAGGCCCCAGCCTTAAACCTTACTTAATATTGAATTAAATGAGTAATTCACATTTAGGATCTTTTCAGGTTTAGAGTTTTAGAGAATTAGGACATAACTATTACATCTCAAAAGATTAGAAAGTAGTCGCTTCTACTAAATTTTCATAAAATAAATACTCATTAAAAGAAACATGTATAGTTCCATGTTTTAGGTAGCATGACTTTCCATTGATCCCATCCTTGACCCTATTCCACGTTATGTCCTGTGAAAAACATTTCAAAAACTTGGGATGAGCATAAGAATCTCAGTAAGGGATACACAAAGAATGAAAACTATTATATTTTCAAAACAACAAGTAAACCATGAATACTTTATCAATGTAATACTTTTCACCTTCATGAAGTAGTAAAAACTTTTCACTGAAAAAAAAATTATCATTACTTACCATTTTGTAACCAAAGGATTACCATAAAACCCATATAAAGAACACATAACATATATAAAGGTAACTTGGGACATAAACATACCTAAGTGGAATAACCATATGGTCGACTTCCACACATATCACTTAATGGAATAGCCATATGGCCAATTTCCATACATACTTAATGGAATAGCCATACGACCGACTTCCATACCCAATGCATTGGAGGTTATAACGTAACCACTTTCCCTGGTATTCACGGCACCACCCGTCATAATGTCCAAGTACCATTATTACACATAAAATATGGAAAATATAAACATTTCAATAACAATATTTCATTTTCAATCACAATAAATAATTCCCAGATATTGAATTAATCAATCCATTTTCAAAAACCATTTAAAAGAGATTTTTGAATCAAAGTGTCCCATACCACTTTGAAGCATTTAATGGAATTATAATTTTAAAACATTAATGTCCATATAAATAAATACTGAAATCCATTTCTAAAACATGGAAATTAAATAAAAAGATTTAGAATAATAAATCTTTAAAACATTTAAAATGATATTTTTGTTAAAGAGTTGTTAACAAAATAAGAGACTCTTGAATACAAATAATAGAGGAATAACATTTAATCCGAACTTTATTTTATCATGAGAATAAAAGGATTCATGATATAATATGTCAAAGGACAGTATACACACCATATAAGAGTGAATTGGTGTATAACAACAATGAAGTCTCAAAAGAAATGTAAAATGAGATGAAATCCATTATAAAGAAGGTATCCTTAAATTAAGGATAAATCAATCTCATAATTATGTGTGAAAAATATAAATACACCAAATATAAGTGGATATTAAGTGTAAAACAATCAACGTTTATTCACACATATTCAAAGGATGACATATTCAATAACTACATGTTGAACCCAAAGAAATCGAAATTGGGTTAAGAAGTTCCCTTGACAGCCTAACGGCGTCACATCAAAATGAGTTGATGAGAGATAAAAAAACTATCTCATCACTTGGACATAAAATTTACATCAATAAGGATATATGATAACATATCCCAACATAACAATATGTACATTAAAAGACCCAACAAAAGAAGTCTTTTAAAAAGAGGAGGGTGAAAGGTTCCCTAACCGACATGGGTATCTTTCGAAACATACGCCCCGTGAAAGGAGGACAATACATCATTGATGTAAATACTAATAAATGAAAGAATATTACACAATGAGTAAAATAATGGTCAGTACATACACCACTCAAAGGAAAATGTGGCAAAAGTATCATAAATCTCACGGGAATAAAAGTGAGAAGAAAAATCCCTTACGAAAACTCGGCAGCCTAACGGCGCCACTTAAAACATCCAAAATGGATTGATGAGAGGAAATAGGGTCTCTCATTACATAAACATAATGTTCACAGAAAGAGGATTATAAAATAACATCCCCCAACATAACAAATAGGAGCTTAAAAGAAGTGACATAAAGGAGAGTACTTTAAAAGAAAGAGAGAGGTTAGATCTCTTACGAAAATTTGACTGCCTATCGTCGCCACTCAAAACATCCAAAATGGATTGATGAGAGAGAATAGGGTCTCTTATCACATGAACATAAAAATTACAGTAATATTAATATAAAAGAACATCCCAATAACAATAAATATGAGATTTAAAAGGAATGACATAAAAGAGTGTACTTAAAAAGAAAGAGAGGTGTAGGATCCCTTACCTCGGGTCCGACTTGACTCGATCGTTCTTTAATCTCCTGAATAATAAACTTTAGTAAATTTATACTTCCTTAAGAACCTTTTTAAAGTTCATTATTCCTTTTATATCACTTATTACCATGTTATAAACATTATTTAATCATTTAAGTTTATCATGTTTGTTTTGTCGATATTTGGTTCTTAAGTCGAAAGTGGACTTCTTACAATTACATGTTGTTCGTGTGGTCAAAGGTTCTTCATATCCAAAAATGACATTCCTGATTTGGATATCATATATATCATATATATCCAGCATATAAATGTATTTATAAAATCACATAATCACTTAGAGGAAAGAAATGAAATGCACCGTTCATGGAGACGGTAAGCCGTACGTACACATGAACGCTACTTTCATTTCTATGTTGTATTAATCGAATTAAAACTATATGAGAGGTATGTATATTTTAATTCCAGAATTATATTAATCATTTAGATGTATCATACATCATATATATCCATTATATATATGTACTTATAATAGTACATTACATTTGGAGATAAGAAATGAAATGCACCGTTCATGGAGACGGTAAGTCGTACGTACGCATGAACGCTACTTTCATTCCTATCTCATACTTTAATGGAAAGAAATAATAATTATATAGAGTTATATAATAATTACAGTATAAAATCATATATAATGACATTAAATCCATCCTTTATACGTCCCACGTATGGCATTAACGAATCACATCACATTGAGGGGGCGGTAGTCCGCACTTCCTAAAATGAAGAAATCGCGTATACCCATAATGGAAGCCATAAAGGTAAGACACAAATGAAGAATACAAAAGAATAAGTAAAACATAAACATATTATATATCGTATATAAAAATAGTTACATCATAATGGCCACCTTTGAAGGTGTTAAATGAGTATTGAACAATCATTGTTTCGGGAGGCAGAATTTCTCCATCCACGGAAACCGTATTTTCTTTAACCATTTGATGTATTTGTGTGAGAGTTTAGCTCAAATAAATCTTATAACAACATCCTAGTATATTTAAGATACTGGTTTTGTTACAAAATAAGTAAATAAAAAGAGTTTAGGGGGTTGGAGAAACAAAATAAAACAAATGAACATGAGAGAGTGAATTACCTTTAAATTTGTAACTCCTTTTCATTTGAGCCTAAAGGCTTTCTTTGAAAGGATTCTGCCTAAATTTAATCCTATAGGATGAGTGGAGGTATGTGGAGAGAGTAAATGGGCAGGGTTTGGCTGAGCCAAAGGCTTGAGGAGTGTGTGAAATGAGGTAGAGGTGGGGGCCTTTTATAAGAGGAGAGGAGGGGCACTTTTGGAAAGTAAAGAAATATTACTTTATTTGAAAATGTGTTTCGGTTTTAAAAGGTCCCACATTGATATAATTCGTGGATAAGGTGATAAGGGTTCTAAATACACTCATCCAATACGTTTTGGACATGTTTAGTTTATAGATTTTACATTATCTTTCCATTTTATTTAAATCATCAAATAATGATGTCATCGCTGCATCAATATTATGTCATAAATAATTTATTTTATTTAATGTCTAAAAATTATAAAAAAATAACTATGATGTAGGAAATATTTTTAGCTTTCCAATGACTATTTATAATCAAAAATCTGACTTATATATCCCCATTTAATAATTGTTTTAGTTAAACATATCATGTTTGTGTCATTTTTACTTTTACATTAAATAAAAAGTTATTTATGTCATTTCCCAACCAAAGTGTCTCCATGGGGTCCCCAAGTTTACCAATGGCTTGTCTTGGTCGGAAATGACACAACCAATAAGGTTGGGACATGTGTCTAGGTCATTTCATATTATTAAAGCATTATTTATACCTTAAACTACCCTAATTACCACTAATCGCGATTAAGAACTTAATAAGTTACTATTCACCAAAAATTATTTTTATCCCATTGAACCACATTTTACTTCTTAATGACAACCATGTATGTCGGATTTTTGAAATTCAAAACACAATGATGGAAAAATTTCATTTAAACAGAAAATCAGTCTTTATAAGTACCACTTAGTGGTTTCACTATTCATCAAAAATTGAAGTTTTTCAGAAAATTACCAAAAATTTACCCTAAGATATATTTGATATTCCAAATTCAAAAATGAAGTCTATTTTACAAAATTCAAAACATATAAGTCACATTAATTAATTTAATAAATAATTTCCGCTGTCAGAGCAAATATCGTGTATTTATGAAACAATAAGTATCAAAAGATTGATACTAGTTTAAGTTCGATTTCAATGTGAAATTAATTCCAACGACCTCTATTGGATTTAATGGTAAAAATATTTTCTAATTTCACTTTAAAACCAATTAAAAAGATAATCTAATCATATAAATAAATTATATTAAAAAGAGGTTTTGAATTAAAATACATCATTTTACACTATTCATTAAAAAATGAACTTTATCAGAAAGGTACCAAAAATTCACACAAAGTAAATTTTTGATGTCCCGATTCTAAATAAGATTTATATTTGGTCCAATAGAATTTATAAGATCGATAAAAACTATATTTAATGACGGTTCTCCGTCAAAAGGTGATAAGTGGACCTTTCGTGAAAATTAGTGTATAAATGCCTAAAATTGAACTCTTTCCGTATTTTAAGCCTTTATCTTTTATTGGGTAAATGTAAAAACATTTAAAAACATATATAATCATATTTTAGTTATTTCTATCCATTACCGCCAGTACAATGGCTACTCGTTAACTACCATTTAAAATAATATTATTTTATTATTAGAGTGCAATGTAAGATTCCCAAGAAACGCGTTGTTGCGTGTTGGGTACGCCATCGAGCATAGCGTCCCCTTTAAAGTCATTTAAATATTTTATTCACAAATATGGATAAATATGAAATGTCATATTCTTTATTTACCTGGGGTGTTACATCCTTCCCCCCTTTTGGGAATTGCGTCCTCGCAATTTTAAAATTGCGCTTGGAAACATCCTTGAAAGTCCCACATCGGAACAAAAGTCGGTAAAACAAACACTTTAAAATAAAGAGAGATAAGCACAAAGGTCACCCGAGTTAACCCATACTAGGATTCCATGTTTGAAAATATGGACATGGAGGAAAAAACAAAGGGTCATGTTCTGATGGAGAGTGATAGAAAACATGTTTAGGAGAAAGTTAACCACGAGAAAATCACAAACTTGTGATGGGTTAAACGGTATTCGATTCCCCAGTAGGAAAAGTTAATAGACAACATTTTTGTTTTAAGTTAATTTTTATTGAGGAATTTATTCATAAGGAAACATAATCACATATCATATTGACTTTCAACTTTTATTAGATTCCTTACACAAACTCATATTTTCTCCAAAAGACGAGTATTTAGGAAGACTTGTTCACATTAAGAGTACTATAATCAACTTCTAGAGAATCACCTAATCCACAAAATAGAACTATATACTTCCCATGTCCTTAGACTTTAACCAAAACCAAAACCAAAAATGCTATTACAAGATCAGATAATCCAGAAAAGGATAACCCTTTATAAAAAGAAAATCTATTCTTAATCTCCAAAATTTGTCCAACAAAACCCAAAGTTCAATGAGGACCATTCTATAATAAATTTGTCCATAAAATTCTTCAAAGAAAACCAATATAAGATTGAAACCCAAATATTTGTAGGATTTAGTCGCATAGTCTTCCAAGATAAATCGTAACATTTATCTCTAAAAATATCAGTTGCTCCTAAAGTCTCGTTTTGAAAAGTAATTAACCTAATCACATATCCTCCATGATAGGTTAATCATTTTCATAAATAACCCAAAATCAACTTACTCTTAATTCATAAAATCATATAACTAGAATGAATCAGTCAAACTAACCAGGGACTTCACGTAGTCCAGTGGTAGGCGATAAATATCAGTCGCATATTGGTTGTGGGTTCGATTCCCGCAGCTTTGTCCGACGCGACGGGATGTCACACGGTCTACGTGTTGTCCTTTTTCCAAAACTATATAATTCTTAAAACATTCCCCAAAATGAGATAAAATCTTCAAGAATAATCAAAACATATTTTAATCTCAATTTTATCTCATTCCCTTTATTTTCCATCATATCATAGAGTAACCCATAATTACCTAAAAAGTAAGGATCATATAAACCCTAATGGTTACCTTAATAATTATTACCTGAATTTCCACATCAAGTTGTCCATCTCGTACATGATTCATTAAAGAACTCACCAAGGTTGAAGTGGTTGATCATGAATCCTTGATATTTGGTTTAGAACAATCACGAGTTTCCTCATTGAATCCTCCATTTTATCTAGTATCTTAATCAGAGAACCACCACAGTTTCCTTCAAACATGTGGTCTCTTTGGTGCCTGCTAGATCCATCCATTCACTAAAAATAGAAATGTCAGTGTGAGTATATCAACAAAACCATCATGTAATAATGAGGAAGGTAAACACTATGATACACTTACTCATTCACTTTATCTAAAACTAGGACTCTTTCTGAAATCCTAACCATTATGGTAATGTCACTTATGCTTAAAGAATACCCTAACCTCTAAAGTTATCTAAACCGACCTTTGATACCAACTATAAGGCCCCAGCCTTAAACCTTACTTAATATTGAATTAAATGAGTAATTCACATTGATGATCATTTCAGGTTTAGAGTTTTAGAGAATTAGGACATAACTATTACATCTCAAAAGATTACAAAGTAGTCTCTTCTACTAAATTTCCATAAAATAAAAAGTCTTAAAAAGAAACATGTATAGTTCCATGTTTTAGGTAGCATGACTTTCCCTTGATCCCATCATTGACCCAATTCCACGCTATGTCATGTGAAAAACATTTCAAAAACTTGGGATGAGCATAAGAAGCTCAGTAATTGATACACAAAGAATGAAAACTGTTAGATTTTCAAAACAACAATTAAACCATGAATACTTTATCAATGTAATACTTTTCACCTTCATGAAGTAGTAAAAACTTTTCACTGAAAAAAAAGTATCATTACTTACCCTTTTGTAACCAAAGGATTACCATAAAACCCATATAAAGAACACATAACATATATAAAGGTAACTTGGGACATAAACATACTTAAGTGGAATAACCATACGGTCGACTTCCACACATATCACTTAATGGAATAGCCATACGGCCAATTTCCATACATACATAATGGAATAGCCATACGGCCGACTTCCATACCCAATGCATTGCAGGTTATAACGTAACCACCCGTCCTGGTATTCACGGCACCACCCGTCATAATGTCCAAGTACCATTATTACACATAAAATATGGAAAATATAAACATTTCAATAACAATATTTCATTTACAATCACAATAAATAATTCCCAGATATTGAATTAATCAATCCATTTTCAAAAACCATTTAAAAGAGATTTTTGTATCAAAGTGTCCCATGCCACTTTGAAGCATTTAATGGAATTATAATTTTAAAACTTTAATGTCCATATAAATAAATACTGAAATCCATTTCTAAAACATGGACATTAATGATAAAGATTTAGAATAATAAATCTTTAAAACATTTAAAATGATATTTTTGTTAAAGAGTTGTTAACAAAATGAGAGACTCATGAATACAAATAATAGCAGAATAACATTTAATCCGAACTTTATAATATCATGAGAATAAAAGGATTCATGATATAATATGTCAAAGGACAGTATACACACCATATAATAGTGAATTGGTGCATGACAACAATGAAGTCTCAAAAGAAATGTAAAATGAGATGAAATCCATTATAAAAAAGGTATCCTTAAATTAAGGATAAATCAATCTCATAATTATGTGTGAAAAATATAAATACACCCAATATAAGTGGATATTAAGTTTAATACAATCAAAGTTTATTCACACATATTCAAAGGATGAAATATTCAATAACTACATGTTGAACCCAAAGAAATCGAAATTGGGTTAAGAAGTTCCCTTGACAGCCTAACGGCGTCACATCAAAATGAGTTGATGAGAGATAAAAAAAACTATCTCATCACATGGACATAAAATTTACATCAATATGGATATATGAGAACATATCCCTACATAACAATATGTACATTAAAAGACCCAACAAAAGAAGTCTTTTAAAAAGAGGAGGGTGAAAGGTTCCCTTACCGACAAGGGTATCTTTCGAAACATACGCCCCGTGAAAGAAGGACAATACATCATTGATGTAAATACTAATAAATGAAATAATATTACACAATTAGTATAATAATGGTCAGTACATACACCACTCAAAGGAAATTTTGGCAAATGTATCATAAATCTCACGGGAATAAAAGTGAGATGAAAAATCCATTCCGAAAACTCGACAGCCTAACAGCGCCACTTAAAACTTCCAAAATGGATTGATGAGAGGAAATAAGGCCTCTCATTACATCAACATAATGTTTACAGAAATAGGAATATAAAAGAACATCCCCTAACATAACAAATAGGAGTTTAAAAGAAGTGACATAAAGGAGAGTACTTTAAAAGAAAGAGAGAGGTTAGATGTCTTACGAAAATTCGACAGCCTATCGGCGCCACTCAAAACTTCCAAAATGGATTGATGAGAGAGAATAGGGTCTCTCATCACATGAACATAAAAATTACAGTAATATTAATATAAAATAACATCCCAATAACAATAAATATGAGATTTAAAAGGAATGACATAAAAGAGTGTACTTAAAAAGAAAGAGAGGTGTAGGATCCCTTACCTCGGGTCCGACTTGACTCGATCGTTCTTTAATCTCCTGAATAATAAACGTGAGTTAATTTATACTTACTTAAGAACCATTTTAAAGTTCATTATTCCTTTTATATCACTTATTACCATGTTATAAACATTATTTAATCATTTATGTTAATCATGTTTGTTTTGTCGATATTTGGTTATTAAGTCGAAAGTGGACTTCTTACAATTACATGTTGTTCGTGTGGTCAAAGGTTCTTCATATCCAAAAATGACATTCCTGATTTGGATATCATATATATCATATATGTCCAGAATATACATGTATTTATAAAATCACATAATCATTTAGAGGAAAGAAATGAAATGCACCGTTCAGGGAGACGGTATGTCGTACGTACGCATGAACGCTGCTTTCTTTTCTATGGCGTATTAATGTAATTAAAACTATATGAGAGGTATGTATATTTTAATTCCAGAATTATATTAATCATTTAGATGTATCATACATCATATATATCCATTATATATATGTACTTATAATAGTACATTACATTTGGGGATAAGAAATGAAATGCACCGTTCATGGAGACGGTAAGCCGTACGTACGCATGAACGCTACTTTCATTCCTATCTCATACTTTAATGGAAATAAATAATAATGATATAGAGGTATATAATAATTCCTTTATAACATCATATATAATAACATTAAATCCATCCTTTATACGTCCCACGTATGGCATTAACGAATCACATCACTTTGAGGGGGCGGTAGTCCACACATCCTAAAATGAAGATATCGTGTATACCCATAATGGAAGCCATAAAGGTAAGACCCCAATGAAAAATACAGAAGAAAAAGTAAAACATAAACATATTATATATCGTATATAAAAATAGTGACATCATAATGGCCACCTTTGAAGGTGTTAAATGAGTATTGAACAATCATCGTTTCGGGAGGCAGAATTTCGCCATCCACGGAAACCGTATGTTTTTTAACCATTTGATGTAGTTGTGTGAGATTTTAGCTCGAATAAATCTTAGAAAAACATCCTAGTATATTGAAGATACTGGTGTTGTTACAAAATAAGTAAATAAAAAGATTTTAGGGGGTTGGAGAAACAAAATAAAACAAATGAACATGAGAGAATGAATTACCTTTAAAAGTGTAACTCCTTTTGATTTGAGCCTAAAGGCTTCCTTTGAAAGGATTCTACCCAAAGGGAATCCTCTAGGATGAGGAGAGGGATGTGTAGAGAGTAAATGGGCCGGGGTTGGCAGAGCCAAAGGCTTGAGGAGTGTGTGAAATGAGGTAGAGGTGGGGGCCTTTTATAAGAGGAGAGGAGGGGAACTTTTGGAAAGTAAAGAAATATTACTTTATTTGAAAATGTGTTTCGGTTTTAAAAGGTCCCACATTGATATAATTCGTTGATAAGGTGATAAGGGTTCGAAATACACTCATCCAATAAGTTTTTGACATGTGTAGTTCATAGATTTTACATTATCTTTCCATTTTATTTAAATCGTCAAATAATGATGTCATCGCTGCATCATTATTATGTCATAAATAATTTATATTATTTAACGTCTATAAATTATAAAAAAATAACTATGATGTAGGAAATCTTTTTATCTTTCAAATGACTATTTATAATCAAAACTAGGACCTGTATTACCCCATTTAAAAATTGTTTTAGTTAAACATATCATGTTTGTGTCATTTTTACTTTTACATTAAATAAAAAGTTATTTATGTCATTTCCTAACCAAAGTATCTCTATGGGGTCCCCAAGTTGACCCATGGCTTTTCTTGGTCGGCCATGACACAAACAATAAGGTTGGGACATGTGTCTAGGTCATTTCATATTATTAAAGCATTATTTATACCTTAAACTACCCTAATTACCCCTAATCGCGATTAAGAACTTAATAAGTTACTATTCACCAAAAATTATTTTTATCCCATTGAACCACATTTTACTTCTTAATGACAACCATGTATGTCGGATTTTTGAAATTCAAAACACAATGATGGAAAAATTTCATTTAAACGGAAAATCAGTCTTTATAAGTACCACTTAGTGGTTTCACTATTCATCAAAAATTGAAGTTTTTCAGAAAATTACCAAAAATTCACCCTAAGCTATATTTGATATTCCGAATTCAAAAATGAAGTCTATTTTAAAAAATTCAAAATATATAAGTCATATTAATTAATTTAATAATTAATTCCCGCTGTCAGAGAAAAATAGCGTGTTTTTATGAAACAACAAGTATCAAAAGATTGATACTAGTTTAAGTCTGATTTCAAAGTGAAATTAATTCCAACGACCACTATTGGATTTAATGGTAAAAATATTTTCTAATTTCACTTTAAAACCATTTCAAAAGATAATATAATCATATAAATAAATTATATTAAAAAGATGTTTTGAATTAAAATACAACATTTTACACTATTCATTAAAAAAATGAACTTTATCAGAAAGGTACCAAAAATTCACACAAAGTAAATTTTGATGTCCCGATTCTAAAGAAGAGTTATATTTGGTCCAATAGAATTTATAAGATCGATCAAAAATATATTTAATGACGGTTTGTCCGTCAAAAGGTGATAAGTGGACCTTTCGTGAAAATTAGGGTATAAATGCCTAAAATTGAACTCTTTTCGTATTTTAAGCCTTTATCTTTTATTGGGTAAATGTAAAAACATTTAAAAACATATATAATAATATTTTATTTATTTCTATCCATTCCCTCCAGTACAATGGCTACTCGTTAAATACCATTTAAAATAATATTATTTTATTAATAGAGTGCAACGTAAGATTCCCAAGAAACTCGTTGTCGCGTGTTGGGTACGCCATCGAGCATAGCGTCCCCTTTAAAGTCATTTAAATATTTTATTCAAAAATATGGATAAATATGAAATGTCATATTCTTTATTTACCTGGGGTGTTACAGTCAATGACTCACATGTCTATTTCCTCCAGCCTCACTCAGACACACTATTCCTTCTCAACTATCAGTTTCTCTACACACACCAACAACTTCACCTTTCATTCACTATTTCTTCTTCCACACTTCAATCAGTCTCATTTATTTAATCTGGATTCTTGCTTCTGACGTACCATTTCTAGTATTGGTTTCACCTCACACCCCTACCTTGTATCCTCTCCCAACCCTCCTCTACCATTTCATTGTTTCCTTCCTGATCATCCATTGTCCAGGAATCAAACCTCATTTTTCCTTCAACATAATTTTCCACAAGAAACACAATCTAAACAACATTTTAACAAACTAAAGTCCATTATCAATTTCAAGAACCCGTTCATCTCTAAATTGTAACTTCTCTCTATATTTGGAAACAAAACCGAATCACCATCAACTGATGTAGTGGTGCTCTGCCTGCCAATTTGTCATCGGGATGGATTCATCTGGATGAGGCCAGTTTGAAGGAGGTAGAACCAAGGTTTGAGGAGGATGTTGTCGTTAATGGGAGCCTACCTATACTAAATTTTTCTATAGACTATGGAGCAAAGAAGGAGGATCACTGCACCATAGTGAGAAATCGATGCCACCTAGATTGGGAGTCGTGCACCACCTGTATGGTTTGCTGATGTCGCCCGAGGAGGAGGAGATGAAGCTGATTCCGAGCCGACACGACTTGTAGGGGAATAGGTCACATTCCCCTAAAATGGAGCCAAATTTTGATGCCACCAGAGTTCTTCACGACCCTCAAAATTATATTTATTTACCTACACTGGAATTGTGGAGCTGAGTCGATCCACAGAGAAATCAGGTGAGTGAATTCTACGGTTTTATATCTAAAAACCTCACTTTCGTCAGCAATATGGTAACATATTTATAGTTTTCTATAATTTTCAATTTTTTAAATTATCTTTAAGAAAATAGACTAAATCAATTACTATTATACATATTAACTAAGAACTACAGTTAAGCTAACATAAGAGAAAAAATATATAATAAAGAAGCAAGGTCGAAGGAGTAGATCAAATGCAATACTCGAGAATTAAAAACTACTGGCTTAAATAATATCTTCCCTACTACATTTGTTTGAATCATACCACAAGAAAAAATGTGAAAAGTCTCCCTCACCAAGAATCTCAATACACAGTAAACTGATTTTAGCAGTTTTCCACTCCAAATTCAGTTAAACTGCTTGACAATTATAAATGATAACATTTGAAAATTAACTCATCATAAATTTCCAGATGTAAATACATTAATACATCCAAAATGTATTCAAGAAAAACCTCCCTAATATATTTTGAATTAATGAAATAAGAAAACAATTGAGGTGTGAAGCAACTAAAATGGGAATCATTAATCAATCTCGCCAATTTATTATGATTCTGAAAATTGTAAGGTGAATGAAGAAGTCTAAAATATTAACCAACATAATTGAATTCTCGAGCTAAGACTATTCCTCCTTTGATCACCTTGAATAGGTCAGAGGACGTCATAACCATCAAAATATTATTTATAAAACTACACTAGCATAGTTGTGCAGGTTTGATCCACAGAGAATAGTCTTAGGTCGAGAATGATGAATTATGTTTTTTTTAAATAATTTTATTATTACTATTTAAGAATATATTATAGCTTACGTAAAAATATTTAAGAAACTGAAATATTAATTCTAATTATAAAATTAAAATAAACTCATTAATGAATAAGTCTAACAATTTAATTTCTTAAATAGTAATAATAAAATTATTCATACTATCTAAATTGTTAAATTTTTATTTACTTATTTACTGATGATGTTAAATTTTAATAAATTATTTAAAAATTATAAAATAAAAAATTTAGTATTTATATTTATTATCTAATTAAATTAATCAATTTTTAATAAAGATATGATTTTCCATAGTAATATTATGTGAATAATTTTATAAATAATATATATTTATATAATAATTTTCAATTAAAATATTTATTAATTAAATTTAGTTATCTTTAAATGATTAATATAACACTTAACATAAAAAATAACAATTTGTTATTATTTTCATTCTCATTTATTTACTTTTCTATTCGATCAGTGTAGGTTCATTGAAGAGACATTTATAATCCTAAATACATTTAACTAACTTAACATATGTTAGTTACGAGGGAAAAACTAGTGCGACGTGCCAGTCGCGAAAAAAATGCTCATGTGCGGTGCACAAGCGAAGGATTTCTAATGTCAGTGGAAATGTGCAGTGACGTGCAGCAGATGACAGAGGATATTTTAAGTAGATTAGTAGCATAATTTTGATGGGGGGATGTTCATTCTAATTCCATGAAAACAAAAGACTTAAGAGCAGATACCCAGGGGCAGCACTGGAGTTGAGGAGGAGACCAAGGACCCTGAGAGCAGAGCAGTATTTGGGGAGTTCATCTTCCCTATGTCCTTTATTTTGTGTACACATTTCTTGGATTTTTTTCACTTATTTAATCAATATGATCATAGGTTGAACTTTCTCAGCACGGGAATTTCAAAATCTTCTCGTTATTATCTTTAAATCTTCATTTTCTTATCTTTTTACAAAATTAGAATTAGTTGGCAAGACTGATTCTATTTTTAATATTTCGATCATTCACACTTAACTGTTTTCAATTTAAAACATCAATATCGACTAGTGAGGTCGATCTTGAATGCATTTCTCAAATCTTTATAAAATGAATCTTTGGAAATATATGGAGAGTTCTTTTCCAAATGTTCCCTTTTAAAAACATCACACATCTCAATTATGTTTTGTTGTAGAAAAATCCAAGACATAATACTCTTCCTGTTGAGTTTCCTTGTGAGGTAAATTCTAAAGTCGTTCATGATGTATGATTTTATTGTATGCTATGGAGTGAACATCCATTCATACAAGTTGTTTGCAATTATCGAGTACTTTGTTGATCTCGCTTCTTTGTCTTGTTGCTTGATACTAGTATACAATATTTTCTTTAGTTTTCATACATAATATAAATTTTAGTTTCTATGTAAATAAACTTGTTTCATCATCCTGTACCCACCTCATCTTTTAAAAAACATGTTAAAAAATGTTCACATCCTCCACTTTTTACAACAGTGGAGATTATCTTTGAATAAAACCATAGAATTCACTCACCTGCCTTCTCTGTAGATTGACCCTGCACCACTGTGATAGTGTAGGTTTATAAATAATATTTTGAGGGTTGTGACGACCTTCGAACTATTCAGAATTTGGCACCGTTGCTGGGGAAGGCATGCATTGAGATTTCTAATATTTAGAAAATCTAAAAAAACTAAAAAAACCTAAAAAATCATATAAAAATTTTGATTAAAAAAACTACATTGAACTTGAACCTACTGCTTCTGTTGTTCATTAAAATTATGCATCAAATGTGAAACTTTGTGTGTTTAATCTTACCTATTTTCAATTTAAAAATGGAATTTCTTGAAGGCTCAAACATTTTCACTAGACCTTACTGTGTTTGTTGTCACAGTTCTAGACACACTACTAGGTAGTGTATTTACAACCAGCCACAACATGATTATTACAAGGAAGAAGATGAAAACATTGAATCTAATCCTGAATTTCAAGCTAAACATAAATTGATTGAAACAAAACTGGATTCTTGGGAGAATAATTGGAACACCTAGTTTAACCAAACCAATGAAATTCAACTTAGATATTCAAAAGCTCAATATCATATAATGAAACGATTAGAAAACATGCTCTTGGAAATACAAAAAATATTTAAAGAACAAGAATAATTTGGAGAAAATGAAAATTAAAATGTTTAAAAAAGATTTGAAAATCAAATTTATGAAGAGAGTGACTGTGAAACTGTGCAACAAATATTTCACTTTAAAAAATCTGATTCTATGGAACTAAATATTTAAATAACTAACTCACTAAGTCAAGAACACATCATCGAAAATCCAAAAAATAAATTTAAAGGTGTTGAGTTGGAAAATTTAGAAGATGAATTGAAAGAGATTTAAAAAGAGTGACTAGTTCATTTCATCATCACTTCTTTAGAGAAAAATCAATGTTTTAGGAGTTTTGAAAAGGAATTATTTCAAGTAGAAGATATTTTTATGAATGAAAATTTTAATGTTAAAACATATTCACCCAAATTTTCTGAATTTGTGAATAATGAGTCTGAACAAATTATTGGTAACACTATAGAAGAGAACCTTAATCTTGAAAATATTGAATATGAAATTTTTGAACTGGAAATCAACACGTATCTTTCATATTTTGAACCAGTGAACCCAATAATTTCTAAATTGATTTTTTATAATGGGGAATAGGGAATGATATTTGAAGTGAGACAAAGTGATGAGTTTTCATTTCCCAATTATCATAATAATCCCTTTTCAGAAACACTGTGTAGAGAAATTGAAAATAGTTTTGATATACATGGGAGTAAATGTTTAAATTTGATCATTCTTGAATATGTCTTTATTGAAGCTGAATTGAACATTTATGTCCCTGAACATAACTACCTGGAACACAATTCATATCATGTATTGGGATGTGAGCCTTTTGAACTTGAATTTTATGTAGAGTTTGAGAACACGCTAGATTATGGTTGCATAATTGACTAGATAGAAATAGTAGATATTCGGTATGAGTTAATAGATGAGGATCATTTGGAAGAGATTTTTAACATTGTTAGACCTGAACCTATTTTTGATAATATAAATTATCTTCCTTGTTTGTCACATACTTCCTCAAATGAGAAGGGTGTTGATCTTTTTCATGATACTGATAGTATTCAATAGGGTGAATCAGCCATGAGTTCCAATGTTCATAATTCTGTTCAGCACTCTATTAAATCTCATCTTGAACCTTCTAATAAGAATTTACCCACATGCACCCTTAAATGTGAATCCTTGATTGTTGAAGTTGAGAGAGATATCCATGAAACTAATTCCAACCCCATTGAAGCATCTAATACTATGTTTTCCTTTCATTTGTACTCAAATGTTGATAACTATAAACCAAATCTGGGAGTGGATTTCATTATTCCCACAATTATTAAAGGGTGTTTCTTATGGATTTTTATAAGATATGAGATTGTGGTTGTGTTTAGTTTGGATGTCCACCAATTTCACCTATCTGTTAAAAATATTTGGCCCAAACACATTTGGTGGTTCCTATTAAAGAAACCTGATCATCCAAGTGACTATGGTTAGTTCTAGGTGAGTCTGGATTGGGACATTAAATCTAGCACTGCATGAGAGGAAACCCATTGTTTTGGTTGTGATAATAAATAAAATAATTGGGATTAAATAAATTCTAACTGAAAACATTAAATTAAGGGCTTCATGCGATTCAACCCATGCTCCTTTTTGTGTTCACTTTTATATTGTTTTTCTTTGAAGAAAGTGATGCCAAGTTTCCTTCAGAATGAATTGTTTGTGTTGGTTTTTCAACTGTGGTTTAAATAATATTTGTTTCTAGGATGTAGCTGCTATGTAATAAAGGAGTGGAATTCTCATGATCATCTTTGAATAAGAACATAGTTAGGGAACTATATCAATTTCTTGCATGTATTTCTACTCCTATGTTTTCTAAAAAAAATTTGATTACTAAAAAATTCCGCTTGTATTAGAGAATTCTTCTATATGTGTACTATAAATTCTGCTGCATGTATGTTACCACCACAAAAGTCTATTTTTATTTAAAAAAACTTGCATGTTCCTATTGCTGTGAACTGAAATTCATTGTTTAAAACCCATTTATTACATGAAACTAAGTGTGGGGGGTACATGCTACTGGTATGTTGAATCTTCTTTAGGTTGGGTTGTTTTTAGCATTCATCTATCTTCTCTATGGAATATATTATTGAAATAAATTTTTTAAAATGCTTACACCGAGTTCACTATACACTTCTTAGTTACTTTCCTTGTTTTTACATTACTGGAAGCTCTTTTCATGGGATTTAGTGTTGTTTCATTTAGCTAGATATGAACCTGCTGTAATTTATTAATTGTGCAAAACAATATTTTTGAACTTCATTGACACCCTTTATACATGTTATAAATCTACTAAATTGAAAATATATTTTGATCCCTTAATTCATTAATTGTGTTTCTCTACTACAGAAGTCAACATTGGGGACAAAGTTGGGATTTATGTTTAGTGGAGGGGGTTAATTCTTGACTGTGCTAAACATTTCTTTAATGTAATCCCATCAATTCCCTCTTCACTTCAATCAATATTTTTGTAAAAAATTGTTAATTTTTTTTCAAAATTCTTTCATTATTTTAGGTTTCAGTCTGTTATAGAATGATTTTTTCCTTAGTATAATTTCCTTGGTGGAAGTTAAGATTTTGTTTTGTTTCTGAAATTAATGATAATGGATGATTGCTGAGAATTTTTACAAAGTGATTGAATGGATATTTTGATACAAATACTATTTATAAATGTTATATGGGTACCCTTTTTAATGAAGTTATGATCATAACCCCTAAAACTGGATGTTTGTATTGATTCTAGGGGACTCATTCATCATCTAATTATTAAAAGTAATTTCTTTAATAAGCTGATGTAAATTATTTTTGATATAAATCTTTTGAAACTAGAGTAATTTGGTTATCTAGGATCCCACAGTGAGTCTCTGAGACCCTAGATGATGAGTGCATTTCGGTTGTACACCTTGAATAATTGCATTGCACAATTCTTAGCACAATGATACATGGCTTGGGAAAAATATATAATGTTTCTAGGGTCAAAAATGGACTCATAAGGTGTGGGGAATGATGAACGCTAGATGAAGAAGGAGATAGTTGGTTTATTTGGAAATCATTTAGGATATATCAATAAAGTGATTCAAAAAAAATTAACCATTTTTTGGAACCTAGGATTCTATCAAAGTATAAAGTTCCTCGGTTAAGGGATTACTTCCATTGATATTTTACATATTTTCACACTCAGACATAGACTTAAGCATGGAATGAAGTTAGTCACTAAGTTTTATCACTTATTAGGCATGAAATTTTCTTTGATGGATGGTCTTTGTTTTCTTAATTACCCTTCTATATTTGTTATAAGCAAGATTCATATGAGTAATTCATTTTGTTAGATCCTACTGTTATGATTTTTATATGTTTTTAAAGGGATGTACATGTTACAATGTGATCTTAATCATAAATACATTTTACTGTTTTTCAAAGATAATAAGACATTTGATTGATTGAGGAAAACCAATGCTTAAGTGTGGTGGAATTTGATGTGGCTCTATTTTTACATAGTTTTTCCACATCTTTTTTTTATTTTTTAATCAATTTAATTTACAATTTTGAGACTTGTAAATAAATAATATCATTTTAGAATTTTTATCACGACATTTCTTAATTAATCATTTTTTATAATTTAATGGGAGTTTTTAGTTCTTTTATATAGTCTATATAATAATTTTAATTATATTAAATTTAGTTTAAGTTTGATAATCATAATTGGTTTTACTTATTATCATTTTTAAATTATTATTATTTAATTAATTTACATTTTTATTTCAATTAATATAATTTAGTTTTTAATTTATACATTATCTTTTAATTTAGATTTATTTAAAAAAATCATCCTTACTTATTAACCGTTTCAATTATTCTTCTAAGTAATTATGTTTAATAATTAAGTTAATAAAATAATGATTTCTTAATTATACAGTTTCATTTTATCATCTAACTAATTAAATTTTTCATTCAATAACTCATGTTAATTCGAATTATTTTAATCTTTTGTTCGCAGTCAGTTGATTGTAGGAGTTCTGAGATTATTTAGACATATATTTAATTAATCTTATCATTTAATTTCATAGTTAATGTTCAGTTGATTTTATTTATAGTTTGTTGAATAAGTTAGTTAGATTTTAGTTACAGTTAATTAATTAGCCATTAATAATTTAGTTATTTTGACTTTTTTTTAATTAATTAATGTTTTCATTATTTTATTATTTGCTTAAAATTAATTTTTATTGGCTACATCTCATTTTGTTCTGTCTGTGAGTTATCACACCGATCTTTTATCACACCGATATTTTGTCACACAGATGTTTTTTTAAATATCGGTTTGTTGTGACTCACTGATTTCATTGAAACGTCGTTGTTCTTTCATGACACACCGATGTTGCGAAGCTCCAATCCTTTTATTAGTTTCTATCTATCATTTTATCGATGAGTTATAATTTTATTTTCTACTATTGGTGAGTCACTTACTCATTTATCTCCAAAATAATCATCTGCATCACACCAATTTATATCCTCTTCTGTCATTCTTGCACATCGGTTCCAGTATCACTTTTTTTTTAAAAATTATCAGTGACTCGTCTTTTATTTGAACTAATAGTAACACTTTAAACAATCAGTGTCTTTTTATTTTTATCTTTTTGTGAGTCATTTTATTGGTGCCTCATTTTTGCCCCCATTGTTTCCATTCTTCTTTCAGTGAGTCAATGAATCACTAATCCATTTCCTCCATCCTCACTCACACACACTAAACCTTCTCAACTATCGGTTTCTCTGCGCACACCAACAGCTTCACATTTTGTTCACTGTTTCCACTTTTGAAAATCTATAGGTCTCATTTTTCAATCTGTTTTCTTTCTACTGATGCACCATTTATTGTATTGGTTTCACCTCACACCCCTGCCTCGTCTCCACTCTCAACCCTCCTCTGCCATGGCACCATTTCCTTCCAGATCGCCGGCTGTCCTGGAAGCAAACCACCTTCTACCATCACCATCATTTTCCACTACAAACATAATCTAAACAACATTTTTACAAACTAATGTCCATTAACAATTTCAAGAACCCGTTCAACTCTAAACTATAAATTCTTGCAATATATGGAAATGAAGCTGAATAACCAAGGTTCGAGAAGGATGTCACCTGTAATGGGAGCTTTCCATTGAGAAGTTGTCAAGATGCTATGGAGAAGAGAAGGAGGATCTCTACGTAGCAGCAAAAAATCGATGCCACTGAGATTAGGATTCATTTTGCACCTATGTGGTCCGCTGATGTCACCTGAGGAGGAGGACATGAAGCTGGTGCCGAGCCGCCACGACATGCAGAGGAAGAGGTAGTCGTCCCCGGTAGCAGCGCCAGATTTTGATGTAACCAGAGGTCGTCACTGCCCTCAAAATTATATTTATTAACATACACTAGCACAATGGTATAGGGTCAATCCATAGAGAAGGTGGGTGAGTGAATTCTATGTCTTTAAAACTAAAAACCTCACTGTCGTCAGCAATAATGTATCATCTTCATAGTTTTCTCAACATTTCAAATTTTTGGAACTTTTCTATAAGAAAGGAGACTAAATCAAATTGTAGTATACTGATGAACTAAAAACTACAGTTAAGCTAACATAAGAGAACAAAATACTAGAATAATTCAGTAAGGTCAAAGGAGGAGATCAAATGTAATTCTCGAGAATTACCAACTATTTAATTAAAGAATATCATCCCCACTACACTTTATCGAATCATTCCTCAAGAAAAATGGTGAAAAGTCTCCCTTTCCAGGAAACTCAACACCCAGTAATCTGATTTTAGGAGTTTTCCACTCCAAATTCAGTTAAACTACTTGACAATTATAAATGATAACATTTGGTAATATACTCGCAGTAAATTTCCAGATGTAAAGACATTAAAGCTAAAAAATGTATTCAAGAACAACCTCACAAGTTGATTCTGAATTAATGAATTTTGAAAACAATTGAGGTGTGAAGCAGCTAAACATAGAATCATTAATCAATCTCTCCAATTGATTACAATTCTGAAAAATGTAATGTGAATGAAGAATTTTAAAAGATTTACCAGCAGCATTGAATTCTCGAGCTAAGACTATTCATCCTTTGATCACCATGATTAATGTAATGAAAAAAAATCAATTATAGAGTACTTAGAAATTAATTACCAGAAGGGAAAAGTCTCCCTCAGTGAAGCTCTTCTCTCGATATCATTCGCATCCATGTCTCTAGCTTGATCTAGTGCTGCTCTTCAGAGTCTACTCTCTCATTAATTATATGATCACATTCATCTAAGAGCAACTCCGAGGAGAACCACTAGAGTCAAGCTAGAGACATGGATACGAAGTATCTCAAAAGTAGATCATCACTGAGGGAGTCTTTTCCCTTCTTTTACTTAATTTCACAGTACACTATAATCGATTGTTTTTCATTTCATTAATCAAGGTGATTAAAGGATGAATAGTCTTAGCTCGTGAATTCAATTTTGATGGTTAAACTTTTATACTTCTTCATTCACATTACATTGTTTATAATCGTAATCAATGGGTCAGATTGATTAATGATTCTCTATTTAGTTGTTTCACACCTCAACTGTTTTCTTAATTCATTAATTCCAAAATGACTATCGAGGTTGTTCTTGAATACATTTTTGAAGCATTAATGTCTTTACATATAGAATTTTACGACGAGTTAATTTCCGAATGTTATAATTTATAATGGTCAATCTGTTTTACTGAATTTGTAGTAGAGAACTCCAAAAATCAGTTTACTGTGTGTTGAGTTTCCTGGCAAGGGATACTTTTCACCTTTTTTTCATTAGGTATGATTCAATAAAGTGTAGTGGGGAAGATATTTATTAATCCAGGAGTTTGTAATTCTCGGGTATTACATTTGATATTCTCCTTCAACATTGCTTCTTTATTCTAGTATTTTTTAATCTTATGTTAGCTTAACAATAGTTATTAGTTAGTCAGTATAATAGAATTTGATTTAGTCTATTTTCTTAAATAAAAGTATAAAAAAATGACATGTAGAGAAAACTACAATGATGTTACATTATTGCTGACGACAGTGAGGTTTTTAGTTTTGAGACCTTAGAATTCACTCACCTTCCTTCTATAAGGATCGACCCTGACCCGTTGTACTAGTGTATGTTAATAAATATAATTTTGAGAGCCGCATTGACCTCCAGTAGCATCAACTAGATGGTGTGTATTTATGACTACACAACATGTAACCTTCTGTTAGGTTAGGAAATTTTGTTCATATGTACACTCCATGTACTGTTTGTACACACCTTGTAGTACTTAACCATGTGACTTTATTTGTGTGCAGACACACATGGTTGGGAAATGTTTGGTGACACACACCATGTACTTGGAGTACATGCTATGTTATAATATATGTGTATCTATCATTGTGACCAATGACATGAGTGGATGAAACTATTGTTTTACTTGTCATTTTGTTTTATTACACACCATGTAGAGTCGACCATGTCACCGACTATGTGACTAATGACACAAATTGTTTTGTTATAAGTGGTAAATGTTGTCTCCAGGGCGCACACATATTGTATAGTTACCTAGGTTGGAGTCGTGTGTATAGTCATGTAGAAGAATGCAGGCTGGGATAAAATGACTCAAGTACACTCTGTTCCTCAATGAGAACATGTCATGTTTATGGGATGTTACATGATCAAGGTTGGTAGAAGTATATTTCCATGTAAAGTCTTAGGGGAACACACAATGTCGGAGTCATACACATCATGTATCTATGTTTTGAAAAAACATGAATGTTTAATTTATCTATTATTTTATTGAACATCTATGTTTCATTCCTTGAAAATCCTAAATAAAGGTGTTCACATAACCATTTAGATTCATGCCACCGAGACATACTCTAGTTGTACACCAAATATAGGGAAATGATTTGAAAACAAAAATTCAAGATCTGGGACTACCATCATATCCTCTTGTTGTGCCTATCATGGAACCACCATTCATTGCGGATACAAGTGTCAATGCACAGTTCTGAGATAGATTCCTGAGGTTATTCATACCTTTTAGGGAGAACCAAAACCTGCCCTACCAGTGGAAATATTAATGTGGGTTTTTTAGCAACAGAATTATCCCACATTCTCATGGGATGGTGGAACTCAAGCTATAGAATCATGGTAAGAATCCATGTTATCTATCTTTAAGAATCTTTGAGACACCTCCATATAGGAGTATGGAGCTCGCTACGTACATGCTTCAAGATTCATCCAAGAGATTGTGGGGTGTGATATGAAAATAATGATGACAGCATGTTAAAGCATTGGATGTGTCACAGTGTACCGTCTATGACTATTTCTACATGGATAACATGAGGTCTGACCGATCCCAAGAGTTTAGGTTTTTTGAGTAGGGTACTCTCTTTGTCATGGAGTATTATTCTTACCTCACAAAGCTGCAACGCTTCCCACACAATCTAGGGGTGATGAGTTATTCTTGGTGTGGACGTTTGAGGAGGGTCTATGGCATGAAATCTGATATCAGGTGAAATTTTTTTGGTTGAATTCCATATCTTCTATATTCAACCTGTAACTGATCACCGAGCACAAACTGAGGGGTTATAGAGTTGTGGCTAGGGGTGTTCAGCCTCCAGAGATGGTACTTCTCTGGATGACATCCCAGAGTGTCGTAGGGAGTATAAGCATGGAGATCCAAGTAGGTGGGATACTTCATCAGGTTTCTAGGTGGTATACTACCTGTGTGGGAAAAGTGGCCATACGAGGCCACACAACCCGAGACACCCAATTGAGTGCGGATATTGTGAAAATATGGTTTAATGTTCAGTGTTTCTTTCAGTTTTTCTCATCAGCAGCTACTGACAGGGTTTCTGCTATGAATCCATGTTCAGTAGTAGGACCACTATTATCTCATCAGTTAGGAAACTAGTGTTTTTCAGGCCATTCTAGATGAGGACGTGGTTGTGGCTATATAAATCAGGCTACAGGTTTCCAGCAACAACCACAGGGTGGATGAGCTTGTGGATCTCAGATAGCTTCATAGGGCCACTTCACATGAAAGGCATTTTCAATGGAGAACAGGAAAAAAATAGGATCATAGACACTCTATGGTTATAAGTACAATTCTAGTTTCTTCAGTGTTATTTTAGTCACTTTTCAATTCAGGGGTTTCCCATTGTTTTCTATATGTTCCTTTATTGGATATCCTTGGGCTCTTTATCATTACTTATGGTGATATCTTTATATAGGAATCTCTGTTGGGGATAATAACGGCTAGTGTTTGTCAGTGTAAGGAGTTTACTCTTGAGGTTGGTGAGTGTCACTTCTTATGTGACCTTTTTGTTATAGATATGACGACATGAGAATTCATTCTTGGAATAGACTATTTAGTTCCCTTCCAGGATGTTCTCGATTTCTATAATCATAGGATGACTTTCACATCACTAGATGGATGAATTTTCCTAAATAATGGTGAATGGAATTTCCAGGAATGTTGAGACAGGCCCAAGAATATTGGAGGAGTTACAACCCAAATTACTAATTTGTTCTTGGATGAACACTAGACTTCAAAGATGGACTTCCCTCTAGTGGTGGATCGTTTCAAGGATCTATTTCCAAAGAAAATTTCAGGTTTACCTTTGGAATGTGATATATATTTCCCTATTGTGATTTTTCTAGGAGTGGTAGACGTGTCCATTCATCCTTATTGAATAGCTACACTAGAGTTATAAGAACTCAAGAAGCTATTACAAGAGTTACATAAAATGGGATTCATCTGACCCAGTACTTATCCTTGGGTTTTTCCTGTCGCATTTTCAATGAAGGCAGATACCACCCTTATACATTATGTGGATTATCAAAAATAGATTCAGCTTATGGTCAAGAACTGATATCTGTTTCTGCGGATTAATGATGTATTTGATCATCTTGGAGGAGTCTAGGTGTTCTTAAATATTATCATGATATCCGATTATCATCAGTCGCATGTTAGACCATCAAATTTACCTCGTAAAATTTTTTAGAGTATGTATGGTCTATATGAGTATTTGGTTATGTCGTTCGGTCTCACAAATGTTCCTAAAATGTTTTAGATTATATTCACTGAGTGTTACATCTATTCTTTGACTTCTTTTTGGAGGTTTTCATGGAAGATATCTGGGTGTACTATCACACTCAACCCGACCATGTGGCCCATATTGAGATCATTTTGATTACACTGAGGGAGCATCAGTTATATTCTATTCTATCAAAATTCGACTTTTGGATGAACCAGATTCACTTTTGGGGTTTGGTTATCTCTGGGATATGAGTATCAGTAGACCCATAGAAAGTGAGAGTAGTTGAATCCTACGAAAAGATAGAGGTTGAATTTGAGGTATGATGTTTCTTTGGTATGGCTGGTTACTACATGAATTTTATACATAAATGTTCCCCCTTAGATGTCCCACTGGCATACTTGACTATGAAGGGTAATGTACTTGTGGAAAAATTCGTGTCAGTTAGCCTATCAGGGGATGAAAGGGTGCTTGAAATTAACACCAATCCTAGTTATTCCAAATCTGGGAAAGTGTTACTCTATTTAGTATGATGAATCAGGTATCAGGTAGGGAGCAGTTCTAATGCAGGGGGAGGAGTCATTTCATACGGGTCTTGGTAGTTAAGGCCACATGTGAAGAATTATCTGACGCGTCATATCGAGTTGGAAGTAGTTGTTCATGCCATGCATTGTTAGAGACATTAACATCATGGTGAGAATTTTGTAGAGTAAACTAATGCATTCCTAACACGGGGCATGGAAAAATCAAATTTCGATATTTTCCTAGTATAGTAGAGTGGCGGACCCGCGTTATCTCACTTGAGGAGCGTTTTCAGTCAGCTTAATCACTTATTCTAGTTAACCTAATATAATTCATTTTGTTTTGTTTTATAATTTTTGAAAAATGAGTGTTTTAGGGATTTTGTAAAATAGTGAAATTAATATAATGATATGAAAACATTAAATCTAAATGTAGATGTACATATAGACATAATGAAATTTGGGAAGAAAGGTCTAGGTCCTCGGGTTGGGTATCATGAGTTCATTCATTATTTTTTATTATTTAAATGAAATTTGATAATTCATTTATTGAAATCTCATTAATGAATTTATTTACCTAATTTGTATTATATTTGTGATTTTAGAATGCATATGACACAACAAACTTCACCTCCTCTAATAGTCAAATAGGGGAACACCTGCATCAAGAATGTTATTCCAAAAAAACATGGCTCCACCATATGCCATTTCAACCCTTATGGAATCCCCAAAGCCACTGTTTAATATTTTTCCCTATGATATGGGAGGGAAGTAAAATTAATAAAAGGAAATGAATGGATTTTGAAATAGTGTCATGGTGGATGATCACCACACCAATGAAATATTCTCACCAACTCCACAAATAAAATAAAAACATTTGGAAGTTAAGTGTGATAATGAAGAACACTGTGAACCCTCCCCTGGGTCCAATCCTCAAGTTATTCACTTTATATAGTGAAGTGTATAGATATCACAATGTAATGATGGATGATTAAGATTTATAATTAATGTTGGAAGAGAAATAAGGATGGAAGAAGAAATGGGACAAAAATTAATACAAAAATAAATTTGATACATGTAAAAGAAAACTAAAATAAAAAATAAAGAAATATAAATTCTGAATGTCCATTGGACTCCTCTCCTTGGTTCCCTCTGATGGTGATGGGAAGGATTGGAATGATTTGAGAGGTAAGAGATCCTCTCCTTTTATAGGAATATTTTTATCCATTGAGTTTTGACACATTTATGGCACATTAAGTGTCTGATTCAGGCCAGAAAAACTTCATGAATATTTTTCATAAATGTATTGGTCGTTCACCCTCCAAAATTAATCTTAATTTTCCATCGTATGTATGAGTTATGAATTTGTTATTGTCGGTTTTTTTCCTAAATGTAGGTACCAAGATGCTTACTCAATAATAATAACCTCAAATGAAAACCTCAATGAATTTAAAACTCTTTAAAATTAATATTCTAGGATACCCTATGTGTCGTAGTTATATCCGAGGTGCAATGACATCAATTATATGAGTGTAGGAAAATATGGGTGTATATTAATGTAGTGGGGTCCATGTTGTCCTCTCAGAAAAATCCTCAATTTAATTGAATTGTAAACGCCTCTAGATGACATATTTATCCCCTAGTCCAGAGAGAATGGATGAATTAAATAAAATAAGTATTCTAACCAAATTTATCAATTTGGAATTATATTTTCCAATAACTTATTAATATACCCATTATGTAAAAATCTATCAAAAATCCAGATTTAATAACTTTTCACAATTTAGCTCATTTTCATCATATAATCTGAATTGAACATTATTTAAATAAATCATTTAAATTTATGTGGTTTTTATATAAAAACATAATGAATTCATTATTATTGTGTTTGAAATATGCACATAAATTTTCTATGTCAAATACCCTCACACAAAAACCACGATTTCCCTCAAACAGAAATTCTCAACAAGGAATTAAGAGGACACTAATATTACCTTTATTCAAATTCCAAAGTAATAAAATCAAAAAAAATTCAATGACAAATAAAATTTTCATAAATACACATAAAATATCAATTTAATTCCCCAATTTTTAATGAAACAATTAATTTATATATTTTACTTTTCCCCTATAAAAAATGACGGAACTTCTTCTTTAATTCATTCAGGCTTCTCAATTCATTATTATTAATCATGTCACATTATAATTTACCTCACATTTGAATTTTGACATTCATCTCTCATGATAAATTTCAAGTAGAGTTATACTCATATCATGAGAACATGAACCTTATCAAAAATATTGTACAATAACTACTTTTTCCACATTCTATAGTCAAAAGGCACATAAAATCATAATTACATTTCAATAAAAGTTCTAATAAATATGAGGATTAATTTTGGTTGGATTTGATGTTTTAAAAATTAAGGATCAAGGAGGAGGTTTATCTCTTAGGTATAATGCATGATGTCAATAAGGTTAATGAAATACACCTCTTAAATGTTGCATCACCCACTTCCACATTAACTCTAAATAAGGTCATGACCAAACTGAATCGTAATGAATGATTAATGTACCCTCGTGATTATTTTTAATTTTGTATGTTATTCTTTTTTTTCTAATGTTATGATTAGATAAAACCTCATGTACATCACATATCCACATATGATTAGAAGATCGTCGGTCTATAAAATGGTGATTTTTGGTTCTACCAAATCAAATCCAATTTTCCCCTTTTTTGATCTTTTTGTCATTTTTACAGATTCAAGAGCGGAAAACAATGATGTACAATGAATTATTCCACAACCATTTACAAGTACTATAATAACACCACACACTTTTTTCCATACAGCGTATAAAATCACTTCCACCATGATTCTCATCACCCACACACTTCATCATTGGTATATCATGCAAATACCAAGATTATGGTAGTAATGGATAAAAATGTCATGAAACATGACCCATACTAATAGAGGACATTCATGGCCTGTATGGGATAAAAAATGATTGATGTAAAGGTAGTCTTTAAGGATAAGGGATTTTCCAAAGATTTCTCGATAATTTTCAATGTGCTTTCTTACAGTCATAGCTTTGACTAGTTCAAATTCCCAATCTAGTAGGTGAAATATACCAACAACACTCAAGAAATATTCTCAAGAATAAATATTAAGTAATTGGTGTAAAAAAACTCTTAGGAATGAGACATGTGATATTGTACAATAACTCATGGAATTATGAAAAATAAAAAATCATTTTACATGAATTTAGAAATTCAATGTATTTAAAATTATAGGGGAAATATCATTTATATAAATCAACTAATTCCCTTAAATCCTGAGTCATCATATCAAAATCTATGAGTCCCTTTAAATAATCAATTTACCATTTTACTCATTCAATCTCATTAACATTGAAATATAAAGCACGTGTTAATGGATTCTTAAGAAACTCAAGTGTCTTATATAATCTAAGTAAAACAATAATTTAAGCCTGGACATGAAATGTTATCACTAATAGTCAAAACAGATTTTGGAAAAAAATAAATGTAAGAAGTTAAAAAGATTAAACATTACAATTTAACTCCCTTTTGAAATAAGGATTCATCCATATTCCTCTATTTAATACATTGTTTTCCGATATATTAACCAAAAAAAGATAATTACTCACTTAAGATCAAGGATCATGTCAATAAAGTTCAAAAATATAAGGAGGAGTGGGTTGATTGCTGGAATAATAAAAAAATGGAATTTGAAATATAAGATGAATATAAAGATAAATCGTTGTATGATCCCCAAAGTGGGCATTGAATTTTTACCACCACCAGAGGGACGTACTTACTGTTATCCAAAATCATAGGGTGGATGAAGCTTCTTTGATTTGAACCACCACATGGGGCTTTTCCCAGATTGTAGTTCATTGTTCTTATTTAGGAGAACTCCATGTATCATGTACACCAGATCACCCCCCTTCATAAAGTAGTTCAACGTTCATGGCGGTGGTTGGATGAATTATAGATCATCCTCCTCTGTTTCTACTTGTGAAACCATATTATCTTTCAGTGCAAGATTCATGGGGGCTTTAGCCTCTTGTTTGATTTCCTTGGGCATAGAAACTTGTATGTCTTCATCGTGAGGTTCCTCCATCATAACTTTAAAATATACCAATTTGGTTGTGTCTTCCTAGAGTGGTTCTAGAAATTCTTCTTTGCAATGCTTGGGGAGATCAATCAGTTCCTCATATTCATTCCATAAATCAGCATGTTCTTATTGATCTCCCACAAGTAACTCAGTTTTGATGTATTTTTAATTTTTATCTATCTCGAGTTGAATTGGTAGAGTGAGGATGAATGATTCTTCTAGTACCTATACTTTCAAATCCTCTTGTTCTTCAATGCTACGTGGTGAAATTTATTCCACCACTACCTTAGGTTCTTGGTCCTCGCATAGGGCCGGGTTGCTCTATCAATGTAAGAACATATTCAAATGATCATTCCATTTTTATCCCCAAGTCATCCATAGTACATCTCATCATCTCTACCTGGTCATTTAGATCATGATAATTAACATCTGATTCTTGATATTGCAACTACGAGTAATCATCCCATGCATAAAAATTTGAGTTTCAATTCATCATGAAAAAAATTATATTTTTTTGAGGATGAAAAAATATTTAAAAAATGTGATTTTAAAAAAATGTGAATGAAGTAACTGATTAGCTCCCCTGAAACATTGAAATTTGTTATGCACGCTTGTTGAAAACATGGAAAAAGAAAATTTCTATGTTTTTCTAGTGTAGCACAATGGCGGGCTAGGGTCTTCCCTCTTAAAGAGTGTTTGAGGTAGGTTTAATCCTTGATTCTAGTTCACTTATTATAATACAGTTTTTTTGTTTTTATAATTACTAAAAAATAATGTTTTATGGGTTTCTGGAAATACTAAAATTAAAATAATGAAATTAAAACATAAAATCAAAATGAAATTGCAGATGCGGATCAAATGAAATTAGGGATGAAATGTCTTGGTCCATAGGATGTGTAAAATGGTTTAATTCATTATTTATTTAAATTATAAATTCAATGTGATACTTCATTTATTGAAACCTCATTAATGAATTAATTTCCCTTTATTTATTATGTGCGTGATTTCCTCATGATTCTGGTAAACCTAACCACACCTGCTCTAATAGTCAAATAGTGTAACACATGCATCAAGAATGTTATTTCTAAAAGACTTGGCTCTACTGCATTACATTTCGTCCCTTATAAAATCCCCAACCCCATCGTATGAATGGTTTTATTAAGATAAGGGATGGAAAATGAATTAATCAATGGAACAGAATGGATTTTCAAATAGTGTTGCATTGGATGCCTGCCACACCCGTGCAATATTCTCACTTCCACCAAATTTGAATAAAAACGTTTAGAATTTATGTGAAATAATGAAGAACACTGTTAAACAACACTTGGGTTCAATCCTTGATTTATTCACATTCCATGGAAAATTTCATGGAGATCACAATTGAAAGATGGAAGAGAGAGAGTTGGAATTAGAGTTGGAAGAGAAAGAATGATTTAATAAGAAATGGGAAAACCATTAATAAAAAATGAATTTTTTACATGTAAAAGAAAACTAAAATTAAAAATGAAGAAATATATATTCGAAATGGCCATTGGAATCTTTTCCCAAGTTCCCCCAGATGGTTTTGGAAAGGATTGAAATGATTTCAGACATAGTTTCTCTTCTCCATTTATAGACAGATTTCTATCCACTAAATTTTGACACGTTTTTGGGCATATTAAGTTTCTCAGTCAGGCCTGGAACCCTTCATGAATTTTCTTAATAAATTTTTTTCATTCCCCCTCAAAATTTAATTTTAATTTGCATTAGGATGATTTTGTTATGATTTTTTTATTGTCAGTCTCCTTTTTTGGACACAGATTCAAGAAAACTTTCTGTAAAATAATAACATCCAATGGAAACCTTAATTACTTTAAAATCCCTCAAATTAATTTTAGAGGCTCTCATAAGTGTTTTCTTGCAATCCAAGGTGTAATTCCTTCAATTGACATCGTTTAGGCTGAGGTGGGAGTCTTTTTCTATGGTAGGGTACATGCTATCCACGTGGAAAAACCTTCAACATCATTGAATATTAAAGCCTCTAGATGATCTATTTATCCATTGGTCATGAAGAAAATGTTGAAAAAAATAAAATAAGTACTATACAAAAAAACAAATCACACTATTTGGGATTATATTTTTCAATAAATTACAAATTTCCCCTTTAAGTAAAAATCTATAAAAAATCCAGAATTAAGCACATTTCACTATTTATCTCATTTTCAATCTATAATCCAAATTGCCTATTATTTAAATATCATATATAAATACATGGGTTTTATAATTTTAAAACATCACCAATTCATTATTATTTTATTGATAATATTAAAGTAAATTTTCTCTATCATACACTGACCAAAAAAGTATCAACTATATATTTACCATGTGTGAGCTGAATTAGAGATAGTGAAGATGGGTTATGTAGCATCAGTAATTTTACATTGAGCATGCCTACACATTGGGGAAAGGAAACTCAGTGGCTGATGCGTTGAGTAGGAGGACAAAAATATAGGTTGTTCAGGAGCCTATCAGTGACTGAGAGCTTATGTATTTATTCTCTAAGTTGAATTTGTAGGTGCACGACAGATAGTAGAAGATATTTATTTATTCTATAGAAGTTACCTATAGTCTACTTGATTGAGTGGGAATGTGGCATCTATCATATTCTTAAGGTTCAATTTTACAGGAGAGTGTGTTAGGAGAGGAACCTATTCCTAGATGGACAATAGGCAAGGAGGAGATATTGTGCTTCCATGGCCGTGTATGGGTGTCATTATTGGTATTCTTGTATGAAGAGTGATGTTGCTGGGTTTGTTATGAGATGTTCCATCTATCAACAGGTGAATGTAGAGCATCAACGACCAGTAGATATTTTACAGTAGTTACCCATAACTGAGTGGAAGTTGAATGATGTCACAATAGACTTCATGACAGGTTTAATGAGGTCACCTCGATGTAATGATTATTTTGGGTTGTCATTGACAGACTCACAAAAGATTCACATTTCTTACCGAGTAGTGTGACCTTCAGCGATGAGGAGATGGGGAGGTTTTCCATCATAGAGGTTCAACATTTATATAGGTTTCCGCTCTCCATTATTTCAGATAGTGTTGCCCATTAAACATCTTCGGTTTTGCTGGGACTATAGAAGGCATTGGGTACACAAGTACATCTGAGTATAGATTACAGTCCCCAGATAGATGGATTGTCTGAATGTACGATTCAGGTACTGGAGGACATGCTTCGAGCATGAGTCCTATATTTTGGAGCACCTTGGGAGAAGCACATATCTCTGGTTGATTTTTCCTAAAATAATAGTTTTCAAGAAACTATTCATGTGGCACCTTTTGAGGTTTTCAGGGTAGGCCATGTTGATCACCCCTATTCTGGCTAGAATCATGAGAGGCAGCTATGCTGGGACCTCAACTTGTCAAGGATACTATAGAGCTAGTGGAGTTGATTTGGAAGAGGATAGATATTGCACAGCCACGTAATGAGTTTTATGCTGATAAATGGAGGTGACATATGGCGTTAGATGTTGGAGGTCTTGTTTTCATACATGTCACACTGATGATGAGACACAAGAGGATTAAAAGAGATGCAAAGCCTTCACTAAGATACGTCGGTCCATTTGAGGTTTTGGAGTGATTTGGTCTGGTGGCTTATCGTTTACAGTTGCCTCAGAGGTATCAGGCTATGCATGAAATATTCCACATTTCTCATCAATGACATTACATCACTGACTAGTCTCATGATTTTTTAACCAGAGGATGTTTAGTTGGAGGTTAACACCTCATTCCAAGAGCATCATTTCCATATTGTTGACCGAATCATGAAGGTTCTTCATGTTGGTATTTTCCTCTCGTATAGGTGCTTTGGCAGCATAGGAGAGTACATGATTGGACTTGGATGAGGGATATCGAAGTGTTGTAGATGTGGCTGGAGCTGTTTGAGGATTTTTTATTTCCACCTTCTTAGGTATATTTGGCGACGAATTTCTATAAGGATGGATGTTTTTAATAACCTAATTTTCTTATCAGGCATTGATTTTGTCTTCTACTGTTTTTGAGGAAAAGTGAGTTTTTGAAATTTTTAGTAGTACACACCATGTACATAGGATTGTATGTTGTGTACTTAGGAGTACATGTAGTGTACATAGGATTTCATGCTGTGTACCTTGTTACTGCTTGCAACTGTGTATTGATCATGTAATGGAAAATACATGGTCATGTGGGGTGATGTGGCATACCGCTATTGTTTAGGTAGGATGAGTCAAATAAATAGTGTGTTCATTAATAGTAAATGATGTGTACTTTTATTTTATAGGATATACCCGATCGAGGTCATGTCTCTTTCACCAAAACATCTTCTTATTTCCCCAAATCTTCCATGAGTGATGAAAATCACCAAATATTCCCCGAGCAACTGATTAATCATTCGTTCACTAAATCAAACACTATTGATTTCATTGGAATCACCTCGGTGAGTTCATCCAAATTCTAGAGACCCTTATCCTAATTTTTCATCTTCATTGTGTTATTCATGGTTTAATGTTTTATACGTTTTTCTAGATCTATGATGTTCTATGTCTATTCATATGTTGAGGTTAAACTATATAGTTCATACAATGTTGAGGTATCTTTTTTGTGCCTTTCTGTAGATGTTTTTGGATTATATATTTGAAAAGTGCTCCATATTATAGTTTATTGTATTTATTATTTTGGAATATAACCATGATTGACGTCTTATATGATTTATCCTCTTGATAATAATATTTTTATGTTGAATAGGTTTTTTACCTTTCTTATGGATGTGTTTTCCCATGTTTGCATGATATTGGACATTGGTTATAGAACTTCTTGTAAGGCAGTTTTGTTTCCATCCCTAGTGATGTTATAATGGAATTGAGATTATATCACCAACTTGTTATATGTGTTGTATTTGCATAGCCTTGTTGTAGTTGGAATTACATTTGATACTGGATATCATCTTTGCCTGATTGTATTACATTGGGTTGTGGGATCCTGGTGTAGTGAGACCATAAGGGGAATTGGCATTGAGGGCTTCCCTAAAGTGCCTATACTACTTTTCATGTTGCAAGACCATTGGAGGGATTGACATTGGTTTCTCACAAAGAGTGTTTATATTTTACTATTATAAGTCCATAATGGAAATTGACATTGAGTTCATCCTTATATATTATTTAGTTTTTCGTAAAATAATATATGGTGAATTGAAGATGAGTGCTTCCTCAGAGAGTCTTTGTTTGCATGATACCAAAGGGGTTAGACTGTGTGAGCTATCCCAGAGGGGTCACTATATCATTCTTATTAAATGATAAGTTGAAACAGAGGGGTTATACTGTGATAACATTCCTAATGGGTTAATTGTGAATGGTTGGTTGAATAGTTAAGAAATTTAATTTATTGTTTTTGAAACTACAGGATTGTTCACTTTTGAGTAATTATTATCTCATTACATCATTTTTCATATTTCCTACTATATATATTCAATGACGGTTAGGCATAGATCATTGGGTGGTTGCCTATTGGGGTCCTCTCACTCCTTAGTTGGGTTAGGATTTAAGGTCCAAACTGATTATATTGTTGTATGTATAGATAAGGGAAATCATCATTATTCTTTAGGTAAATGATTGCTGTGGAGATGGAGTGTATGGGACCAAGATGAGGCTTGTGAAGATTTCAGAGTTTATGTATTTTTTAATACATTGGTTTCAGTTTTATATTCCAGCATTGTGATGTGTTTGGATACTTCCCTAGACTTGTGTGACATGCATCATTTATATATGTGCTCTAATTTTTTATTTACAATCAGCCTTTTTTTGTTTACATATTTTATGGTATTACTGATTTTGTTGTGCATATTATTGTTTTTTCACTATGTTAATCTCCCAATGAGGGCATAGTTTCCCCACTATCACACCCAATGGGTCGCTTCTAGTTGGAAGCCTCTATAATTTGGGGAAATGCGCTTGAGGTCATGCGACCAATAGAGTTTGGGGCACCTTTGGGTGGCCCCCAGAACTGGGATGTTATAGTTAATGCTTTGAAAATATTGTAAAATGAAATGTGTAATTAAATAGTAGAGAATTTATTAATATTATCTCATCCCCAGACCATAATTTTCAATTTCAGGAGTAATTTGTGGCTTCCACCGACATTTATTATGTAACTATGTGAAAACTCATCTTTTTCAGACACTGCATAATGTGGGATCCTAGTTCCCATCCAGATGAGACAAGTATTTGGGATTCATGAAAAAATATTAGGAATGCTTTTTCAACAAAAAAAAATAATGTAGGATAACATGAATAAATGAAATTTTTATTTTCAAATACATTTTATTTTCAAAAGGGGATAAAAAAGTAAATGAATTATGCTTTTAGACCCACAGAATAAGAAAATGTTATAGGTAAAACTATTGTACCAAAGAAAATGTCCCCTATCTGTATGTTTTTTGTAGGGAACATACCATCATCTCAGCATCTAAAGACCCAACCCCATTTGATGTAAATACTCATTACCTCATGATGGATCATTTCCTTATCTTTAAACTAATAAGAAATGTTCTACACACACCCAAGGGTCTATATAGAGTGTGAGAAAACATTACCAGTGGGAACCAAACATTGTTATAGAAGAATTAGTTTACACAAGATTGAAATATTATCATTTTAAAATAAAACAATTCATGATATAAATCCTTGAAAATTTATAAAAAATATTAAAAATCACTATTTTAATTAATTTGATAGATTTTAATATAAAAAATTATTCAATAAACATCAAAAAAACTATTTTTATTTTCAAATGCCTCTAAAATATATACAAAAGAAAATCACAATGGAATGTAACCCTAATATAACATTAGTCTATGATTGTTTTGTCCCAAACACCATGTGATCAATAATTTCTATTTTTCACCAAAAAAAATTCCTTAGATTGATGAACTAGGGAGAAGAGGAACACAATAATTTGTTGACCCCCCCCCCCCTATACTGTTTTTTATACCAATCCATTGAGTGATGGCCTGCCATGAATTAGAGAACCCCAATGTGTGAAACCCCCTATGATTTCATGGAAAAATTACCAATACTAAAAACTATTGTGTATTAGAATTACTCATGTGTTTATAATTCAAAATAATTTCTATATGGAAATTTACATATTAATAAAAAAAAGAAAACCCTGTTATCACACCAAAACCATGATTTCAAATCCAATTTTCAAATACTATACCATGATTTGTTGAAATAATCCTTTTCATTAACAAAGACAATAGGGATACAATATTTCATTAAAAACACACAATATACACATATAAATATATCTGATATCATGACACTAAAATTTTACAAATAATTTTTATTAATGAGAGAGATTTCAAATTTCATAATTCTACAACAATAGAAGAATCGACCCTCTAAAAATTACTTGATCACCTATAATTACATAGGATTTGCACACAAATTTTGAAGAAGCTAATATGAGTCAATGTAATATCCAAAATAATTAACCCCTTAACAATAAATTAATATTAATTTATAACATGTTCAATGAAATGGGTGTGGAGAAAACTCAGTATAATTATCTTAATAATTCCAACACTGATCAACACATATCCATTTAATTCTACCTATTCTATTACCCAATCTAATGGAAACTTCTTAATATAATAAAATAATCCTATGATTTTGTAAGTACACCTATGATTTACGATTTTACTATAATCAATTAAGATATATATTTATGTATGGTGATGAATGGTGAAAAAATAGCCATAACATTGGGGAATCTATAACCAATACCCTATAATACGTCAAAATCGATCATTGAGGGGTGAAGAGAATAATAAATGTCCCAAGAATGACCAATGATTGAAGCACTGAAGTGAGTTAGAAATAATAAGGAGAACATAGATTTTTTTTTGGTGATTAATTTTTTTTTCTATTTATGAATTTTTTTCAAACTATTATTTTATATGGATTGATACACCATGTTGTAGTCATGATCACCCTTTTGGAACACTAGTGATGATTTACAGTTTCATCACATAGTTTGATAAATCATCCACTTACTATGTTAAATGACCCAGTCAAATACTACATGGTTTGGGGAGATGGAAGCATGATTTTTCCTAACTGTGGTCCAACTATAAATTCACCTCTAGGACTCCAAACACATTTCACATGGTTTATTGGGGTGACATGTATGGTAAATCCTAACTATCTTCCTAATAGTAAACATCCCCAAAACACACTAAAAATAAAAAATTATTCCAAAATGATCGATGAAATTATTAAAATATTATTATAAAGAAATTATATTAATAATTATATCTGCTTTTGGTATGTGACAATTTTCCATGAATGTGACTTACATTTATTAAAATGAAAAGGGTAATCATGAAAATTATATATAATATCACTTATAAATTGTTTATATCACCACCCATATAATATCACTCATTAAATTATGTTTTCTTTTGAAACCCTTATATTTTATTTCCACTAGTTCTCCATTAATCCTCTTTGTATTTATAGTTAAATTTATTTTCTTATTCTATATTATGGAAATATATTGTCAATAGAAATCTCAAATTCTTCGACACGAGGAATCATTTTTACATTGAACTATTCAATCTTATCTTACATTAAAATAATTATATAGAGTAATTATGATCCATTAATAGTTATGTCTTAACTAAATCACTTCATAATCATCTATTAATTATGGAATGATCTTGTTTGGTTTTGTTTAACCACTTACTTGAAAATGAAAAGAATTTATATCTTTTATTACTATAAGAAAATAACTAATGGAATAATAGGGTAAAAATATGTTAATAGTTATTTCATAATCTTTATTTTGTAAAATTATTATTAAATTCACTAATTATAAAGGCACAATTCAATCGTTGAGGAAAATAGAAACTCAGACATCATTGATTTCGACTTCAAGGACTTTAACCGAAACTACAATGGGATGGAAATATAAATTTATATATATAAATTTAATTAAATTATATAACCTTCAATTATCCTAATATTATTTATTTCTAAACATTATTTATTTAAAATTATATTTTTACAAAATTAGTTCAAAATAATCAATATTACAAACACTTGATAATTATAATAGTGAATAACATAGAATAATTAATTCAGTGAATAATTATGATTAAATATTATAATTGGAAATTTTATTACTGTGTTTATTAAATAATTTTTCAATATATCATTTTTTTTAAATTAACTTTTCATTTCATTATTTGAATATTGGGAAAAAAATTAATGATTTTCATATTCTCAATTCGGATACTTTTTCAAATAATGCATTTTTGGCACCGTGTTTTCCTTTTATAGTGTATTAACAACCATTGATGTAATTGTATCATATTTATGTTATTATTTCATGAAAAAAAACAAAACTAATCATTTTTATTTCTTTAAATGGTTATTAATTTAATGGTTACTTTAGAATATTGTATTTTAATTAACTCAAATTTTAATGTAAAATCCCAAGGTTTTCTAAAAATAAATTGAAAATGCTTGAAATTTTGTTTACGGTATATATTTATAAGTATCCTTTAAACATAAATTTATTTCTTATATGTTTTGAATTTCATGAAACTGTCATATACAATTGTGTTCAGTATGTTATTTAGAGTCTGATGAAACAAACTTGTTTTTTTGGTGAATAGTAACATGCCCATATGAATAGTAATATGAATAGTATTATGACCTCATGAATAGTAAATATTATTATTATTTTATTTTCCCAAGGCAATAGGATAATGGGATCTTAATTAATTTTCCAATGTCACATAAAACTAATTGCACTTCAATATTGTTATTTTTCGAATTAACTGTAACCTTATTTAAAAATAAAATTAATAATATTTAGAAAATTATTTTTGAAAAATGGAGTTCATTTTTTAATTCTACACGTCGAAAAATGGTTGGGGTAAATTTTTGGTATTTTTCTGAAACTCTTGAATTTTCGGTGAATTGTGAAATACGATAAAATACCATATAATCAATTTATCATTAAAAATGAACTATTTATGACATCATAAGTGATTAAAGGCCACTTTATTCGAACTCACATGATATTATAACTATTTATGGCAACTTTATTTGAGATTATTCATAGTCTTGATAAAACATATTATAATAATGATTAAAATAATCTAAAATACCTCCCCTCCTCCACTATAAATATCACCCTCGCTCCCCTCTTCCTCCCACACCTCTTAAGCCTTGAGAATTGCCTAATTTCTGCCAAATACCATCCCGAATCTTCTTCCCCACGTCCTAGAACTTCTGGTCTCACCAAAAGACCAAAATCAAAGCCCTTAAGAAGGATCTCAAGGAGAAGAGATCAAGAGGTAAACAACATCTTTTATTTTCTTTCTTTTCTTTCATTTTTTGTTATTCTATTCCATTCCCTTTGTCTTGTGTTAGGATATTTCATTAAATATTCCCCCTTACATTACATATCTTGTATGAATGATGATATATTCCATTCCTCACATCAATCATGTTTTTATGAAATTTTAAGAGACGTCGTTAGGCTGTCGAATTTTCGTGAGACATTTCACAAGATTTTCTTTTATTTCATGATTCGTTTTTCTTCTTTCCTCACTCCCTATTATCCAAGGGGCATGAAATCTCAAGACTCATTTATAATCATTATGTTCTCATGATTATGGAAAATTCCTTATTAGTATTCTTCTCCTCTACCACTTATTTAAAGAGTCAAAAAACATTGTCCATTTGTGTCGAATTACCGACATCGTCGACGATGTATTTTCAATTTCCATTAATTCTTTAAATTCTGGTCATGAAACAATTTATATGGTTTAACCAGGTTATAATATATGTTTTATGACTCATATAAGGTTCTGGAATTCTTTTGTACTGATTTTTCAAATTTAAAAGACAAAAAGAGGTTGTTATTATCAAAGAACCACTTAATTGATCTAAACGAACATCATTAATGTTTTATCTAATGAATCATCCTCATATAAAGAATAAAAGTGATAAATGGTATAATTTATGGTACTGGAAATATTTAAATACTAATCCATTCCAATTATAGAGTTTCACTTCCAATAAACAAGAATGATTCATCATGAACCGATCGTGGAAATCACAAATGAACTCACCAGAAATAATGCAAGGAACAAAATACTAACAATTAAGGGGTGAAGTGAGGTTATGAAATGACCATATAAGATGTTATAAACATGAACATGTTTCTTTAAAATACTAATAACACTCTTTAAAACATTATACATGAGTTTTTAAGAAGTTTCAAGTAAGAAATTTTTAAGGTAACGGAATTCTTAACCTGATTTCCATTCTTTTGGTTAACCTTCTAAATTAATATTTATGGGATATTTAAATTTTTTGTGTGATGGGTTATGTTTATATTATGTTTCATTATGTGTATTTACAGAGTATATAAATATTCCATACACTCTATTAAGTCTCACTTCAAGTATATGATGTTTATAAGGGACTTTTCTTCTAAAATCGACTTTAAAAATTCTGTTTTACAAGATTCAAAAGAAATGATTTTATGATATTAATTATGTTTTATGATTATTTTTTGGTTTTGGGAATTGTTTATGATGAAGGGTGGGACCTATATTTCCCTCCAATGCATTGGGAATGAGTATGTTGGAGGTCGGTTGTATGGTTACTCCACGTGTAACACCAATGGTTACACAAAGTATTGTAGCCGTGATGGTTAAAAATTTTAAAGTAGCCAAGATGGTTACAAGATTATGTAAGTAATTCCCTAAGATACCTCTATGATTATATTTATGTTTTTTTGGATCTTTTGTAAATCTCATGTTATACGAAGTATGTATTTATGGGTGGAAAGCATGTATTTTGAAAATGTTTTCATACGTTATGAGTATTCATGGACTAATGTGATTTTTCCTTCTTTTTCATACCTTACTGAGATTTTTTGCTCATCCCATGTTTTTAAATGATTTTTCCCAGGTTAATGGATGAGTAATAGCAGGAAGGAAGACAATTTAAATGATTAAGAATTTTCAAGGAGTCTTGTTTTAAATTTTAATGTTTTATATTCTGAGAATAATGGAAACTGATTTTATGATATCCACTATGTAACAATGTGTAATGTTATGAATGTTTTGTCTTAATTATCTAAAGCTATAAACTTGAAAAGATACTCAATGTAAAAGGAAATGTTTTCTTAAATAAATTCAAGATTATGTATGTAACAAGTGCGGGTCTTTATAGTCGGTATCAGAGGATGGTTTAGATAACTTTAGGGGTTAAGGTGATGCGAATAGAATACCATAAATAATTTTCACTCTATGTTTAATTTGATATAGCATTTAAAGATTACCATGTTGCTTAATCTATGAAATGTTTGTTTAGAATGGTTGTCTGTAGAAGGAACATGGATGCAGAAGAGGAGAGGCACCGATAGAATGTCATCTTTCCTGATCTACAGCCGGGAATGGTAGGGATTAGAAACGAGCAGTTTCTGACAGTAATGGCTCAGCTAACACATGCAATAAATGGTGTTGGAATCCATGCAATAGAACAAATAGAGGTACCCCAACAGAAGATGATAGTGGTGGACCATTTTATGAGACAACATCCTCCTATATTCAATGGATCTTCTGACCCAGTGGCAGCAGAAGGATGGATTAAATCCCTTGAAAAGATATTTGATGTTATGGGATGTTCAGACAATCAAAAGACAAGTCTTGACATTTATCATTTTGATGGGGAAGTTGATCAGTTGTGGTCAATGGTAAGGAATATCAGGGGTAGAGATGATTTTGATGCCTTAGTGTGGGATGAATTTAAAAATCGTTTTCTTGAAAAATATTTTCCTAAGGTGGTGAGACTTAGATTGGAGATGCAATTCCTTGAATTGAAATAAAAGGAGGAAGATTTAGTGGCTCTGTATGAGGCGAACTTCACCCGACTGGCGAGGTATGCTCCAAATATTATTCTGGATCTCAATAGAAAAATCAACTGCTTTTACTCAGCATTGAAGCCAAGGTATCGAAGGGTGTTGGCTTCCCGTGAATACAAAAGTTATGAGAAACTTGTCTGATGTGCTATGAGGGTATAGATGGAGTTTTCTGACGATCACATGCATTTTCGAAACAATGAGAAGAAGAGATCCCGTTGGCAAGCAATGGGTAAGAATCAACCAAAGAAATCTGATGGGAAGAAAATCCAGTTTCCAGTTTGTGAAAATTGTGGTAAGAAGAACCCTGGGGAATGTCTTATCAAAACTGGGAAGTGTTTTGAATGTGGTATGTTTGGACATATGGCCCGTGATTTCAATGAAAATGATCCAAAGACTAATCCTCATAAGAAAACTGTAAAGTGATTTAAATGCGGTGAGATGGGTCACTATGAAAATGCCTGTCCAAAGAGGGATACAAATGATGCAAAGAATCCATACTACAAGAAGAAAGGTGTAGTGAGATCCTTTGCAACTACGTCAGCAGGTGTTGGGCCATCCAATGATGTTGTTTCTAGTACATTGTTTTTTCACTCAGTTTTTTCTAAAGTTTTGTTTGATACGGGGTATACACATTCCTTCATCTCTGAGAAATTTTCTAGTAAATTTGAAATATCAACTCAACAAATGAAACCCGAACTTGTTGTTAAAACACCAGGGGGAAATGTTATAGCAAAGAGGAATTATAAGAATATATCTATTGTGGTATGTGGAAAGAATTTACCTGCAAACCTTGTTGTTTTACCCTTAGTCGAGTTTGATGTTATATTAGGGATGGACTGGCTTTCTGATTATCATGCTAAGATTGACTTTAGAGCTAAAGAAGTTGTTTTTCAGAAAGAGTTTCAGTTTGTATACAATAATGAACTCATACAATTGATAACATATCAGGAAGCTAAGAAACTACTAAAATATGTAACTAAAAGTTTTCTTACTCATATTGTTAAAAAGAAGGGAACTATTCAAATTAATGATGTGCCAATGGTAAATGAATACCTTGATGTTTTTCCTGAGGATTTACCCAGTGTCACACCTGAACGAGAAGTCGAATTCACAATTTACTTAGTTCCTGATGCTATGCCAATTTCAAAACCCCCATATCGTATGGCTCCAATAGAACCTCTTGAATTGAAATATCAGTTGCAGGATTTTCTTGTCAAATGCTTCATTCATCCCAGCACTTCACCATGGGGAGCCCCTGTTTTGATTGTTAAAAAGAAAGATGGTTCCATGAGACTTTGCATTGATTATAGAGTTTTGAATAACATCACTATTAAAAACAAGTATCATTTGCCTCATATTGATGACTTGTTTGATCAGCTCTAGGGAGCTCGGTACTTTTCCAAGATTGACTTGAGATCCGGATATAATCAACTGAAGGTGAAGGAGGATGACATCCCGAAAATAGCCTTTCGTACTAGATATGGGCATTATGAATTTGTTGTTATGCCATTTGGGTTAACTAATGCACCTATTTTATTCCCGAATCTTATGAATAGAGTATTTCATGAGTTCTTGGATAAGTTTGTGGTTGTATTTATTGATGACATTTTGGTTTTTTCTAAAAATAAAGAGGAGAATTAAAAACATATAAGGGTTGTTTTACAATCTTTAAAAGAAAAGAAACTATATGGAAAATTCAGCAAGTGAGATTTTTGGTTGCAACAGATTTCTTTTCTTGGGCACATTGTAAATAAGGATGGAATAACAGTTGATCTTTCCAAAACAAAAGTAGTTGATGAATGGCCAAGACGCAAAAATGATACAGAGATTCGTAGTTTTCTATGCTTAGCAAGTTATTACCGACGGTTTGTTAAGAACATTGCACGGTTATCTAGCCCGATAACTAGGTTAACACGGATAGGGGCTAAATTTTTTTGGACAAGGGAATTTGATGTTTGTTTTCAGGAACTAAAGAGGAGATTGGTGAATGCTCCAGTTTTGGCCTTACCTTCACGGAATGGTGAGTTTTTCATCTTCAATGATGCTTCATTGAAGGGACTTTGTTGTTTTTTGATGCAGAATGATCAGTTAATTGCCTATGCTTCGAGAAAACATAAACCTCATGAGCTAAATTATCCCACACATGATTTGGAATTGGCAGCTGTGGTTTTTTCTTTGAAAATATGGAGGCATCATCTATACGGAACCAAATTCAAAATATATAATGACCATAAAAGTATAAAGTATATATTCACTCAGAAAGAATTAACCATGAGGCAGAGAAGATGGCTAGAACTGATAATGGATTATGAATGCACGATCAATTACCATCCTGGAAAATCAAACAAAGTAGCGGATACCTTATATCTGAAACATCATGCATCATTAACCATGATATGTTTGGAACATGATCCCCTGATTAATGGTTTTGATGAATTTTGGATTGGAAGTTGTTGGTGTAGGGAATACATCTCTTTTGTTTCAGGTTTCAGTGTAGTCTTCGTTGTCAGACAGAATTATGAGAGCGCAGAGGGAAGACCGTGAGCCACAGAAAAAAGGTAGAATTGGTTAAAATGGGTAAGTTGACAGAATTTAATCTTGATAATGATTGTGTTTTAAGTTTTAGAAAAAGGTTGTGTGTGCCTTGTGATTCCCAGTTGAAGAAATAATTGTTGTCTGAAGCTCATAGTTCTCCATTTTCTATTCATCCTGGAAGTACTAAGATGTACAGAGACCTTTGAGATTATTATTGGTTGAATGGGATGAAAGGAGATATTGCTGAATTTACAATGAAATGATTGACATGTCAGCAGGTTAAAGCAGAGTGGCAGTTACCGGAGGGGATGCTTCAACCTTTTCCAGTGACAGAGTGGAAATGGGAGAAAATATCCATGGATTTTGTGGTGGGACTACCAAATACTTCTTGAGGTAACAATGCAATTTGGGTTATTGTTGATCGGCTAACAATGTCTACACATTTTCTTTCTATTCGAGATACAATTATAATAGATCATCTTTCTCGATTGCACCTCAAGGAGATTGTCAGGTTACATGGAGTTCCTATTTCCATTGTGTCTGACCGAGATCCCAGGTCCACTTCTAAATTTTGGAAGGGACTTCAGAATTAATTGGGCACATAGTTGAATTTCAGTACAGCTTTTCATCCTCAATCAGATGGGCAGTCAGAACGAACGATTCAAACTTTGGAAGATATGATTCGAGCTTGTTCAATGGACTATCAGGGAAGTTGGGATCATCATCTTTATTTAGTTGAGTTTTCTTATAATAACAGTTTCATTCCAGTATTCAGATGGCACATTTTGAGGCCTTGTATGGAAAGAGGTGTCGGACTCCTGTGTTTTAGGATGATGTCGGTGAAAGAAAGTTGATGGGGCTATAATTAGTAGAAGAAGTGGCTGAGAAAGTGAGGATGATCCAGCAACACATGAGGACAGCTCAGAGCAGGCAGAAAATCTATGCAGATAACAGCATGAAAGACTTCTCTTTCGAGGTAGGTGACCATGTTTTCCTTAAAATCATTCCTTGGAAAAGTGTTATGTGTTTCGGTAAGAAGGGAAACTAAGTCCACGGTTAATTGGTCCTTTTAAAATTCGGGATAAAGTTGGAACAGTTGCATAGCGCATAGCTTTGGCTCCGAGGTTGTTTCAGGTACATAATGTTTTTCATGTTTCGATGTTGAGAATGTATGTTCCAGATTCATCACATGTCTTGAGGCCAGAAGCAGTTCTGCTGGGAGAGAACCTTTATTATGAAGAAAAACCGATTCATATTCTTGATCAAAGAGAATAGGTATTGCGGAATAAGTTAATCCACCAGGTAAAGGTTTTGTGGCGAAAGCACATGGTTGATGAAGCAACATGGGAGCCTAAAAATGCAATGAGGGAAAAATACCCTCAGTTGTTTAATAAGTAAATTAAATTGCCAGGATGCAATTTCAAGAAGGTGGAAATAATGCAACATCCCAAGGTTTTCCAAAAATAAATTGAAAATGCTTGAAATTTTGTTTAAGGTATATATTTATAAGTATCCTTGAAACATAATTTTATTTCTTATTTTTTTTGAATTTCAAGAAACTCTCATCTACAATTGTGTTTAGTATGTTATTTAGAGTCTGATGAAACAAACTTGTTTTTTTGGTGAATAGTAACATGCCCATATGAATAGTAATATGAATAGTAATATGACCTCATGAATAGTAAATAATAATATTATATTATTTTCCCAAGGCAATAGGATAATGAGATCTTAATTAATTTTCCAATGTCACATAAAACTAATTGCACTTCAATATTGTTATTTTTGAATTAACTGTGACCTTATTTAAAAATTAAATTAATTATATTTAGAAAATTATTTTTGAAAAATCGAGTTCGTTTTTCAATCCTACATGTCGAAAAATGGTTGTGGTAAATTTTTGGTATTTTTCGGAAACTCTGGAATTTTTGGTGAATAGTGAAATACGATAAAATACCGTATAATCAATTTATCAGCAAAAATGCACTATTTATGACATCATAAGAGATGAAAGGCCACTTGCTTCGAACTCACATAATATTATCACTATTGAGGGCCACTTGATTTGAGATTATTCATAGTATTGATAAAAATATTATAATAATGATTAAAATAATCTAAAATACCTCCCCTCCTCCACTATAAATATCACCCCCACTCCCCTCTTCCTCCCACAGCTCTCAAGCCTTGAGAATTTTCTAATTTCTGCCAAATTCCCTCCCCAATATTCTTCCCCAAGTCCTAGAACTTCTGGTCTCACCAAAAGACCAAAATCAAATCCCTCAAGAAGGATCTCAAGGAGAAGAGATCAAGAGGTAAACAACCTCTTTTATTTTCTTTCTTTTCTTTCGTTTTTTGTTATTCTATTCCATTCCCTTTGTCTTGTGTTGCGATATTTCATTAAATATTCCACCCTTTCTGTCCATAACTTTTATGAATGATGATATATTCCATTATTTTCATCAATCTTGTTTTTATAAAATTTTAAGAGGCGTCGTTAGGCTGACGAATTTTCGTGAGAAATTTCTCAAGATTTTCTTTTATTTCTTGATTCGTTTTTCATCTTTCCTCACTCCCTCTTATCCAAGGGGCATGAAATCTCCAGAATCATTTATATTCATTATGGTCTCATGATTATGTAATATTCCTCATCAGTATTCTTTTCATCTTCCACTTATTTAAAGAATCAAAAATCATTGTCCATTTGTGTCGAATTACCGACATCATGGACGATGTATTTTCCATTTCTATTAATTATTTAAAGTCCTGTTATGAAAAAATTTATATGGTTGAAACAGGTTATAATATATGTTGTATGACTCATATATGGTTCTGGAATTATTTTGTACTCATGTTTCAAATTTAAAAGACAAAAAGAAGTTGTTATTATCAAAGAACCACTTAAATGATCTAAACGAACATCATTAATGTTTTATCTAATGAATCATCCTCATATAAAGAATCAAAGTGATAAATGGTATAATTTATGGTACTGGAAATATGTAAATACTAATCTATTAAAATTCTAGTGTTTCACTACCAATCAACAAGAACGATTCATCATGAACCGATCATGGAAATCACAAAAGAACTCACCCAAAATAATGCAAGGAACAAAATACTAACAATTAAGGGGTGAAGTGAGGTTATGAAATGACCATATAAGATTTCATAAACATGAAAATGTTTCTTTAAAATACTAATAACACTCTTTTAAACATTATACAAGAGGTTTTAACTTGTTTTATGTAATACAAGCTTAAGGTAAGGGAATTCTTCACCCGATTTCCATTCTTTGAGTTAACTTTCTAATTTAATATTTATGGGCTATTTAAATTTTTTGTGTGATTGGTTACGTTTATATAATGATTCATTATGTGTATTTACAGAGTATATGCATATTGCGTCCACTCTATTAAGTCTCACTTCAAGTATATGATATTTATAAGGGACTTTTCTTGTAAAATCCACTTTAAAAATTCTATTTTACAAGATGGAAAAGAAATGTTTTTATGATATTATTTGTGTTGTATGATTATGTTTTGGTTTTGGGAATTGTTTATGATGAAGGGTGGTACCTATATTTCCCTCCAATGCATTGGGTATGAGTAAGTTGTAGGTCGGCCGTATGGTTACTCCACGTGTAATTGTGATGGTTACACAATGTATGGTAGCCGTGAGGGTTACAAATTTTAAGGTAGCCATGATGGTTACAAGATTATGTAAGTAATGCCCTAAGATACCTCTATGATTATATTTATGTTTTTGTGGATCTTTTGAAAATCTCATGTTATACGAAGTAAGTATTTATGGGTGGAAAGTATGTCTTTTGATAATGTTTTCATACATTATGAGTATTCATGGACTAATGTGATTTTTCCTTCTTTTCGATACCTTACTGAGCTTTTGTGATCATCCCATGTTTTTAAATGATTTTTCACTGGTTAATGGATGAGTAATACAAGGAAGTAAGACATGTTAAATGTTGAAGAATTGTCAAGGATTCTTGTTTTATGTTTTAATGTTTTATATTCTGAGAAAAATGGAAACTGATTTTATGGTATCCACTATGTAACAATGTGTAATGTTATGAACGTTTTGTCTTAATTCTCTAAATCTCTAAACATGAAAATATCCTCAATGTAAAAGGAAGTGTTTTCTTGAATAAATTCAAGATTATGTATGTAACAAGTGTGGGTCTTTATATTTACTCATTTATTTTTTATCATTTCCTTGACCATATTTCATATATGAATGATATATTCTACACATGAACATATTTTGTGCTATTTTTAAATTTTTTTATATCGATTTAAATTCCTACGACTTCAATCTTTATTTTATATATCTTTCATTTTGTAGGATGTTTTATATGTGGTATTTTCATAGCTCAATTCTTAATTTGATAAGTAAAAATGATTTATCAGGAATTTCTTCTATCCATGACTTTTTTATAATTAATTATTTTTCAATGTGGTATTCAATAATAAAAATTCATAATATTATGTTTTAAAAAAATAGGGATTATTACTAATTTTAATATATGGTTTCTAAATAATGCTAATTTAATAATTTTAGGAAGCTTCCTTTGATAACAAAATATTTCATCTTTTTCTAAGAATTTTCTACATAAATGTATATATAAATTTAAAATATATATTGTAATAGATTCTTTTTTAAAAAATATTCTCAAAAACATTAAGTTTAATGTTTCTATTGTTAGTATAGAATGTAACTATTTATTTTATATTTTATAACAATTTTAAAAAAATCTAAAATATATCTTCTATATTCTAATATATTGTCCTTTTGAAATTAAATTGGATTTATAATCATGGGATAAATGATTTTGGATTTATATGATAATAATAATAATAATATATTTAATTCTTTATAATGAACTCATTTTATCAAATAGTTAGATTGTTAATACCTTCTTATTGGAAACCATTCAAATAAATATTTTGAAATGATGTTTTCTTCAATGTCAACATTCTTATGATGTTTCCATGTTACATAGAAAATTTTTTCCTTAAAACTAACCAACATATCTCTCTATATATATTATGTATCTATATTCACTATCAATGATATGATTCTTCACATCCATTATATTTCATAACCATCCAATAGTAAAATAAATTGTTTTTCCTCCAATGACATTACTTTATGAAAACACTAGTTTAAATTAATATGAATGATTGGTGTTGAGATTAATATATTAGAATTATTTATTAGGAAAATTAATGACCAATCCATTAGGAAATACTTAATATGGTTTTATCATTGGTATAAATTCAAAAAATTCAATTTAAATTGTTGATTGGGGTTCAATTGAAAACATTTATATTAGTTATTCCAATTTAGAAGTTTATTTATTTCTTATTAGTTTTAAATACATAATTTATATCATTAGAAATTCATTATCTTAATGATCCATGATCATTTTATCACTATATTAACATGGTAGAAATTATATGTATATTTATAATGTTATTCAAATATTTAAGATTATGTTATATTTTGGTTATATATTATTTAATCATTATCTAATATGATGGTGTATTTCAATTAAACAATTTAGGGGTGAGGCCTAGAATAATATAGATTATCAGTTCATCACAAGTTAACATAAGAAATACATGTTTGGGTATTTGTTGTATGCATGTCCAATTAATCAATATATATTTGTGGTAGTCATCATGATGAATTTAATGTATTGGATTTTCCCCCATAGAATGATGCATTTCTTGGCTATGGCATTGATGAAATTATTTAGTTCTTGTCTGAGATCAGGAATATTGTAAGAACCCGAGTTTTTCTACGAAAGACTTTGGAATATTCTTGATGATATTCCAGAGCAGCACCTTCAGACGGCGTGCGATTCCGGGCCCCGGAGTGGCCGGAATTAAATTTTCAGTGCGTTCACACTGGAAACGCTAAATAAATGGAATAACTCTAAAACGGAGTTCCGGATCAGGGATCCGAGTGTACGGATAGGTCTGGAATGGGGTGTTTACCCTAGGAACGACATAATACTTGTCGGCGCGGGACGTTTGGACCCCTCGCCCGCTTCTGGATTGTTAAACTGATAAATTTATTTATTTATTTATTCATTTACTGGAGAAACGCAAGTATCTCTTAAACGGTTGCTCGGATCGGAAAACCGAGAGCACCGTTGTGTTCTTAGCGTGCCGTTTATCCTAGGAGGGGTATAAGTTTTGCGGGTGTGGGCCGTTTGTGAAAAATGGCCCCAGGGGCGTTTTCGTAAATTGGCGGCCTCGGGCGCTGAGTTTAGTAACTTTTGAACGAGGTCTCAGAATAAAAATTCTGAGACTCCCGTTGCGCTCAGAGCATGGTTCTTAGCCTTGGGGAGGCTAAGTCCCAACCCCGTCGGGAGTTCGGGTTCGGGGTCGTCGGGCGGGCGTTTAAGTGTTTTGTACTTAAACACCCCCCCTTCATCTTCTTCCTCTCCTTCCTCAAACCCTCCTCCCCCTCCTTGACCTCCGGCGAGGCGAGCTCCGGCGAGGCGACTTCGTCAAGGCGGCGGTTCGGCGGCGAAGCTCCGGGCAACGCCCGCGAGGTAGGGTTATGTATTGGAGTTTTAATTCCTGAACCCCCCTTTGAACCCCGTTTTTTGCATTGTTTTATTGATTTCTGTTCGAGAAAATTCCCTGGTAGTGTAGTACACATTTTACTCTTTCCGTTGATTCTTTCGTAATTGAAAACGGAGTTCGGAGGAGACTGCAACACCTCGCCGAAATTTGCGGGGTTTTGGAGGTTTTCCGGCCGTTTTGAGGAGCTCCGGCGGTAGGTGGCGCGGCGGCGCGACTTCGGTCCGAGGCGGCGGCCGCGGGGCGTCACGGCGGTTCGGTGGCCAGGCGGAGCGGCTCCGGGAGGCGGCGGCGGTTGCTATCGGAAGACTGTCGTGGCACCGGCCGCGGGCGCCGGCAAACAGAGGAGGGGCCGCGAGGCGGCGACCCCGTGCAGCGAGGCAACGACTTGTGCATCGCGGGTCGTTGCGTGGACCGAGCGACCGACCCTCGTGGCCGGTCGGTGGCAGATCCCGCGCGGCGGCGCGTGGGTGTGAAGAGGTGTGGGCCGCGGAGCGGAGGCCCGCGCCTCGGCTGGACCGGGCCAGCCGGCGCGGGCCGGCCCAAGCAGGGCGGACCGGCCGGACTGGGCCGGTCCGGCCTAAAGGGGCATTGACCCTCAAACTTCGGACGCCCGTATTTCGGGCTACGGGTGTCCGTTTTGCACGCCATCTGCGGCAGCGCCGAGCTTGCGTCAAGACGGAGTTTTTGAGATGGTTTAGGGATTTTTTAATTCCCGAAAGGAGGGGTCGCTGAGACGCGACGCGCCCTTAAGTGGACGAGCATTTTTCCGGGATTCTTGTTATGGACGGCGCGGAGGTGTCCGACATCCGTTTTGAGCGCTGTTAGCGGCGTTGTGACCCTGGCACTGAGGCGGAGGTTTCCAGTGCGGTTCCAGGCATTGAGGCTGGAGTTGAGGTGTGGGTCCCACATGCTGACTCTTGAGTTGCGTGCAGCTTTTAGCGACTTTTCCCTCGAACGTCCGTTCGAGGCGTGTGAACAGTCGATGTTGGATATTTTTTCGAGGGGATTGCAATGGTGCAATCCGCCCACTCAAATTCGGCACGATGGTGCGGGGCCCATGAGGGCGGTTTGGGGCGTCGACGGTGATTTCCCATCTTTATCACCGGGCGACCGTTTTGCGCAAATTCGTAGTCCATCATGTGTGCTTTTTCGAGAGGATCACAATGGTGCAATCCGTTCGTGGAGTTTCAGGACCGAGTTGTGGGTCCCACGTGGCGCCACTCGTGTGTGGTGTGTCGCAATGCATCTTTTTCTCCGGATACCCGTTCTACACAAGCGATTAGTGCTTTCGACGTGTTTTTCCGAGAGCATCGTAATGGCACATTCCGCCCAACCTTTTTCGGAGATGTGGTGTGGGTCCCACCCGACCGGGCAACGGTGAATAGTACTTTTTTCACCGGGTGGCCATTTTGGGTGATTGAGTAGTAAATCCTGCGTGTTTTCCCGAGGGGATCATAATGGTGCGATGCGCCCGACTGTTTTCGGGGCCGAGGCTCAGGATCACGGGACGTTGTTCGGGCGTGAGGCGGTGTTGGTGACTTTTCTATCGGGTATCTGTTGGAGGCGAGTAAGTAGTCGATCTCGCGTGTTTTTCCATGAGGATTACCACGGTGTGATCCGTTTGGTTGTGTGGAGCCTCTTGTGCGATCTTGTTGAATGTGGAGCATGGAGGGTGCTCTAGTGGCGGTCCACCCTACTTTGTCTGTAGCAGACCCTTGGCGTGTGATCGCACGCTCTTGGGAGATTATTATGATTGTTTCATGAGATGTGGATGGCCGTGTCTGGGACTTTGTGGAGGAGTTGTTATGTCACGCGTTCGGGTTGACGCTGGGTGTCGTGTGCACGATAGCCTTTGGGCTGGAATGAGGTATACTCCAAGAGTATACGAGAGCACTTGGAGGTACGTGTGGATGTGTGTACATGAGGATGTTTGTGCACTCAGTTGGGGTTGACTTGGGGTGGCACGTTGTGTGGGCCCCACGTGCGTATCGTGATCTGCTTTGCGTACTTGACCTCTCACGACGTAGAGGGTCCCACTGCACTCGTTTGTTTGACTAGCAGGGTGGAGTGTTCCCCTGGCCTGGTGCTCTTTTGTCTGACCATCATGGTTGAGCGGTCTCCCCCTGGTCTTGTGCTTGATGGTTTGGCCGATAGCGGTGCTAGTGACACCCTGTGTTGGGGCAGACGCTTTACCTCTTTTGGGAGAGCTGTTCTGGAGTTGAGTGGTTGCGCGACACCCACTCCGTGTTCGATCGGCCAGTGTTGTACTCTCCTGTAGAGATGGCAGAGCGGTTCTGAGTTTTACCCTCTAGTGGGGCTGGGCAGTGGGTTACTCATCGACTTCCTCAGACTTACTCTCCAGCAGGGTTGGGCAGTGGGTTGCTCACTGACTTCTAGGGTTTACACTCCAGCAGAGACTGGGCAGTGAGTCACCCGACGCTATTAGGGTCTACCCTCCAACAGAGACTGGGCAGTGGGTCACCCAACGACCTTTTAGGGCCTACCCTCTAGCAGGGCTGGGCAGTGGGTCGCCCGTCGTCTAGTTCCAGGTCTACCCTCCAGCAAGGCTGGGCAGTGGGTCGCCTGTCGACTTATTCCAGGTCTACTCTCCAGCGGGGCTGGGTGGTGGGTCGCCTGATGATGTAATTTGGTTTACCCTACAGCAGGGCTGGGCAGTGGGTTGCCTGATGATGTGTTAGGGTTTACCCTCCAGCATGGCTGGGCAGTGGGTCACCCGATATCTGATTATAGTCTACCCTCCAGCGGGGCTGGGTAGTGGGTCGCCGGATGATGTATTAAGGTCTACCCTCCAGAGGGACTGGGCAGTGGGTCACTGGATGATGTGTTGGGGTTTACCCTCCAGCGGGGCTGGGCAGTGGGTCACCCGATATTTGGTTATGAATTACCCTCCATCGGGGCTGGGCAGTGGGACGCCTGTTAGAATTCCAGACTCAGTCCTTCCGACAAGGCTAGTCTGTGGAATTCCTCCGTGATTACTGGAGTGGTACCCTTGGTTGTACGGGTCGGTGATGGAACGACTATGGCTTTGAGGAGACCTCTCGACTGCAGGGCAGTGACGAGGTGTGGTTTGACTTTCCCTCGAACTCTCAAGTATGACGGGCACTTACACCACCGAGACGCGTTCTTGTGATGTGATCTAAAACCGTGCGGGCGAGTCAGTGCCGCCCAAAGCGGATACTGTCAAGGTGAGGTGATTGAGCCCCTTGGCTTGCTGTTCGGGGTGGACATGAGGGATGCTGGGCATCGATGGAGTTTATGTCTGAGACTGTTGGCGACTCATTTTTTTCTTGGGCTGATCTATGGGTCGGAGATCCCCTTACGAGTTTGTTCGGGCTTCTTGACAGAGCATACATATGTATATACCTCATTTATGGTATCCACCTCTTGGGTTTTGGCTACTCTCCTTCATGATAGGCGAAGAGGCGCGAGGTATGCCATGTGCTTTCCACGTCCAGCTTCTCGTGGTAGGACGAGTCTTCTATCTTTCTCTTGATGGGTTGAGCTGTTACTCTTTACTGCACCCTTGGTTGTACTCCTTTCTATTCCTTGTTCGCTATACTGCTCACCCTTCGTTACCTCCTTTGTTGCTCCCTCGAGCCTTCGGGTTATCCTACTGAGTATTTTTATACTCACCCCTGCTTCGACTTTGCCCGCACTTGGTGTGCCCTTGCAGACGACGGACAGGTGTAGCGTGACTTCGGTGGAGCGTAGGAGCTTGGGAGCTTGGACCGCGTGTGGTGGTCGTGGCTGGGTTCCAGGTGGGAGACCCTTCAGCTGTCTCTTTTTGTTTACCTATTGCCGGGTTGTGGCACTTTTTGGTTGGGTGCATGTTTTTTCCCTTTTATTTTCAGTTTGTACTTTGTACTGTTTAGAGGTCGATGCACTATTATGGTATTTATATATCAGTTGTCCTTTTCTTTTCTTTGCTTGCCTTTTCTTTTACTATGAACTTTTGCATTGAGTTTGCTGCGTGTGCGTGTGTAGAGGTGCTTAGGAAATGGCCTCCCTGAGTTGTTGTGCCTTCGGTGCTAGTCACCAGCCCCTGGCCTACGGAGGCGGGCCTGGGGTAGTTCCGGCTCGAGCCCGAGTAGGGTCGGGTCGTGAGAAAGTGGTATTAGAGGTGGTTCATTCCTTGGGACATTGTGCGGACGTCCCTAAAAGAGGAATTGGTTGGGATATAGGGAAAAAGTGTTAATGTGTCTCGAGAGCGGCTCTCAGGCCAGGGAGTCCAGTGATGGTGCGGCGGCCGACGTATCCAATCACCAGGACCTTGATAACCCGCGTGTAGACTCGGCATGCTGAGACACTTGTTGCAGGGAAATTTGTTTGTGCATCACATAGGATTGAGTCTTTGACTGTCCTTCTTGAGTCAGCTCCCCATTGTTGATATTGGTATATACATATATGCCCATCTGACTGCGTCACTCCTTGATAATGATCAGGATGTCTCTGCGAAGACAGCCAGCCCGGATACCAGCTTTGGTTCATGACGACGACCCTATGAGCTACAAAGCCACATTCCAGGACCCATCGTGTGAGCCCCTTTCTTCGGGTGGGCCGGTAACAACACCCCCACCTGTTGAGCAGCAGGCAGTTTCAGCAGAGCAGGCTGAGCTCGAGCGCAGGTTGAGCACGCTCCGTTAGTACCAGCGGTAGAGACCGTTGAGGTTCAGTGGTGATCCGACCCTCAGGCAGCCGAGGTTTGGCTCGAGGCAGTGGTTCACCTTTTCAGGCTTGTGCGGACGCCGACAGATCAGAGAGTTTCTTTGGCAGCCAGCCTTTTTTCGTGGATCGGCTTGGCGTTGGTGGAGTCTGGTGACTCATTTTCTTGGCAATTCGTCATTTTCAATGTACGACTTTCATTTGTTTCTCCGTGACGAGTATTTCCCCTCCTGCTTTCGCTCCATTCGAATTTAGGAGCTCCTGCAGTTTCAGCAGGGAGGGATGACGGTGGCTGAGTATGCGACTAGTTTTGCAGATCGTGCACGATTTTACCCGGACCTGGTCCATGATGAAAACTCCCGAGCGCATAAGTTTGAGCAGGGTCTCCGCCAAGAGATTCGTGTTGTCGTGGTACCCTTGGTCATTTCCACATATGTCGGGGTGCTAGATCAGGTGCTGGTGACAGGGGGCTTCCTGTCATGTTTTGCGGTTAGTAGTGGCAGTGGGCGCAATGGGGCCAGGACGTCTGCCGTAGCTAGCAGGCGCCGGAGGACAGGACCACGATTTAGGTGGCCTTCCCACTGCCGGTTTAGGAGGCGTGGTCGTGTACCACTGTGGCGAAAAGGCACAGGGCCTCAGATGAGGATGCCCTTCCGTGAGTGGATCTCGGGCCGTGTTCGTACACTACAGTGGTGTCGGAGGGCACCAGGGCAGCCCAGAGGTCGCCAGTGCTATGCTTGTGATAGGCGAGGTCACTTGGCACGAGGCTGCCTGACCCGAGTTGCTGGGAGCATCAGGCAGGCAGCAGGCGCATCGCCACGGCAGAGGCATCACCGTGATCGGAGTAGTACCCAGAGAGGTGGTGCTAGAAGAGGAGTGGGAGGAGCTGGAGGTGGGGGATGTCGTTACGAGATCTCCCCATCACCACTAGGCGGTCCGAGTCAGGCTCCGGGAGCTAATGGTTGGGACCACAGACAGCCGCGAGCTTTGGATGTCTACGATCCTGCAGAGCATGGGATGGTGAGAGGTACCCCCTTGCGACTCCACTACATTTTGTAGTAAAATTGTTAGGCTCTGTGTGTGAAATGATTCTCTCCCAACTCCTTGTTTGAGGTGTTACCAGGGTGACGCAGGGCATCGAGTGTAACCCTGTGTTGTTAAGGAGAAAGGCGTGAGACCTTTTTCTTTTTTCGATGGTGTTGACTCCTTCGCCTTTTGAGCGTGTAAGAGAGCATCGAATGTGGAACCTTGTGTGACCAGATATCCATGGGTGTTTCACCATATTGATATTCTGAAGGAGGGAATCACCGGGCCTTGTTCCAGGTGTGGGTGGTGATTCCAGTCACGGCGTGCGACGTAGAGGTTTGACCGGGGAGGTGAGCTACCCCCGAGGGCCTTCGGGCCGTTTCAGACCGTGCAAAGGGATGGAGAGGTACCCTACCGCCTTGCCCTAACCCCAAAGTCTGGAGTTGGTGCACGACATCGCCAAGGGCCGACCTAGCATGGACAGATCAATCCCTTGGTCTGTGTGCGGTGACACAGAGCTGTGCGTGGGTTCTTCTGGGTATGCGGAAGCCAGGTGTGGGCTTAGTACCCTGTGTTGCTCCCTAGTTTTGATTTTCAAGGATGAAAATATTGAAGTAGGGAATGATGTATGAACCTGGGTTTTGCTACGAAAGACTTTGGAATATTCTTGATGATATTCCAGAGCAGCGCCTTCAGACGGCGTGCGATTCCGGGCCCTAGAGTGGCCAGAATTAAATTTTCAGTGCGTTCACACTGGAAACACTAAATAAATGGAATAACTCCAAAACGGAGTTCCGGATCAGGTATCCGAGTGTACGTATGGGTCCGTAATGGGGTGTTTACCCTAGGAATGACAGAAAACATGTCGGCGCAGGACGTTTGTACCCCTCGCCCGCTTCTGGAATGTTAAACTGATAAATTAATTTATTTATTTATTCCTTTATTGGCGAAATGCAAGTATCTCTTAAACGGTGGCTCGGAACGTAAAACCGAGAGCACCGTGGAGTTCGGAGCGTTCCGTTTACCCTAGGATGGGTATAAGTTTTGCGGGCGCGGGCCGTTTGTGAAAAATGGCCCCAGGGGCGTTTTCGTAAATTGGCGGCCTCGGGCGCTGAGTTTAGTAACTTTTGAACGGGGTCTCGGAATAAAATTCTGAGACCGCCGTTGCGGTCAGAGCGTGGTTCTTAGCGTAGGGGAGGCTAAATCCCGACCCCGTTGGGAGTTCGGGTTCGGGGCCGGCGGGCGGGCCTTTAAGTGTTTTGTACTTAAACACCCCCCCTTCTTCTTCTACCTCTCCTTCCTCAAACCCTCCTCCCCCTCCTTCACCTCCGGCGAGGCGAGCTTCGGCAAGGCGACTTCGGCAAGGCGGCGGTTCGGTGGCGAATCTTCGGGCAATGCCCGCGAGGTAGGGTTATGTATTTGAGTTTTAATTCCCGAACCCCCCATTGAACACATTTTTTGTGTTGTTTTTTTTATTTCTGTTCGAGAAAATTCCATGGTAGTGTAGTACACATTTAACTCTTTCCGTCGCTTCTTTCGGAATTGAAAACGGAGTTTGGAGGAGACCGCAACACCTCGCCGAAGTTTGCGGGTTTGTGGAGGTTTTCCGGCCGTTTTGAGGAGCTCCGGCGGTAGGAGGCGCGGCGGCGCGGCTTCGGTCCGAGGAGGCGGCCGCGGGGCGTCGCGACGGTTCGGTGGCCAGGAGGAGTGGCTCCGGGAGGCGGTGGCGGCGTTTGGCGGCAGGTGTCGGAAGCCGGCCGCGGCGCCGGCCGCGGGCGCCGACAAACGGAGGAGGGGCCGTGAGGCGGCAGCCCCGTGCAGCGAGGCAACAACCCACGCATCGCGGGTCGTCGCGTGGACCGAGCGACCGGCCGTCGTGGCCGGTCGGTGGCAGATCCCGCGCGGCGGCGAGCGGGTGTGAAGAGGAGCGGGCCGCGGAGCGGCGGCCCGTGGCTCGGCTGGACCGGGCCGGCCGGCGCGGGCCGACCCAAGAAGGGCGGACCGGCCGGATCGGGCCGGTCCGACCCAAAGGGGCTTTGCCCCTCAGACTTTGGACACCCGTATTTCGGGCTACAGGCGTCCATTTTGCGCGCCGTCTGCGTTAGCGCGGAGCTTGCGTCAAGACGGAGTTTTTGAGATGGTTTCGTGAATTTTTAATTCCCGAAATGAGGGGCCGCTGAGATGCGACGCGTCATTAAGTGGACGAGCGTTTTTCCGGGATTTATGTTTTGGACGGCGCGGATGCGTCCGGCATCCGTTTTGAGCGCCGTCAGCGGCTTTGTGACCCTGGCACTAAGGCAGAGGTTTCCAGTGCGGTTCCAGGCGTTGAGGCTGGAGTTGAGGCGTGGGTCCCATGGGCCAACTCCTGAGCTGCGTGCAGCTTTTAGCGACTTTTTCCTCAGACGTCAGTTCGGGGCGTGCGAACAGTCGATGTTGGGTGTTTTTCCGTGGGGATTGCAATGGTGCAATCCAACCGCTCAAATTTGGCACGATGGTGCGGGGCCCATGAGGGAGGTTTGGGGCGTCGACGGTGATTTTCCATCTTTATCACCGGGCGACCGTTTTGGGCAAGTGCGTAGTCCATCTTGTGTGCTTTTTTCGAGAGGATCGCAACGATGTGATCCGTTCGTGGACTTTCGGAACCGGGATGCGGGTCCCACATGGCGCCACTCATGTGTGGTGCACCGCAACACATCTCTTTCTCTGGATACCCATTCTACTCAAGCGAGTAGTTCTTTCGACGTGTTTTTCCGAGAGCATCACGATGGCGCAGTCCGCCCGACCTTTTTCGGAGATGTGGTGTGGGTCCCACCCGACCGGGCTACGGTGAATATTACCTTTTTCACTGGGTGGCCGTTTTGGGTGACTGAGTAGTCAATACTGCGTGTTTTCCCGAGGGGATCGCAATGGTGTGATGCGCCCGATTGTTTTCGGGGCCGAGGCTCGGGATCACGGGACCCCGTTCGGGCGTGAGGCGGTGTTGGTGACTTTTCCGTCGGGTATCTGTTGGAGGCGAGTAAGTAGTCGATCTCGCGTGTTTTTCCGCGAGGATTACCACGTTGAGATCCGTTTGGTTGTGAGGATCCTCTTTCATGATCTTGTTGAATGTGGAGCATGGAGGGTGCTCTATTGGTGGTCTGCCCTACTTTGTCTGTAGCGGACCCTTCGCGTGTGATCGCACGCTCTTGGGAGAGTGATATGAATGTTTCATGAGATGTGGATGGTCGTGTCTGGTCCTTTGAGGTGGAGTTGTTACGTCACGCCTTCACGTTGAAGCTGGGTTCCGTGTGCACGATAGCCTTTAGGCTGGAATGAGGTATACTCCAGGAGTATACGATAGCGCTTGGAGGTACGTGTGGATGTGTATACCTGAGGATGTTTGTGCGCTCAGTTGGGGTTGACTTGGGGTGGCACATTGGGTGGGCCCCATGTGCGTGCCATGATCTGCTTTGCGTACTTGACCACTCGCGACGTAGAGGGTCCCTCTGCGCTCGTTTGTTTGACCAGCAGGGTGGAGTGTTCCCCTGGCCTGGTGCACTTTTGTGTGACCAGCATGGTTGAGCGGTCTCCCCCTGGTCTTGTGCTCGATGGGTTTTCTGGTAGTGGTGATAATGACACCCAGTGTTGGGGCAGATGTTGCACCTCTTTTGGGAGAACTGTTTTGGAGTTGAGTGGTTTCACGACACCCACTCCGTGTTCGATCGGCTAGTGTTGTACTCTCTTGTAGAGATGGCAGAGCGGTTCTGAGTTTTACCCTCCAGCGGGGCTGGGCAGTGGGTTACTCATCGACTTCCTCAGGCTTACCCTCCAGTAGGGCTAGGCAGTGGGTTGCTCACAGAATTCTAGGGTTTACCCTCTAGCAGAGACTAGGCAGTGGGTCACCCGATGCTATTAGGGTCTACCCTCCAGCAGAGACTGGGCAGTGGGTCACCCGATGACCTTTTAGGGCCTACCCTCCAGCAGGGCTGGGCAGTGGGTCGCCCGTCGTCTAGTTCCAGGTCTACCCTCCATCAAGGCTGGGCAGTGGGTCACATGTCGACTTATTCCAGGTCTACCCTCCAGCGGGGCTGGGCAGTGGGTCTCCTGATGATGTAATTTGGTTTACCCTTCAGCAGGGATGGGCAGTGGTTCGCCTGATGATGTGTTATGGTTTACCCTCCAGCAGGGCTGGGCAGTTGGTCACCCGATATCTGATTATCGTCTAACCTCCAGCGGGGCTGGGCAGTGGGTCGCCTAATGATGTATTAAGGTCTACCCTCCAGCGGGGCTGGGCAGTGGGTCGCCGGATGATGTGTTAGGGTTTACCCTCCAGCAGGGCTGGGCAGTGGGTCACCTGATATTTCTTTATGAATTACCCTCCAGCGGGGCTGGACAGTGGGACGCCTGTTATCATTCCAGACACAGTCCTTCCGACTTGGCTATTCTGTGGATTTCCTCCATGATTACTGGAGCGGGACCCTTGGTTGTACGGGTCGGTGATGGACCGGCTATGTATAAGGACCCGCAATTATTTTATACATAATCTTGAATTTATTCAAGAAAACACTTCATTATACATTGAGGATCTTTTCAAGTTTAGAGCTTTAGAGAATTAAGACAAAACATTCATAACATTACACATTGTTACAAAGTGGATACCATAAAATCAGTTTCCATTTTCGTCAGAATATAAAACATTAAAACACAAAACAAGACTCCTTGACAATTCTTCAACATTTAACATGTCGTCCTTCCTTATATTAATCATCATTAACCTGTGAAAAATCATTTAAAAACTTGGGATGAGCACAAAAGCTCAGTAAGGTATGAAAAATAAGGAAAAATCACATTAGTGCATGAATACACAAGACATATGAAAACATTTTCAAAATACATGATTTCCACCCATAAAATCATACTTAGCGTAACATGAGATTTACAAAAGATCCACACAAACATAATTATAATCATAGAGGTATATTGGGGCATTACTTACATAATCTTGTAACCATCTTGGCTACCTTAAAATTTGTAACCCTCACGGCTACCTTACTTTGTGTAACCATCACAGTTACACTTGGAGTAACCATACGGCCGACCTCAAAATTACTCATACCCAATGCATTGGAGGGAAATATAGGTCCCACCCTTCATCATAAACAATTTCCAATAACCAAAACATAATCATACAACATAAACAATAGCATAAAAACATTTCCTTTGAATCTTATGAAACAGAATTATAAAAATGGATTTTAGAAGAAAAGTCCCTTATAAACATCATGTACTTGAAGTGAGACTTAATTGAGTGGATGGAATATGTATATAATCTGTGAATACACATAATTAAACATAATATAAACATAACCCATCACACAAACAATTTAATTAGCACATAAATTATAAAGTAGAATGTTAACCCAAAGAATGGAAATCGGGTTAAGAATTCCCTTACCTTGGGTTTGTCTTACTTAAAAATTGTTTAAACCTCCTGTATAACGGTTAAAAGAGTGTTATTAGTATTTTAAAGAAACATGTTCATGTTTTTAACATCTTATATGGTCATTTCATAACCTCATTTCACCCCTTATTTGTTATTATTTTGTTCCTTGCATTATTTTGGGTGAGTTCTTTTGTGATTTCCACAATCGGTTCATGATGAATCGTTCTTGTTGATTGGAAGTGAAACACCAGAATTGGAATGGAGTAGTATTTACATAATTCTATTACCATAAATTATACCATTTATCACTTTGGTGATTTACATGATGATTATTTATAAGTTAAACATTAATTATGTTTGTTTAGATAATTTAAGTGGTTCTTTGATAATTACAACTTCATTTAGTCTTATAAATTTGAATCATGAGTACAGAAGAATTACAGAACCTTATATGATTCATAAAACATATATTATAACCTGGTTCAACCATATAAATGGTTTCATGACCAGACTTGAAAGAATTAATGGAGTTTGAAAATACATCATCCACGATATCGGTAATTCGACACAAATGGACAATGTTTTTTGATTCTTTAAATAAGTGAGAGAGGAGAGGAATAATGATTTGTAATTTTCCATAAACATGACAACGTCCAGAATATACATGATTCTGGAGATTTCATGCCTCTTGGATAAGAGTGGGTGAAGAACGAAGTGAAGGGAATCTTGAAATGAAGAAATCATGAGAAATTTCTTACAAAAATTCGGCAACCTAACGACGTCTCTTAAAATTTAATAAAAATAAGATTGATGAGTGGAATGGAATATCTCATCATTCATATAAAATTTGGACAGTAAGTGGAAATATTAAATGAAATATCCCAACAAAAGACAAAGGGAATGGAAGAGAATAACATAAAATGGAAGGAAAGAATGGAAATGAAAGAGGATGTTTACCTCTTGATCTCTTCTCGTTGAGATCCTTCTTAAGGGCTTTGATTTTGGTCTTTTGGTGAGACCAGCAGCTCTAGGACGTGGGGAAGAAGATTGGGGAGGGAATTTGGCAGAAATTAGTCAATGCTAAAGGCTTGAGAGGTGTGAGAGGAAGAGGGGAGTGATGGTGGTATTTATAGTGGAGGAGGGGAGGTATTTTAGATTATTTTAATTATTATTATAATATTTTTATCAAGACTATGAATAATCTCAAATCAAGTCGCCCTAAATAGTGATAATATCATGTGATTTCAAAGAAAGTGGCCTTGAATCACTTATGATGTCATAAATAGTGCATTTTTTATGATAAATTGATTATACGGTATTTTACCGTATTTCACTATTCACCGAAAATTCAAGAGTATCAGAAAAATACCAAAAATTTACCCCAACCATTTTTTAATGTGAAGAATTCAAAAATGAACTCCATTTTTCAGAAATAATTTTCTAAATATTATTAATTTAATTTTTAAGTAAGGTCACAGTTAATTCGAAAAATAACAATATTGAAGTGCAATTAGTTTTATGTGACATTGGAAAATTAATTAAGATCCCATTATCCTATTGCCATGGGAAAATAAAATAATATTATTATTTACTATTCATGAGGTCATATTACTATTCATATTACTATTCATATTACTATTCATAAGGGCATGTTACTATTCACCAAAAAAACAAGTTTGTTCCATCAGACTCTAAATAACATACTGAACACAATTGTAGATGACAGTTTCTTGAAATTCAAAACATAGAAGAAATAAAATTATGTTTAAAGGATACTTATAAATATATACCTTAAACAAAATTTCAAGCATTTTCAATTTATTTTTAGAAAACCTTGGGATGTTACATTATCCCCACCTTCTTGAAATTGCGTCCTCGCAATTTTATTTACTTATTAAACAAGTGAGGGTACCTTGATCAAGGTGTCCACTCGGTTTCATCATCATCTTGTTCACGTAGGTTGAAGTCCAATGCATTACAACAATGATTTAGAGATCCTTCAAAATCATTTGCTTCCTCCATCCAAATACACCTCGTACAGCATGGGTCATATGGGTGTTCACAGAAAAACAGTTTTGGAAAATAATCATGTATGACATATAATTCCAAAACATCTGATAAAACATGATTTCTATAAAATAGTCGGACCGAAATTGAGTTGAAACTTTCTATTATTGGTCCTTTTAAAATACCATAAGTATGTGATGTGAGACTATAGTTTAAAAGCAAATATAAATAGGTTGCACAAGGGTCTCCTTCCTCAGCACCATTTTTAAAATCATAATATGCTTCAAATTCTTGTGATAAGGTAAAATATTTGAAAATACCTTGATAATATTTACCTTTCTTGAAATTATGTGAATATGGTGAAAATAGTATTTGTCTAAAAACAACCCATGATCCACGATGATAACGAGGTATAGAGGAGGTGTTTGATATCTCAAAAAACTACTTTCATGTGAGTTGTATGCAAGAAAATGTTTCACAATCATCCGAAGATGACTTTGCAATAATTATTGCAAGCATGTCATCAGGAAGAGATATGAATGTCGTTTGAGATCCTTCTCCTTCCATTCGTAACCGATTTTACTTGACCTGAAAAAAAAGTTATAAAACAAGTATTTAACTGAAATAATAGATATAGGGACTAATCACGTGTCTCACAAGAACTCCTAATCCCTAAAGTTGTCTAAACCGACCTCTGATAAAAACTATAAGGACCCGCACTTATTTTATACATAATCTTGAATTTATTCAATAAAAAACTTCATTATACATTGAGTATCTTTTCATGTTTAGAGCTTTAGAGAATTAAGACAAAACATTCATAACATTACACATTGTTACATAGTGGATACCATAAAATCAGTTTCCATTTTCCTCAGAATATAAAACATTAAAACACAAAACAAGACTCCTTGACAATTCTTCAACAATTAACATGTCTTCCTTCCTTGTATTACTCATCATTAACCTGTGAAAAATGATTTAAAAACTTGGGATGAGCACAAAAGCTTAGTAAGGTATGAAAAAGAAGGAAAAATCACATTAGTCCATGAATACGCATGACATATGAAAACATTTTCAAAAGACATGCTTTCCACCCATAAAATCTTACTTAGCGTAACATGAGATTTACACAAGATCCACACAAACATAATTATAATCATAGAGGTATATTGGGGAATTACTTATATAATCTTGTAACCATCTTGGCTACCTTAAAATTTGTAACCCTCACGACTACCTTACTTTGTGTAAGCATCACAGTTACACTTGGAGTAACCATACGGCCGACCTCCAACTTACTCATACCCAATGCATTGGAGGGAAATATAGGTCCCACCCTTCATCATAAACAATTCCCAATAACAAAAACATAATCATAAAACATAAACAATATCATAAAAACATTGCCTTTGAATCTTATAAAACAGAATTTTAAAAAAGGATTTTAGAAGAAAAGTCCCTTATAAACATCATATACTTGAAGTGAGACTTAATTGAGTGGATGGAATATGTATAGACTCTGTAAATACACATAATTAAATATAATATAAATAGAACCCATCACACAAACAATTTAATTAGCACATAAATTATAAAGTAGAAGGTTAACCCAAAGAATGGAAATCGGGTTAAGAATTCGCTTACCTTGGGCTTGTCTTACTTCAAAATTGTTAAAACCTCCTGTATAATGGTTAAAAGAGTGTTATTAGTATTTTACAGAAACATGTTCATTTTTTTAACATCTTATATGGTCATTTCATAACCTCATTTCACCCCATATTTGTTTGTATTTTGTTCCTTGCATTATTTTGGGTGAGTTCTTTTGTGATTTCCACAATCGGTTCATGATGAATCATTCTTGTTGATTGGATGTGAAACTCCAGAATTGGAATGGAGTAGTATTTACATGATTCCAGTACCATAAATTATACCATTTATAACTTTGGTGCTTTACATGATGATGATTTATAAGTTAAACATTAATTATGTTCGTTTAGATAATTTAAGTGGTTCTTTGATAATTACAACTTCATTTAGTCTTATAAATTTGAATCATGAGTACAAAAGAATTTCAGAACCTTATATGATTCATAAAACATATATTATAACCTGGTTCAACCATATAAATGTTTTCATGACCAGACTTGAAAGAATTAATGGAGATTGAAAATACATCATCCACGATATCGGTAATTCGACACAAATGGACAATGTTTTTTGATTCTTTAAATAAGTGAGAGAGGAGAGGAATAATGATTTGTAATTTTCCATAAACATGACAACGTCCAGAATATACATGATTCTGGAGATTTCATGCCTCTTGGCTAAGAGTGGGTGAAGAATGAAGAGAAGGGAATCTTGAAATGAAGAAAACATGAGAAATTTCTTACAAAAATTCGGCAGCCTAACGACGTCTCTTAAAATTTCATAAAAATAAGATTGATGAGTGGAATGTAATATCTCATCATTCATACATAATTTGGACAGTAAGGGGAAATATTAAATGAAATATCCCAACAAAAGACAAAGGGAAAGGAAGAGAATAACATAAAATGGAAGGAAAGAATGGAAATGAAAGAGGATGCTTACCTCTTGATCTCTTCTCCTTGAGATCCTTCTTAAGGGCTTTGATTTTGGTCTTTTGGTGAGACCAGCAGCTCTAGGACGTGGGGAAGAAGATTGGGGAGGGTATTTGGAAGAAATTAGACAATTCTCAAGGCTTGAGAGGTGTGAGAGGAAGAGGGGAGTGAGGGTGGTATTTATAGTGGAGGAGGGGAGGTATTTTCGATTATTTTAATTATTATTATAATATTTTTATCAAGACTATGAATAATCTCAAATAAAGTGGCCCTAAATAGTGATAATATCATGTGAGTTTGAAGAAAGTGGCCTTGCATCACTTATGATGTCATAAATAGTGCATTTTTACTGATAAATTGATTATACGGTATTTTACCGTATTTCACTATTCACCGAAAATTCAAGAGTTTCAGAAAAATACCAAAAATTTACCCCAACAATTTTTCGATGTGAATAATTCAAAAATGAACTCCATTTTTCAAAAATAATTTTCTAAATATTATTAATTTAATTTTTAAATTAGGTCACAGTTAATTCGAAAAATAACAATATTGAAGTGCAATTAGTTTTATGTGACATTGGAAAATTAATTAAGATCTCATTATCCTATTGCCATGGGAAAATAAAATAATAATAATATTTACTATTCATGAGGTCATATTACTATTCATATTACTATTCATATTACTATTCATAAGGGCATGTTACTATTCACCAAAAAAACAAGTTTGTTCCATCAGACTCTAAATAACATACTGAACACAATTGTAGATGACAGTTTCTTGAAATTCAAAACATAGAAGAAATATAATTATGTTTAAAGGATGCTTATAAATATATACCTTAAACAAAATTTCAAGCATTTTCAATTTATTTTTTGAAAACCTTGGGATGTTACACTATGGCTTTGAGGAGACCTCTCGACTGCAGGGCAGTAACGAGGTGTGGTTTGACTTTCCCTAGAACTCTCATGTATGAGGGGCGCTTTCCACATCGAGATGCGTTCTTGTGACGCAATCTAAAACCGTGTGGGTGAGTCAATGCCGCCCAAAGAGGATAGTGTTAAGGTGCGGTGATTGAGCCCCTTGGCTTGCGGTTCGGGGTGAACGTGCGGGATGCTGGGCATCGATGGAGTTTATGTTTGGGACTGTTGACGACTCATTTTTTTCTTGGGCTGAGCTATGGGACTGAGATCCCCTTACGAGTTTGGTCGGGTTTATTGACAGAGCATACATATGTATATACCTCGTTTCCGGTATCCACCACTTGGGTTTTGGATACTCTCCTTCAGGAGAGGCGAAGACGCGCGGTGTATGCCACGTGCTTTCCGCATCCAGCTTCTCGTGGTAGGTTGAGTCTTCTATCTTTCTCTTTATGGGTTGAGCTATTACTCTTTACTGAACCCTTGGTTGTACTCCTTTCTATTCCTTGTTCGCTCTACTGCTCACCCTTTGGTACCTCCATTGTTTCTCCCTCGAGCCTTTGGGGTATCCTACTGAGTATTTTTATTCTCACCCCTGCTTGGGCTTTGCCCGTACTTGGTGTGCCATTGCAGACGACGGACAGGTGGAGCGTGACTTCGGTGGAGCGTATGAGCTTGGGAGCTTGGACCGCGTGCGGTGGTCATGGCCGGGTTCCAGTTGGGAGACCCGTCAGCTGTCTCTTTTTGTTTACCTATTGCTGGGTTGTGGCACTTTTTGGTTAGGCGCGTGTTTTGCCCCTTTTATTTTTAGTTTGTACATTGTACTGTTTAGAGGTCGATGCACTATTGTGGTATTTATATAGCAGTTGTCCTTTTCTTTTCTTTGCATGTATTTTCTTTTACTCTGCACATTTTCATTTAGTTTGCTGCGTGTGCATGTGTACAGGTGCTTAGGCAAAGGCCTCCCCGAGTTGATGTGCCTTCGGCGCTAGTCGCCAGCCCCTGGACTATGGAGGCGGGCCTGGGGTAGTAGCGGCTCGAGCCCGAGTAGGGTCGGGTCGTGAAAAATATATTATCATGAAGTCCAAAAAATATCAATTCATCACTAGGGAGAAATATATTTATAGCAATCTAGTCTATTTATATCCTTCATTATCCATGGATATTTAACTATTCTGGATTCATTATACTATCTAATTAATTTTTATCCTATATTAACAAATTATTATTTATTAGCATTATTTACTAACTATTGGCCATTGATTGTTATATTTAATGATTACTCGTACTATGAATTTGATATAACCCATTGTCATTTTTATATTTCCTATAGTTCTGATAAATTATATTAAATGTGGAATATTATAAAAAATATATTTTCGCTAGAATTTTTAAGAGATATTAATGATTTATTTTGGATTAAGTAGTATCTTATATAACATATTAAATTCCTATTATTTTAAAAAGACATTTCTGTTATTAATTTATGATTTTTTATAAATCTATAGTGATAAAAACAAAATATACATATATCACTACATATATAATTAATGTAGATACATGATCTATGAAAAATGTACAAGGGGTAATAAACCAAAAAATTGGGAACTGGGTATTAAATCAATCATCACCATGTTCATGAAAAATATTACCAACAACACACATGTATTGACACTCCTAAGAGATACTCTTTAGTTAATAACATTATATTTTTGAAAAATTAAAAAATATTTGAATATGATGTCATCTAACTATGTCAGATTAATTAATTTTAAAATAATCATGGATAACGATGGATTGATAAAAGAGAGTAATCGGTTGAACTAAAATTCTCATGATTTTTTTAAAGTTTCATAGGTGAAGTCATATTCATATTAATGTTTTAATTTTCATATTTTTTATATTTCCAATGTTATTTTTGTTTTAGTATTAATTTGAATCATTTTCATAAATATAATTATATGAATAGTATGTATCGTGAATCTATAATCTATTATAGAGGAATATAGAAACATTTTTAAATGGTTTAGAATTCATTTATATGAATTTATTGATAAAAATTTGATTTTTATAGTATTACCTATGGTATTGAGATATATAATCACATTGAACCATTATGTGCTTTCATTAAGGATTGATATTTGTCGATGAAGGGTTATTATATCTGAAATTTTGTGGGGATTAAGTGAAAAATCTTAGGATTATTATACCTTAGTTCTTCATTAATGATTTTCGAAATATATATAATCTTATCAACAACATTGTTATAATATTTTATATTTATATTGTATTTATTAAGATAACTATTTGATAATATCTGATTAAGGAATATATAACTCGTAGGATTAAAATATTCTTATGGATGTGGTAATAATTGTCTAAGTATTTTTTAAATGAGAATTAAATATTACTGATATATGTGGAATTGATTTTTTGATTATTGAAAATGTATCCCCTTATATTTTTTGTGATGTTTATTTCATTTTTTAATATAGTCATATATTTTTAATATTGTGTAAAAATATGAATATGTGATCAATATCATTTTTTTTGTAAATTATAGTTTTAATTTAATGATGAATATGAAATATCTCTATCGAATATTATCAAAATAATTCAGATGGTTTTGTGAATGTTATTTTTTCAAGAATGTTTTACATTGGGTATATATATACCTTGGTATGTGATTTTATTAATGATAAATGATTTTTTTGGGAATGATAAGTTACGTAATCTTGCCTCATTGTGGAAGGAAGATGTCATATTAGATGATATATGAAAAAGGATAAATATTTTAATAATATAGTATCCTAATTTTTTAAATAAGTTATAATTATAAAAAAATCATGGAATTCATTTAAGATGGATTATGTAACTCCATTATATTTCAATATACGAGCACCATTTATTATGTCAATGTGTTGGATAAATTTCTATATGCACATCATTGAAGTTAAACATAACATAAATATTTTTATACTCAAATATAAATATTACATATTTAAATATTAACATATATTTTAAATAATAAATAATAAATAGGTGATTCCAATTTAAAATATATATAAAAAATATAATAGTTATTTTTAATAAATATTAAATTTATTTCATATCACTAAGACAACTAATATGATCATTTTATTCATAGAAATTTATTATAATATATATATTATTCATTTGGGATACCAATTTTTCTTCATGAATATATTTATTAATGATAATAACAGAAATATGATATGAATATCTTTTTAAAAATAATATACTTATTCAATGATTTTAAATATAGAATAAAATGGTTCATATTATTAAAAATAAATTTTATTTAAAAACAAATTTCTTATGACAAAAAGATTCATAAAATCTCATCATTTAATTTAAACGGGATATTCATAATTTTTAAAATTTAATTTTGTAATTTTAATTCATATTTTATCATAATTATATTATTATATTATGTATAATTGTATGTATTATTCTAAATTGGTGGATTTTTATATAAATAGGGAAAACCAAAGTTTACTAAAATCAACAGAATAAATTGAATTTATAGTATTAATCGTAATATTAACCTCTTTAAACAATTATCATCAATACAAATATGTTTTTAAAGTAAATTCATTGATTTTAAAAAATTATTTTTACTTTTTAAACGAATGAATTCTTCTAATTTAATTATACATTTACTATATAAATATTTACATATATAATTTGTTGATATTTAATATCTCTAAAATGTTTTGAAATTGTAAATGATTAGGTTCATGATATTTAAAAATTTCTATTCTCTATAAATAATTTAATAATTACTCACAAAAAATGACTTACCTTTGTAAAATATCAAATAATAAAAGTGGGAAAATATAATTGTAAAGAGTAGGGAACTTGTTTAAAACCATGTAAATTTGGATGGTTGGAGATTTATAAAAACATTATATTCCCCAAGAAATTATATTTCAGTTTTTTTTCTATTTTCCTTAATGGTGACATCAAATTATTAAAAAGTTTATATTATTTAAAAAAATTTCATCTATTTTGATATTATAAAATTGGAATCTAGATAACCGTTCAATATAACTCATAATCATAATTTTTTTACTAAACCCCTAATATTATATACTTTCCCATGAAATCTTCATCCCCCACCATTATCATATGGTTAAAATATATTATTTTAATCTCACCATTGACAATTGATTCAATAAAGATAACTTAAAGTTATCAATGTGAGTGCTCATTTTTACATAACATAAATCCATAATATATTACCATTACAATTATAATTTGTTTCATCACTATAAGTAAATTTTTCAATTTTTTATATAAATATTAATATTTTTTTGATGGGATAAATTTTATCAACTTTTCCCATTTTCATTCAAGGAAAACATAAACAAAATTTGTGTGTTTTTTTCATTATACAACCACCAAAAATCATTGTGTTTTTTCCTAAATCTCCATAAAATGATAGTAATAATGTTATATATAATAATAAAGTATGATACTTATAACATATTTTATATTATAACATTATAATACATGTTTTTAATTTCACATTTTCTATGGAAAACAAAATCATTACCAATCGATACAGGTGGACTACTACTCCCATGGAATGAATGATTCCTATGTTTTATTAATCATAGACATACATGGATAGTCATGAGAATGAATTTTTTGGATAAATATATTATTCATTAAATTTTTTTTTCTATAAAAAACTGGAATCCATATTCAAAATATTAATATTTAAAAACTATAGTAAATTAAAATGTCCAAAAGATCATTCTAAGAGAAATAAATTAGATATTAATATTATGATAAAACATTATTAGGTTATCTAATTCCTTAAATGTATTTCCAATAATAATATTATAGAAAATTAACATTATATATGGTCATAATTTTTTGTAAAAAGTTATATAACAATGACTTCTCCCAAAAATCATCCATAAATTATAGTAAAATAATTTTTGGATATATTTAACAATCCATTAAAAATCATATGAATTTATATAATTTATAACAGTGGAAACCTATTTACTATTTCATTATGATATAAATATGCAAATAAATTTCATTTTTTCATTAATTGTAACATTATAATTAAAAATATAAATTTAAGAAAAAACCATTCACCCTTAACAATAATTAAAACCTAATAGGAATTGATGTCACATTCATGGATTATAAAAAAAACATGTAATGATATTATGTCTTCATAAATATTATGGATAATTTATTATATAACCTTTATTTATATTTAAGTGATTAAATTTTTAAAAATAATTAATAAAAAATAATATTCACAAATCTATGTCAAAACAGTCAATATTAATTGCACATCATATTGTAAATAGTTCATAATAAAAACAAAATTCATATGGAGAAGGATTAAGAATAAATATTGTAAATGGAAAATATATGATTATTATAATAAAATATGTTATTTTGATATATATATATATATATATATTACATATTGTTGGTTAGATTTAATTCTTGGAATATAGGATAAATGGTTATATATTTCTCGGTCGTAATTATTATTCTTCAAGACATTATATTTATTGTCCACATAAATTTTTTATATGGCTTAATTACATCACATGGATTTGTTATTTTTTTCAAATTTGTAATCAAAATTTATTGGGATATATAGTGATTAATCATATTAACTAACTTATCAGTATATTTATTCAATTATGTTATCATTTGAATGGATTTTTGGTAATTATGTTTTAATTCCTTGATTTATGATCGTTCTCATAATCCTATGTCATATAATTTGGCAAAATTTACCCTCCATTACATTATGTGTTAATTTCCAAAAAAAAATATGGATTTACTTTCATAACTCATATATAGTGTTTTAATATTTTGTATCATATATAGTATAGTTTCAATAAGGGATATTGGTTGTTCAAGTATCCTTTCATTAATTTAGAATGTTTTATCGTGATCATTTCTCTTCCCTGAGTGCGTTATAAGACAATAATATTTTATAATATTATATTTTCTAACCACATTTAGAAAAATCATGTTTAAAAAATAAATTTTTATTAGAATTTTTATAATTTTGGATTTAAAATAAGGTAATTTCAATGTGTTAAAAATTTCCATTTCAAAATCTAATATTTTAACCAATTAATCACTTTTAATGTAAAAAAATAACGAAAATTTAAAGGATGCGTTATAAAATATTTCATTAGAGGTAACTTATTTTAAAAAAATTAATTTCAGATTTTCAAAATGAACTACTAAACGTGACATGTATATTTTCATTTTACATCAATATTTAAAATGGTTTCTAAATTATCAATTATGTTTTAACTTCTATTTTTATTTTATGACTAAAAATTATTTTAACTCTTTATATTTTTGTTTTATTATTTTTTCCACATATATTTATATATTGGGTGATTGAATTCATGATTTCAAAAAATTTAATTCTTGATCCATTCTTGGGTGAAACTGTTGCAATCAGTATTTTTCAAAGATGTGTTTTGTCTATGTAAAAATCCTTCTATGTTTTATTTTTTTACATTTGGGATATGTTCTATTCAATACATACATGTTATTTCTCTTTATATCTTGTGTAACAATATTCACTATAAATGATATAACCATCATTTCATTTTCAATTCCTAAACATCACCAATTAAGGGACATTACTATTATTTCATAACATCTTCATTGTGAGCACATTTTTTATGTTTCTATGATTAAAGACTATTCACTTATATTCCATATTTTGATTCCTTAGTTAAATTATATACACCATCTTTTAATATTTTACTATACGGATTTATCTTGAGTGAATTATAAATATGGATATATTTTACTTATTGATTTTGGAACTATTGAAAATATTCATATTTATTATTATAATGTGGATTATGATGGACTTATTGGGAAACTTGTCTATATATTTTTTCACCAAAAACCATCTATATATTTTTTGTTTCTGATCAAGTTATCTAATTTATATACACGGTCAAAATTATTGATATTTTGTTTATTCCTATTCTGATATGAATGGTAATTACAAAATATTATTAGGTATTGTTTAATCATTATCACATCCACTAAATAATTTGGACATAAAAAGGGCATGGATGGATCCAATATTAAATATACTATCATTAAAATTATAGGCCTTATGATAAAAATAAGTTTTTTTTATTTTTTTTATTCCAACATTACTCTACTAGATATCTTGACTATGTACTTGATGACAAGAATTTGGTATTGTCTATGACCTTGAAATAAATAATTATTTCTTAGGTACAACATTGATTAGAAGAATGTGGTTCACGTAATATTTAATATGGAAATTTCAATAAGTCCAACATTATTCATTACATTAATAAAGAACCCATTATTGATATCTATGTAATTAATTTACTTCCACTATTATTTTTGTGTCAATTATGATATCAACTTTATTATATTAAGGAATCAGTATTAAATTTCCAATTTCAACCATATTATTTATGTTTATCTTCTACTCACATATGATCATTGATAATTATTATTGTATGAACCATTATATATATATATTTGTATCTCACTGCATATTATGTTTCTATTTCCCCTCTTTATAAGGAAAATTATTACTCCTGATGCATCTAATTGAATATATTTTTATGATAATTTGTTGGTGAAATCTAAGATTTATTATGTATTAAATAATTCATTTTATAGTGGGAAAATTTTCCAAAATTTTAGAAATACCTTGTATTTATTAGTTTTTGATTTTTTATAAAACTATAAAACTCATAAAATAAATGTTATTTGGATGTATTAATAAAACATTGTGTCATTTAATTATGGGAATGTCATGTCTATGGGTCAATAGTTTATATAAATAATGTGTGTCAATTATGTATTTCTAGAACCAAATCTAGAAGATCTTGTATAGGGTACTACAATTTATTAATAGTATAACCGAATTCTGGGTTTGGTTAATGATATTAAATAATAAATGTTTTAGCCATTATGGATATTATTCATGAGAACATCATACTAAATATTTTATATTGATATAGCATTGTAAGGAATGTTATGATACAATGTGCCATCATAGAGTTATATGAACACTATTGTATCCCTACAATCATTGGGAGATAACTTGTTAAGATAAAATATGGACCATCCACAAGAAGCGTAGATAAAATCTAGTGCAGGTCGATACTACCATGAGGAGTGTGAACCCAATGTATGTTAGTGGTGGGTAAATGGAAAAACCACTATGTAAGGTGTCCAAATTGACATAATTGGATGATATTAAATAGGTTTTATATCCATAGATTTTAAAAATAATTACTATTGTTGATACAATACAATATACACAATGAAGATAATAAACGAATTGTGAAATATTATTATTTAAATGTGAATGTTATAATATATATGTTATTTTTTATAGTAAAAATAAGAATGGTTGATTTGTGAACTAAATATCAATTTCACACTCATTATAAATTTATAGTTATATTATTCTAAATAATTACCTAATATCATATAATTTCATCATATTCTTCAAAAATGCATTTTATTCAAAAATTGTTTTACATTAGTTTTATGATTTCATATTATAATTAACTATATATATAAATTCTTGTATATTTATTTTCAAAAAATATTTTAATATTTGAGATTACAATTTAATTATTATATAATTATGAATTTCAAATAATTTTTTATAAATATATATTGTTTTCAGTGATTAGTGGACAATATTGTTTTTTAATTGTAAATTTTAATGTTTTTCAATGTATTTATAAATTAAAATCTCATTTTGGATTAGTTTTTGATGTATCAGATTATTATCTTTTAAAAAAATAAATTTATTGTTTTTAATTTAATTTTAAAATTGAATTTAATTTAAATTCATTTTATTCGTAAATATATCATTTTTTGGGAAAACTGTTTATTGTCATCTTTTCCCAGTTTATTTTTAAATAAAATTATTCAATTTATTTGTTTCAAATTTTTAAAAATGGATTACATATTTGAAATATATAATTCTAATATTTTTAAAAATTTCCCAAAAAAATTCAATGTGAATTATGACAATTGTAATTTATTATCTGTATATAAATTTAAATCGGGTAATTAAGGGTTAAAAATGATTTAATAAGAACAATACAATTGACCTACATTCCCAAATATATATGGAAAATAATATATGGTTGATAACAATCCAAAGGTAGAAAATATTAACTCTTTATTCCATTTGGATGTGGTCATGATGTTTTTAATATTTAGTTTTAATGACAACTAACAAATGTTACAGTCCTACATTTTATAATTCTGATAAATTTAAAAAATGAAAAATTAAGATATTATCATTTAAAAAATTATTTTCAAATATACTTGATTAATATTAAAATATAAACTAAATTTTATATTTCAATTTATTAGATAAATATTATATATATTAAAATGATGATGATATTATAATTATTAAATTAATATAAAGAACAAATAAATGACATTAAAAATAAAATAAGTAATATAATTTGAGATAAATAATTTGATAGAATACATTTTTAGATTAACATGTTATTTTTGAGATATAAATTATTTATTTGTTTAAATTTTATATGTTTTTTTGGTGTCATTAAATTAAATGTAATTAATATCTCAGAAAATAAAATAAAATTAATGATATTTTTTAATAAATAATTTGGTTCACAATTTATTTTCAATTCTTAATGTCCCAAAGCACTACCCAAAATGCGTACCCCACTAGGCTAACAATTATGGAAGAGAGATAGTGACACTTGATTCCAACCTAAATTATATCTCAGGATGGATACTAGAACTGATTGTTTTGTAATCACAAATATGGGAGGCATTAACATCTAAGAGAACACATGGGAAATAGAGCGATAAGATAGACACCAAAAAACTTAGTCTCAGACTACAATATAAAAAATAGTCAAAGTGAAAATATGTACTGACATACAATAACTGCTATAACTAAATTAAAAACTACATATACTAAAAAAAGTATCGATGGCAGCACCCACGAATCCTAAATAAACATGGAAAAACACAAAGATAGTAGTAACTAGAATGATCTCTAAACTGCTCAAGTATATAAGAAAATAATTTTATACATATGTAGGGTTTCTATAACAGTGTACTCAGTTGGATCATACCCAGAGCCTCTCATGCAAATGGTAAATAAAGAATTCTAAAGCATAGTAAAGAATAAGAGAAACTAACTCTTCACCTAAATATGTATAATAAGGTATAAAAATCAACAATGATACTCTCATAAAATATTACCAAAAAATATCATATAATTGAATAAAGACTATAAAAGTTACCTCGCTTCCACATCCCTACTATTTTTCTCATCTGTCCTATCATCACATGTCCTAATCATCTTTCTATAAAAAGTCATCCTATATAAGTCTGGGTGAAGCAACCTAATGTGAACCTCATGAAACCCACCACTACATCTATAAAATAAAATTTAAACAGGTAGATTATAGGAGTCACCACAGCTCTTAAAACATATATAATATATAAGGCCATATACCTCAATCCATCATAGCACATACACCATATATGGAACCTCAAACCATCACAACATATATATGGTGTACCTATAGTATCCCTTTGGAAAATATGTCTATAATACATGTGTGTTAAAAAACAAAAATCCATTATATCTATACATACACATATATGGTGAAAGATAATTTTTCTCTATTCCAAAATAAGTGGATACCCAGAGAAGTGAGAAGATTTAAAGGGGGTTGTCATCCATCAATCCCCCCACCGTGAAGATTACAAAAATACACATAGGGCTAAGAATCACCTAGGTTTCATCTTCCCTAACCATCACGGTGGAGTAGCATATGAAAACAAAAAAATTACATGATATAATATATATCAAAACCACACTATGTGCATAACATAGTCTTATACTCAACTTCATCTACTGTCTCTCGGACTCTCATATGACACTTCTAAGACCATACTTCCAAAAAGCACAAAAAACATTATAGAGTTAAATTAAATTAATATATTGTTTTCCATCAATTCTATTTTATTATAATTAATTCATAAACCATTAATTAAAATATAAACATTTCATGCATTACATTACATTAATATTAAAACAAATTTATATTCCCTCCATTCATAAGAAAAATGTGTGTGAGGTTTTTGAGAAATTATGAACTCAACATTAGATCCCATCAATCTAGAACACCATGGGTTAACATTTTTTTATTTATTAACTACATGACATTAAATATTAAGAGGAACTCTTGTAAAATATCCTTCACTACCAAGCATGGTATACAAAAAAGAGCATCCACCTTCTACAAGAAATGGTAAAAAGAAGGAAGATTAAAAAATAACATGTATGTTAGAAAAAAAAGATTCAAACTATAATCCTATATTCATGTCATTGTGTAATACCAGGTTCAAATCGTTCTATCATTTCTGGTGTCCTACCTGACAGGAACATTCTTAGCTCGATGCATCTTGCCGCAAAATAATCCAGCTCCTACAACAACATTTGAGCCTGCTCATATAATATACCACAACACCGCTATAGTTTTAGCCATCCCAGTATCACGACACATATAGGTCTGCCTACACCAACTACCACAATAATCCTCTAGGATCATCCACCATAGGATCATGTAACATTTTAATTAGTTGGAAATAATAATATAAACTCTCTTCTTGGACATAATGTAAGGCATATATCCTTCACATTCAGTGATCTCTCATTACTCCAAAAGTACATGGCACTTAGTGTTTACAAGAATGTGGTAAACTCAAGACATACAAGGAATTATCTTTTATCACAAACCTGATTTTTACACCCTCTTGAATTCACTAACTCAATATATATAGCTTCCAATTTTGGGACTTAATGAGAAAGCTTGCACAAGATGTCACAAATTTTCTAATAAATTGAATTTTTATTCATTTTATTACATTATCATCAAGAATAAAAATGATTGAAATCATTATTAAATCGCATTAACACGTTTAAGATAAATTCTTTTAGATATTATCACCGCATTAAATATAAAATAAAGAAAATTAATTAGACATGCCTCTTTAATATTTTGTCTATTTAATATAAAATTAATTTTTACATTACATTATTTTCCAATCCCATGTCCTAATACATGAATAATGAAAATATCAAAGATAAAACAATATTTAGAAAAAAATATACTAAAATGATTACTATGTAAAAAACAGCCACATCACTATACGTTCGATAACAAATCATTAATCCAATTCAAGTTATTATTGGGTTAATTTCATTGTGATTCAAGGGGATAAATAAATCTATAACTATGAATTCATGTAAATAAATAGAGAATAAATTAATCCCCTACTTCAAAAGGGTGTTAATTTTCGTCTCATCAGAATGGTCCAATGATGCAGATCATGATCACATATCCTACGAGAGCTGTATCCACATGAGGACTCCGCACCACAAATGCACCAATAAAAAACCAACATAACTTCATTAGAAACATTGTGATCAAGTTCTATCATGAGTAAAATAGTAATGGGAGGAGATGAATCAATGAAACTACCATAAAAAAGTATAAAATAATATGGATCTCCACAGATCGATGAAAGAATCATAATGATTTATTCCCTTTAAATGAATTTCCAAAACTAAGGGAAGGGATCCAATGGACACTAGAAAATGACCGAAAGTTTGACATTAAATGGTTTTGTGAAACCCCATGGGGAGGAATCATTATAAAATGCATGGGTGTGGGGATTTTCTTGACATGTAGTCCCCTTTCAGATCATGTAATCCTCAGGGTTCAGTTTTGATCCAAAATTGTTTTGCCTTTTTATTTTATAAACCCCAAAAACATACATGTTGTGAACATGTAATATAATACATGTAATTATTAAATTCCATGTAGCTATTTTTTCATCATTTTGTAGAAAAACATCTCCTGACTTCCTCTTAGGCTCTTATGAGAACCTCACAGTTAGAAAACATACAATGGGGAAATCAACGTGGATCTATGCACTTAAATTAGATACCTCTCAAAACATTCTTGTCCTCCAGATGCCAAATCCATCCCGAAGTGGAAATATCAAAGGGTTATCAGAATAGCCACCGCAAGAGATGTATTTCAAGTATCTCCTCACAATAAGAGCTGAACTAACACATCAAAGGTATAGAGTGGAAACAAGCCACAACCACTACCGGTTCAGAATCACCATAATGGGGGATATACATAATAAAAGAGATTTAGTCACAACAAAAAACAATATAAATCTATATCATAAAAAATAAATGGTCTATAAACACAAAACCAACATCATTACATGATAACAGCTAAACATAGAATTTCTCCTGGTACTTAATGTGTATCAATTACTCAAATTCCTAGGTACTCTCTTCTATTGAACTATGCTTCCACAAGACAAAATCCATAGGAATAGAATTATCCTGAAAACCCATCTCTAGGTTGTCCTAGATCTGCACATTTTACCACATGAAGGTCACATCATCATCATCATTGATATCATCCCAATAATTTATATGAGCGTTTTAATAATGATAATGATGGAGCTGCGACATGTGAAAAACATTTTGCATCTAGCTTGTCCATCGGGAAAGAACTATCCAACATTCCGTAGTTCCAACATGTTCTTGAACCTTGAAAGAACCAATAAATTGGGGATAAAGAATACTTACCTGACCAATCCTTCTCTTCCCATGATCGGGAGTAACAATAAAAAACTAATGATCCCCTTTGTCGAACTCTAGTGTTCACTTTATATAGTCAATATATGATTTCTGATGACCTTTCACTACTTTAAATATCTTGAAAATAAGATGACATATCTCTATTATATTATATATATTTTTGGCCTAGAAATTGATGACTCTTTGACCCCATTCCATCACAATAAAGAGTGGTAATATTTTATATATATGGATTCAAATTTCTCCATATTTATTATTTAGTGGAAACTATTTTTGTATGAAAACACTACCAAGGTTTGGTGCCTCATCCATGAACCTTTAAAATAAATGATGCAAGGGAAAAACAAGTATTATAGATTCTAGATGGTCTTCTTTGTCTCACAGTCCATCTATAGATGAAATGAATTTTTTTTCACATATGAGAACCAAAATCATTCTAGAGACCTCTCCACACCGTGGAGGTAAAATGAAAATATAGATAAAAAATAATCATCCTCGGGAAGCCATGGAGTCTCACCACCTCCTATATATACTGTCACATCAATCGTTTCTAATTTTTTTTAATTAATTTTTTTGGAATCGGGTAGTTATGGTTGAGGCCCGACATAAAATTTCTATGTTCATATTTAAAAACGTATGTTTTGACCTTGACTGCATCCAGCGTGCCACGATAGAAGCCTTGCGGCCTCGCCTGGGTCGTCGCGCGACCCTGCCTGGTCACTGCATGCCTAGTCGATGTTCAATTAATTTAATAAGATGAATTAAGAATGGTTTTAATAATATTATTATTATTAATTTCACTTGAAAATATTATTATTATTATCTTGGATAATAATTTAAGTGATCATTATTTTTATTATTACCATTTTATTAAGTTGATGATTTCATTGTTTAAAATTTATTTTATTATGTTTATTATTATTATTTTCATCATTATCATCATTATTATTATTATTATTATTATTATTGTTTCAGGTTTAGCGTCACCAAACTCACGGACAACGCACAGTTCTGAGACTGCACAGTCTGGCCGACTTTTGAAAAAAAAATTAGTTATGACAGAATGGGATAATAAAATAGTGATGAATAGTGAAATAAGAATAAAATGATAATAAGAAGATTAATAAACTTCAAGAAAAAAATTTAACAAAAATAATAAAAATGGTGTTTGAGAATAACAAAAATACTTTTATGAATAGTTTTACAGATATGGAATTTATTAATTTTTTTGATAAAAATTATTATGGTTAATATTATGTGATGTTATTACAAATTTCTTTAACTATTTGACTTATTTCATTTATCTATTTTATTACTTATTTATTATTATTATTATTATTATTATTATTATTATTTATCACTTCCTTTTATATTTTATTTAATTTTTTCTCTTTCTATCCCTCCCTTTCCCTCCCCCCTTGTCCCACACGACCTACCCCCACCCTAACCATAAGCGCACAATGCCTTGGTTGTTCGACCAACCCATGGCTCCGCTACCCTCCATCGCATCGGAAGTCCCCTCTCCTGCTCTGTCCGGCGAAGCCCGTCGTGCCCTATCGATGCCCCCCTTCTATTCTGCTCGCGCTACTCCCCTCTAGCACTGCACACCGCTCTGGAGGCCTTGAACCGACGAACCTCCTTCGTCTTTGGGCTCGGAGTCCCGCCAGACCACCCATGTTCCCATCGGCCGACCTCCTCTCCGACAGCCTTTTCATCACCGCCGCACTGCTCCTCTGGTAGCTCTGAATACCGTAAACTCTCCTCCCACCTTTTAGGGTTTAAGTTTAGAGATCTTTTATTATAGGATCGATTTTGAATTTTTTTTGTTTCATATTCTTGTTTTAGGATCTAATTTGGATCCCACGTGGCGAGATTGGTGTTTCAGACTAATTTTTGGGAGTTTTCGGCACCCGACGTAAGTTGTTCCGTGCTATAACACCATTAAATGGAATTATTACTCTAAACTGGATTTATTAATTCATTCCTAACTTAATTATATGGTGCGAATGTTGTTTTTGATTTGGAATGGTTGGTGTGTTGGTTCTATTTTGATTCAAATTTCGATATATTGTTTCTAAGGTTATTTTTGGAAATATTGTGGTGCATTGATGTACAAAGGAAGTTTTACATCGAATTTTGGAGTCTTCGACACCTGAGGTAGGTTGTTCCATGCCTAACTTATTATTTGATAAATTAATTTTCAAGTTTAGTTTGTTTAGTATATCATTTTGTTGATATGTGTATTGTGAAGTTATTTTTCATTGTTGTTTGAGATGCATTTGAACAGTTTAAAAGATTTTCTATTTTATGTGTGTTCTTTCTGCATAAAAACTCATATCGATTTAGTTGATGGTGTTTTTTTATTGTGTTTTTATATTATTGATCTGTTCAAGTGTTGTGAAATATATCTTTGTCATGGAATAGTGTGTGTCTGGTTGACAATGATGTTTTGGTGCGGTTTTAGTGGGTAATGCCAAGTGATTTCTTTTAATCTATATTTTTACTTTTATTTTTGTCTTATTTAATTAGGTGATTTGTGCAAATGTGTTTTAGATATGGTGTAAGGACTTCCATAAAACTGTTGGTGTGGTGCAGGTCACACTTTAAAATGGTATTTGAGTGCCTGTGATGTTAGAATGTATTTTGAACGTGGAAATGGTTACTTTAGTATTTGTAAAGCCATGTGACACTATTGCTATTGTTTTAAGATCTTTTGAAATTTTTTTTTCAATCATGACCATGGTGTGAAACATTTTGAAAAAAAATTGTTTTAATGTGTGTCTTTTTTCAAAATGAAATTTATATGCATAAGTGTTGGTTTGTTTAATCATTAGTGTTTTTTTATTGCAGAAATTTGTCTAATTTAGTATGTAACTTATGAAGATTATGTTTTGAAAAGATTTTGATGTGAGAATGGTTTTAAAAGCTGGTTTGTGTGTTCAAACTATGATTTGCGTGTGTAAGTACCCTGTTTGGATTTTATGTATTAGTGTGACATGTGACATTAAATTGAAACTTGTTTGATCACAAACCGGGAAGCCTGGGAAACTAGGAGGGTAGATTCGACTAGTGAGCTAGTGTTCCGAAGGTGACTCGACCCGGTTTCATTGGCAGGGCTGACGATTGCAACACTAACTAAACATATGCCTTTCTGAGGGCTATGGCCTTTTATCCCACATTTTCTTGAGGTTTGTTGTCTTTTAAGCCATGTTTGACCGATACATAAAGATCTAGGGACCCATGCTAGATGATACCCATGAAGGCTCTCCCATATTAGTGATAATTGGTTACTTGATGATCTTCAGTGTGACATATTGGTTTTTTTTAAAATAAGGTTGTGTGTGTTTTAATTTAAGTTGTTCCATTTGAAACTGTTTTTTTTTAATTCTGTTTTATTTTAAGCTGTTCAAGGTTTTATTTCTTTTCTTTTGTTAATATTGCAAATGTATTTGTTATTTAATGATTATTCATGGAATCTTTTTATTGGGTGACATCTTACTGGTCTCTTTTCTCACACCCTACATACACCTTTGTGTGTATGTAGGCCTTGTTCTCTAAGTATTCCAATTTTAGGCGTCATGCCCAGTGATGGTGGTTGGTCGTTGATGGTCTTCTCATTCATGCTAACGTTTTTGACGTGTGGATGTCGCACCTATCTTATTTCTTTGAGGTTTGAGTTAGATTTTTAGTTTCTTTCATTGATGTTACTGTTTGGATGTTGGTTCATGTTTTAAATCATTAAAATTGATTTTGTTTAAGGTCCAGTTAGATTTTTTATTTCAGTTTTAGGTTTTTTACCTTTTCCATTCTATTGTGTTTACTATTTCATGTAAATAATTCCAATGTGTTACTTTTGTTACTCGGGAACTTGTGCCAGCCCGTGGGGATCGGAAATGCCCTTCGGGCCATATCGTGGACCGGGTCGGGTGTCGTGTCATATGGTGACCCGACCTAGTTTGTGACAAAATGAAATCAGAGGGGGTTTTCTCTCTTGGGTCGTGCTATTTTTGGATGGATTCATGGTAGTCAGAAGTTAAGGTTTTTGGGGATCGATGTATTGGCTATGAGTAAGGTTCCTGGCCAGCACACCTTGTGGCGGGACTCGAGTTACCAAACCAAGTTGAGGATTGTCTAAACCTTTGGTTGGTGTGGTTAATTTTGTTTAGTGGAAATAAAAAAGAAGTAGGTTCATTGGTTCCAGTGCACTCGCAGGGTCTGGAAAGCCATGTGGAGCTGTGGACGCTGTCCTAGAATACCCTCTGTGGCAGTGGTGTGATTGGTGTATGGCTGCCAACCTTATGTTCTAGTCACCTGAGGACACTAGTTTTCTCTTGCACCGTTCCTCGTTTCGTCATTTTGGAGTTTTGTACATTTGGTTTTTAATTAAAAATGATTTGGTCTTGGATAATTTTGTGGTAAATGTTTTTAAATAAATCACTATAAAAAGAAAACGAGGTATGAGGATTAAAAATTGTGGGTTGGATGTATTGGTTTTGAAAAACTAAAAGGTTTGGTTCTGACCCTTGGTGTTCGTGTGAGAAACCACATGCATGAGTGTATATGGAAAGAGAAAGGGTTAATGGAACCAGTGGATGAGTGCCTAGATGGATATGAAGTGGGTGCTGGTGTGGCACAGAAACATGCTTGTTCGAGTCCCATGTGATACCATTGGAGTTTGTACAACCCACTAGAATTGATTATTTTCAAAAAGTTTTGTTAAATGAGAATTTGTTGTTTTAGTAAACGGTGATTATGTGGTGTGTCCTTGTGTTTTTTAAATGTTGGATGTGAGGAATTTTGAGTCGAGTAACCATTCTGAATTATTTGTGTCTTGATTTTGAATTCTTATTAATGAGTTGGTGTACAAAGGTGTAGTTAATGGTTTCTTTAGAAAAGTGTTTCGGGAATCCCTTTCATTGGTTCCCCTTACACGTTTATTGTTCGCTTGCTGTATGCCTTGACCACTGGACAAGTTTGGTTGGGTCCATGAGTTTCTTTCTTAACTAGTGTACACCCCCACAAAGCGTTAAGATGCGAATGAAGTGCAACAACATGTAATTCATCCTTGGTCAACCCTCCTGTTGATTAAAGTGTGGACTCTCACTTTTTAGTGATAGTCCTTTGTTTTCCCCTAATCCTTTTATGGTTAAGAGGATCCTCTCACTGCATGAAGATAGAAATGAGAGGAGATTAATGGATTTTGGTCTCTTTGAGTTGTCGAAGTCATCAAGTATGAAGTTTGACATTGTTGTTTCTGAAGGTTTCCTCTTGAAGTGGTGAAAGAAAATTCTAGAGGGGAAGGGACAATGCGGATCAGATTTATCAGTGCTGACTGATACTTGAAAGCCTTGTAGTTACTTTATCAATCATAAGGATCATGATTGGTGACATCTTATAGCGTGAGTTTTCTTGAAGAGAAATGGTGGATTTCGTAGGATCATTCAAGAATCCCTGTTTTCATAGGAGTGTGTACTCCCGGGGAGTATTAATTTTGTTGTTTGAAGTGGAGTGTTTTTCATGCGTACTTCATTCTTATGATTCATGGTTATAGTGAGGAGGAGATACATGTGCGTCATCTAAAACATTGTTCTGGTGGACATGTCACAAGGGACTAGTTGGATGTCATGGTATATTGTGTTTGTTGGTGTTCTCTCAGTTGCAGTGTAGTGGCGTGTGACACCAAGAAGAGAAGCTCCGTCCAGGAGTCTTTCATGCCTGACTGCAAGGCAGGGTATTCTTCAAACATCAGGGCTCCATCCATAGTCCTCAAAGTGAAGCTGGTGTGTGGTCAGGAACCCTAGGAGTGTATGGGACCCCAGCTTTATCTTTATCCTCGGTATTGAAGGGGAAGGGTATTGAAATCATTTCCTGTTGTTGTTCCATTCTGAATTACCTATTTGGGTGCATGAGGTTTCTTGTAGCTACAAGGAAGCATGGTCATCTAATACCTTAAAGTCTTGGGTGTTAAATCCCACTAGGAGAAATCGTTTTAGTTTTCTTTATGGGGTCTATTGGGTAGACCAGCCTCAAATTTAAAGATTTCTCACCCAGGAATTTTGTGATGTTGGTCTGTCGCCGGTTGTGGCTTTGACGCACGGTGGCCGAGGCCCCTCCCTCCCTGCACCTTGTGGTGGGGTGTTTGGTCACCATCAGAAAATTTTCATAGTTCTATATATTCTGTTAGTTATAATAGTCGGGATATCCACATTGGGTCTCACACGAATGTCTCTAGAATGAATCAGTGATAGAGTTTTCTTCAATGTCAGTGAGTCCACTCGGACCTCCCCATGTCGGTTTTCCAGTCTCATCTTTGTTGTTGGTTGGTTCTTAATGGTGGGGAACCCCTCGAGCTTCCCCATGTGGTCCTTTTGGATTTGTTTCTGAAGATGAGTTGTTGATAATTGATAAGGGTGCTTCTCGGTTGTGGTTGGTCTCATTTTTTCACTCCAGTCAAACGATGTGGTTCTCATTCAATGGTGCCTGGGATGTTTCGGTTTGTGAAGATGGTTCTCGCGAGTGTGAGGTTTCTTTCCTTTATCAGTCAACTGGAAGTGATTTAGCTCTTTAGGGCAGACATCACATATCAGGAAGTATTTTTATGAGTTTCTTGAGTTTTTAATTTTAGTCACCTTCCTTGAGCATGATGTGGTTTCATTTTTCGATTGTTTTTATAGGTATCCTCTTTGAACATTAAGGGGGGTGTCATTTCCTTCTTGTGGTCTTAGCCTTAGTTGTAGATTTACGGGGACAGAAAGAATTATGCTGGGAGAACTGTCACACCCTTCGTTTCTAATTTGTTTTTTTAATTAATTTTCTGGGCATCAGGTAGTTCGGGTCGTGGCCCGACATAAAATTTCTAAGCTCTTATTTAAAAACGTGTGATTTGACCTTGACTATGTCCAGCACACCGCAGTCGAAGCCCTGTGGCCTCGCTTGGGTCGTCGCGTGACCCTTCCTGGTCATTTCATGCCTTTCCAATGTTCAATTGACGAAATAAGATGAATTTAGAATTTTTTAAATAATAATAATATTATTAATTTCTCTTGAAAATACTATTATTATTATCTTGGATAATAATTTATGTGAGTAATATTTTTATTATTATCATTTTATTAAGTTGATGATTGCATAGTTTACAATTTATTTTATTATATTTTTTATTATTAATATTAATTTCATTATTGTTATTATAATTATTATTATTATTATTATTATTATTATTATTATGAATGTTTCAGGTTTAGCATCGTTGAACACACGGACAACGCACGGTTCTGAGACTGTGTAGTCCTCCTGTCTTTTGAAAAAAAAATTAGTTAAGACAAAATGGTATAATAAAATATGGATGAATAATGAAATATGATGAAAATGATAATAAGAAGTTTAATAAACATTAAAAAATTGTTTTAACAAAAATAATAAAAATATATTTTGTGAATTTTAATTATATTATTATTAATATTGTTATGGATTTGGAATTTATTAAATTTTATTAATTTTTTTTGATAAAAATTATTATGGTTAATATTATGTGATGTTATTTCAATTTTTTATTACTATTTAACTTATTTAATTTATCTATTTTATTACTTGTTATTATTATTTATCTCTTCTTTTTATCTTTTATTTCTTTTTGTCCCTTTCTCTCCCTCCCTTTCTCTCCCCCCCCCCTTGTCCCGCATGGCATCCCCCCTAACACTATGCGCACAACGCCTTGGATATCCAGCCATCCCGCGACTCCACTACCCTACATCGCGCCGGACCTCCCCTCTCCTACTCTGTCCAGCGAAGCCCGTCGTGCCCCATCGAAGCCCCCCCCCCTTCGATTCTACTCATTCCACTCCCCTCCGGCACTGCACACCGCTCCAGTGACCTTGAACCTCCGTACCTCCTCCTTCTTCCGACTCAAAGTCCCGCCAGACACCCCTGTTCCCATCGGCCGACCTCCTCTCTGGAAGCAGTTTCATCGTCGTCGCAATCCTCCTCCGGTGGCTCCGACTCTGGTAAGCTCTCCTCCCTCTTTGTAGGGTTTCAATTTAGAGTAATTTTTTTGGGTTTCATTTTGATTTTATTTCTTTCAAATTCTTTTTTTAGTGTCCAATTTGGATCCCACATGGTGATTGGTGTTTGTCACCAATTTTTGGGAGTTTTCGGCACCCGACGTATGTTGTTATGTGCCCTAACACCATTAAAGGGATTTATTAAGCTTGACTAGATTGAATATTGTGTTTGTGACTTAATTATGTGGTTCGAATGATGTTTTTTTGGAATGTTTGGTGTGTTGGTTCTGTTTTTATGTATTTGTTGATATATTGGTTCTATGGTTCATTTTGGAATAGTTGAGGTGTGTTGATGGAAAATAGTAGTTTCACGTAGAGTGTTGGAGTCTTCGACACCTGAGGTAGGTGGTTCCATGCCTATGTTATTATTTCATAAATTATTTTGAATGTTTTGTTTGTTTAGTATATCATTTAGTTGATTTGTGTATTGCTGAGTTGTTTTTCTTTGATGTTTGAGATTCATTTGAACTGTTTAATATCATGTATATTTTATGTGTGTTCTTTCTACTTAAAAATCATATCTATTTAGCTGTTGGTGTTTTTTATTGTCCAGTAAGATAATTGAACTCTTCAAGTGGTGCGAAATATATATTTGACATGGCATAGTGTGTGTCTGGTTGACAAAGATGTTTTGGTGCGGGTTTAGTCGGTAACGCCAAATGATTTCTTTTAAAATATTTTGTATACTTTTATTTTTGGCGTATTTAATTAAGTGATTTGTGTGGAGGTGTTTTAAATATGGTGTAAGGCAATTCATCAAACTGTTGGTGTGGTGCATGTCACACATTAAAATGGTATTTGAGTGTGTGTGATGTTAGAATGTGTTTTGAAAGTGGAAATGGTTACTTAAGTGTGTGTAAAGTCATGTGACACTGTTTCTTTTGTTTTATGAGCTTCTGAAATGGTTTATTCAATCATGGCCTTGGTGTGAAAAGTTTTGAAATTTTCTTTTTAATGTAAGTCTTATTTCAAAATGGTATTTATATGTTTATGAGGTGGTTTGTTTAATGATAAGTGTTTTCTTATTAGGGAAATTGGTCTAATTTAGTATGTAACCTATACAGATTATGTTTTGAAAATATTTTGATGTGTGTATGGTTTTAAAAGTGGGTTTGGGTTTTCAAACTGTGATTTTGCGTGTGTAAGTACAATGTTTGGCTTTTATGTATTAGTGTGACATGTGACATTAACTTGAAACTTGTTTGAGCACAAACTGGGAAGCCTGGGTAGCTAAGAGGGTAGACTATACTAGTGAGGTAGTTTTTCGGAGGTGACTTGACCTAGTTTCAATAGCAGGACTGACAATTGCAACACTAACTAAACATATGCCTCTCTGAGGGTCGTGGCCTTCTAATCCACGTTTTCTGAGAGTCGTGGCCTTCTAAGCCACGTTTCACCAAGACACAGTGATCTAGGGACCCATGTTATATGATACCCATGTACCCTCTCCCATATTAGTTCTCATTGGTTACATTACGCTCGTTGGTGTGGCATATTGGTTTTTTTTAAAAAATAAGGGTGCGTGTGTTCTAATTTAAGTCGTTCCATTTGAAACAGTTTTCATTAATACTTTTTTCATTTAAACTGTTAAATATTTTATTTATTTTCTTTAGATAATATTAAAAATGTATTTGTCATTTAATTATTATGCATGGAACCTTTTTATTAGGTAACGTCCTACTGGGTTCTCTGCTCACACCCTACATACCCCTCTGGGTGTATGTAGGCCTTGTTCTCTGTGTATTACAGGTTTAGGCATCTTGCTCAGCGATGGTGGTTGGTCGTTGATGGTCTTCTCATGCAGGTTAATGTTTATGACATGTGGATCTCACACCTCTATTGATACTTTGAGGTTTGAGTTAGTGTTTTAGTTTCATTCTTTGACATTAATTTTTGGATGTTGATTCATGTTGTAAATCTTTGGAATTTAATTTTTTAAAGGTCTAGTTTAAGTTTCTATTTTAGTTTTAGTTTATTTATCTTTTCAGTTGTTTTGTGTTTACTATTTTTGGTAAATCGTTCCCATGTGTTAGTTTTGATACGAAGGCACTTATGCTAGCCCATGGGGATTGAGAACTCCCTTCGGGCCATGTCGTAGACCAGGTCGGGTGCCTGGTCGGATGACGACCAGCCTGGTTCGTGATAGGTACTACCTCTACAAATATTACAATGATATTGACTACTTGATCACTATCATGTGTGATTATTTTATCAAAAAATACGATACCACCGATATAGAATAATAACCTTCCATTTATTCAGGAAAACTATTAAAAAATACTATTTGGATTTCCTCCCACTTCTATTAAGGATCATATAATGACGTAACAATCAATTGGGAACACGATACTCCGAATTTACCATATGGAAGACCAAACATCGAGATAGAAACCATATATCTGCATGTTTCCACCCTGACCACAGTTACTATCCACTAAAACTTGATATATCATTTTCACGCCAATGTGTACTACCAATGTGAACTATTTATCTCTTTGAGAGACATATCATGTATCAAAAAAATGAACTAAAAACCTCCCTAAAATAACACTAATTTTTTTATCAACAAATAAACCATCAGTGGCCTCACCACAAACAACTCATTCTATCTGGAACAACACCTCATGATCCCACAACTAAGACTCTTCCACCTATTTCACCAGAGATGAATTCTAATCCATCTAAAAAAGACAACCACTTCCCCCTACATCTCCCATACATAGGTATAGTTTAGAAATTTCATCCATCACTCTCTAGAAATTGATTGATTCATGTACTTGATCACATTATGACTTACTAATTAGTGCATCAAGAAAAAAAATCCCCTTTCCAAGTTTATAAAGAGTATAAATGTCATAATCTAAAAATAACTCCATCCACAAATACTAAGGAAAATTAATTTAATGTTGTAATGAAACATACCTTTATCACTTATGATAATTGAAGACCACAAAATGATCACCAATGAGGTAATGTCTTTACTACTTCAAGAAAAACATTATATCCTCCAACTATAGATTTTTGGTTTCATATTACACTAATGGGGACTTCACATCCAGGACATACAAGTAATGAATAATCTTTGACGAATCATAACACATCCCAAACTAATATGTGATGTATCATAGAAAAAAAGAACCTAAATTCCTTCTGTAATCGTATGATGAACTAGACAACTGAACAAATAATACCCCAGATACTAAAAATTTGTCATCAGTTAATTACTCCAATCTAAAACTTGATCCTTTAAAATCAACATTGTCAGATGAGTCACAACACATGAGAAAGTAGTTTCCAATCTCCTACAATATACTGCAATATCGAGGAAACATTGTACCTCTTCTACTATCTTGGTGTATTCCCAAGACACAATAGCTTTTATCTTAGATGGATCCATAGATACTCTCTCATAAGACATAACATTCCCTATGAAATGAACATCTTAAGGCAGAAACTCACACTTCTGTAACATCCCAAATAATTTCTCATGAAAAATAAATCACCAAAATGCACAAAAATACTCTTTCTACTCCTACAAAAACATAGAGTACAAATGGATATTTTTAATGAAAAAAACCACGAACTTATCCAGCAACTCATAGAAAACAATATTCATTAACAACATGAACACTGCAGGGGAATTAGTTATAAGGAATATCATCATAGAAAACACATAATGCCCATGTTGACTACGAAAAAAAGTCTTCGAGATATACTCATCCATCACCCACAACATAATATTTCTTAACAATAAATATAACTTTAAAAACAAACTTTCACAAAAAAATTGATCAAATAAATCATCAATATGTGAAAGAGGATGTATTTTGTTTACTATCACATGGTTCTAGAAACGATAATCGTTACACAATAAAAAAACTTTCATAACCATTCATCCTGAAAACAGAAGATGAACTCCATGGTGACGCACTCAAATGAACCAATATGCACTACCAATGACCATATAGATATATATGTAGCTCGGTAAACTCATAAATACCCATCCTATATTTATACATTGATATAGGAGACAAATATATATATAGTTTGATCTCGAACATGATCTCTCTTTGAAGGTGTAATGATACACACTTTTATCGTAGTACATTAGGGAGACCTATTATGACTCTAGGAAATACAAATTTCTGAACCACAAATGAACTCATCATCAACTCACCCATCAAGGATGAAAAGGAAAAATACACTTCTGACCCATCCAAGGGTCTCGCTCACCAACAAACATGGATGGGTCCCCATCGTCATTGAGAAATAGAACCTTAATTATAATTCATTCAATGATAAACTGCACCTAATACAACCATAAAATTATGCAGATGATGTCATATGGTTTTATCCATAAATATATGAAATATTCCCAAGAGTTTTGTTTCCCTGACAGTAGCTCGCATCTCTATATATATCAAGAAAGTTAAATCAGCATCCAACCATCATAACAATATCAAATAGAATTGGAGTTCTTTATACCTTATGTCTGAAATCATGGAAATAGGTATTTGATATAAATGAGTGACTCACTTTAGACTCAAAAAATTAATGAACTCACTTAAGATACAATTAAAGGTTAACTTTAATGATGATTGGATTTCCTAATGTTGGAAATTCTAAAGCATGATGTAGGCCATAACCTACTCCATATCCTCTCTGACCCATATAACATCCACATTCACAGTTGTAATATTCACTATAAGGGTGAGGAGAATCTCGAGGCTGTACCCAACCTACCACATCTACTCTCTAAAATCCCAATGTAGTGAAATATAATGTTACTACCTCAGTTTGAAATACCTCTGTAGAGGAACGAAAACCAGAACAACTATTGCTCACATACTACTATGAATAGCCAGAAACTCTCAATTATTATGACCATAGCCAAGACAAGCAAATAATGTGTCTATTCAATTTTCATAGGACTAAGAGCCACCATCTACAGAGAAACGATAAATTGAGGGATTGGACCTACTCTTCATTGATCTGATGCTCTTTTATCCTTAACACTAGGAACCCCAAACTACAACTCTATTTCATGATTAATTATGGTGAGTCCCTTCTAATGATTATTTTATTTTCACAAACATTCTCTCGATTTTATATGCTCTGTCTAGTACCTAATGATATATCTTCATCATAAAGGGGTTGACATGGAGATCAATCTCTAGGGGAATATCCTACTCAAATTTCCTCTCATTGGCCTCCACATATGTAAACATGACTGAAGAATATCGTATTAGGTTACTAAGATAGATAATTATCTCACACACACTAAATATCAACTACTGATGATTAAGTAATTCCTAAAAAATTGTATCCTTCATGGTTTAAGAAAGAAACACTCTTCTGAACTTGTCATGGAAATCATCGCATGAGACTCTAACCTACATGAAATCTATGAGAAATAAGAACCACCACTTACTTGTTTCCCCACATATAATCAACCTAAAAAACAATTCACAATGCTCCATCTAAACACATAACATACTATATGCTATCTTAAACACACTCTAACCATTAATTTTGATTGAATCTGAAATTAATCCCCCATTTCTATATAGAATATGGAAATAAAACACTTAGGATGTTCTCTTCCAAGTGTTTTCATGATGAAACTATACTCTTCAGTGATCTACTAGTGTGACCTTCTAAAAATATGTATTGTGAAGATATCAAGGATGTCTACTTATAGACATACCTATAATATGAAAAATAGTTATATCTCCCAACATAAAATATGGAAGAATACTACCTTAATATTTTTACCTTTTTAATTATTTTAGTATAACCTAACAAAATGTCTATCCATTGAAAAATAAAATGCAATGAAGAATTAGGCATAATACTTTCCAATGTCTCCGCCCTACAACTAGTATCACCTTGTTTAGTAACCATTGTAATCTTAAAGGTGCATGAATTAGATCACAGGGGCCCTAAATAACTATATAATATCTTTTCCCATGTTTAAATTCTAGCTAAAATTAGTTGAGAATGTTTCCCTACTATCACCAGAACCCTCACCTCCACCTAACACTAAAATTCATCCTATCCCTCAAACAGATCTCTGATACCAATCTATCACAATCCTATTTTCATGACCAACTTTAGAGGCACCAATTCTATGACTACCCCAATACAAACTTCAATAGACCACATGCATACAACTAGCAATGAGTAGGAATATCCCACAAATGGAATCCATTTTAAAAAGCACATGTAATTTTGCACACATCTCCAATACCAATTAGCTTAATTGTAAAAACATCATGTAAAGAACCATGCATACTCAAAAGATACCAACAACAAAGTACAACAATAGGAAAACTGGAAAGTAAATCGGGAAAGAATAAATCCGACATAATTTAATGTCTTCCAATGTGAATGAAAATGTTCATGAAACATGTCTGCATAAAAACTTTCTTAAAGGGTGGGGTACAATTTATGTGTATGATGTATTTGAATCAATCATTGTCTATCAGACCTCTCCATATGCACAACCTAGCATCATCCCACCATGGAATATGTCAAAACATCGATCGTCTGCACAAGACATGACATGTGTGGTAATAGACCATGTAGGGTTGGTAAAAATAATCAGTAGGGACCCTGAAACCACAAGTGTAATACCAATATGAATTGAAATAACTTGACCACAAAGGATACACATAAATTACAACATTATGGAAACAAAAAATGTAAACCTCAAATGAAACACACAATGTACAGTCAATACAGTCAGTTCACACGAGTATAATTATAAACCATGAGGAGAAAGATTTCAAGTTGTAGCACTCATATCTCCCAATATCCTTGACACTATATGTGTCGATTGTGCATTGAGCATCAATAGTTCTTGGAGAATCAATGGTTCATGGAGCATTGGTGGCAAAGAAAGCATTGATGGCATACAGATCATCAACAGTGCATGGAGCATCGATGGCACCTAGAGCGGTGATAGATTGTGAGACATCGACAGTGCACGAAGTGTTAATGGAACCTGGAGCATAAATGGATCATGGAGAATTAATATAGAATTTAGTTTCAATTGCACATGGATCATTGATGGGACATGCAGCCACAATGTATAACAGTCACAAAGATCACGTACTCATAGAAAACAACATGATTTCTCTAGTAAAATTATTATTCCATGAGGACCTACCACTCAACCCATTAGGATTTATGAAAAAATATTCAAAAACTCACTTTGAGTATTTAAAATGTTTCATCTCAACTCATGGATCAAAATACCGTAGATATATTATCAAATGGACAAACTGCTTCAATGATATGGAAAATTAAGTAAAAATGGCCTTCTCCAGTTTGGGTCCGACCTGACCAGACCCATCCCACTATAGTGGCCCATCATTCTCAGTATATCCTATATTGTAGAGGTCAGTTTGTGCGCACTGGATGTGCCCCACAATATTCATTTATATCTGGTCAATGCAGTGTCGAACCACATTTCACACATTTGGCCTTCCTTTCTTGCATGCACGCACTGATCCACCATGGGTCCCTCCCCCGACGTGGCTTCGAGCCACACCCCAGCTCTTCCAAGGCCTACATACATATCCCATTGATGTTCAACCATGGATCCAGCTACTGTAGGCTCTATGTAGTCTGGTCGTCGTTGGGGCCACCACCATCCTCCATTATTGCATTCCATTAGGTTCCGCAGCTATCCCTGGTTCATTGGGTCACCACAGCTGCACCATTGTTCTATTTTTTCGAAGATAATCCGCTTTAGATATACTTGGGCTGTAGCCTTAACATCCTTGGGCCTTTAACCACCTTTCTAGCACATTAGCTGACCGATCACATTTCGAACATTCATGAAAATTGTGCCACTACCCTGAGGGTCTAATTACAAGTAATAATGAGAGTGTGGATAGAATGATCACATAGAACATCCAATGAATGGATATTGGATTTTTTCACATCGGATTTGATCCATTATTTTAAGATTATTCATGATGGAACCAACATAAAAATAATACCCAAGATTTATTCGCACTAATCCCACGATAATTATCCCTCATGAAAGAACTATTAAACTGCAAGTAAACATGATCGTGGGTTCATCAATATTATTAATTTGATTTAAATAATTGGAAAATAAATTAGGAAGATAATGACACCCTATGTAGATGATTGGATCATTCATTGATGAAGAATCATTCCTGGAATATCAGGCATCAGAATCTCACGCCGCCTTAGAATGTGTTCTTTTATTATTACAAATAAAATTTTAAAATTAAATTTTGGAAAATAAGATTCATCACATTTTCCCCACAATAGGGCTTTACATTCCTAAAATCCATAAATATGGATACTCAACAATATCATGGGTTTATTGGACATGAATATGAGCCACCCTCTCCTAACTGGTCTCCTATAGATTCTTGTACTACCACCGAATGTGCATCAGAGGAATATACCACCCAAAAAGGAGATGCATATGTCAATTATCGATCTTCCAATGGTAATCCCCAAACTTTTCCCCATCTACAATTTCTATATTTCCACAACAGATGTTATGCGATGGTTTATGAACATTCCTAATTAGGTGAAATGCATAGAAGAAATCATGCTCCTGTAGTAACTAAGGGTGTAGATCTATGTGATATGCCACCTCTCCGACTCTACCAAGTATCTGAAAAGGGTTGATGTATCTCTGAGATAACATGCAACCCCATATAAATATCCAAAATCCCCTTCGAGGTCAGACCCAAAGGAATTTATGGTCTCCCTCCTCAAACATCAGAGGCCTCTTCCTCCGGTCAGCATATTATTTCTTCTGGCTCGGTGTAGTCCTAATCTGCTCATCGATGATCTTCACCTTATTAGTGGTAGCACATACCCACTCTAGACCCATGATTGTTTATTGTCCTAGGTCTTTGTAGTACAGTAGTGACCTACATGGTCACCCATAAAAGGAATCAAACAGTGCCATTACAATGGTGGATTGTTGAATGATGTTATACTCAGACTTTACCAATGTATATGGTCCTCCCAGCTACATCGAAAGTCTATGATGCAAGTAGATAGCATGTTCTCTTGATCTTGGATTATCCTCTCTGTCTGACAATCCGTATGGGGTTGATGCATTTTGCTCAAGCTCATATATGTCCCAAAAAAATCCTACAATCCATTCATCAACCATGATGTAAAATGATAATCATAATCTGAGCCTATCATCAATTGGAATCCAATGAGATGATTTATCTCCTGGACATAGAGACATCTAAAGATTTATAATGATCTCTTCCCAGGGATCAGTTGAAAGTGGGAAGAAATTGTTATTTGTTGAATGATCACCTAGATTGTATCATGTCCCCTGGGCATGTGTGGTAAACCTATCATGATGTCCATCGATATACCATCCCATATCCACTATATCACCTCAAGGGGTTAGTTCATGCCCACTTGAACCCGGCGCCCTTCCTTCAATTGCTGATAAGTGATCCCTCAAGAAATAAACTCTACCACTACCTTCTTTATCGGTGCCCACCAAAACTGACATCGGATGTCATAATATATCATTACCACTTATAGATGTACCTACAAATGGTATATATGAAACTCACTCAATATTTCCTCTTGAAACGTCATTGGTACAACTATGTGTCATCTAAATAGAACTCCTTTGTCACCATAATTCGAATATCCCTCAGGGGCATGCCCAGAGGTCATATGAGCAGGTATTGTCTCATAGTAAGTGTCTTTGATCTATTCATCCATGATATATTATATGAGTAGAGAGGTAAAAACTATTGATTGGTTGAAAGTTTCTCTATCTCCTTTCACAATGGATTTTTTTTAATGTTTCCAATTGATCTAAAACATCAATCAAAAACTGCAATATAGACCTCTTGAAGAGATCATCTATCATTACTTTCACCTTCCAAGATGTATAGAAAAAATAAAATTCATAGTCATGGAGGATCTTGGAGAGGACCAGTTTGGGATATTCCCAACAATGAGAGGGGTGTGAATCAGTGTTGGGGACCTTTTTTAACCAATTTCTTATTGTTATACTGATACCTTTTGACCTGTTAGGATATTTATTCTCTTATTATTTTTTCCCTATCACATGAAATAATATGAAATCAGTAAAAATATGCACATGATAATTTTACAAGGTTCTCCACTCAATAAGAGCCGCTAAATCCTTATCATGTATGTCCATGACAAGTGCACATATTCTCTACTATAATATATTAAATATTAGAAGTGTTGACTAGGAAATCAATCCACTTGTCAGTGTAGCTCCTTACACTTGGAGGGTGGAAAATAATCACTTCCCAGTGTTTCTCTCTACAGTCGAAGGGGGGAAGGGAAACAATCCTTTTCCAACATTTAGTGAGTAGGATATACCATTAAACTCGCTCTCTCATTATACTTCCAGTGTAGATAGTCTCTTGTAACCTCTAGCTGGTTCTTTATACTAATTCTAAAGATAGTCTTCTCCCTGTTCAAAGAGATTGCAACACCAAAAAATCATCTACCTGTTGAGACCTGTTGGATGATACAGTACTACTTCATTCTTGCACACCTTATTATTCTTGTTGTTACATGCTTAGTAGAATTCATGTAGTAAACCTCTTATTTGAATGCTGCAAACATTTTGGCCACACACTCTTATTCTTCTTCTATTTCATTAATGCGAAACCAGCTGTAGTAAAACCTACTATTCTTAAACATTCTCTTTAAGTGAAAAACCAACTTCACTAAACTCTTCATCATCTTTTTCTTTCTAGAAACTCAATTTCTCTTTGTGATGATTAAAACAATGATGTTCATCTCAACATAGAATCATCAGAGTTGATCAGAAGATGGTCCGAACATCTATCACAACTCATAGCTTGTGTGTCAATCCCTACTTGCGGGCCACTATACATGCGCACCTCCCTGCTTGCACACCACCAACTACTTGCACCCCATAACTGTGAAAAACTCATAAAGTTCACTCCACTTTAGGGTTAGACGCAATAAAATTGTGTCACACAACCACCTACATGCACGCCTCTTACAACTGGCATGCCACTCCTACTTGCGCGCCACTCTACTAGCGCGCCACCCTGCTTACGCTTCTTATGATTAAACCTCAACTTTCACGCCACATCATCTTGAGTTCCACTTTCTACTACTGGTGTGACCTGAGATCAAATTTTATATTATTTGTTTAACATAGAAAAATGAGTAGGTTAGTCGTCTATTTATAGGAATTTTGGTGACTTTATTTCCACATAAACTTGTTCGTTGTTCCTACTTGCGCGCCGATCCATCACTTGTGAACCACTCCATCACTTTAACGCCACTCTATCACATGCACACCATTTTATCACTAGTGAAACACTTTATTTATTCATAGTTTGATACGATTATGTTGAAATATTACTTGCACAAAACAGACACTTATGCTCCACTAATACTTGCGCTCCACACCTGCATGCCACTTATACTTTTGTGACACTTTTTGACTTGTGCGCTAATGGTTAACTTGCACACCACTTTATTTTCTTGGTCATATGTTGATGTGATGATCTTGTAATCTGACTTACACAAAACAAACACGTGGTCACCACATATACTTGGACTCCACACTTGTGCACCACACTTTTGACTAGTGCTCCACACTCATTCCGTTATGAAAAACACTTCTTTATTCCCACTATCCTTCATAACAATTGCATCACAAGTTCTTCAACATTATGTTATTTGTGATATACTAATCAGAAAAGAATCATCATTGTTTTTTCCATTCTTTTTGGAATATTAATTCCAATTTACTTCTTCATCTTCACATAAAATCCTCAATTCCTTTTGGAGTGTTAATTCCAAAGAACCCCAATCATCTCTCTTCAACCAAGAGCGGAGGCCTGAGGATTCTTCAATCACAATCAATGTTGTAGACAATGTATCACCATTGATACATTTATTTTGAACTTTAATAACAATGCAGCAATCATCTGATTTTAAGGAAACATTTAATGAATGACCATATTAGAATTCCAAGCCCTTCCGCACTCTCTTATTCATCTTCATCCATCATTCTCTAATTCTATAAATTTAGATGATTCTTTTATTCATGTAATCCCTTGCATGTTTCTCATGAAATCGTGAAGCATTTCATGACCTTATTTAAATACTCATCCTTCTTCAATCATCCTTATATGGATGATACTTCACCATTCTTCATTTTAGTAATCAATGTTTCACCATTGACACAATTTATTTGAACATAGGATCAGTTCATAAGTGGGTTGAATTGATCTTCTTTAAGAATATATCATGTACGACATTCAATACTACGATTATATAACAATTCTCTAGGAAACCAAACCTCAGCCAATCTCTGTTAACTTTTTTTTTCTTTCTTAATATCCTTCTTCATTTTGACAAGTATTGACAATTGTTGACAACAAATTCAATCATCATGCACAATGTGATCCCAATAATCTCCCCATTTGTATTTTGTTATCAATAACATAAAGTCTACAAAAATTATTGTGTCAATGTCAAAATGAGAATCTTATCTATCCCATTTACTTCTTTCTCTCCCCCTTACATTTCAAACATTCATTTCACTTTCTCTCCCCCCCATAATGAAAAATACAATATTCATGGTTTAGAGGGTATAGATTTTTACTTATGTCATGTGCCATCTATCATTTCACTCTAAGTCTACTTGAGTAAAGCTCTATGTAGGCAATAAGAGGATTTTATTTTGACAACAAAGTTGTCCATTGTCCACTGATCCTGATACCTCTTGAGATTAGATCTCATACACTTGTCTTCAATGGTTTTCCACATTAACTCTAGGGTGATAAAATTGAATGTGATAGGAAATAATCAACAGGAAATTCTTGTACTCACTACAACAAATAAATCAAACACATTCAAGTGAAACTAGAAAGATAAGTGGCCTCAAGGAAAATTCAATCTTCTTATGTCACTGATTGACTTAGTTACACCCCCTTTGAAAAAAATATATTTATTTTGAGTAACCAAGGATGAATGATTAGGAAACAAAATTCATTTTCCAATGACATTATATTTAAGGATTTTCTGGATTGAATGAGTTTTATACCTTCTAAAGATGATACATAATTAAATAAAAACTCTTCCAACTTCTTCATATGTCTCCCTCTAAAAGTAGTTCTCCTCATCATTATCATAAATGGTGATACCCCATCATATTAACAATTTAATATCAATAGAATAATCTTCCACAGATGACATATTCTTCGTACTTTCTATCAAGATTAGATATTAATCATTGCTTCTAAAGTTCTCCCCCTGATATTTTACATTACCTTAAATTCCATGTAATATCATATCAAATAAAATACACAATTATTTAAGGGAAGAAGGGGGATTTTTCTGGATTCTTCAATGTGAGCATAAAGGCTGAGATGATTTTATCAACCAAGATGCTCCATTTTATCCACTACTCACAGTTGAACAGAAAATCTCTAATTCTAACTATGGTTGTGAGGATTTAAATACTTGTTCCATTTGTTTGTGTCTAAATATTCTTTCTTCAATATCTTTCCAAGCATTAGAATCACATCCTGCAATTTTCATCCTTTTGATAAATTCATCTTGGGCATGTATAACATGCATGTAATTTTTAAAAGTGTTTCCAACCATGTTGCACCTCACACACAAAACTTCTAGATCATGAGAGTTTAATTTTGTTTGAAACCTAATATTCATCTTTTCTGCAGCATGTGGAATCTTTTTATTACTTTTTGTACAAGAATTATCCTATGAATCTCTATCTATTCTCATTTATTCCAAATATTTAGGTCCGATAACCAAAATGTACTTAGGAATTATGGAAGCATGCTTGTAATTTCCAAATTGCTTCTTTCATAGTGTCATCCTCTTTCATTGTTTTTAGGTTGCAATACCCATCAACTTCATGAATTTAGAATCCAAGGACTTTACAGTTTTTCTTCTAGTAATCTTCATGGGGGAATTCTCTTTTGCAGCATACATCTAATAACATCCCAATATATCTTCTTCATTCTTCACTAGATTCTATGGTCTTCTATTCTTATTATCTATTAGTAAATTAAATGATATGAATGCACCATTCTTGTGACCACTCCCATTTCATACATCACAGATGTTTTCCATCATTCCAAATCCGTTTGTAGTAAACAAATTCTTCTGTATAAGTGGATTTTTCTTTTACATTTTTTTATTTCTCCACCTTGATATAGGATTTATCTATGCTTTTATATTTAAGGTATTGTACCAACAATCCAGTGCACAATGCCCAAATTTTTAGCATCACAAGAATTTAGCCAAAAATCTTGAATTCTTGATATCTTCTATATTAGATTGTTGAACCTTATTATTGATGTGTTATTCTCTATCCGGGGAACCATAATCCATATTATTCTTCTTATCCACCCTATCTATCATGGTAGGCATCTCATCACATTTCATTATCCATACATGTTTAGCATTTTTCATCCAAAAAGTAATTTTTATAGAAATAGATATAGAGACAATGGTACTAGTTGGCATGGATGGTTCCTTCACTTTCTCATCTTATTTTTATAGATAAATGAGTGAATTCATAATCTTCTTATTATATTTTGGAGGTATTTTGATAGTAAAATCCTCTAGTGAGAATTGAGTACTAACTGCAACTATTTCCTTCTTCTGTGGAGACTCAATAGTGTCTTCGCAAGATTGGTCAAATGAGATTACAACTCTAGACATCTCATATTTAGTATATTTTTTTGGTCATCAATAATAGTAATATTATAATCACAAACCTTCTTTAATCATTATACTTCATCTTCCTGAATCCTTACACTATTATATAATAAAGAGTCAAGTTCATTGATTTTCTTGGAGTCTTGTTCCAAATATATCTTCTTGATTTCAGTGCTCTTTTTTAGCTCATCATCAAGTTCAAGGATCAATTTTTAGATTATTGTCGACATCCTACTTTTCATCATCATCATCGAGCCACATTGAAGAAATTAATTTAATTCACCCCTTTTTTTCTTCAAAGGCTTCAACCTGTCTGGAGAGCATTAAGCATTCAATAATTTTTTCTTGTAATTCTTTCTTCAAAACATTAGATTCTTCTTCCAGCTGAGTGATATTTTCCCACATGGATTAAAATACTCTCCAAACCTGTGATGTACTTTCTTCAAGAATACCCAGTAGAATAATTCCTAATCTATGACTTGATATTTCTTGAGATGTTGTATATTGATCATCACCACTTGTTATCACATTTTCATCATGAGAATTATTTCCAAATGTACAAACATATACTGCTTGATCAGTTGAGGTAATAATGTTTTCCATCTTCTTGGTCTGAACATGATCATCCTTCTCATTACATTCAATGTTTGGTGTGTCTTCAATTTCATATAGATATAGGGAACCTGATGCTTCTACTTCATTAGATAATATGGACTTCTTCATATATCTCTTCTCCTTCTTTTTCCTATTCATCTTGGTTTTTATAAATATAGAATTTTTCTCAGAGATAACTGAATCTTCATCAAAACTACACTTCATTGATAACATAGGAAAGAATCTCTAGTCTTTTAAAGAGATTATATTCAATGTAGAGAATCTAGAAGAGTTGAACCTATCCCTCTGATACCAACTTAGATAACCAGTTTGGGATATGACTAACACATAGAGGGGGTGAATCATTATTGGGGACAGTTTTCAACCAATTTCATATTTTTATCATGATACCTCTTAACCTATTAAGATCATGATTCAGTTATTCTCTTTTACCTGAAACATTAAATAATATGATTGCATTAAAAATATGAACATGACATTTTTACAAGGATAACCACTCAATAAGAGAAGTTACATCCTTTTCATCCATGGTAATGACCAGTTCATAGATTCTCCACTATAATTTAGTAAATGTTATAGATGTTGACTAGGATATCAATCTTCTAGTCAGTGTGGCTCCCTACACTTAGATGAGGGAGGGAAATAATCACTCCCTAGTGTTTCTACCTACACTTAGAGGGGGGGGGGGGGCGAAGGAAAACAACCCTCTTCCAATATTCAGTAAGTAGGATATACCCTTAAATTTGTGGGTTCTTTATATTACTAGTTTAGGCAATCTCTTACAACCTATAAATGGGACTTTATGTTGTCTCTAATGAAATTATTCTCTCTATTAAAATAGTTCTCAAAACCAAATGAATATTCCACTTATTGAAACATGTTGGATGTTATATTGCTACTTTTTTTTCTAAAACCTTCTTCTCATTCTTATTACTTGATTAGTATAATGCATGTAACCACCTTCTTGTTTATCAGTTTCAATCTTTTTGGATGTGCACTCTTATTCTTCATCTATTTCATGAATGCAAAACCAACATCACTAAAACCATTTCATCTTCACACATTCTCTTTCATTGCAAAAATAACTACACTAAACTCTTCTTCTTCTTTTTAATCCTTGAATCACAACTTCTCTTTGTGATTGTGACAACAATGAAGTTAATATTAACGTAGTATCATCATAGCTGATTAGAAGTAAGTAAATACTTTTATCACAACTCACATCTTTCATGACAATCCTAACTTGTCTTCCACCATATTTGTGCACCTCCCTACTTGCGCATAACCAACTACTTGTTCCCCATGATTGCGCACAACTCAAAAACATCATACCGCTTAGGGGTTAGACACAATGAAATTGTTTCACACAACTCTCTGCTTGATCACCTCTTAAAAATTAGGTGACACATCTGCTTATGCACCACTCTGCATGTGCGCCACCCTGCTTGTGCACCTTCTAATTAACCCTTAACTTGTTTGCCACTTTAGCTTGTGCACCACTTTCTAATACTTGCATGATTAGAGCTCAAAATTTCACTTAAGTGTTGTGCTTAGAATTATGAGGAGGCTACTCACCTATTTATAGGAATTTGTGTGACTCACACACCACATACACTTGTGCATCGTTCCTATATTCACATCGCTCCATCACATGTTCTCCGCTCTATCACTTGGGTTCCATTCCATAAATAGCGCGACACTTTCATTCATTAGTCATAGTATGATATGATGATGGTGAAATATGGCTTCTATGCAATATACACTTGTGCGCCACTTATACATGCACTCCACACTTGCGAGTCTATTATACTTGCGTGCCAGTTTTTGACATGTGCGCCAATCATTAACTTGCATGCCATATTATTTACTTTTTAATATGTTGATGTGATGATCTTATAATTTTACTTTCATGTAACAAACACATGTGGTACGCATATACTTGCATGCCACACTTGCACACCACAATTACACGCCACACTTTGGACTTGTGCACCACATTCATTACTTTTCCAAAAAAAACTCTTCTTTACTCCCCCTATCCATTACAAGGAACGCATCACAAGTTCTCCAACATTATGATATTTGTTAAATACTAATAAAAAAAGCATCATCATAGTTTTGTTTATTCCATTTGGAATATGAAAACCAAAGTACTTATTCAACCTCACCTCAAATCCTCAATTCCATTTGTAGTGTTAATTCCAATGAACTCCAATCATCTATCTTCATCCAAAAGTGAAGGATTGATCCTTCATAAAACACCTTCAATGTGGTAGACATTGTGTCACCATTGATACATGTATTTTGATCTTTAGGAATAGTGAAACAGTCATCTGATTTTCTAGGAAATGTGTAATGTGTGACCATTGTAGAATTTCAAGCCCTTCTACACTATCTCTTCTTCTTCAAACATCATTCTATACTTCATTGAAATCATATGATTATTTTTTTTCAAGTATTATCTTTCATGGTTCTCATTCAATCGTGATGCATTGTATGATCTTCATAAAATCCTCATTCATCTTCAATCATCCTTAGATGGATGATAATTTACCATTATTCATTGTGGTAAAAAATAGGTCACCTTTGACACAATATCAATGAACATAGGATCAGTTCAACAATCGTTTGAATTGATCTTCCTAGTGCATTGCTCAAGTATGACATCCAATGCTATGACTCCATTGAAATTCTTCAAGAAACCTCACACAAACCAATATCCATTAATTTTTTATTCATTATTCATATAATTCCTTATTCTAACTAGTATTGAAAACTATTTACAACATATACAATCTGCATACACAAAGAGGTCACAACAATCTTTATACATCATTGTTGTATCATGTTCAGATCCTTCTGAGAGAAGATATAATTAATGATTTTGTGTTTAAATTAGATGGTAAATTGCTATCCCATCAGGCAGTGTCACTCTATATACAATGTGAAGATTGCCGCAACGTGATCAAGATCATGGGTCATGTAGTTCTACTCCTGTTTCCTCAACTAGCCCAAACCATAGGATATCACTGAATTTCAATGCATTATGACATAATCAATCTCAGTCCCTAATGAATCAGGGAACACAACATACATAACACAATCCTTTGGTAATCTCATGATGGGGGTGCTCATCTATCTGTACCTGAGCTCCTGAAATGACTTTTTGATCTTCTCTATCCACATGAAAGGATGAACCATTAATGTCTAGGCCTTCAAGGGTTCTGATACTCTTGAAATGTTGGGTACAAAACTTTTATAGTACCCAGCCAAACCCAAGAACCTCCACACCTCGATCACACTATTAGGCTGCAACCATTTAAGAATTACATCAATCATCATCAGATCTACTATAACTATAGCTTCAGAAATTACATGTCCTATAAATTGGACCATCCAAATAAAAAACGGACACTTCTAGTGCTTAAAATAATGCTGGTGCTCTTTGAGTGTGACCATGACCATCCTCAAATGTATCGCATGATCCTCCTCAGATGCTGAGTAAACCAAGATGTTGTCAAGGGAGATCATGATGAACCAACCTATGTATGTTTGGATAATCATGTTCATGAGTCCCATGAACATTTCTAGGGTGTTCATCACACCAAATGGATCACTATGTACTCATAGTCTTCATTTTTAGAACTGGTGTAAGTATTTGGTATATCCTCATCTTGTAAAGAATGCTGGTGATAGCCATATCTGAGGTCAATCTTCGATAACCACCTCAGACCCATTAGTTGATCAAAGAGGATTTCCATCCTCGATAGTTGATGTCTATTCTTCATGGTCACCTGATTTATTCATCAGTATTCCACATATAACCTCATTCTCCCTTCTTCCTTCTTGGAAGACTATCATGGGGCCTCCCATGGTGAAACTATGGTTCTTAAGAAGCCCTTATTTAGCATGTCATGTAGAAGTACCCTCAAATGATGATGCTCAGAAGGTTCCAGCTAATATATAGCTGTAGATATGGTGTAACCCCATGGTATAGATCAATATCGAATTCAACCTCCTTTCTAAGAGGTAATCCTAGAGAATCTTCTGAAAAGGCTTCCTCGTACTCATCTTCCACTATAGGAAACCATGTACTCATATAGTGAATTGCACCAACTATTATTCTAGCCAACTGGTGTGAGGTCGGATACACCCTCCTAAAGACAAATCCATCCTCTATTGCATGGGTTTCCTATTGACCATGAAATTAAAAATAGGTCTCATCTCCATTGAGAAACCACACTTTACACATAAAATAGTCATTTTGGGATTTAAATGTGCATAACCGGTTCATTCCAAGAATGAATTCGTAAGGCCTCGACACTACTACCAATATATCACAACCTAAACTCTCACCCCAATGAGTAAGGGCACACTGTTGGCACTAGTGTGTGATTGTAAAATATCCTCCCATAGGAGTCTATAAGATTAGTGATTGAGTCAATGGTTCCATCAAAATCATTATGTATTGAATACGGTTCATTGCCTGAAAATAGTGACTTGAAACTGTGTCTATAAAAATTGTCTCTATGAATGAAAAGACATAGATGGTTCCACTAATCTTCTATGAAACATTAGTTTCATAAGAATGTATCTCATGAAATAATCCTCATCCCTAGCCATTGTCTTTCTAAACCTATTTTGGACCACCTGGTTGAAATGTTTGTAGTACAACAAACCTTCTCCCACATTATTCAACCCATCCATCTCCTCTTCCAAATACACCTTATAGTATACCTCCCAGTTCTTTCCTTAACCTCTACCTCGACAGTCCCTCAACCATCACTTGATCAGTCACATGATAGGTCAAACAATATCTATCCATATGTCTCTAAACTCCACATGAGTAACACTTATTGTGCTTCAGATGACTCACTCTACCCTGGAAGCCTCTCACTACTGACCATTTGTCTTACGATTGTCCCATGAATTTTATGATCTGACTAAATCCCTACGTCTATTGTTGTATCCTAAAACCAACCACATAGACTCTTCCTTGGATATTTATAACTGACCAACTCTGATAATATACACTCATGACCCTCCCCAATGGGGCCCATGTTGTTACTACCCCATTCCCTCATTTAAATGGTTTGGGGATGACGACTAGCCCCAAGTAAGAAATATCACACAAATATAAGGAATTTCCCTTAGTACATGTACACATACACATATCAAATCCCAAATAATGAAATTTAAATAGAATATGTAAAAAATTACGAATACCACTATGATACCAACAATAGAGTATGATTTTAGAAAAACTGGAAAGTAAGCAATGCCATAATACAATCTCACCGAAGGTAATGTCTGTCAATGTGAATGAAAAAGTTCTTAAAACTCATCCTAAAAAACTTTACATAAGGGGTTTGTATAAAAATAGCTTTCTAAAGTCGATAATTCACACCCCATATGTCATAACTCTCAGTAAGAACCACCTAGCCCTATCCCTCCAAGGATTCCATCAATGTGATCATCTTCTGAACTAGACACGACACGTCCATTCACATCCCCTGCAAGGTTGAGTAAAACAATACTATGAAGGGACCCAGAAACCCCAAAGATTGTACATTTAAGAAAAACATGAATTACACTTTATATGAAACTCATAAAGTACACCACAAAAGAAAAACAACTAGTACAACACAATGTAAACACGTGAAGTATAGTCCATACAATCACCTCACACAAGAATAAGTCTAAAGCACAAATTGAAGTACTTCCAATTTAAGATCCCATATCTCCCAATATCTATAACATAGGAAGTGCCAAAATAATATAGAACATTTATCGTTTTGAGAGCGTCAAGGGTTCATGGAGTGTATGTGGTTCATGCTATATTGATGGCGCATAGAGTGTCAAGGATTCATGTAGCATTGATAATTCCTGGAGTGGTGATAGTGCCTGCAGCGGTGATGTCACTTGAGACATCGATAGAGCATGAAACATAGATGGTGAATTGATCATCAATGTAACTTGGAACATCAATTGTTCACAAAGTGTTGATAGTTCATGGAGAATAGAAGGTTCAGGGAATGTGGGTGGGTCATGTACCCCAAGTTGCATAGTAACCATGATCACATAGTTACGTACAACTGCAAGATTCTTCTTGTAGCTCGCTTGTTCTAAGAGCACATATTCTTCAAGAGATTAGGTCATATTGAATCTTCTAAAAAATCACATATAGTATTTTAAAGGTATCGTCTCATCAAAGGGATCCAAACACCCTAAACGGATCATTAAATAGACACACAGTCTGAATGATATTTAAAATTCAGAAAAAAGTGTCATGTCTAGCCCATGACTGACCTAACCTGACCCGGCCCAAAAAAAATTCACCTGTTTGGATCGTCCCAATGGGTTTAGCATTCTAGGATGACAATACCTTGCTTGCTAGGCCAGGAGGAATATCTATCTTCACTGCTTGAGTGGCCATAAATCCTTGGTTTGGCCCAACACGTGTGTGCTGTTGTGTGTGTGCCAGATTCCACCTACTATAACTGCATCATTCTGGTCAATGTTGTGCTATAAAAAATTTCATGTTGTCATCCCACCTTCCCCTCATGTACTTAAGGGTTCACCATGGGTACCTACTCTAACACAGATTCAAGATGCATCATTTCTCTGTTGTGGTCTCATGTCATGGACCTTCAGTCGTCGACCATGGATTCTGGTGTCGAGGTTTCTATGTGGTATGGACATACCGCATGTTTATCCCACCTTCCTTGGATACCCTGGTCACCACTGAGGAAACCTCCATCCATCACTATACCCACACGTGGATGACACCTCATGCCACTAGGCACTGCCCTATGCTGCTGCTTTAAGGATTTATTTTTTTGAAACTGATCCACTTCAATGATTCTCAGTTCATAGCCTTCGCATCCCTACGCCTTGATCGTACTTGCTACCACTCGAGCGCACTTATCACATTTGTATCCTCCCAAAAAAATTCCATGAACATGAGAGTCCAACGATGACGAACACTATGAATTGGGATAAAAGGATCACATAGAATAGCTGAAGAATGGATCTTGGCCGTGGTTGTGTCCGCATTAATCTATTCTTGTTATAATAATCATGAAGGAACCAATAATATAATAATCACCAAGATATATTCCATTTAATCATAAAATACTTATCCCTTGTGCAAGAACAATCGAGTTATACATCCACTGGATTGGGGTGTTGTTCTTCATTATTCATTTGATTCTAAGATGTGGAAAGAATCACAAATACATCAAAACCCTACTAGGATGATTAAATCGGTTCTTGACTAAGAATGGAAGTTTGTGTCTTCATCAATCCTCAATCCATCGACATTAGTTGTTGGGAGAGATCTTCCTTCTCATGGCCTCAGGGTAATTACAGTGTTAGTAAGATAACCAAGAATTCTTATTATATTGATTATTAAAAATAAAAGTCTCCACTAAGTCAAAACGTATCATTCAATAATTGTTTTTCTTAAATATTTTAATAATGTTCACATCCAAAAACTATCATGCACCCTCGACCCAAACCAGTAAAGGTTAGGCCTCACCTACAGTAATTTCACTGAAAAGAAATCCTCCGAAAAATGATACACATGTTTTGTGATTGTGATGGTCGTCACATCATGAATCTTTATCACCTTGCTCCACCATCTCTCCACCGATCCATGTAGAAGAATCATGGCTAGGACTTCCATCTACTCAAGAGGCCACCTCACTAGTAAGACGACTCACGTAACAACCTCTATATGATCCTTGGCTACCTTGGGGTCTTCCTCACCCTTAATTCAATGAGGTCACTACCTCTGGAACTTAGGCAACAAACGTAACCTATATGCATCCTCCACCATTAGAATTTGTTGCAACTACTGCTCTCCGCGTATTGGTTTCATTGGTACCCCACCCAAGGGTGATATCTTCAGTATCGGTACATGTACTGACACCTCATTGCTTGGTGAATCATCCTCAGGATCATGCATCAGAACCCAGGTTGGTTTTCTGCATGGGGGAATCCTGAAATAGATCAATACATATTATAGTCATGTCAGTATACCTGGTGAGAAAAAATTGACTGATGAATGACCTATGAAAACACTCAATCCTATATGTTGTATGTTCCATTAATTTTTTCCTACATCATGTGTTTCCATATACCAAGTTGAAAATTAAAAATTTAGAGTCCTGGTGTATGGATATGTCAGTTGCCACACCAACACTAGATCCCCTGGTTTGAAAGTGGAACTAAAAACACATAAGTTTTTTTTCCAAAACCAATCTCATATAGTCATGGTTCATTAGGTAAAATCCACCACTTATAATACCACTATAGAATGACATAACCTAGAGGGTCTTGTGTTGTGACTACCCTATGTTGGCCTTCGAGGGGATCAAGGCATACAACTAGCACCTTGTAGGAATATCCCATAAATTGGAGGTGTTTTATTTATGTACATGTAATCATGCACACATCTCCACACAAAAAATGATGGAATTTAAAATCACTAATTAAGTAAGAATACATTCTAATATGATATGTACAATAGTGTTTGATAGTGGGATGAATGGAAAGTAAACATGTCCATAATACCATCCTGACAAAAGTAATGTTTTCCAAAGTGAATGCTAATGTTCTAGATACTCTTCTACAGAAAACCCTACCCAAATGGAAGACATAAAAATAGTTGTTTGAAGTATTTGATGCACACCACTTCTATCATAACATTCACTAATAACCACTTAGCCCGGACCTACCAAGGACACTGTCAATGCATCAATCATCTATAGAATGCATGACATGTGTGGTCTTATCCCATGATGATGTGTATAAAACAATACTCAATAGGGTCCTTGAGGCCACAATGGTAGTACCAATAATAAATACACAAAGTATAACATAAATGAAACACATGAAATACACAAAAAAAGGAAACACACGAAGTACACCACAATGGGAAGACATCATGTATAGTCAATATGGTCACCTCACATAGGTATATGTCTTAACAATAAAAGGATGTTTTTACATTTGTAGTCCACATATTTTATAATAACAAAGGTACAAGAAGTGTCGATGGTGCATAGAGCATTGGTAGAACATGGAGAATCAATGGAACCTGGAGCATCGATGGTGCACAGTGCATCGATGGTACATTGAGTGTCCATGGCTTGAGGACCGTTGAGGGCACCTAGAGCAACAATGAATCATGGGACATCAATGGAAAACGAAGCATGAATTGCTCCCCATGAATCAATGGGGCATAGAGCCCTGAGGTAGAATTGGTCATTGATGGGTCAAGCATCTCCTAAGACATATAGTCACCAAGATCACATAGTCACATCAATCCATAGGAATCCACTTGTAGTGTGGTTATTCTAGGAGGACCTACTCCTCAAGCATTTTGTTCATATTCCAACATCAATAAAAAACATATATTATCTGAAAAGGTCCATCTCGGCTCTTTGGTCCCAATACCAATAACTCATCATTAAACAGATAGAAAGAATGAATGATATTTATAATTTAGTAAAAAGGGACTCATCTTATCCATGTCTGACCTGACCCAACCCAGCCCAACCCAGTTCAGCCCTACCTGAACTAGAACATCCTACTGGGCTCAAATCACTAGGCTCATTCACTAGTGTGCATCGACCCGCCCCACTAGAAATTGAGGTCCCACCCACTAGACCGCTAGAAGGGTCTAGCTTCCTTGGTTCGGCACGCCTATAGTGGTCCAGTGTGGGCCCATTGAACAGCACTGGCCCTTGCCACATATTTTTGGTCAATACATCCTCAAATCGTGATTCACGTGGCTAACCCATCATCCCCATACACACCTACAACTCCACCGTGGGTTCCTCTAACATCGAGGATTCGATTCGAATCCATTTTATACAGTGACCTCCTATCATGACCCTTCTGTCGCCACTCGTGGCTCCTACCATCGAGGACCTTATACGGTCATTATACACCACCCGCATGGTATGGCCACTACCTCCTCTTCCCTTTCTGCTGAGGAGACTGCATTCATTCTCCACACCTGCACAAGTTCACCTCTACATGCCACTTGGCACTCCCGTACAACACCACTGGCAACACTAGTCATGCTGGTATCCACCATTGCTTTGGGATCCGTTTTTTGAAATAGTGCTAGTATCATGATCCTTATTTCACAAACATCACTTCATTAGGCCATTATCTGCCTTGATAGACCTCTGGGTGTCCAATAGCATTTGGAGCCTCCCGGAAAATTCTGTTGTGACCATGAGGTTCCAACACTGAGGAACACCATGAACAGGGATATAAGGTTCACCTAGAACACCGAAATTCCGGATCTTCGCCTTGTTCGTGTCATATTTGTTATATTTTCTTAGAGGAGTCAAAAAGTATCAAATAATATAATAATAACCCTAATCTATTCCATTTAATCCCACAATATTTATCCCTCCTACAAGAACGTTTGAACCATAGATCAACCTATTCGTGAGTTGGTCTATATATATCATTTGATTATAAGGAGTGTAAAAGAAATCATACTAAGATTCACACCTTACTTGGATTATTTGATCAATCATTGATAAATAACTGAGGTCTTGGTCATCATCAGTTCTCGATCCACCGACGTTGGTCGTTGGGAGAGAACTTACATCACCTTGCCTAAGGGAATTCTAGGGTTATAGAAATAACCCTGAATTCATATTACATGGATTAAGGAAAACTCAGATGACTAATGTGTCAACACAAATCATTTATTATAATATTTTAATTAAGCATTTCAATGATGTTAACATCCCTAAAATAAATTTCACCCTTGACCTGTGCTAGTCGAGGATAGGCCCCAAATATGGTAAAGCCACTGTTCTTAACACAAAAATTCCCTTATATATCCAATATTGGTATGCATTTAGAATTTATTCAAGTTTAGATATATTCCACCATTATGTTTTAATTTAAAACAGAACTTTATTCAAAGAATCATTCTAGGAATAACATTCCTCTTAATATTACACCATCTCAGCATCTGGTCTCATAATATTCCACATTAATTTCTAAAAATATATTCTGGAAAATCTTATTCTTGACACCCCTTTAAATAATGTGTTCTGCTCCTTGTTTCTAAATAGTTGAAGAGATATAGTGAAACCATAGTCCAGCCTCCAATAGGCCATGTATTGGAAACTAGCCCCATGGTTTTAGTAAACACACAGATTGGAGGCCTTACTGTAACACCTCGAGATTTTATGAGATATATTATTTTTAATTTCACTAATGTATTCTATTATACACTACACCATGATTATCTTGTACTATACACAACACTGTATTATCTTTATGTATATGCAACACTATTCTTGGCTCGTGTTACACACAATTTCAAGTTTGTTTGGTGGAACATATTCTATGAAAAATTATGTATAGATTTTGTTTAATGTATAAATGAAATAAGTTTTGATACGCAACACCAAACTGATCTTTCACTACACACTGGCCTGACTTGGCTTTCATTACATGCAATAAAGTCCTTCTTTGATGTGTGTGTAGTATGCAATACCGAGTGTCACTAAACGAGATATTATTATTATTATGAACTAGCCGTTATGAATAGTAATACAAAATTTTTAAATTTTTATATATTTTATCTCTCAAAATGGACTTTATTTTTGGATTCAGAATCTCGAAATTAGCCTTAGGTAAATTTTGGTATTTTTCTGAAAACATTCAAATTTTGATGAATAGTTGAATCACTCAGTTATAGGTTAAAACCGACATTTTATTTAAATAATCATTTATTTTTTTAAATTTATTTTAGGTCAAAATAGATACATAATACTTATATAAGTTCAATGTAATTCATAGGAGTCATTTTATAATAAATTTAATATAAAAAAATTGAAGTTTTCACCATCTTTTACCCACCTCTTAAGAGCATTTGCAATTGTACATAAAACTAAATTTTACCACTTCTGTGAGTTGAATTTCAAATATCCAAGAGACACGGTTAATATCAAGGAGTAAAATGTGGTTCAATAAGATAACAATAATTTTTGGTGAATAGTAACTTTTTTACTTTTATTTACCACGGTTAAAAGTAAATATGATAATTAAGGGTATAAATGATATTATAATTACCCTAAACCATGTACTATTTCTATTGGATAAGTGTAATTCAACCAAAAACAATCATTTTAATAAAATAATACCATTTAGGTTCACATTAATTAGATTATGACACTTATTATTAGTTTTTTTAAAGTAGAGTTAAAAGAGTTAATATCAAAGTCTAATAACTAAAACATTTTTAATATTGGGTTATACGTAAGATAAAATAGACTATAAATATTAATTATAAAGATAAAAAAATTTCATACATAATGGTATTTTATTTATACTTTTTATACTTTAAATAATTTATTTTATTTAGGACACAATGATGATGCAGTAATTACCTTATTAATGAAATATTAACATAATTGATGTTATAAATGCCCAAATAAATGTAATTTTAGAATTTTTATGAATTAAACTAATTTTATATGTTAATATGACATGTTAGTAATTATTTAAATAACTTTTATTGAACTAATAATTCTGTTATGATTTTCACAACAAACAATTAACAAACAGTGTCAAAATTGACATAAAATATTTTTTTAAAACAAATATTATATTATTAATTGTTATTTTATTACTAAAAATAAAATGGTCACCCAAATGAATTATATATGGTTATATATATTAATAATTAACCACTTGGGATTTTTTTGGCTTTTTATTGTACATTTATTTACCATATATAGTGTAAGAAAAACAAAAAGACACAGTAAAACATAAATTATTTAACTTAGAGTTAAATCTAAATAATAAGGTTAAAATAGTAACTTTAACTTTTCGAAAACCTAATTTATGACATTATATAGACCCATACACTCCTTATATTCGAAATAAATTAATTTGGATCTATTAAAAACTGAATATGAGTTTATTATAAAATAGTATTTTATGTTTTTCTTAAGGTGACCCTCTCCTCCCTTATAAAAGGGAACCTACTCCCTCTTCTCTTCCGAAAATATTGAGTCTTCATTCTCAGAAAACTCATGCCCATTTCCCTTATCAACATCACTAGAATAATTATAGTGGTTCTGGAATCCTCAAAAGGCCAACTCTAGTGCCTTAAGAGGAAGCTTAAAAGAGCTGCGTCGAAGAAGAGGTAATCTCTTCTACCGATTCTTTCAAGTTTATTTCTTCTTCAACATCATTCATATTTATTTGTTTCATTATAAATTAATAACATAAATATCAATAATATACTGATATTTTATTATAAATATGAAACAACCACATTTAACATTATATCCATCCTATAAAAATGAAATCATTGTGCGTGCGTACGTACGAAATACCATCTCCATGTTATGGTGTAATCAGTTTTTCCTCCACCACCATACATGGATGAGTATAATGGTGTAAAGAATAACTATATATGGTTATTATAACATTATAATTATTCTTATATATTACTTCAACCACTCCAATTCCATTAAATAATTATGGGAACGATATCATCGCCCGTGTGTACGTATGGATTACCGTCTCCACGACGCAATGAGATTCATTCTCCATGTTAACCATTCAACAATGATTATAAAGTATATATAATGAATAATAATGAAATATATGAAATAATAAAGCTACTGCATTTATGTATATATGTATGTGTGTGTGTTTCATCTACTTAATTCAATTAAAGTCAATAAGGAAAGGAAAACAATGTTCATGCGTATGTATGGCCTACCGTCTCCACGAATGGTGTATTTTATTTCATTTATCAATCTATTATATATATATATATATGAGGAAAATATATGAATTAAATTATAAATTTAATTAAATCATGATATAAGTAATAATAATATCAAGAACAAAAATTCCAAACACGTACAATAAATAAAACGATTTTACCTAAAACACTACTACAACATGGAATTTACAAAAGAAAGGGTAATATAAAGTCATAAGTGAACCATATATGATATCATAACAATTAATATGATTCTTTAATAAGTAAATTTCATTATTTGAATCATTATATAGGAGGTTCGGATACATACGAAGCATATCAGACCTAAGGTAATGGATAATTTTTCAATATCATTATTATTCGATATTGCTTATACGTAAGTATTTACTAGGGTTATACTTTTCATCCATGTTTTTCATAATGTTTTTGAATATTATTCCATGTATTTTTAAATTCATGTTTACCCATATTTGACTTTTACTTTGTGTTATTGAAGGAATATTTCTTTTTTTCACCATACATGGTGCTTTTTGACTCTTCCGACAAAAGTATGAGGACAATGTTTTTTAACTTATACGGCATGAACAGATATTTATGGTTTCATAACACCTCATTTTCATGAAGCATCATCTACAGGATTTCATGATAATTTTCAACAAAACCCTTTTCTTTTAATATTTCATTTCCTTTTGTGAAAAGAAAATGACTTTGAAGAAGAAATGATATTTTCTTCAAGAATTAATTTCATGTGTTTTATCAAAACTAATTTCCATCTAAGATGACATTATTTAGCATGTTTATGTTTCAAGTATAATTTATCTATTATTTAAATAGAGTTATTTTTCTTATGATGAAATGATATCCATTTGTATTTTATGGATTATTTGATGATGTGATGATGTTTATGAAACCCATTTTATTCATTGCATTGTGATGAATGTTTTATGTTTATTTGGTGGAACATGTAAGAATGATTTCATTATGAGATGGGTGGGACCTAGATCTCCGCCCAATGCATTGGGTAAAGATTTATATCTCATGAGATATACATGGCTGTAATGGTAAGTTAATTTAGATCAGTGATACAGGACCAGAATGAGGAGTAAAATCGATTCAGAAAGGGACTTTGTCCCCTAAGATGGTCTTGGCAGCAATGCCTTGGATACTATATAAATCATATATTGTATTTAATGGTTTTACACAATTAAATGCTTTATTACCAAGCTATTTTATCATGATTGATGTTATTTTTTCATCTATTCCTTATGTACTGCAAAGATTTATTACACAACTCATGATTATGATGTTTATAATTTATTTTAATGTTTTGAAGTTCAAATGTATATGGTTTGTTTTATTTTCTCCATTATTACCCTAAATAAGCATTTGAGCTCACCCTTTATATGTTTTCTTTTCCCTAGGATTTAATGAATGGTTTTATGTAAAAAATCAAAAAGGGGAATATCATTATGGGATATGTTGAAGATATTTCACCATGATAAGAAGATTATATTCTGAGTTTCCAAAGGCACTAAACGATTACGGTCCTTGTGTTTCAGTTTTTGTTATGCATTAAGTATTCTGTATTAGTAATTTAATGTCCATGTACGTCAATTATGGGTCGTTATAGTTGGTATCAGGGGAAAGGATTAGTTAACCTTTGGAAACTAAAATGTGAAAACTTTAGTGAAATCCCTAGATATATTTATAAGGTATGTCTAGGGACTTACCTAAGGATAACTAAATGTATAGGTTATAGTACTAGAATTACGGAAACAATATTAGAATTAAAATTAATATTTTAGATGTTGAAGGAACTCCCCCTTTATTATCTTGTTTTCCCTAGCATTATTTTTGCCTCTCACACTATTCTTTTTGGGTTTTAGACGGTGGTTGGATCCAAAAGGACAGTGTTGATCAATGTAATGGACAATGCAATGATTTTCCTCCTGAAGAAACCAATGTTATGTGAGATAGAGTGAAAATTCATATTGCTATACTTACACAATACATGAATCATTTGGGAGTTCCAAATGAGCAAAGAAGGGAACAATATTCTATTGAGTCCTTCATGTGGTAATTCCCACCTTCATTCAATGGGTCTTCTGATACACTTGTTTCTGAAAAATGGATCAGTACCATTAAAATAATATTTTCCATACTTCACTGTTAAGAACATGAAATGTTCATTTCAGCAGTTTGCCGTTTAGAAGGTGCAGCAGACCAGTGGTGGACTCTAATTAAGAATACATGGCCTCAAGATGAAATTGAATCATTGGAATGGGATGAGCTCATGAACTTATTTTTCAATAAGTTCTTTCGTCATATTCTTCGAACAATGATGGAAAATGAGTTTTTTGAGATTAAGAAAAAGGATGATGAATCTGTTGATATATACGAGTAAAATTTTACAAGGCTTCCATGTTATGCATCTAGCTCTATCATCCAACCTGAATGTAAAGTTGATCAATTTTTCAGTGGCTTAAAACCTTGTGTTCGAAGGGCATTAGCTATAAAAGACATCAGTAGCTATTAATAAATTATGCGTTGTGCTATCAAGGTAGAACTGGAAGTTGGTGTTACATATCCATCTCATGGTTTTTACAGGAAACTAAAGATGGAGTTCAAGGACAAATCTCAGAACAATGGTGAAAAGAAGATGAATGTTACATTATGCTCAAAGTGTAGAAAGAATCATGGTGGAGATTTTCTAAAAGGTACTAGAAATTTTTTTAAGAAGATCATCAAGTAGTTGAGTGTCTAAGTAATAGGAAAAAGGTATCTACTGATATGAATAGAGAAAATAAAATAGAGAACTCTCCACCAACACTTCAATGCTTCAAGTGCAAGGAAATGGTGAATTATTCTAATCAATGACCTAATCCAAGGGTTAATGATGATCGATGTGAGAAAACACTTAAGGCAAAGGATAAAGGGATTTCACATGCAATCACTATTTGTGATGTTGAGTATGAAAATGATTTTTTGGAATGATTAAGTGTTTATGTATTGGGATTTCAAAATAGTATCATGGAATCTCATTTATGTTATTGTGGAATTTTGGAATATCTATGTATTGGTTTTCAATAATTATATGGTACCAGTAACCATGAAAAGCGATTGAAATATTTTTGGAAGGAAGATGATATGTGCATAATGAAGGGATAAGGATAAAATGAAATGTTTGATAGTATTCATGAGAACATGACTGATATAATGACAAAGTGATAGCATGGTTTGGGTATATAGAAATTTTGGGATTTTGGTATGTGTAAAGAGTTAAATTTTGACAGCATTCTCATTTTCACTAAGGTTCAATGGGTATTCTTTTTCCAGAGAATACATGATTAAGGTATTCACATGTTTGGAATGTGACCAACAAGATATATCATGATAGATAATGGTATTCACGTGCTCGGTAGAGACATTTCTAGTAATCATTTACATTACACTATGAGATTGGATATAAGTATTTTGGATAATCCTAAAGATTATAATGGATTATGTTGGACATCAAATAGTATTGTTTAAGGATAAAATTTTTTTCAATATTATTTCTGTAATGTTATAATAGTGTAATTTTAGAAAAAGGACAACCTGCATGATGGGTGACAACCCATCGCGTCAGACAATATTGCGGGAATCAAACCCACAACCGAAGTGCGACATGCCTTTATCCCCAACCACTGGCCTACATGAAGTCCCTGGTTAGTATAAATTAGTTTTTATTTATTATGTGGTATGATATATGAATCATAAGTCCATTTTAGGAACCATATACGATTAATCTCACTATAGATGGTTTTATGTATAATTAATAACTTTTTCTAACATTTTGTTTGAGATAGATGGAATGACCTATTATTCAATTGCATGATCTACTAACACTTCACGAATGAAAAATTCAACTTCATTTCTTTAATAGATGAAGTAGAAATTGTTCAAGGAACGACCAACTGTGAGATTGTACCAAAATCAAGAAAGAGTTTCTTCTAATTCCAATTTTTTTTTCAACTTTAGGGAAATAATCTTGAAAACCAAAAATGTTGTCCTAGTGCCCTTATATCTGATGAATCAGATGGTACCTTAGATCATCACAAATTTATAGATTTGTGACTGTTGTCTTTTTCATAGCCATGTTTTCTACCACTCTCCATCAGAACCTGATGGTTTGGTTTCTCTTCCATATCCATATTTTCACCTATGTTCCCCTATGTGGAAACCCAATGATGAGTTAATTTGGGTAACTGATATGTTTCATACTTCACTTTTTAAAATTATGTTTTGGTATTCCTTTTACGATGTGGGTTTCTATGAATGAAACTTTCAAGTAGTAAACGATTTATAACCCCGATGAATTTCAAGGGAAAAATTCATTTGAAGGGGGGTAGAATGTAACACCTCAAGATTTTTTGAGATATATTAATTTTAATTTCTTTGATGTCTTCTATTATACATTAAACCAATATTAGCTTCTACAATACGCAACACTTTATTATTTTGTAGTATATGAAACACTATTCTTGGCTCGTGTTACACACAATTTCAAGTTAGTTTTGTGGAAATTATTCTATGAAACATTAAGTATATATTTTGTTTAATGTATAAATGGAATATGTTTTTATACACAACACCAAACAGATATTTCACTACAGGCAGCCCTGACTTGGCTTCCATTACACACAATCAAGACCTTCTTCGACAATGTGTGTAGTACCCAATACCGAGTTTCACTAAACGAGATATTACAATTATTATGAACTAGATGTTATGAAAAGTAATACCCACTTATTGAAATTTTATAAATTTTTTCTCTCGAAATGGGCTTTATTTTTGGCTTCGTAATATTGAAATTATCCTTGTGTGAAATTTTGGTACTTTTCTGAATACATTCAATTTTTGATGAATAGTGTAATCACTGAGTTATTGGTGAAAACCGACTTTTAATTTAAGTTAACATTTATTTAATTTAAATTCATTTTAGGTAAAAATTGATAAATAATACTTATATGAGTTCAATGTAATTCATTGGAGTCATTTTATAATAATTTAAATATATATTTTTTTTGAACTTTTCACCGTCTTTTACCCACCTCCTAAGAGCATTTTCAATTGTACATAAAACATAATTTTACCACTTATGTTATTTGAATTTCTAAAATCCGAGAGACACAGTTAATATCAAGGTGTAAAATGTGGTTCAATATGGTAAAAATAATTTTTGGTGAATAGTATCTTTTTACTTTTATTTTCCACGGTTAAAACTAAATAGGTTAATTTATTGTAAAAATGATATTATTATTACCCTAACACATGTCCTAATTCTATTGGATAAGTTTAATTTAAACAAAAAAAATTATAGGAATAAAATATTACCCTTTAGGTCCACTTGGATTAGATTATGACACTTATTATTATTTTATTTAAAGATGAGTTAAAAGAGTTAAAATCAATGTTTAATAACTAACACATTTTTAATATAGAGTTATACATAAGATAAATTCGACTATAAATATTAATTATAAATATAAAAATATTTCTTACATAATGGTAATTTATTTATAATTTTTAGACATTAATTAATTTAATTTATTTATGAAACAATGATGATACAGTAATTAACTTATTAATAAAATATTAACATAATCGATGTTATAAATACCAAAATAAATGTAATTTTAGACTTTTTATGAATCCCACTAATTTTATAGGTTAATATTACATGTTAGTATTGATATAATTAACATTGTTTGAACTAATCATGTTGTTATGAGTTTCACAAAAATCAATTACCAAATAATGTCAAAATTGACATAACATAGTTTTTTAATAAAATATTATATTATTAATTGTTATTTTGTTCCTAAAAATATAAGGTTCGAAATAATGACTTATAAAATTTTATATATATTAATAATGAACCGCTTGGGGTTCTTTTGTCTTGTTATAGTATGTTTATTAACCATATAGTTTAAGAAAATATAAAGACACGGTAAAAGATAAATTATTTAACTTAGAGTTAAATCTAAATTATAAGGTTAAAATAGTAACCTAAAATTTTCTACAACCTATTGGTTGAGAGGCTTTAGACCCATCCCCACCTTAGATTTTAAATAAAAAAATTTGTAGCTATTAAAAACCGAATATGACTTTATTATAAAATAATATTTTATGTTTTTCTTAAGGTGCCCCTCTCCTCGCTTATAAAAGGGAACCTACTCCCTCTTCTCTTCACACAATTTTGACCCTTCATGCTCGGCCAAACCCTGACCATTTCCCTTTTAAACTTAACTATAATAATTATAGTGGTTCTGGTATCCTCAAAATACAAACTCTAGTGCCTTAAGAGGAAGCTTAAACGAGGTGCGTCGAAGAATAGGTAATCTCTTCTACCGATTTTTTCAAGTTTCTTTGTTATTAAACATCTTATTAATTAGTTGTTAATAATAAATTAATTACATAAATATCAATAATATAATTATATGTTATTATAAATATGATAAAACCCCATTTCACCTCCTATCCATCCTATGGAAAATGAAATCACCGCGCGTACGTACGTACGGAATACCGTCTCCACACCATGGTATAATCTGTTTTTCCAACACCACCTTAATTGGATGGGTAAAATGGTGTAAAAAAATAACTATATATGATTATTATAACATCATACTGATTCTGAGATATTATATCTTATGCTCCAATTCCATTCAATAATTATTGGAATGATATCATCGCTTGTGCGTACGTACGGATTACCGTCTCCACGACGCAATGAGATTCATTCTCTATGTTAACCATTCATGAATGATTATAAAGTATATATAATGAATAATAATGATATATATGACATAATGACGATAATTTATTAATGTATATATATATTTCATCTACTTACTTTCATTCAAGTCAATACGGAAATGAAAACAACATTCATGAATACGTACGGCCTACCGTCTCCATGAACGATGTATTTAATTTCATTCATCTATATATTATATATATATATATATATACTGAATATATATGATTTACATTCTGGAAGTAATTAAATCATGTTATAAGTAATAATAATATCAATAACAACAAGTCCAAACACGTACAACAAATAAAATGATTTTACCCAAAATGCTGCTTTAATATGGAATTTACGAAGGAACGGGTAATATAAATTCATAATTGAACCATATTTGATATCATAACAATTAATATGATTCTTTTATAAGTAAATGACATTATTTAAATCATTATAAAGGTGGTTTGGATACGTACGAAGCATATCAGACCTAAGGTAAGGGATAAATTTTCAATCTCATTTTTATTCTAGATTTCTTATACATAAGTATTTACTTGGGTTATATTTCTCATCCATGTTTTTCACAAAGTGTTTAATATTATTCCATGTATTTTTAAATTAATGTTTACCCCTATTTTACTTTTACATTGTGTTATGGAAGTAATCTTTCTTTTTATTACTATATGTGGTGTTTTTTGACTTTTCTGATAAAAGTACGAGGATAATGTTTTTTTAACTTATATGGCATGAATGGATTTTACGGTTTTATAACACCTCATTCCCATGAAGCATCCTCTACAATATTTCATTATTATTTTCAACAAAATCATTTTGTTTTAAAATTACATGGAATTTTTTGAAAAGTAAATTATTTTTAAGAAGAAAAGATATTTTCCTCAAGAATTAATTGCAATTGTTTTATCAAAATTATTATTAATCTAAGATGAAATTATTTAGCATGTTTATGTTTCATGTATAATGTCTCTATTATTTATATGGTGTTATTTTTTATATGATGAAATGATATCCATTTGTTTTATATGGATTATGTGATGATGGGATGATGTTTATGAAACCCATTTTATTCTTTGGGTTTTGATGAATGTTTTATGTTTATTTTATGGAACAAGTAAGAATTATTTCATTATGATATGGGTGGGACCTATATCTCCCTCCAATTCATTTGGTTATGATTTATATCTCATGAGATATACATGGATGGAATGGTAAGTTAATCAGGTTCAGTGATACAGGACTAAAACGAGGAGTAAACTCGATTCAGAAAGGGACTTTGTCCACTAATATAGTCTTGGCAGAAATGACTTGGCTACTATGGAAATCATATCAGGTGCTTAATTGTTTTCCACAATTAAATGTTTTATTCCCATTCTATCTTATCATTATTGAAGTTCCTTTATGATCTATGCCTTACGTACTGCCATAATTTATTTCACAACTCAATATTTTGATGTTTAAACTTTATGTTCATGTTTCGATGTTCAAGTGTATATGGTTTGATTTATTTTACCCATGCTTACCCTTACTAAGAATTTTAGATCACACTTTATATGTTTTCTTTTCCCCAGGATTTAAACAATGGTTTTAGGTAAGAAAAAAAGGGGAAGAACATTATAGGAGATGTTGAGGATCTTTCACCATGATTAGAAGTTTATATTCCATGTTTCCAAAGACACTAAACTATTACAGTCCTTGTGTGTCTATTTTTTTATGTATTAAGTATTCCACAAAAGTAATGTAATGTCCATGTACATCATGTATAGGTCTTTACACTTAGCCTCTATGAAAACACATGTGATTGAGAGAGATAATACATAAACCAACCAAAAAATTCGTAGACTGTAATATAAATGAAAATACAAAGTGAAAATAACTAATTACATGTATAAACTACTATGAGTGAATGGAAAAATTCAAGTACCAAAAGAAAAGCAAGGATGAGAGTGACCAAAAGGCCCAAACAGATCCGGAACAACCCCTAGAAAGTAGTAACCAACCAAATCTACATCCTTTCATAGTTTACCTAAATATAGTTTATATATACGAAGGGTTAGTATTACAATATACCCAGTAGGATCCTCCCCAGATCCTGTCATACAAAATAAAAATAAAGCATATTTAAGCACATTGAACAACAAGTGAAACTAACTCTTCACCTAAATATGCATACTATGTTTCCAACATCACCATGAAATCTCCCATAATAAATCTCATAAAGATTCATATAAAATAACAATGAATATAAAGGGTACCCCGTTACCACATCTCCAATGTTTTTCCACTCTACACCAACGTCACATGACCTAAGAGTCACTCTCCAAAACACAAGACCATAGACACCTGAGTGAAGAACCACAACATGATCCTCATGAAACAAACCACCACATCCACATAATCAAAATAAACGAGGTATTTTATTGGAGACACCACATCTCATTCAATGTGTAACATAGACCATGTATTGTTCCTCATGTTATTATATTATATACATTGAGTAAAAAACTAGAAGACATCACATCCAATAAAAATTCTTTCTAACATAGTACGTAAGAAACTATATATACAATACATGTGTCTAAAATGTACATATAAGTTATTTTAACCATTTACACACATATATGGAGAAAAACAATTGTCCTTCATACAATCCCAAATAACTGCCATGAAAGGAGTGCATAGTCAAAGGGGTAGTCAGTCAGCCATCCTCCCCACTAGATATTGGGGAAACACACACCCTCTCATGATCATAATCCTAGGGGTCTTAGTTTCCCAAGATAATAGGGTGGAGTAGGGTATAAAAACTCAAAAAATTTACATGATATAAAATATGTCACAGCCACATTGTGGTTATAACCTAGTCTCAGACTCAATTTTACATTATGTCTCTCAGACTCCCAGCCGCTACTACTAAGACCAGATATCCTATAAGAACAATACCAGTTAAAGAGATACATTAAATTATATTATTCATTTTTATTAGTTTCACATTACATTAATTAATTCTTAAAACATTAATTAAAAATAACTATTTTTCACATTACATAACATTACTATTAAGACAATGCTCTATACCCTCTAGGCATATGAAAATAGATTCCACGACTTCTTAAAAATCATAACCTCAACATTGCATCCCAGCAAGCTCTAACTAATTGATCAAAAAATTATTCATTTTCAAATAAATTATTATATTACATAAGACTATGTACTCGTGTAAAATATCTTATGGTTTGACAAATGGTACAAAACCAAGTATATCTATTTGTCTCAGGAAATGGGGAATGAAAAGAGGATTAAGAAACCGCGATATTAGCCACAAAATAGATTCTAACAAGAATACTACTTTCATATATACATGTAAGGCCATATTCAACCTGTTCTTTCCACTCATATGCCACCCCCAAACAGCAACATGCATATCTTTACGCATCTCATCACAACGTTATTCAACAACTACCACAAAATCAATGACTCCCCACACAACATACCATTTGATCACTCCAGGTCATCCATCCCAATATGACATCACATCTGGGCCTCCCTATACTATATAACACTATAACCTATAGTATTAGCTATACTAGGCTCATGTCACATCACAAGTAGTACGAAATTATTACATTAACCAAACTCTCCACTGTAAAGTAAGGCATCCATATTTTACATGCATCTATCTCTCATGGCTCTAATGTTTAGGGAATTTTTCCTTTAAGAGAAAGTGAGGAAATTATTCCCTATACTAAATTATATTTTATAACACAACCAATTCTTATTTTATCATGAATTAACTAATTAATTATTTATGGGTTCTAACTTTGAGAAACTCATGAAGAAATCTTGCACAAGATATCAAAAAATTATTTAAACAATTAATTTAAAATATATATAATTAAGTTATCAACAATCATCATCATTATTCACATCTATATCCAATTCCATTAAAACATGCAAGATCAATTAATTTAAACATTATAACTACATTAAAACAAAAATACACCAGATTCATTAAACACACCACATCAATCATTTACCTAATTAAATAATAATTAATTACGTATTTTACGTTCCTTACTAAATATAAATTCTACTCCAAGAATTAGAATCACGAAAACTATACAACAACATATAGAAAAGAATCAGATAACTATTATCAGTGTATAAAATAAAAATATTTCCATGTGATTGATACAAATTATTTAATCTTTTCCATATAATTATTAGATTGATTTTATTTCGATTAAATGGGATGAATCATGATATCTCTATAACTCTATGTAAATAAATAGAAAAAATGAATCCCCTTCCTCAAAAGGGTATCAACATTCATTGCAAAAGAACAATGACATGTTGTGGATCCCTATAACCTATCCCATAAGAAAAGAATCTACAGGAGAACGATGATCCACAACCATGCTAGAAACCAACCAACATAACACTATTAAAAACACTAGATCAAGTGCCATCACATGGAAAAAAGGAATATGAAAAATATATCTAAGAAACCATGAGAATTGAGGTAGATAACACCTTGGATAACCATGAATATTCACAGATCAAAGATGAAATCCTGATGATTGAATCACATTGAAGGAATATCTAAATCTCTGAGAGGGAGCCACTAACCGCTAGAAAATGACATGAAGAACTACATGAATATGGATTTTGAACATCATAAATGGATGAAACATTAAAAACAAACAACATTGGTGTTTTAAATGATCTTTAATCCCCTTTCACGTCATGTAACACAAAGGGTTCATTTCTCTCCAAAAAAACATGTCCCCATTTAAATTTTTTAACAAGGAAAAAGTAAATTTCAGGAACCTAACATACATGATGTGCAATTATTATATAGGTTTTCATTATTTTGATTATATAATGTCACATCAAAATCCCCCCATACTTCCTTTATGTATCCTTTGAGCTCCCTTGTCTACAAAAACATAAAAAGGGTGGATTCATGTGGATCCTGACCAATACACATAAAAAACATTGATCCAAAAAAGGTGTAATGACTTGATTTCTTGTAAAAATTTTGGTTAATTTTTTTTTAGATTTAATAAATTATATTCTCCCTCAAAGATTATAAATCCTTTTTGTTACGGTATGTGTGAATTGTGATACTGAAAAGATTAATCTAAATATATGGTTAAAATTAGATTTTAAATATAAAAAAAATCCACCCAAATGATTTCAACTCATAATTATCACATTTTAGAATTTAATCTGGTTTTTTAAAATTTAAATTGAATATTAATTTATATTAATTTATGGTATTTTTAAATTCTATGATTTTAAATCCCATATATTATAAATGATGTCACCTTTTTATTAATTTTTCACACATCAAAAATTAGTTAGATTTTCCAATATGTACCAAAATACCAGCTGAAAATCCATACCATCAACATAGAGTAGATATTTTTTTAATAATACCAATCTTAGAGGTATTATATTTGTACATAATGTTATTAACTATATAATACTTATAGTTTTTATCCACATGTTGTAAATTTATTTCTTCTTTTTTCTCCATACAATATTATTCAATCACAGTAAAATAATGTGTCCAATATCTCAAATATATTTATAATTTATCATTATATTTTTGTAACCATTATAAATCTCAAACATCATTAAAATTTGAAAAGGGATATGTCATTAGCGTGTATAGTGAACTAAGGCACCAAAAATTGATGTAATTCAAATTCTCTCACCACCCTTAAGGAGTGGTAATAATGATGAAATTAAATATTATATAACATATTAATGAAATATTTATAATTATTTAATGATAATATAACACTTACTTTCTCACCCTACCATTCATTGGAAAAAGAAAATTTCTTTTGTTTGTACATATCAACTACCACCTCCACGAAGTGATGTGTTTCGTTTTTCCTCACCACATCACATTGATTATATATAATAGTTTATTTAAAGAATTTATATTTCATTTTAAATATTTCAGTCATTATCAAATTATATAACAATATATACCTTCATTCGATAATGATAATTGAAAAATCGAATTATTACTCAAGAAAAAGTATGTCCTACCATCTCTATGATTGTATTGTATTTCATTAATTATTACCCTATTTAAGGGATCGATTTAGAAATATAATTTTTATATAAAACTAATAATTATATCATAAATATTATTCTATATATAATGGAATTATGAACTCTTTTACCATTTTCAACCATCAAAAACTTTCCTGACTTTTGAGTTGAATATCATAAAAAATGTATAATGTGAAATTAAATGATTATTTAAATATACCAAACATGATAATAAGTTATATAAATTGAATTATAAACTTGTAAAATCTTCTTATAAAATTAACTAATTTAACAATGTTTATTTTTCATGAATATATAGAATGTACATGATGAGTGGGAATATAGTTAAGGTTGTCCTTTTAAAAATAATACTTTTTTCCCTTAAATTTCTATTTTTCATGAAATATAATATTTTTCAGGAAAATTATACTATTTTTTTACTAATCTCATATGAATCTTTGATTTCATATTTATCTAGGATTAATTTTTTGTTTTTTTTAATGAATCTTCTTTTTTCATTTTCCAAATGAGTAATATTTTAACATTTCATACAAAAGTATGATAGGATTAAATATTAATTTATATGGATTGAAAGTATTTTCCCAATGTCATTGATAAACTTTTCTTTACATATTATTTTAAATGTTTCTGATTTTTGTTTCATATAATTTTTTTTCCATTTTTTGTTTCATAGTTTTTTTGTTTTTTTCAAAATTATAATAAAATTTTCTTCTAGAAATATTCCATGTGATCTTTCAAAATAATTTTACATCAAAAATTATATCCATTAATGTTATATTAATTGAAAATTTTATTTTATAAATAATTTTTCGTATTATATTTTCATCAATGAAATCCATTATTCGTATTTTCAAGGTTTTTTTATCAAAATGATTTCTTAAATTAAAATTGTATTTTTCAATCCAAATGTATTTTTCCTTTGAGTTAATTTTTAAATAGTTTATGATTAAAATTAGATATAATAAATTGTTTAATATGTTAATATATAATTATATGTGTAATATTTGGAAACTAAATAGGTTATATGATGGGTTGAGCCTTGTTATATTTCTTGGGTGATCTAAGTATATCATATATACTGGGTCTGTCTAGATAGTGTTAGGTGATCTCAATATATCTTATACGATGGGTTCACCTAGATAGTGCTAAAAAGAATCATTTAATGATCTAGTATGTAATTGATTAGGAGGTAGTTATTGAAAAGGATTCTTATATTGATTTAACTACGCTATATTAATTAATGACATGACAGACTAATTTACTACTCTAAAATTTCAGAAAGGATTTCAATTTTTATATATATTCATAAATGGTTATATTTATGAAAAAAATGTGTTTTATTTTCATATAGAAATGATTAATTGAATCTTCTAAATTCTTATTGATATAAATATTTAAAAAATAATGGGTTTTTGTGATTTGAAATATACTGATAGTTTTATTCATTTTATTTACCTTAATGGTCATTTTTGTACTCATTCCACATTTAAAAAAATATCTAGTTTTAAGTATCAATAATGATATGATTGAATTCATGATAAAAAATGTGATTATTTTTATGAATATGAAATCAAATTTTATATTAAATATATTTTATGAAAAAAATGACTACTAAGTAGTAGTGTCAAAAAGAAATGTATGGGTTCACTACCTAAGTGTTTTTTCTTAATTCTATAAAACTCTAAACAAAAATATTCTTCAGTAATGAATAAAATTAAATTAAATTATAAAGACTCAATATTTATTAGGTTTAATTATGTGTCCTTTTAGTTGTTTTCAGAGTACTATTTTTGTAGTTTTATAGGTTATGTTATTAATTAATCATATTTTACAAGACATTTATATCAAAAATGGATAGTAATTTTTAGTAGAATCAAAGGTATTTTGGATAAATAAAAATCGTTTATGAAAACATGAATAAGGTTATTTTAGTATATATCTTCCTCATACTATGATATTATCATGGCCCGCTCTCTCCAAATATACCTATTTTGGTTTGGCATAGAAGAAACAGTGATAATAACCCTTTTGTAATACCTTCACTAGACCCTAGGATGGAGACTAGAACCAAATGTGTCCAAATATTACAATAAGGTGGGAATTTGACATTATATGAAAAAAATAAGGAAATTAAATTATTCATCAACAAATAAAACCAATATATAATGCACAAGGGAAACTAAAACCATCCCACATGCATGTATAAAATAAAATTGAAGAAAATAATATAATGTTTCCAAGGTAAATATCCAAAAGTATTGCTAAAGTAGCTACATAGATATTATAATTTATCCAAGATAGTAAGGTCCATAACGTTTTATAAAATACTATTTAAAACATGAATTAAATTATATATATATATATATAGGATTACCATAAATGTATTCTCATTAGGAAAACCAAATCTATCATGCACATGTGAGAGAATCATACAAATCCTCCAGTGAGAAAACAACACATATATTGGTATACTAACCATCCCAACCTAACCAAGGCACACTAACCATATATATTAAGTTTTATAATATAATATAACATGATGTCATCGATGATAGTGTACCCTGCACCACATTATCCCTGATTAGAAACTCTCACACCCCAATGATAATCATCACAGTGCTCCCACCTCTTCGAAATGTACCACATCACGTCCCCCCTCCACACACCTCAGACTCCTAACACATCATTCTCATACATACATGGTCCACATACCACCCGCACACACCTAGTCTACACAACACATCACACAAGCCCACCCCTAATCCTCATAATACATCACATATCACCTCTAAGACACCAGGTACATCACATCACAACTTTTCATTAAAACAATTGGGAAGTCCCATAAAAATCATCCATAATTCACTTGGTACATCACATAGAAATAATCATCTAATGCCCTAATAGTCCATCGACTATCTTAGCTTGGAAAATGCCTACCTCACCTAGAAGTGGGTGAATGGAAGAGCGGGTGCCAGTCATCCATCTTCATAGTGGGATGTTGGGAAAGACACCCCTATGTGACGACACAGGTGGAAGACAATTAGTGCTCATCTTGGGTGGGGTTCTTATATAAATCCCAAGGGAACAAAACAAGTATTCATATATCGTATCAAGTAATCCAGACCAGCCTATAGGATTTAGAAAAACATCTATCAACACCGTACATTTTTAACCACCATGAATGCCTTTATTAATAACTAAAACTATCATTTTAGAATGTAAAGAGCTCCGATAAATTAATATTGCTTCACATTTCCTCCATGTTTAACACTGATTCATTTTATTATATACCACTAACAATAGTTATTCACATAACCTCCATTTACATGTCTATTAACCACTTCCACACCGTTAGAATCCATCACATCTCAAATAATATAAAATCAAAAAAGGAATGATTGTAATGCCCCGTGATTTCATAGTATGTTATTTCTTCACAATAATTCAATAACATGCACCACATGCAACACCGTGTTCATGGGAACCATGACTTACCAACCAAGCCGTTCAAAAGTGGTTATCAATATTATTAACTGAATTTTGTATTTTATATAATCCTTATAATTTTAGAATCCATATTATGAGCTTCATAGACTTAATGTAAGAACAAATACATTTTTTCAGGTAAAAGATGTATGTTTCAAATAATGCAATTTTACCACCTTTTAATGGAGAATCATTTTTAAATCCAATATTTGAAACTTTTATATATTCATTTTGACAAAATAATCTTCTCATTTTGAATTGGGACATAATAATTTAGTTTTGATAAAGTTTTTGTGTTTTTCTGATAACTTTCATATTAGGCTGAATAGTTAGAAATACTATCTTTTAACTGAAAACAACATTTTAAATAAAAATAATTTAAATCATACATTTTAATGATTTGAAAGTATAAATGTATTATATTTTTACAATTTAATCCAATTATGGTCCTTGTAAGTAATTTCACTTTGAAATTGGACATAAACAAGTGTCAAACTTTTGGTAGTTATTATTTCATAAAAATACGCCTTTTGGTTTTGACATATGGAATTAATTTTAAATTAATAAATGAATCTTATATATTTTTAATTTCGTAAAAAAGACTTCATTATTTAATTTGGAATATCAAAATTACCCTAGGGTGAATTTTTGGTATTTTTCTAAAAACATTCAATTTTGATGAATAGTGAAAACACTAAGTTATTGGTTAAAACTAAATTTTTGAGTTATTTATTTTATTTAAATTTATTTTAGGTAAATATTGATACATAATACCTATATAAGATCATTGTAATTCATTGGATCCAGTTTATAATAATTTTAGACATATAAAAAGTTTATTAAACTTTTCACCGTCTTTTACACATCTCCCAGGAGAATTTGTAAATTAACATAAAACTTAATTTTACCGCTTCTGTGAGTTGAATTTCGAAATTACTAGAGACACGGTTAATATCAAGGAGTAAAATTTGGTTCAATAAGATAAAAATAATTTTGGGTTAATGGTAACTTTTTACTTTTATTTACCATAGTTAAAAGTAAATATGGTAATTAACGGTAAAAATGATATTATTATTACCCTAAAACATGTCCTAATATTATTGGCTTAGTATAATTCGACCAAAAAAAACCTTAGGAATTAAATATGAACCACTTTGGTCCACTTGGATTAGATTAGGACATTTATTATTATTTAATTCAATGAAGAGTTAAAAGAGTTAAAATCAATTTTTACAACTAAAATATTTTTAATATAGGGTTATACATAAGATAAATTTTATTATAAATATTAACTATTAAGGTAAAAATATTTCACACACAATAGTATTTTATTTATAATTTTCAGACATTGTATAATTTTATTTATTTATGACACAATAGTGATGCAGTAATTACCTAATTTGTGAAATATTAAAATAATTGATTTTATAAATATCCAAATAAATGTAATTTGAGACATTTTATGAATTAAAATATTTTTCTAGGTTAATATGACATATTATTATCGGTTATATGAATTATATTCGAGTAATAATTCTGTTATGAATTTATAAAAAACTAAATACATTAAAGTGTCAAAATTGACATAAAATTGTTTTTAAAACAAATTTTATATTATTAATTAATATTATATTCGTACAAATCTACGATTTGGCCAAAGGGCTTATATAATGATATGTGTATCATTAATTGACCACTTTGGAGGTATCCTGATTGTATATTGTATGTTTATTAACTATATAATGTAAAAATACAAAGAGAGATTGTAAATGTCAAACTATTTAACTATGAGTTAAATCTAAATGAAAAGGTTACTATAGTGTCCCAAACGTGTCTAAAATATATTGATTGAGTGTTTTTCGACCCATATCCACCATATACATGGAATACAACACTTTTGAGCCATTAGGAACTGAATATATATTTATTATAAATTAATACATTATGTTTTCCCTAAAGAGCCCCTCCTCCTCCTTATAAAAGGACACCAATTATAACCAATTCCTCACACCTCTCATGCCTTTTGGCTCCTCCAACCTCGACCCAATTAATCTCTCTACATCCCTATCCTCCTCCTAGAAGCCTTACATAAGGCATAAGGCACTTCCAGAGTCTTTTTGGTCCAAACCAAATAGAGTTACCCAAATTAAAGGTAACGGTTTCTCTTAGCTTCTTTTCATTTATTTTACTTATCCAACCCCTAAGCTCTTTTTATTATATTAAATTGTAACATAACCAGTATCCTCAATATACTAGAGTGTTTTTATGAGATTTATTAGAACTTCACTTGCACACACCTCTATCTAATGGGTAAATAACATAATATTTCTGTGCATGGGAACCAAACGCCTCACGAAACTATGATTATTCAATTATCTACTACCGCCTTTCTTAGTGGCCATTCTGATGTAACTATAATTAAATATGTTATTTTTGATATTTATTTTATATATAAGAATCTTTAATTCCATTTTATAGCATATAATTATTCATTTCATGTTGTATATATATACACTAATTTCATTTGAGGAAGTGCGGACTGTCGCCCTCTAAAAGTGATATGACTCATTCATATCATACATGGAACATATAAAGGATGGTGTTAATGAACATAAGTAACACATATAAGATATTATATTATAATGATATAATAATATACCTATGTATCATTTGGTTTTTATTCCTTTTAAAATGAATAATGAAATAGAAGTAGTGTGTGTGGGTACGTATGGACAACTGTCTCCACGAACGTGATGAGATTCATTCCCCATCGTATAAAATCAATAATATATTTTATTTGATGATAAAAAATAATTTTTTGAGACATGATATCATTATAGATATGATTAATATACATCACATCGATAGAAAATATGGATCACATAAATATGAATATAAAGAAAAATGAATCTGTTAACACCCGAAATGAGGATAATACTAAGATATTATTAACAAATCAATGATAAGAGATCATATATGATAACATATTAATGTATATGATTCTTGTATAATTTAATAACAATTAATTCACAATTATAAAGGAAGTTAATCTATCCTCAACCAAGGAAAAGTTCAAGGTAAGGGTTTATTTCACAATCCCTTCATTATCCGATTTTATTTATACGTAATTTTCTATTGGGACCTCTTTATCATCCACATGGATGTTTCATAAAAACTTATTTCAAAACATTCTTATTATTTTAGAGAATATGGTTTAAATTCATTTATATTCTTGTTTGAATTTTTATAAGAAGTTTATAAAGGAATCTTTACGTCATATACCAAACAAGGTCCTTTTTAACCATTTCGACAAAATTAAGGTAAGAATGTCTTTTTTTATACGGTGGGTGTGGCTATTTTCCACCGTTGTAAAATATTAGAAACTTACCTTACAAGTATATAAGAATATTTTCAAAGTAAATGTTTTATTTTATAATTATGTGACTTTTAAATGATTTCAAAAAAATGGATATTTCTCTTAAATAGTTTTGATTTCATCTATGTCAACATCCTTTAATGGATTTTAAGCTTATTTGAAGTTGATTTATTATGATAAAAAACATTCATATTGTATTGAAAGTTTTGTGATATGTTTGAATGTGGATGTGTTATTTTTATACCATTCATGGTTTATGGAGAAAGTATTTACATTTTGTATACTAGTTTTAATATGAATTTTTATATTATTTTTAAACCTGTTCATAGGAGGAATGCATTGGACTTAGTAAGTGACGGGTGGAGCCCGCTATAGCTCCTTGATGCATCGGTATGTCTCATGAGACAAAATAGTGTCTTGGCATGAGGCCTTGACAAAATTTTAATTTTAGTCATGGCATGAGGTCTTGGTTACGTGGTTATAATAGTCTGGCATTATGCATTCCATCATTATGAATGTGGTTATTGATATTGCATGTGATTATTCGACTAGTTGAATATCCATGTGAATAAGTAAATGGAATTATTTAATTTTATTTATTCCATATTATATAGAAGTTCATGTTTAAAAGGCTTTTGTTTTAGTTATACATTTCCTTAAGTGTTTATGCTTAGTTATGAAAGTTTCCACTATATTGTTATCCTTACTAAGAATTTGAGCTCAGCCCTTTCTAGGTTTTATTTTTCCCATGATGTGAAGAGATATTTTAGGAATTACCTCTAGGGATAATATAAGGGGATATGAGTGTGGAGACAAGATGTTGTTTTAGGTTTCATTTTATGATGTAATGTAAGACAGATTAATGTATCTAGTGATTCCAATGATACTAAACTAATTGGTCTTTAGAGACTTGATCTTTTGTGATCATACCAATGTTTTGTAATAATGCATCGACTATGGGTAACTGGGGTTGGAGAAATACAGTTGGTATCAGATGATGTTTAGTAGAAACCTTGGAAGCTAGATTTATATAAACTTTGATTAGATCACGTAGAACTAATATGGACTTTGAGGATTAGTATAGAAGAACTTCCTAGAATTTTGGTATTGTACATATTTTGTGAGTTTTCCGAGAAATACATGCATGTTTGGATATGAGCAGGTAGAGGTAGCTCTGGCACAGATGTACCTAGGGGTAAAACCTGAAAACACCGATTTGATCTAGACTCGAACGACAACTAGTGCACGACAATAGGCGTTACTGCACTCATGGTTACGACACTCTTGAGGGATATGCTTAGGATAATTCTTGTTTTCTTTACAAATAATTATGAAGGGTTTATGAGTATATAATTATTAAATGAAAAAATCATTATTATTATAGATTAAATCCATAAAAAATTCAATTTACATTTGGTATTTTGCAAGTTTGTAATTATTCATTGCATTTCATAAGATGACCTAGATTATGCTATTGTATATAAATGGCTCCCAGTAGTAGGAATGTGAACTCCAGTAATACGTATGATCCAAAGAGTAAGAAAGATTACATCATTCATAGTATTCAGCCAAAATTTAGACGGAAAACAGTATCCCATGTATTCTCAACATATTAATAAATATTATCATGTGTTAATAAGATAAGTAATGAACTCTCCGAGTCCTATGGATTTGAAGGGAAGCAAGAGAAGAAAAGGATGGAAGAGAGAAAGATGGATATAGGGAAGAGGGAAAAGGTGAATTTTCCCATATGTGATAATTGTGGGAAGAAACACCCTGGAACTTTCATGAAGGGAATGGAAGTTTGTTATAAGTGTGGAGAAAAAAGATACCAAGTACGTGACTGCAAGGGAAATAAAAAGGTTTCAAATGAACAATGCTTCATCTGCAAGGAGTTGGAAAACTACATGAGCCAATGCCCAAATCATCATAGTATTCCCCAAATGTTGCTATCAGATAATAATCATGCTATGATACTACCATAGATGAGAAGGAATGATTTGAGTTCATTTGTTGTTACTAGAGAATCATGTCATTTGAGTGTTGTATCAATAATGTACTGGTAATAATAATTAGGGAGTATATAAGGAATGTGCTGCAGTACTATTTCATTAATGGCTTGAGATTGTGTTGAACCAAGAAAAGTGACTCAATAGCAGGTTAAATTCTTGGAAAATATATGGTTGAGAGAAAGATAAACCATAATATAGTTCTGATACTGAGGTAGTGATTTTGGAATAATAAATTATTGATTTGGATAAATTATATTAGATATTCTTGATTACCTTGAAACTAATTAATGATTTGTATATTCCATCATTGTTTGAGTTTAAAACATTTTTGCATAGAAGGCGAATATCCAGTATTCTATAAGGAATAAGGGATTATGAATGTAATCAATATGGTTTTATGGTAATTAAGGATGTTGGAGTGTTTTAAAAGAATACATATGAAGGTGTTCACATGTTATTACGTGGAAAAATGATCTTCATTATGTTTAACTTCCTTATAAATTTTGGATTGGTAGTTTGGACAGAAATATTTTCAATAATTCTAGTTTGAGATTAATTGTGTATTGTCATAAAAGGACAACATGGAGGTCGGGCGACAACCCGTCGCATCCGGCAAGGCCGTGAGAATTGAACCCACAACCGAAGTGCGATAAGTTTGTATCACCCACCACTAGCACACGTGATGTCATGGATTGAATAATGTAGTCTTTTTTAAAAAAAATTCTGGTACATGAATTATAAGTTCATTTTTTAACCCTATACAAATAGGATAAATAGAATATAATTTTTAAGTTATATTATCTTTTAGAGTGAAAGATGAGTTTGTGGTAGAAATTTGTTAATGGATGGGACTCTACATGTCAAGAATATATTTTTCTTCTTCACTTATTCTATGAAGAAAATAATTCTTATTCTTTAGTGAGGTGATATTAAAACAAAAAATGTTTTATCCTAATACCATATGTTTCGTTGAACCAATGATATTTTAAATCATCATAAATCGATGGCTTTGAGACTATCAATTCTACAATTGTTTGTTATTGATGACCTCAATCGCTCCCTATAAATATTTGTGTCTTCCTCTAATTAAGTGTCTCTAATTTACACCAATGTTTTCTTAATCAGGATTATAATTCGGTGGTGACTTTTTCATTTCCCTTTTCCACTTATTAAGAATAAATTTTATTATCCAAATTTCCGATGTGGGTTTCCCAAAAGGTATTTTTTATTTTCATCCTTTTACTTTCGAAAAATAATTTCAAATTATGAGGATGTAATTTATTGAAGGAGGGATGAATGTGACACCCCAAGATTTCATAGTACGTTATTTCTTCACAGTAATTCAATAACTTGCACTACAAGAAACACCGAGTTCTTGTGCACCATAACTTACCAAACAAGCCGTTCAAAAGCGGTTATGAATAGTATTAACTGAATTTTGAACTTTATATAATCCTTATAATTTAAGAATCCATATTATGAGTTTCTATTACATAATTTAAAAATTAATACATTTTTTCAGATAAAAGAAGTATTTTTCAAAAATTGCCACTTTACGGCCTTTTAATGGAAAATCCTTTTAAATACAATATTTAAAACTTTTATATATTCAATTTCAAAAAATAAACTTCTTATTTAGAATCTGAACATAGTAATTTACTTTGGTTAAATATTTGGTGTTTTTCTTATAACTTTCATATTTGGGTGAATAGTGAAAATACTATATTTTAACTGAAAACAACATTTTAAATAAAAATAATTTAAATTATTCATTTTAATGGATTATAAGTATAAATAGATTATATTTTTACTGTTTAATTCAATGATGGTCATTGTAAGTAATTTCACATTGAAATTGGACATAAACAAGTGTCAATTTTTTGGAGTTATTATTTCTAAAAAATACACCTTTTAGTTTTGATAGGGGGAATTAATTTTAGCTTAATAAATGCATCATCTGTGTTTTTAATTTGGTAAAATAGAATTCATTATTGAATTCAGAATATCAAAATTAGCCTAGGGTTAATTTTTGGTATTTTTCAAAACACATTCAATTTTTGATGAATAGTGACAAACACTGAGTTATTGGTTAAAATAGACTTTTTAATTATTTATTTTATTTAAATTTATTTTAGGTCAATATAGATACGTAATAACTATCTACGTTCAATGTAATTCATTGGAGTTAGTTTATTATAATTTTAGATATAAACATTTTATTAAACTTTTCACCGTCTTTTACCCATCTCCTAGGAGAATTTTCAAAATCACATAAAACATAATTTTACCGCTTCTGTGAATGGAATTTCAAAAATCTGAGAGACAGTTAATATCAAGGAGTAAAATGTTGTTCAATAAGTTAAAAATAATTTTTTTTTGAATAGAAACTTTTTACTTTTATTTACTAAGGTTAAAAGTAAATTGGGTAATTAAGGCTACAAATGTAATTATTATTACCCTAAAACATGTCCTAATTCTACTAGAAAAGTATACTAAGAGCAAATACCACCTTAGGAATAAAATATTATCCTCTTTGGTCCACTTGGATTAGATTAGGATATTTATTATTATTTAATTCAAAGAAGAGTTAAACGAATTAAAATCAATGTTTAATAAATAAACATTTTTAATATTGGGTTATACATAAGATAAATTCGATTATAAATATTAATTAGAAATATTAAAAGATTTTCCACATAATGGTATTTTATTTATAATTTTTAGAGATTAAATTATTTAATTTATTTATGACACAATGGTGATGCAGTAATTACCTAATTAGTTAAATATTAAAATAATTTATATTATAAATATCCAAATAAATGCAATTTGTGACTTTTTATGAATTCCAATAATTTTATAGGTTAATATGACATATTATTTTTGGTTATCTTAATTTTTTTCGATGTAATAATGCTGTTATAAATTTATCAAAAACAAAATACCTTATAGTGTCAAAATTGACATAGAAGAGTTTTTAAAACAAATATTTTATTATTAATTGATATTATATTCCTAAAAATATATGTTTTGGCCAAAAGAATTATATAAATATATGTGTATCATTAATCGACCACTTGGGGTGTCTCTTGGAAATATATATAGGTTTATTAACTATATGATATAAAAATACAAAGAGACATGGTAAATGTCAAACTATTAAACTAATAGTTAAATCTAAAAGATAAGGTTACTATTGTGAACCAAACCAATCTAAAATCTATTGGTTGAGTGGTTATCGACCCATAACCACCTTATACCTTTAATAATCCACTTTTTAGCCATTATAAACCGAATATGTATTTATTATAAAATAATACATTATGTTTTCCTATAGAGCCCCTCCTCCCACTTATAAAAGAACACCACTTCTATCCAATTCCTCACACATCTAAAGCCTTTTGGCTCATCCAAACTCAGCCCAATTAAGCTACCTACATCCCTATCCTCATCTTAGAAGATTTACCTTATATAGAAGGCACTTCAAGAGTCATTTTGGTTCAAACCGAAGGGAGTTACCCAAATTAAAGGTAACAATTTCTCTTAACTTCTTTTCTGTTATTTTACTTCTCCAACCCCTAAACTCTTTTTATTCTATTCTTTTGTAACAAAAACAGTATCCTAAATATACTAGTGTGTTGTTATGAGATGTATTAGAACTAAACATACACACATATCCATCTAATGGGTGACGAATATAATATTTCTGTGGATGGCAACCAAACGCCTCACGAAATGATGATTGTTCAATTATCTCTTACCGCCTCTCATGGTGGCCATTATGATGGAACAATAATTAAATATGATATTAATGATATTTATTTTATATATAATCTTCTTTAATTTCATTTTATATAATACCATTATTCGTTTCATGTTGTATATATATACAATAATTTCATTCGGGGAAGTGCGGACTACCGCCCACTCAAAGTGATATGACTCGTTCATACCATTCATGGAACATATAAAGGATGGTGTAAATGAATATAATTAACAAATATAAGATATTATATTATACATGAATAATAATATACCTATGTATCATTTGGTTTTTATTCCTTTTAAAATGAAAAATGAAACAGAAGTAGCATTCGTGTGTACGTACGGACTACCGTCTCCACGAACGCGATGAGATTCATTCCCCATCATATCCATTCAAGAATAAATTTTATTTGATGTTAAAAATAGTTTTTAGAGACATGATATCATTCGGTATATGAAAAATAAACATCCAATCCATATAAAATATGGATCACATAAAAAATCATATAAAGAAAAACAAATTCGTTAACACCCAAAATGACGATAATACTAAGATATTATTAAGATCATATATGATATAATATTAATGTATATGATTCTTGTATAATTTAATAACAATAATTTAGCCATTATACATGAGGTTAATTTACCCTCTACCAAGGAAAATTACAAGGTAAGGGTTTATTTCACAATCTCTTCATTATCCGAGGTTGTTTATATGTAATTATCTACTGGAACCTCTTTATCATCCACATCCATGTTTTTTAAAAATTTATTTTAAAATATTCTTAATATTTTATATAATATTTTTTAAAGTAATTTATACCCATTTTTGACTTTTTATAATATTTTTATAATGAAATCATTGCGTTATTTTCTAAACAAGGTTTTTTTAACTTTTTCGACAAAAATAAGGTAAGAATGTCATTTTTTTTATAATGCGGCTACGACTATTTTCCACCGTCATAAAATCTTCGAAGCCTCCCTTAAAAGATTATAAAAATATTTTAAATGTAAATGTTTTATTTTATAATTATGTGACTTTTAAATGCTTTCAAAAAAATATCTATTTCTCTCAAATAGTTTTAATTTCATCTATGTCAACATCCGTCGATGGATTTTATTCTTATTTGTAGTTGATTTATTATGATACAAAACTTCCATATTGTATTGAAGGTTTTGTGATATGTTTGACTGTGGATGTGTTATTTTTATACCATTAATGGTTTTTGGAGAAAGTATTTACATTTCTTTTACTAGTTTTAATAAGAATGTTTATGTTATGATTAAACCTGTTCATATGAGGAATTCATTGAACTTAATAAGTGACGGGTGGAGCCCTCTATAGCTCCTCGATGCATCGCTAGGTATCATGAGACAAACTAGTGTCTTGGAATGAGGCCTTGACAAAATCTTGTTTGTAGTCTTGTCATGAGGCCTGGGCTACGTGGTTATGATAGTCTGGAATTATGCATTCCATCATTATGAAAGTGGTTATTGATATTGCATATGATTATTTGACTAGTAGAATATCTATGTGAATAACTAAATGGAATTATTTCATTTAATTTATAACATATTATCTTGAAGTTCAAGTTTAAAAGGCTTTTGTTTTAGTTATACATTGCAATAAATGTTAATTCTTATTAATGAAAGTTTCCGCTATATTGTTGTCCTTTCTGGGAATTTGAGCCCTCCCCTTTCTATGTTTTATTTTTCCTAGGATGTGAAGAAGTATTTTATGAATGACCTGCAGGGATAGCGTAAGGGGATATGAGTGTGGAGACAAGATGTTATTGTAGTTTTTATTTTATGATGTAATGTAAGACTGATTAATGTATCTAGTGATTCCAAGACTACTAAACTAATCGGTATTTCGAGACTTGATCTTTTGTGATCATGCCAATGTTTTGTAATAATGAACCAACTCTAGGTAACTGGGGTCGGGGTGTTATAATGATAATCAATCACCAAATATCCCTTTCAACTCAATTGACAAATTCATTATCTATTATTAATAAGTAAAAACAATAATAAATAGGCAAATGAAATAAAACCCATCTCGTATGATACACAAATAAGAGAAATAGAAATTTCTACCTCAATGAATCTTTCCAACTCACTGTGCACTGTATGATGAAGAAGAATTTCCATGAAATATAACCACCCCACAAGAACAACAAGGAAACCTACAATACACAATTTATCCAACAAAATGTAACCCAAATGAACCCCCAAATCAATGGAACACCACTACAATGGATCCACTAGAGAAGAAAAGAAGAATGCTTGCGAAAAAGGGTGAAGAACATGTAATGGATCAACCAATTATTTCTAACAAACTACCACTTGGATAAATGGGTCAAGGAGGGGGAGAGGGATTAAAGAACACCATGGGAGCCTAGGGTTCCCCAAAATGAGATTGGAAATAAACCACATCTAAATGATGTGGAATTATTAAAAAAAAAATTATAATAGGACTATATTTGGGGATTACAGGATTTTTAATCCTCTTTCAAGTCATGAAATCCTCAATGATTGTTTTCCATGAAAAAACTCATCATATATTCATTTAATTATTTTTTTTAAACTCTGATAAATTAAACATTGGGAAGTGAACATCCATGTCATGTTGTTATTTTTACATAGTGTGAACCCCACTTTCATGTCATTAAACTCCCCTCCTCCCAACTCTCATTACCCAAACTCCTTCAAACATCCTCCAGGCCACCTCTGAACACTTCCAACAACCAAAAATGGAAATGTAACAGACTGTGAAGTCCCATATTAGTACATAATATACAAATAAAATGTTTTTCTCCCTTAAGATTAAAAAATAAATCCTAGAAGAAATAGTGTCTCCACAACTTCCCCATGAGATACCTATTAAAGATATCATCATACCTCAAATTCTACCACCCTCCAAGAATTCCAAACAGATCAACCACAAAAAACACTACAAAACCACATCACCATAACCACTATTACAGAACATATCCTCCTCGGCATATCCCATACAAAAAACGACTACAATAATTGAACTCCACCATCTCAATCACTATAATAAATTACCCCCTTCTTCTATGTCACAATACTATATTCTATGTGTGATAGTGACTCACCTATATGAGTATAATATAATTTCAATTAATGTTCCTCGACTGGTAATCAAGTCATCCCTTTTTCATAAATTATGATTTTTGCATGAATTTCAACACACACTGCATTACAAAAAAATATGACTTATCATAAAAATAGATATCCAAACAACACAATAAAAATAAAAAACATTTAAAATAAAAAATCAAAACAACTCTATGTACTGGGAACACATTTGTGTATCATTCTCCCACATACACTCTTCTAGGCATCCATGCCTCCAAAACACCAAAACTGGGGGAATGGTTTGTCCTTGTATCTTCTTATCTTGATGTTCACAGATCTTTACTAGACATTATTGAAATGTTATGTCATCTTTAATATCTAACTCTCCCTAGTCAATGGAATGGGATTCATCTTGAACAAACTGAAAAATCTCAATGACATGGATGACATCATGGATCCTCTCTTACATTTTTAAAAATTCCAACCAATACTCTACCTTGGAGACTCGCCCAAACTTCTCAAAGGGACCCACTATCTTGGTATAAATCTTACTCGCCCCAAAAAACCAATTCTTCCCACATCAATGGGAATGATTCCACAGAACAAGGTCCCCACCAAGAACATGAAGGCCCTCCTTCTGCAATGGGCATAATACATTATCCAGTCCTGCACTTATTTCATCCACCCACAAACGATTTTAGCATTCTCTATTATTCTCTACACCACCTCTCAACCTATAACAGCTATCTCCCTATCCCCCATCTGTCAACAAAGATAATGATAGGGTATACCAAAAAACCCTCAAATGGATCCATGTCAATTGTAGAGTGATATATATTATTAAAATAAAAAACTACCAAGGTCATGTTTCATAACCAATATCCAGTAATTTCCAAGATGCATGCCTCACATATAATCCAATATGGGGATAGTTCATTCTTTCAACAAATCAGACTAAGGGTGGAAATAAATATTTGAGTGGTACTTAGAGACAAAATCATTTGTAATTACCTCTAAAATGATAATTTAAAACATGTTTTCTGATAAAAACAAATGGACCTAAACACTCCATCCTACCACAAAACCCCATCCATGTACCCCTTAGCCAAAGAAAATTGTGTAACCAACAAATTGATAGCTAATAAGTGGGCCAATTTCATCAATAGATCCACTATCACAACAATAAAATTACATCCTCCCTGATTTCTGGAAAACCCTATGATGAAATCCATTGATATTTCATCCCATTTTCCGCTCATGGAAATCATTGGGATGTAACAGACCATTGGGAACATGATCCTATTTCATTACCTGCTTCTAGACCAAGCTTCTATCCACAAATGCATCCACTTCTCAAATCATCTCAAGCCACCAAAACTGAGTCCTTCAGACATGATAC